>OZ024918.1:8263004-8525504 GCA_964017125.1 Flabesymbios commensalis | reverse complement strand
ATGCGTGGGAAGGTGTATGAATGAACTGGGCCAGGATTGTGAGGATTGTGAGATAAATAAGATGACACTGACCACCCCCCCCCCCCCCCTCCGCCCCTCATCCCGCAATACACAGTATTCGAAATTCGAGAGTCTGAGACGACCACGTTACCTTTCAGTCAAAGAGGTTCTCTACAACACTGAATCTTTACAAGTGTGCGGAGAAGAAACATTATATTTATTTGCGAGAGACGGGCACAAATTCGTGAGCTCTGGTGTGAAAGGCTGCAGCGGTAACCACTACACCAGGCCCCCGCCCTCCATCCCCTCCGGATTTTCCTCTCTGCCTGGTGGGCGTAGCCGTTGACCTGAACACTCTCAGTCCGAGAATCGCACAATTCTTCTCACCCTGTGCCTCCAACAGTCGCACAATAGGCATACTGTAGTCTTCAGTTGTATTCGTTAGTGGGAACTACACCCTGCCAGATGACATGATGACAATATCGTGACACAGTCTGAGCCAAATCATCAACACCAATGAACAAGCCACGTTGATCCAATGCTGGCCCACTGTCTGCGACGCTGGTCCAGCATTGGGTCAGCGTTTTCTGTTCCCTGGTCCAGCTCGTACAGCCCCCCCCCCCAAACACCCTGGTCGCATTAACCCTTGAAGTGCTAATCACATCTATTAACCTTTTTAACCTTCTTATTAACCCTTGAAGCGCTAATTTTTTTATGAAAACCTTGGAGGCCAAAGTGCTTTTTTCAATTTAAAATCATCATAAATGTCTTATTCAGCTCTTCCCGGTTCATTTGAATACCTATGTTATGGGTTTACGACCATTATATATATTTTTACTCTTACAGTGCGGGGATCGACTTTAGTCGTCAGAATCTGACGTCTATAGACGTCAGATTCAGACGACTAAGGACGATCCCCGCGCCGTAAGGGTAAAAACAAACAATTTAAATACGAAATGGGCATTGAATTGTCTAGATCAACATTTGCTTTGATTCAAACTGCACACATGTAAGTCATTTTCAATAACTTGAAGTTGTGGGTCGTTGTAGCGAGACACAACTTCAAGTGGCTGAAATTAAAATATTAAGGATGTCTAGATATTTTATAATGATAATTAGATACTTTATCAAATCATGTCATTTTAATTCACATTGCATGGGGTGGAAATTGCGGCAGCGATTCACGTCTCAGTTGAATGAAAATGATACAAAATACCTGGATTTTATTAAGAGTTAACAGCACAATTTACAAAATGATGATTAATTTATTATTTTTTGTATCATATTGATCAAATAAAAAATATTTGAATAAAAATAAATTATTTCTCACTGTCTTTCGCACCCTCTACACCCTAAAGGGTGACCACACGCCTATAATATGTCAAATAAATGTGCTTTCCCAGCAAACTCGAGACGCTGACCAAATGTTGCAGTACTATCGGTCCGATTTAATGTTGACCCGCCGTCTGCGACGTCGGTCCAACATTAAACCAGCGCTGGGTCAACGTCCCACAAGCTGTTTGATCCTTTGAGTATGGCAGGGCGCAGTATGTTACGTCAGACGTTGGGCGTTAGCCGTATCGTGTAGTAACACGTAATCAGGGTAATAATGCTTTACAACATGTTAGATGTTGTATATATTAACCGCGAGTATAGAAAGAAATAAAAATAGAGAGAAGGAGACGTGGCGCATTGGTAAAGCGTCTGACTGCCTCGCCAGTCATGCATGTGTCCCGGGTTCGATCCCAGCTGATCCTGTGTAGCGATCACGTTAAGGTTGAAACCAGTTAATTTCGCGCAGGGCCACGCACTGCGCTCTCCTCACACATGAAATATGTCTTCATAATTCGTCGCCTCGGAGCTAAATGATCCTATCTGCCACTCTGACGAGTGTCAGATAGGATCATTTAGCTCCGAGGCGACGAATTATATATACACACGTCGGAATAGGCTGAACATAATTGGATATATAACAATAACATACAAAGGCAAAGAGTAGTAACTGCTTACGTTTTAATTAAGCATTTACTGCTGTTTGCCTTTGCAGGACATATGCATTCGCTCAAATTGAATAATATTTATGGATTAATAATTCTTCACTTTTTTATTTATTATTTAAAAATGGGTAATTATCGCCCCATTCCAGTACTTCCTGTGATTTCTAAACTCATTGAGCGTATTGTAGGCCTACATAATCAGATTTATAACTATACCCAACCGATATAGAGCAGTTGACGGAAGAGCAATCTGGGTGCTATCATTCAACACTAACAGCACTTTTCAATTTCCAAAACAGAAAAAACTTCAACCTATATCAATTCAAGCGCAAATCATGAATATACATAGTCGTTTAAAATCTGTTTTATATTAGTTGTTCAAATTACTTTTCTTGAGAACGAAATGAGCGTTTAAACATCAAGATTTGTACAATTTTGGTCTCAATTTAAACAAATATGAGTAATTTTCAACCACTTGAAATTATAGGTCGCGGTAGCGAGACACAGCTTCAAGTGGGTAAAAAAAAAATATTTAATTTTTCGACTTATGGCATAAAATACTATAAACGACTCATCCCGCCCAGGGAGCACGCGACGTTTACCCAATGCTGGTTGAAGTTGGTCTGCCGTCTACGACGTCGTTCCAACAATAAACCAACATGGGTAAACGTCTCGTGTTTGCTGGGCGGGGGTTATTTGAATGATACATCATACAATCTTTCATGTGTCCACTCAGTAATCTCCAGTCATTGACAAAATGCTGATTCATTGTTGGTACATTGTCTGTGACGCTGGAACATCCATGGAGTAAAACAGCTTGGCGCCGTATCGACGACATACCTGTTACGTCAGCCTAACGCTGGGCGTTAGCCGTATCGTGCCGTATAACGTAGTCACGTAATTATATAGTCACGTAATTATATAGTGTTATAACATTCTGCAGTGGTGTTATAACCAGTGATAACATGGGTTACTGCAGGGCGTAAATGATCAGCAGCAGGACGTAAATGGATTCACGCTCTGCCGTTTGAGCCCTAATATTATGTATGTGGTGGTAGATTTAACCTTTAAACCATGTTAACCGATTAATTAAAAAAGTTAATTTTCACCCACTTGAAGTTGTGTCTCGCTACCGCGACCCACAACTTCAAGTGGGTAAAAATTACCCATATGTGTTTAATTTGAGACCAAACATTTGCAAATCTTGATGTTTAGACACACATTCGTTCCCAATATCTGCGATTTAAACGGCTGATAAACGGGTTAAAAACGACTATATATTAGTCAGTTTTGGCGGTTTAGCATTTACTAAAAAAGTAACTTGTGGTTGATTAAACGGTAGGGCTCATATCGTACAAGAAGGGCAGTAAAATAACCCTCAACCCTTTAAACCCCTTGCGATGCATTAAGGCATCATTTTACATCCCTGAAAACAGACTTAGTTTTCCTACAATCAAGGGTTTTAGAACGAAAATTTCCATGAAACTGGTTTACCAATACATGGTAATTTTCTTTAAGTTTTAAACCACATCTAATCAAATCCGCTGTCGCAATTCTCGACTTGTAGTGGATGAAGATGACTATGGTGAAATCAGGCTTGAAAGGGTTAAAGCGCTGAAATATGTTTGTATAAAACGATGCTCAATGGAGACCAAACGGTTTTTCAATTTGAAATCAGCATAAATGTCTTAGTTGCCTCTTTCTGCGATATGTTTTGGGTCTATAGCCATTATAAAACATTTCACTCTTTCAACTTGAGGCACTACCCTAGTCAGTTTTGAATGTCAAATACCGATATTTTGGTAATAGCGCCCCCCCCCCCCCCATGACCCTCCCCTCCTCGATCAGCCATTGCTTATCTCTCTAAAATGTTGTTACATGAACGCATTATAATACAGTCAGTGTTATTATCCGATACCATGTGCATAGAACACAGGACGCACACATCCGATATAGATCAGAATCTGAGGAAGCTTATATATGGTATAAATTATATACAACACATCTACGATGAAGTTGGGGAGCATGAGACATTGACCCGGTGATGGGCTAATGTTGGTCCGCCGTCTACGACGCCGTCCCAACATTAGCCCATCACCGGGTCAATGTCTCATGTTTACTGCCTCAGAGCTTATATTTCATGAACCCTTTAAGCCCCATCATCGAATTTATGCACAACAAGGGAATTTGTCAATAAAATAAATCGAATAAAATCGCTGAAGGCGTCTCAATAAAGATGTCCGGAACTTGCATTCGATATTTCATACATTATGTGGCATTTTTTCTTGGACTGAGAATTGCGGCAGCAATAATTCGTATTTCAACTGGGTGAATACAAATGAGAGACCAGGGGCTCGTTTCACTAAGAAAATCTGACCTTAACTTTCAGTCATTTATTATTTGAAAAGTCTGGACGATCTTAATTTTTTAATGATAAATGACTTAAAGTTAAGATCAGTTTTTCCTAGTGAAATGGGTTCCGGACCTAGTATATGTGCCTGGAGGGATAGCTTATATAATCAGGTCATAGTAATCTCACGCACCTGACACCCTCACATCGCTAAGCACCACCTTAGTCGGTTTTAATTTATTCTATTGGCCGATCAAATCACTGTTATTGGGACTAAAATGAGTGTTTAAATATCAAGATCTGCAAATGTTTGGTCTCAAATTAGACAAATATGTGTACTTTTCACCGACTTGAAGCTGTGTGCCGCGGTAGCAAGACACAACCTCAAGTGGGTGAAAATTTAGATTATTTAATTTAGAGCTTGAAGGGTTAAGTCCCCTAATTCAGGGCAAGTACACAGTATCTAGTATGGTTTACGGATTTGTATTCCACCTTCTATATACCACAACCGTTTACTGACATTTAAAGTAAGTGGGCCGTCATCATTCGCTGAGTAAACATTGTGGGCGCGCAATGCAATGGCACGCATGAGCAGCATGGTCAACGTCCACAGGAATGAGATCCGTCGCAATGTAAATAGTATGGTTCAGTGAAACAAAACGACCCGACTGTTTTAACTTTCAACACAAGACGCTGTATCTATGTTGTCTTCGACGCTGCCCCAACACTGGGTGAGCGTAGGGTTAACAACTAGTGTTTTTTAGGACGGCTTCATATACGGCAGAGGGTGGGGGCCCGATGCAGTGGTTAATTATTAAAAAGGTTGTCTGCTTGGAAAGTCGGAGATCATGGGTTCGTCTACACTCCGTAGCAGTGTGTGTGCCTACACACTGCTACGCCGTGTGCTGATTCATGCCGACTGCAAGTGGCCTTCCCCGACCCCTTCCACCACCCTCCCCCTGTATGAAATGATTACTTGTTTCATTTAAACGAAACTGCCGCTCGGGCAGGATTTTCAGCGTAACGCGACAGTGTTTGAATGGGGACAGTGTAGGGTTCGTCCCCCGCTCATTCATTCAAGTTTCAAAGAAACGAAATGTTTCTTCCCATCTCGCTCGTAAACATTTAGTATTGTGGGGAGCATCCGTGACCGAGAGGTAGCCCGCTCGGCCTCAGAGTTATTCAGTATTTCTCTGTCTTTTGGTCTATCATTTTAACAGATTCGTGTGAATTTTGTCTTCTATCACCTGGTCACGCACTGCATGGTCGCCATCGGTCTCTATGATTTATATAAAATAAAAGTAAACATGTTTATTGCCATTTTAAAACATCCTTGACATATTGTATATTTACATGCGCAGTTAAAAAAAAGCGATTGTGAATTATAAATTCCTGGCTCCTAAACATGGGAGGTATTTTTTATCAACCCTGGTGCTGCTGAATTATTTACTTCTATTTTTCATTCATTTGAAGCTGGAATTGCTAACGCAATTTCCAGCTTCAAATGTTGAAAAAAATTCCTATTGAAGGAGACATAGACAGCGCCAATATTTAATTATTGGATTAACTAAGCAGCTACCGATAATTATTTGAATAAATTTAGTGTTATTTCTATTGATATAAAACAAGGTTGATACCCTATATATGGGCTTAGCAGGACAAGGGTTAATTAATTACGCCAACAATGCCAGCTTAAACAAAGGTAAATTCACGCAATAATTCACGTCTGAACCAGAACGTGTGATTGATTGATTGATTGTTTGATTGATTGATTGATTGATTGATTGATTGATTGATTGATTGATTGATTGATTGATTGATTGATTGATTGATTGATTGATTGATTGATTGATTGATTGATTGATTGATTGATTGATTGATTGATTGATTGATCGATCGATCGATCGATCGATCGATCGATCGATCGATCGATCGATCGATTGATTGATTGATTGATTGATTGATTGATTGATTGATTGATTGATTGATTGATTGATTGATTGATTGATTGATTGATCGATCGATCGATCGATCGATCGATCGATCGATCGATTCATTCATTGATTGCTTGATTGATTGATTGATTGATTCATTCATTGATTGATTGATTGATTGATTGATTGATTCATTCATTCGTTCATTCATTCATTGCTGTTTAAGCACCCATTTGACTCCAAATAACAGTGATTTAACCTGCTAATAAAACTTTTTTATAAACGACTATGAGCGTAGTTACCTTAACCCTTTGACCGCCAAATTATTCAATTTGAATTTTCACCCACTTGAAGTTGCGTCTTGCTGACGCGATCCACAACTTCAAGTGAGTGAAAATTATGCAGATTTGACAAAATGGAGATCAGCTCTTTTCAAATCGTGCTGATTGATGTCACTTTTTGGCTTTAACATGTTTAAAAGGCGGTACTGAATGTGGTAATAATTAAGTGAAAACCGAATATATTCGGCACCGGCGGTCAAAGGGTTAAACGGCTGAACCTTATACCTGCTACTGACACACGATATTATATGCGTCGTAGGACACATATTTTTAATAAAAGTAACTACATGAAAACGTATGCAACTCATGGCAATCAACTTCTCGGGTTTCGTTTTGATCTACCGGGTATATCTAGTGGGTGAAAAGTACTCATACGATAGCAAAGGGTGTCATAGGAGTCGCGCTTCGATGCACAGCGTAACATGCTCGACTTCAGCTCCATATATGGTCATTCAGTTACAGGTCTAGTTTTTATTACCACATGTACGCTTATTTTATGATTGAATCTGTGGTTGAATGGTACACTTGAATGTTTCTAAAGGACATATATCTTAAGCTTTCAACATCACAGTCAGAGACATTTGTCTCTCCAATTAGATGTCAGTTTTTTTTTTGACATCTAAAATGTGATAAATGATTTATTTCACTACATGGTGTGCACTGCAGCGAAGTGTAGAGAATATTATCCTGAAAAAACATCTTTACATTTACTCCCTGGTCACTGGACCTGTTCATTTATGTGCCACTTCAACTCCCAGAGAGCATGCAGCCCTGCGACCAATTCAGCGCTAGGATTAAGGAACCACATCATACCTGGCACCGGCCATCATATTGCCATATGTGTCCTACCAGATACACAGTTTCACACCTGAGTGAAGCGAAGCACATGAGGGCGATGTGCCTTGCCTAAGGACACAACCACGATACAACGATGTCCCAACATTTCGAACAAATAAGTACAGTCATCAGAAGGGAGAAATATGATATTTGTTATATGTCAGATGTTGCACAGCCATCAACAATATCAGGTTTAGCGCAACCTTAAAAAATAAAGGAATATATCTAAAAATACGTGACATCCGATGATCGATCCACTGCTGGTTTAACCCTTTCAGCCCGTACTGAAAAAATTAAAAAATTATAATGGCAGTAGACCCATAAAATAGGTATTCAAATGAAGGGGAAAGAGCTAACTGAGACATTTATGACGATTTTAAAAATGAAAAAAAAAAATTTGGTCTCCATAGTTTATACAAAAATATTTCAGCATTGTTAAGGTTGAGCCATCGTCGCAGGCTATGATTCAACATTGAACCGGTAATGGATCAAATCATCAGTGGATTCAATTTCTCAGGATATTGACACGGAATCCGATGAGCTGTTGGCCTGAGCTGATCAACCCTTGAACCGCCAAGTTATGAAACTTAAATTTTCACCCCACCCATCTGAAGTTGTGTCTCGCTACCGCGACCCACAACTTCAAATGGATGAAAATTACTCAGAATATTTTTTTATTTTCCGACTAAACTTCGCGAATCCTGCTGTTTAAACGCCGATTTCAGTTCAAATAACAGTGATTTAATCTGCTAATAAAACGGATTTATACCTATACACACCATGGTGACTAGATAATAGTCGTCCTTACCGCTTAAAGGGTTAACATATTTTTACCTGCTACTGATATTATTT
This sequence comes from Flabesymbios commensalis, assembly GCA_964017125.1. Classification (NCBI taxonomy): domain Eukaryota; kingdom Metazoa; phylum Annelida; class Polychaeta; order Terebellida; family Flabelligeridae; genus Flabesymbios; species Flabesymbios commensalis. Next base: position 8,517,193 of record OZ024918.1, on the reverse strand, counting down.
CACTGATACATCAGTGCAAGCCTGTGGGGGGGGGGGGGAGGCTTCGCGCGCGAGCCGCACTGTGTTATAGGAGTGAATATATTATATATGCGTCATAGGGTATAACTTTAATAAAAGTAACTTCATGAAAAATTATGCAACTGATGGAAATCATCTTCCGAGGTTTCGTTTTGATCTACCGGGTATTTGCACTGACATACCATGTAGGCTACACCGGGTATTGCACCAGCTCAGATATTTTCTAAAAAAAATAATTCACTGTAAGTAAACTGTTGTGAATTGCGGTGCCAAATCGCAACTCACACTGATTATGAAAATCCAATACGCAATCTTTGCCAAAGCGACAGATCCTAGTAGGCCCTAATATATTACAAAAACCGTTACGCTATTTTAACTGACATCTTTCAGTCAATTTAACTAAGGCCCACTGGCACAGACAGAAGGTTTAAGTAGCCAACATATAGCAGCCATTACAAAAAAAATTGAAACAAGCAATTTTACACTCGCTTTCTCACTCGCTCGCTCGCTCGCGATTGATTGATTGATTGATTGATTGATTGATTGATTGATTGATTGATTGATTGATTGATTGATTGATTGATTGATTGATTGATTGATTGATTGATTGATTGATTGATTGATTGATTGATTGATTGATTGATTGATTGATTGATTGATTGATTGATTGATTGATTGATTGATTGATTGATTGATTGATTAATTGATTGATTGATTGATTGATTGATTGATTGATTGATTGATTGTTTGATTGATTGATTGATTGATTGTTTGATTGATTGATTGATTGATTGATTTATTAAGTACTATATCAAGTACTATAATAGGTCTACATTTGTAAACTCATTTTATTTAGAATGTGTATTAATAAGTTATAAATGCTATGCCAGATATTACCGAGATAGTCCTTGTGCTATACATACCATGTGACAAGCAGATGTTTGAGAAAACTGTCAACCCGTGAAATAGATATACCACATAATGAGAGATGTGAAGGTCGAATAATAGTCAACAAGAATTAATATGGCTGACCCTAACGACCCTTTCAGTGCGAGCGTTCTTAAAATGCAGATTACATGTAATGAGGTTAATAAATAATCTCAACACAATAGATTTCTGTTATAAATTTCAACTCGTGAATTGTCAATGTCAATACTCATGACGGGGTTTATAATTTCAATACATGAAATTGGAGGTTACACAGCAAAAATAAAGGCAATTTATGAGGACAAAAAGTGACGTTATTTTTTTGTCCTAAAAAAAATACCTATTATTTAGATGATGTAGGTGTACATTTTGTTAGCCGTTTCAGTAATGGAGTAATAGGCTCTCTATATTTATTAGATCACCCTTGGAGCTATATATACACAACCGCAGACGGCAAATTCAGCGTCAAATATGGCTGGGACATAGACATCATGTGCTTCGTGTTTTTTTTTTGCTACAGACATGAAATGAGAAAAAATTGAAATTTGGCGAATAGATATTTGATGATAAAAAGGTAATTTTGAAATATTGTTAGCCTACTTGCTAGTATCACCAAGAGGAGAGAATATTCATTTTAAACAAGTTAAAAGGTAAACATTTATATGTAAGATAAATCTTATGAAACAGGGGGATTTATTTCACTATGATGTAAATAGCTATAAAATGTGATAATAACCATGATAGGCCTAGCATTGTACAAATGACTGAACCCTTCACAAATTGTGTTTATTAACAATTATAATAATGCTCCAAAAATATTTTATCTTGATATTTCATAGAAATATGTGTAGGGCTACAATGATAAATATACTTGCAGCGTAATAACAGTCGATCATAATGTCAATTTCACAAAATCATGCAAACCTTTTCAGCTGTTTTTTTTCTAATTTCTTGCCTGATGTTATCCCAATAATTATTTGCTTTTTTTGAACTGACCGTCAATAGGGTTCTGGGCTATGGGGATTGATGTCGGCGTCTATGAGCACTGCACATTAATGGTCCGTGATTCCGGGTAGGCCTACGCTGCGCGATGATTTAGCCAGGTTTATTTTTCACGCAAAGGTCTAAAATGTTTTGATCTCTGCATCGTGGGTTCTTTTTGTAGGCTTAGGGGTCTTGTCAAGTTAAAAAAAATAAAATATCCGAGAAAAACTCGGATTGGCCAGACACCACCCACCCACCCCCTATCTATTTTTGATTATTTTTGGAAACATGTACAAAAAAATACACAAAAAAACATATAAAGCACATAAAAACAAATCCGAGTTGGGGCTTTTTTAAAAATTGACAATAGCTAGGGCTTTACCCCTTAGGTCAAGGCTTTCAGCGCTGGGACCGTCTTTATACGGCCCAATCTGATGTCTGTAGACGTCAGATTCTGACGTATAAAGACTATCCCCGCACTGAAAGAATTGAATTGTTAATGATTTCAAATTGAAAAAACCTTTATTATCCAGAGTTTAAACAAAAATAATTCAGCGTTTTAACCCGTAAGGCGCTGAATTTGTATATGTAAACCATGGAGAACAAAGGGGTTTTTTCAATTTGAAATCATCATAAATGTCTTAGTCAGCTCTTTCCGCTTCATATATGTTATGTGTCTACGGCGATTGGGCCTATAAATATGTTTACTCTTACAGCGCGGAGATCGACTTTAGACGGCAAATTCTGTCTAAAGTCGATTCTGGCGCTGAAGGGTTAACCCTTTCAAGCCTGAATTTACCATTATCATCATCATCCACTACAAACCGCGAATTGTTGTCGCCATTCTCGACTTGTAGTGGATAACGATGATTTGGGGTGAATAAAAAATTAAAAAAAATTGCCACATTTATTTGGAAACAGTTTCATGGAAATTTTAATTCTAAAACCCTTATAGTTGTAGGAAAATTAAGTCCGTTATCAGGGATGTAAAAAGATGTTTTGATGCATCGTGAGGGCAGGGTGAATAATAATCCAGGCAGGACAAAAGTTGCTCACACTGACTCTTGTTGTACGTGGCTGTTTTCCAGTCCATGTCCGGAAGGTTGAAGTCTCCACTGAGGATGATGGTTTGATTTGATTTACATTTTTGAGCCATGAGGTCGATACAATAATAATCAATACTGAGTTCCCGGTCTTACAGGTCTACACTATGGCTATAGTGGACTAGCTAGGCTTCTGCTCAAGACACTGCATTGTTTCCCCAAAAAATCCGTAGTATTTTTAATAATGGGCACCGAATATGTAGAATTCCTCTGTTTCATTTCCTCTGCCTCCGAGAAGCAAAATAAGTTATCATTTCGTCGCCTCGGATCTAAAGGATCCTATCTGACACTCGTTAGAGTGGCAAATAGGATCCTTTAGCTCCAAGGCCACGATTTTTTGAAAATAATTAAAAATCTTATGCTACCCGATATATAACATCAAACACGATAGGCCTATTGACTTCCCGATCATAATTTTTTGTAAATATGATCAAAATGTTGTCAGAATTTACTCATTTCAGCAGTACTGTTTCTTATTTTGGAAAACCGTGTCAAAAATAGGAAATACGGGAATTTTGTCTCTATATCTAGCCGAACTGGTAATTTTTTTGCGCAGCACAACAATTAAAAAAAAAATTTGCAGATAGTCTATGGACATATTTACATCATATGGTCATATGAGGGTTTCTATAATTTGGTTGACATTTTATTAAAATTTAGCTTTATTTTTTTTTAACTTTCCTTGATTATTGGCATATGCCTAGTAGGAATGCTACTACGTAATGAGCAGAGCTAACAAAAGTAGTTAATTAGTTTAATTAGGCTTTTTAATTTTAATAAAGTCAGCGGAGAGACATTGTCGTCACGGGGTGGACAAAATTACGTTACGGAGGGGACATCACGTCATGGAGTAGACATAACCATGTCACAGTACGGACAGTGGATCCGTTATGTATACTGTAGATCTGGTAATATTCGCGAGGTTTTGATTTTCGCGAATTTCGCGTAGAGGACAAATTCGCGAATTCAAGAATCTCGCGAAAATTATTATTATAATAGCGCTAATATAGAAAAATTCGCCAATTCTAAATTTCGTGAAAAGGGCCAAAATCCGGAATTCGCGAAAATTTAAACACGCGAAAATTACCAGATCTACAGTAATCAGAAATAGATAACCAGAAACATGCAACTCCAGCGCATCATATTCATCTGAAAACGTCCGTGTTGTATCCGGCATAACTTGAAAACTATAAGACTGACAGTCATGTGTAATATATCGTTGGAAAGAGAGGAGTCTCGCGGTTCCAGTCACGGCAATAGGCAAATATGTTTATCTATTTCCGATATAATGCATATATATACATAACGGACCCCCTGTCCGTACTGTGACATGATCATATCTACTCCATGACGTGATATATATGATATGCTACTCCATGACTACTCCATGACGAAAATTATTAATCCTGTTGTGAACGGTCCAAACAATGTATTAACAGGTAAGTATGCTTTATTAACGATAAAAATAAACAAAGCAGGTACAGTCATGATACAAAACGTTTAAAAATTAAAAATAATATCAAATTATACTGTACAAAATAAATTTACCTTTTCAATTTTAAAACTAAATCAGACTAAAAGACACCACAATACACATTTAGTACTGTGTTTATAACTACAATAACTTTTACAATCTTTTAGAAAATTGAAAAAACCCCATTTTTTCGCTTGTTAGAAAGTTCCAACAATTGATGGTTTTTTGAGAATGTAAACAATACTACTTTCAGGCTCGCTGTCTTCTTCAACTATTTGCACCTGTCCTATGAAATGCTTGCTGTCTATTTGTACTGTGATGAACTTGTCACTGGTGTTTGCAGACATAATATCGGTGTCAGTGATGCTCCCAGAAACTTCAACAGATACCGGATTTTGAAAGGTTATCTCTTTTTTCTGATGGCACTGACATTATATCAGGGAAAGCACAGAAACATGATAAATTCCTTACCAATAGCTTTCCCATTGACACACTAATCAACTTTTGTAAAAAGCTGCACTGTTTGAATTATAGGGACAAACTGTCCGTTATATCAACTCCCTTGTTAATGGCATTATCAGCTGTTCTTTTTACAATTCCTCCGATGGCATCAGCTGCTCCTTTTCCCTGGGACTATTCGAATCAATTCCATGTACAGCCGTGTAGTCCAAATTCTGGAATTCTGCTGAAAAAACAAAAATTGTGACGATTCTTACACTGAGTTGAGGGATCATCACTTCAAAAATGAATTGTGCTGATACCTGTGTAACAGTGTTGAAACTGCCCAGCTCGGGGACCGAACCACCAACCCTGGCATCGTGATGCCTGAGTGCTACGCATCTAGCCAAAGAGTCGACTCATTGGCCAGAGTAGTAATCACTCCAGTCCGTCATACACACACCCGGCTACATACTCCCCTCTCAAATATCTGCTCGTCCCCGAGCAGCCTTCAACACACTCGTGGGTTAACTTCTCCTGCCTGCCTTTTACCGCAACCCTATCCCCAGTGTTCTGTACTGAGGTCAGGCCTATTGGTACTGCATTACCGGTAAGGAGAACCGTTATTGGGCGCCAATGTAACAGTGTTGAAACTGCCCAGCTCGGGGACCGAACCACCAACCCTGGCATCGTGATGCCTGAGTGCTACGCATCTAGCCAAAGAGTCGACTCATTGGCCAGAGTAGTAATCACTCCAGTCCGTCATACACACACCCGGCTACACCTGCATTGCATAAGAGATGTATTATCGGCTGGAGATGAGCCCAGATCGCAGGCGCGTCGTGCCTTGTGCAATCAGACACTATGCAGAAAGAAACTGTTGCTTCGTTTGTATAATTATGGGACTCCAGTGTGCAGAGTAATATGTTTGTTAGACCCGCCAAAGTGTGCTGATTGGATGGACCGCGCTCTACAATAGGTGAAATTATCTGAAAAATCAATAATTACGGTGCAACCTGGGAGTTTCTTTAATGAAGTAGTACTGTCGAGCTACTCTAAAAAACATCACAAAATTCTGCAGGAGTACCAGAAATCTCTATTAAAAGATTTTTCTGTACCGTTACCAGCTTCTTTTTTATCATCAGTTCAGATTGTATTACCTTCCATTGTGTGATTGTATGTAATTGTATCAGAACGATCAGACTTCACAAAATCAAGGCCATCACATTCTCTTAAGTAAGTGTGGGATTGGGGCACACAGCTGCAGCTACAACATCTTCCCTGGTTTGAATCGAGGAAGTGATTACATTTAATTTTGATAGCCTTATAAGAATGTGGTGGCAGTTCTCATGCTGTTTGCATAAGCAAGACTCTCTGTCTAGGATCGTTGCATGCACAACATAGAAAGGTTTAAGTCTACAAAATAGACTGTATCTGATATTGTAAGGATATTCTTGTGAAATGTATAGACGTACCATCATTTTACAGAGAATTCGTTGCTGCATTTTTTACTTTATTTCGAGTAATGGTGTCGGTTTTGCTTGTAGTAACACGACTGTTGTCATCACGACATATAAACTCTTTGACCGTTGGGAAATTGATTCGTGTTTTTCTCCTGCTGTATATTGTAGACTCGCCACTGATAATTTGATTAATAAAAGATTTTTTACTGCTCATCCCAAATGTAGATTTCGCCATATAGGTCTTCGCGTACTTTCTTCTGTTTGTTTGCACTAATTTGACGATGAATTGTCTTTCTTTGAATAAAGGAGAGTTTGTGTACTTTTGTTTGATTGCAGAAATGGGACTACAATAGCAGAAAAAAATAACTGCTTTCTGGATTTTTTAGATACTTCGCTCTTTCCTAGCAGTTGATTAACCTGCTTTTGTGGTGTTGTAAGTGCTATATTTTTTATTTAGGCACTGGAGACGTTTTTTGTACATATTTGATTTTCTTTCAGCCAGTTTCAGCTTTTCTTCTGCATGTTTCAATCGTCTATGTGTACTTCGGATTTTTCACGACTTATTTGTCTGCGACCACGTTTCTTTGTGATGACTCCGGTTCTGCTTCATTATGACCACGTGTTTCATTCTGTGTTTGATTTTCTTCAATATTTTGTAAAGCTAAAGCTCTGTTCTTTTTCCTTTTGCCTGTACATTCGTTTTTTTTCTCTCCACTGTTTCCCTTGTTTACGAATCGTTCGGTCACTTATAGCTATTTTAGTCTTCTCTTCTATTTTGCTCTCTCTTTCTCTCTAAGCTTTTCTAATAATTCTTCATTATTTGTTATATAGGCCATAGGCCTATATCTTCGCTGTCTTTCGGCTCCAGACAAAGCCTTTTTTTCAATCGAACCATCTGAAATTATTTACAATCAATAATAACAAATTGCAAAGTGTTAATAAACAATAAAATTTAAAAATCCTCTGTTTACCTTACAGCTTTTGAATCTGCGCATGTGAGTGGGCCCACTCAGTGATTTATGACGACCTAACCCACCTAGCCTATCTTAAAGCAGCTGAGTCGTCATGCTTCAATGAACCAGAATATTTACAGTCATGTGGACGTTGCCATGCTGGACATGCGTGACATTGCATTGCATACCCACAAATGTTTATTCCACCAACCATGACGACCTACCCACCGTCTTTAAAGTAGGAAAAAATATGATTTTTTAAATACTCCGTGACATTGAGTCCCTCCATGACGTATATGTCCCTCCGTGACAATTTATTTTGTCATGGAGTGACTGTCATGGAGGGACATATTCGCCAACAAAACACAGATAATTGGGCGTGTAATTCACAGACACGCTATTTTCAATGGTTGAAGAAACACAATTATTGCAATGTTGTCTATTGAACGGAAATAGGGAAAAAACGGATTTGTCTGTCACCATTTATATTTCGTCATGGAGGAGACATAGGGCCTACAATAAAGGTACGTTTTGACCTTTTTGTAAAATTGTATAGGAAACAATAAGTTGCAAGATATAAAACACTCACCCTGTTTTCAGCCGTTGTTCGTGAGTGCCGCGCACGCTAATAAACTGCAAATGGTTTGTTAAGAAAAATACGCCGAGCAATACTACATGACGATGTCACACCGTGACATTTATTGGGGACAATTGAAGAAACGTGTATCATTTACCAAGAGATATAGAAATTAATATCAAATTCGCAGTAAAATTCGATAATTGGACAGAGAATCATAATTAAATTCCATAAGATTTTGTAAATAAAAGATTTTAATTTGCTTAACTGCGAAATAAAAAAATAAGATCTGGGACACGTCACGGAGGGACAAATTAGGGGTTAATTAATAAATTAGATTTAAAATAATTTTTAATTTTAATATTTTTTTTATCTGTACTAGTTGAAAACTTTGATTTCTGTATATATCAATGTAAAATGTACCTATTTTTTCGGCAGTTCGGACTTCAAAGGCCTTGCTGCAAAATGTCGACCAAATTATAGAAACCCTCATATCAAGAAGCCAAAATAAAATCACCAGTTTCTTTAGGACTTTAGTCCGCGTAATTAGTCCCTTTAAGAAACATTTCTACATGAAAATCGATATCTTGCAATGCCTTGGTGCTCAGCCTTGTTGCAGTAAAAATTGTATCCTGCCTACAGAGTCACCTGGTGATTATTTCGTGTCAAATTTAATTACTTATTAGGCCTATAAGCCTAAAATTATGCAAACGTTACTTTTACTTCTGTGATAGCTGTAGATGAGAAAGAATATAGCCTGATACTTTAGTTCGAAAACTTATTATTACATATGATATAGGGCCTACTTGAATAAAATAACCCAGTTTTTAAATTTATAATGAAATTTATCTGTTGATGATCAGATAAGCGATATTTCAATCACCAGGTGGGGCCATTAGCCTACTACTTGTACTAGGCTTCATTTTGGTTTATGGCTTACACATACGGATATTTTAAAGTAAATTTAGTACAAGTTCAAAATGATCACTTACGTGTCAATGTTGTCATTAGGGACCAAAAGGAAAATCTTATCAACAGCTATAAATCTATAAGCCTAGGCCAACTGTCAGTGTATAGATCCGACCAACCTGGGTGATTCGAATCTGATTCCCATTTTTCGGAATACCGGCTAAGGTCACTTCCGGGAGCTGTCAGCCACAGCCAGAAAATATTTGTAAACTTCTTAAGTTTTGTTGAAGTTTTGGCATCGTAAACTGAGCAAGATGTCAAGTAAACTACGGAAAGTTGTGGAAGAGTTGCGGGAAACAAAGGGAACTGCTTTGGAACTTGTAGATAAAAATATCGCAAACTTAACAGATGTTCCTGGAGTTTGTGAGTTTCGACTCCGTTTTGACTTCTGTCAAAAGTTTGATTTGATTTGATTTAACTCAATCAGCTTTTCAGCTTATTGACGGGCATCACTGTGTTATTACAGGAGATCAACTCTCTCACTAAAAAGAGGAGCACACCCTCACATTGTAGTTCCCATTTATAAAATCTTGTCATTCGTCAAATTTCTTTTTTCCCAATTTTTCAAATACATCATACTTTTCCAGTATTTTTCCCAATTTTACCCTGGCCTGGGGCTGGGCCTTGTGTTGTGATAATACAAGATATCTCGCCATCCTCTTGGCAATATCCTAGTTTAGGCCCACCCTGGGTTCAATGTATTGAGCCCTCCTGACAGGTGAAGACCATAGAAATATACTTATGTATGTTCTGTGGTGAAGACTATGGCCTTATCTGCTTATGGGTGATGAAATTCTGTAATGACAACGAAAGATTAGTAGGGATATACATCAATTAAATCAATAGTGTTTTATAATATTTCACATTCCCGTCATTTAGTAAAACGTAATGGCTCATTTATTATAACTAAATGACGGTCATATTTATATAACATTTCCGTCATTTAGTACAACGTAATGTTTCATTCATTATAACTAAATGACTGTCATATTTGTATAACATTTCCGTCATTTAGTAAAATGTAATGTCTCATTTATTATAACTAAATGACGGACAAATATATATAACATTTCCGTCATTTAGTAAAATATAATGTCTCATTTATTATATAACTAAATGACGGTCATATTTATATAACATTTCCGTCATTTAATAAAACGTAATATCTCATTTATTATAACTAAATGACGGTCATATATTTAACATTTGCGTCACTTAGTAAAACGTAATGTCTCATTTATTATAAATAAATGATTAAATGTTGGCCCCGCGTCGCACAACGCCTGTCATTAATCCGACATTAATCCGACATTGTCTAAACGTTTTGTGTTAGGTAAAAACACTCACAGCCACATTGTACCTTAACTGCTCAGTCGACGATAACCCTTTACATACTACTTGTCAATTATCCACTCATTTAGATATGGCAGGTGGGCCTAATCTGATGGTAGTACTACTACCGGAATAGGCCCACCCTCAATAATTAACATATCGTAAGTGGGCCAAAACTTATACACTCTTTAAATCACAAGGAAAAAAAATAAAGACCCCCTATTTAAATTTCCCATCAACTCCCGAAAAATATCCAAGCCCCTATTTGCTATTTATTCCCGGGCCCCAAAAGAAAACCCTTTTCTCCAGGGGTCTTTTCGCCCAAGGCATATCAATAACATTGCAGTTTAAAAATCGTAGAATATTTCCTTTATATACTCCTACTACCGGATTAGACCCACCTTCAGTCACTTAGATATGGCAGGTGGGCCTAATCCGGTAGTAGTGCTACTACCGGAATAGGCCCACCTTCAGCCACCTACATATGGGAAGTGGGCCTAAACTTATAAACCTATTAAATCCTAACAAAATCATCAAATTGTTTAAAATTTCCCATTTACCCCCAAAAATTATCCAAGCCCCTATTTGCTGTTTATTTCCGGGCTTTAAAGGAAAACCCTTTTCCCCAGGGGGTCTTTCCCCCCAAGGCATATCAATAACATTACAGTTTAAAGATTGTAGAATATTTCCTTTATATACTACTACCGGATTAGGCCCACCTACCATATCTAAGTGACTAAGGGTGGGCCTAATCCGGTAGTAGTACTACTACCGGATTAGGCCCACCTCCAGTCACTTACATATGGTAGGTGGGCCTAAACTTATACACCCATTAATTCCCAAGAATTATTTTATAAATTGTTATAATTTTCACATTTACCCCCAAAAATTATCCAAGCCCCTATTTGCTGTTTATTCCCGGGCCCCAAAAGAAAACCCTTTTCCCCAGGGGGTCTTTTCCCTCAAGGCATATCAATAACATTACAGTTTAAAGATTGTAGAATATTTCCTTTATATACTACTACCGAATTAGGCCTACCCACCATATCTAAGTGACTGAAGGTGGGCCTAATCCGGTAGTAGTACTACTACCGGATTAGGCCCACCTTCAGTCACTTACATATGGTGGGTGGGCCTAAACTTATCCACCCTTTAATTCGCATAGAAATTTGTTCAAATTGTTTTAAATTTCCCACTTACCCCCAAAAATTATCCAAGCCCCTATTTGCTGTTTATTCCCGGGCCCCAAAAGAAAACCCTTTTCTCCAGGGGGTCTTTTCCCCAAAGGCATATCAATAACATTACAGTTTTAAGATTGTAGAATATTTCCTTTATATACTACTACCGGATTAGGCCCACCCACCATATCTAAGTGACTGTAGGTGGGCCTATTCCGGTAGTAGTACTACTACCGGATTAGGCCCACCTACAGTCACTTAGATATGGTGGGTGGGCCTAAACTTATACACCCTTTAATTCCCATAGAAAATGTTTAAAATTGTTTTAAATTTCCCATTTACCCCCAAAAATTATCCAAGCCCCTATTTGCTGTTTATTCTCGGGCCCCAAAAGAAAACCCTTTTCTCCAGGGGGTCTTTCCCCCCAAGGCATATCAATAACATTACAGTTTAAAGATTGTAGAATATTTCCTTTATATACTACTACCGGATTAGGCCCACCCACCATATCTAAGTGACTGTAGGTGGGCCTATTCCGGTAGTAGTACTACTACCGGATTAGGCCCACCTTCAGTCACTTACATATGGTGGGTGGGCCTAAACTTATCCACCCTTAAATTCCCATAGAAATTGTTTTAAAATGCGGAAACTTATACACCCTTTAAATGAATAAAAAAAACAAAAAAAACAAGGCATATCACTAACATTACAGTTTAAAGATAGTAAAATATTACCATTATATACTACTACCGGACTAGACCCACCTACAGTCACTTAGATATGGCAGGTGGGCATAATCCGGTAGTAGTACTACTACCGGAATAGGCCCACCTACAGTTAGTAACATATGGGAAGTGGGCCTAAACTTATAAACCCTTAAGTTATCCAAAATAACCAAACAACCAAACAATATTTCCTTTATATACTACTACCGTATTAGGCCCACCCACCATATCTAAGTGACTGAAGGTGGGCCTAATCCGGTAGTAGTACTACTACCGGATTAGGCCCACCTCCAGTCACTTACATATGGTAGGTGGGCCTAAACTTATACACCCTTTAATTCCCCCCCTAAAATTTTTAATTGTTTTAAATTTCTCATTTAGCCCCAAAAATTATATCAGATTATACCCACCTCAAGTGTTAATATAAATTTATACCCACATCACTGTTTTATTGGCACAGAGGTGGGCCTATAAGTTTATACCCACCTCAGTGCTAGATTACCTTAGAGGAGGGCTTAGAAGTTTATACCCAGGTGGGTATAAACCGGTAGATAGCCATCCTCTTTACCCCCTTCCTATTGCCACAGGTTCCAAATTATAATGTATTTTTCAAAGTTTCCCCTATTTCTTTATTATAATCACAATAGTAATGAAGAAATGTAGAATCCAGTGTTTCCCTTTCATTATATTCACTGAGTTTCCAATTAGGCCTACCTTATACTAAGCACTACCATATGACGTCATAAATGACATATTTTTTTTTGCCTATTTTTAACATTGGTTTTGCCACCCAAGTCTCCTGATATTTCGGCTTGGTGTGGGATGAGCTATTCGCGATGGTAAAATATTTTTAATTGTCTGTGTTCGGAACATCAGTGGGAAGTCGCGCTATGATTTCAGCGGGTTTAGGTCAATTTTTGAGGATTTTGTGGGTCTGGAAAGAGACCTTGTGTATTAAAAAGTGAAAATTGTAGTATTCTGTTATGATATTGTAGACAATTGTGCATATAGCCATGTAAAGTACTGATAAATGTATGTGATTGCGAAGTTTTATGCAAATTGGGTGAAGTGCGAATGAGCGCAGCGCATTTGAATCGGCTAATATCGGCAAAACCGACGTTGTTTTCTCGGAAAACACGCTGCCGCAGAAAATTTAACGACGTCATGCAAACAAATGCGTTTGTGGAGTTGCGCTGAACAGCTAAGAGCATGCTCTTCATTATCGTCATCCCGTTTTGCTAGGCCTAATAATTCATGAACTAATAATTAACTGTTGCCCTATATTATATTATGTGCGTCGAAACGTATTCTGGATATAATTACGTAAAATGGATGAATTACGGGGATAGTGGTATTTTATATCATTCAAAGAAACAAGTCGCCAGCAGATGAAAAATTTTCAGCATGGTTTGTGTGCTACACTTACACACGCTGTTCCAGGCTGTTGAATCCCTCCCGCTGTTTCATTCATAAACAGTATGGTATTCGACGAGATTTTCGGCGGGTATGGTGACGCTAAATGTATGCGCCGGTAGCGTCTATGCCCGCTGTTCCCTAGATATCACACACCCAACCCGTACTGTACACAACTTGTTTAACTACGAGGGAAGCTGACAGCAAATGTATTGACCGGCGATCAACACTGATCATGACTGCTCAAGACTGTGTTTCAACGTAGGCCTACCTGCCTACTGTCACTGACTGTAGCCTGTAGGCGTGACTAACTGATATTTTTAACCCTTGTAGTGCTAAATTAAAGGTGTGGTCAACTGTCAAAATTTGCGGGACAAGGGTCCCCCAGAAGGCAATAGTGCCCGTGGGTAGGCCAAGGCCCTATTCCATAATAATACTAAATATGCGTTTCATACCCAAAGCCTCATTAAGAGCAAGTTCTCAAATCACAACAAGTTTATATATACTTGAGCAACATCTATGAGTTTATAATTCAAAGCTCTTGGCCCTTACCCCTACTTGGTCGCTTGCTTGCAAACAAACTGACTGTATTACTGCGGGGATGTTGAAACTGCTTGACCCAAGCTTGTATTGACATGACCAGTAAACACAAAACATTTGTATGACTTTATGCAATGTTGGACCAACGACGAAGACGTTGGGCCGTTGTGTATAAATGTTATACAAATGTCTTGTGTTTGCTGGGCAGGAGGACTTTCTCTCAAACATTGTACATTTATTCAATGTTGGTTCAATGTTGAGCTAGCGTCGCTGACGTTGACCTAGCATTAAAACAGCATTGGATCAATGTCCCGTTTAACATGTTTAAGTAGTATCTTGTAATCAGTTCAGTGGCTATATTAATGTCGTCAATCTGTACTCCATAGGCTACTGTTGGCCTACACTTGACCGTCCCAGGCATGCGCGTTTTGCAGTTGAATCATTCTTTAAATAATTTATCAAGTGGGTGAAAATAAATAATATGTGTTTGCAGAAAACACTGGTCACTGACAATATTGCAGTAAAACTGTATCACTGCTGTCTGATTTAATTTGTGCTCCCAGTAAATCAATACCAAATGTTCGAATGATCCCTTTCTCAAGTTAAATAATTCTACAATTTTCTGCATGATATGATAAATCACAAAAATTACCGGGTTGAAGGTTGAGCCACCATCCGTGCTTCTACACCAGCGGTTAGCAGCAGACCCCTGTGCCAATAGTGTTTTAATGTTGCAGCTTGACCAAAATTTGGTCACTGCTACATTAAAACGGTTTTGAGAAAACAGGGGCTGATTCAGGATTTGAAAAAAAGAGGGGGTGTGGGGGTTCGGGGGCTCACCCAAAGAGAGTTATGGCGCATATTCAGCCCAATTTAGGTTTGTTTTTTTATAAAGAGTTTGTATAAAAAAGGTGTGGGCCTGCGACCACGCCCCCCCCCCCCCCTCTTTCGATCAGCGCCTGAGAACCATCAATTCTGTAATTTAGATGTGCCTGTTGTATGGTATTTATACTGTAACTTATTGTACTTGGAATATATCTGTCAAATATAGAAAGATAAAAAGTGGTACTTTATTTAAAACTGTATGCTTTAAATCTGCATAGACTAAATCTAAGACTAAATCGTTTTTAAAATGTTTGAATAGGCTTACCTTATTTTTCCATTTTCATGATGAGAATGTAAATTATATGTAATGCTTCTCAGTAAGATGTGGAAATATACAAACCATGGTAATATGTGACTAAATTGTCATTTTTTAGTTATCTGCTGGCCTAATTTGCAGCTTGGACCAGCACAACACCATTTACTTTAGGCCATGCACTGCCTAGCTATTACATTGTATTGATTAGATGCATGATGATGTATGGATGGTTATTACAGTACAAATGAGAAAGCATGTAGGCCTACTAGCACAATTGTAAGATAACAACAACAAGTATAAATATTTCTAAAAAAAAAAATAGACAACCCCCCCCCCCCCCCTGATTTAAAAATAAAACCCACAATCATGTACACTCGTGATCACTAAAATAATACTCTAATATGCGCCCATTCCCCCTGTAAATGTAGTTATACTTAATTATTTAATACAGTAATCATAAGCATCTCAAATGTACCGAATCTGAGCGAAAACTACAAAAATAAAATATTTTCACTGAGTTTGTAAGCTGATTTGACCTTGCTGTGACCTTGAGATCACCACAATGACATTGGGGTAACAGCCTCATGAAGCCCATCCCCAATCCATGTCACCATTTGTACGCGGGTTGAGATTCATTAGTGTAATGCAAGTGCTGGCCACATCTCCAAATAAGTCAATCTACCTGTTTATTATTTGGTCCATTCCCGTCATTTAACAGAAGGGTTTCATAACCTTGGGAGACTTGATGCCGTATTACCCCTTTAACCTCTATATTACCCCTTTAACCACTTAGGGTGTGTTTGTTGTACCTCAGTGTTTGTGTCTAGGTCAGTTGTGACCGTCATATGTGCCTATATATGTACAGAATTGGTGCAAAAACAAAAATAAGTTATTTTCACCTATTTTGAGCTGATCTCACATTGCTGTGACCTTGGCAATGAGGTGACCTTACAATGACCTTGCAATGGGGTAACAGCCTTGTGAAGCCCAACACCAATCCATGTCACCATGTATACTTGGGTTGGGATTTATTAGGTGTAATGCAAGTGCTGGCCACATCTCCAAATAAGTCAATCTACATAAATGTACCTGTTATTTGGTCCATTTCCGTCATTTCAGTGAAGGGTTACATAGGGGTGATTTGATGGGATATTACCCCTTTAACCCCTAGTTTACTCCTTCAAGCACTTACGGTGTGTTTGTTGTACCCGGTACCTCAGTGTTGGTGTCTAGGTCAATTCTGATCACATGTACTCATCTTAAATGTACAGAATTGGGGCAAAAAAAACACAAAAATAAGCCATTTTCACCCTTTTTTTAGCTGATATGACCATGTTGTGACCTTGAAATGACCTTACAATGACCTTGGTGTAACAGCCTTATGAAGCCCAACCCCAATCCATGTCAATATGTGTACTTGGGTTAGGATTCATTAGGTGTAATGCATTAGTGCTGGCCATATCTCCAAATATCAAGTCAATCTACCTGTTATTTGGTCAATTCCCGTCATTTCAGAGAAGGGTGACATATAGGGTGATATGATAGGGTATTACCCCTTTAACCCCTATATAACCCCTTAAACCACTTGGGCGGTGTTTTTTGTACCTCAGTGTTGGTGTCTAGGTCGGTTCTGACCATCATACTCATTTTATGTACAGAATTGGGGCAAGAAACACAAAAATAAGCTATTTACACCCCTTTTGAGCTGATATGACCTTGTTGTGACCTTGAAACGACCTTACAATGACTTTGGTGTAACAGCCTTATGAAGCCCAACCCTAATCCATGTCACCATGTGTACTCGGGTTGAGATTCATTAGTGTAATGCAAGTGCTGGCCACATCTCCAAATAAGTCAATCTACCTGTTTAATATTTGGTCCATTTCCGTCATTTCAGAGAATGGTGACATTTAGGGTTATTTGATGGGGTATTACCCCTTTAACCCCTATATTACCCCTTTAACCACTTGGGGTGTGTTTATTGTACCTCAGTGTTGGGTGTCCAGGTCAGTTCTGACCATCACACACATTTTAAATGTTTAGAATTGGAGCAAAAAACACAAAAATAAGTTATTTTTACACTTTTTAAGCTGATTTGACCTTGCTGTGACCTTGAGATGACCTTGCAATGACCTTGGGGTAACAGCCTTATGTAGCCAAATCCCAATCCATGTCACCATGTGTACTTAGGTTAGGATTCATTAAAGTACTGGCCACATATCAAATATGTCTAACTACCTGTTATTTAGTCCATTTCTGTCATTTCAGAGAAGGGTGACATAAGGGTGATTTAATGGGGTTTTGTGACCTTTGACCTCAAACCTCAAGGTCAATGTAAACATAATTGTTAAAACACAGTAATTTGCGTGTAGCAAAGAGTCCAACGATTTGAAAAATATATGGTTTGTATTATAAAATTTCAAAATTTTGCCCGCCAGAGATTAAAATATTCAGTTTTTTATGAAAAAAACACATTTTACAGTAATTTCCTTAAGTAAATGGACGCAAAAACCTCTTACATGTTTGTATGGCCAAATTGGCAGAAAAAAACACGTTTTCTTGGTTACTAAAACTTCAATATCTCAAAAACTATTGGAGGTATTTGAAAATTTTTAAAAGTTTTTTCTTAATTTAAGTCTGGTATACAACATAGGCCAATAAAATTATAATTATTAGCAAATTATTTTTTTGTGTTAGTGCCTACTTATACTTCTCCAGATAAATTTCATTTCACCAGCCAGTCACAGACACAGTGCCTGGTCTCACCACCCAAAATGCCAGTCCAATTCAAACACATGTATAATAATCACCGATAATGTCAACATTCTAAGGGCCGAATTCACCATTTTCGTCCCGACCTACACCCCCCTTAGCCTAGGCTATGTGACACCATAATTAGAAAAGCCTAAACTAAGCAGACTAGGCCTACACTCTGTCCGACAGTGGAGTATGATCCAAAATGAAAGTTAGCTTTTCGGTATCCAGTCAGTCAATTCTCAATCCTGAAAATTTCGTAAACAAATATTGGATAGTTCAAAAGTTAGACCATTTGACATGTTCATTCCGGCTTATTCTCAGAATTCTGTTACATGTCAAATGGTCTTACTTTTGAAATACTGAATGGAATTTCGCAAAATTTTCGGGGTTGTTGCCAAATTACTAGATATTAATGGTTGCAAAATTTTGTGACAATCGCTTGAGAATTAACTGACTGGATACCAAAAAGCTAACTTTCATTTTGGACCATCTACCACCGTCGGACAGACTGTAGGTAGGCTAGGAGTTAGCCTATACTAGTCTGTCTGACGGTGGAGAATGGTCCAAAATGAAAGTTAGCTTTTTGGTATCCAGTCAGTTAATCCTCAAGCGATTTTCATGAAATTTTGTAAACACTATTTTCTAGTCATTTGGCATCAATCCTGAAAATTTCGTAAAAAAATATTGTATAGTTCAAAAGTTAGACCATTTGACATGTAGTAAATGTTTATTTATGACGCTCCTCTATAACATGTATAAACCCATTAACTTCCATTCCGGTTTATTCTCAGAATTGCGTTACATGTCAAATGGTCTAACTTTTGAAATACTCAATGAAATTTCGCGAAATGTTCAGGGTTGTTGCCAAATGACTAGATAATAATGGTTACAAAATTTTGTGACAATCCCTTGAGAATTGACTGACTGGATACCAAAAAGGTGACTTTCATTTTGGCCCATCCTCCACCGTTGGACAGACTTTAGTTCCTGGCCCGCGAGCGAGGGCCTTGGTCTAGAATCCAACCATAACGGAAGTCAACATTTTCATATCATGACTTGCATTTTTCACATACTGATCAAAGGCACCAGCGCCTTAAATTTGCAAGTTCATCGAAATGGCAAATAACAAATGTTGTCATTCCTGCACATATTTCAGCAGTAACGGACTGGTGGAATGGCACTATTCAGTGCTGGTGATATTATGCGTGTGATCACACCCACACACCTTAACACGCCTAAAACAAAGTTGAGGTGTAGGAAAAACAGCACGCCTCGTACAATGTACAGATACAAAGGCAACACTTAGTGGACTACAAATCAACTCCTTGATCACACTCCTTGCTCATTCAAGGAGTGTTATTTTCCACACACCACTATATTTCACATGAGCAGCACTGACTATTTCGAGCCCTGTATGTCATCACTGTTGAGTTGTTACTCTACCTCATTGTTCAATGTTGATCACGAGCACAAGTGTGAAGGCAGCTGGGTGTTGTATACCCACTGTTAAATTTAACCCTACACTGTATAGTCACCCAAAATAAACCAAGCGCAGCCTGCTGTGCCAGTAAATTCTTAAATTGATTTTTTTTTTTCAATTTTTTTTTTTTTTTCGTTTTCGTTGGATAGCTAACTGACTCATTTTGTAATATAATGGCTTTTAATTTCAGTTGTTCGTCACATGTTTTTTTCAAAGAAAAAACGTTCCAGATATTACATAGTCGGAAACCACACATGTATGCTGCAAATTGTATGCAGCAGTGTAAGGGTTAATTGCGTTTTAGGTGACCAGTGCTATATCCAATGCTCAAGTTAATCTTGAATGATACGGTGCATGGAGGATATGATTATTGTAATTTCATGTACATTACTCATTTTATTTTAAGATGAATTTTGATCTATATATTATTATTTTTATTTGTTTACAGTGTCACTGAACCATTTGACCAGAATCACAATGACTCACAACAAAATGACCGGTGAGATGCTGTACTGTTAACCTTCATGCTGCTGGCACCGTATAGACACGGTTTCAAGCAAGTTTCAGACCAAATAAAATGCCACTGAAATCCACAAAATAGTTAGTGATAGATGCTCAGAATCAAATAATACAATTTTCCAGATAACTGTTTTTCATAAATATAAATATTTTTCGGTATTTGAAGCTGGAAATTGCTTTAGTAATTTCAGAGCTCTTCAAATGAATGAAAAATAAAAACAAACAGTTCAGCATCACAAGTGTTAACTCTGATGCTGCTGGATTGTTTCCTTATATTTCTCATTCGTTTACATCAGAAATCAGAAACTCAATTTCCATCCTAAACTGTGAATATGCCTATTTATAAAAAATCCAGTGGTTATTCTAATTAACGCCCGGCCCAGGGTGAATTAGAATACCCCCTGAGATTACAAGAGAATGGTCGCTTATTAGAGTACATGTAGTTTTTTATTGATCATATCATGAGGGTGGGTTTTATTTTTAATTCAAAGTGAGTGGGCGTTTTTTTGAATAAATGCTGTACTCAACTCCCAAATGGCATTATTTGATTATTTGATGAAATTTTATTTTATTTTATTTGGTGTGAAACATACACATACATGTATACTGTGGTAGCAGGAAGAGGGTAGACCTTATATTAGTTGCCACTGTATGCTGCTACCAAAGAAATGCACTGGTCTGTTTACTTGAATCATTGTTAAATCTATCAAGCTATGAACTGTTGCATGTACACATGTATGTTGATCTGATTATGTGTAATTACAGGTTATGATATAGACATCAGGGTATGATATAGACAATTTATCATGCTAATATTTTCACAAAATGTGAAAAAATTTAAATTTGTACATGCTATAAGTTTAATTTTTTTGAACTTTGAGAGACTGAAATTGCAGGTACGATAGGAAATTGACGTACAATAAAAAATGTAGTTTAGCATGTGAAATCCAAACTTTGAGTGCAAAATCTAAATTTTCGGGTGCAAACTGCTTTTTGCACTCAGTTATATCACACCCTGTAATCGACCCTCTTTAACCCTTACAACGCGGGAATTGACTTTAGGCGCCACAATCTGACGTCTAAAGTTGACCCCGCACTGTCAGAGTAAAAATATTCCAATGGCTGTAGACCCATAACATAGGCATTCAAATGAAGCGGAAAGAGCTAACTAAGACATTTATGATGATTTCAAATTGAAAAAACCCTTTGGTTTGCACGGTTTATACAGCAATATTTCAACAATATTCCATCGCTTCAAGGATTAAGCATGACTATAGTTGTTTTTAATCTGTTTTGTAAGCAGACCTGTTAAATTATGGTAGCTGTGACTTTAATTTGCAGCATTTAGAACTTCAAAGTATGTTTTATTCAGAACATGATTTAACCTATTTTTTATTGTTATGTTGCCAGCCTTACCACCAGGCATTGCAGAACTGGTCAATTTAGAGAGTCTTAATTTTTTCAACAATCACATTGAGGTAAGATTTCTTCATTTAATAACCCTACTGGATAATCTCTTTATTTTGAGGCAATTTATTTTTGGCGAATATGGTTGATGGATTTATGGAGCAACTGCATTGTAGGTATATGTCTGTTGTTTGTCTGGGATATTGGAGATGAACCTGTAAGATAGATACCCGGTATACAAAAACATACAAAATGTTAAAATCAGTAACAAACACAATTTTTTTTTCCTTGCAGTTATTTTCATTCATATTGTGTCTCAGATTGCTACGTTAATTGCCACGTCAGATGTTTCACCATCATCCAATTTATAAAATATCAGAATGTATTATTTACTATATATACCAAATTAAGCTTTCCATTTCCTCATTTCTATGAAATCAATTTTATTTAAAATTCTGTATTCAAACTGAGCAAATTAATGGAGCCATTTATGGCTGGTGGATCACCCTCCTCCTCTTTTTTTTCCAACCGTCTCTGAGGGTTAACCCTTTCATGCCCGTACGGCCCCTGAGGGCCGGTGAAATATGACGTCATTTTTCCCATGCCCGTATTTTACATGCACATGACCTTTAGATTGCCATAATACTTTTAAAATTGTATAATTTTGGCCAGAATGTATTGTACAAGGTTTAATTAGTACTGTTTTAGTTTTAAAAATATATCTTTACTCACTATCCCATTCATATTTCAACTTTAATTGTACAAACCCTTTGACTCTCTAGTTCATGCCAGGACCCAGGGATAATGGTGGCCATTTAATGGAAATACACGTGTTTTGGTATAATGGCTGTAACTGTGGATCTACAAAGTGTATTAACCCTATGTACACATGTGGGATTCGGCAGTGGCGTGCCTTTGTGATCATGCAACATTTGGAACAGTCAAAGGTTACCTCACGGTCATTGCAAGGTCAAAGCTTCGTAAATTCAAAAAGAAATATTATACAAGCCAAGCCATATTGTCCACTTCTGGATAGGCGCAATGTATAGAAACATATGTGTGGCAGTTCCCCAAAATCATGTGAAGAGAAATGACCTTGAACTGGCCTTGAACGATCTAACCTAAAGAGTCTAACCCCATCCCATACTAATAATGATACTCATTTTAATATCATGAACTGCTGTCTTGTAAGCCCAGCGGTAGCTACTGAATTTTTTTCATTTTTAGCCCGCCTTTTAATTTTAATTAAAAAAGGTGGGCTATTGCAATTGAAGTTCGGCGTCGTCGGCGTCGGCGTTAACATTTACTTGTGGGCGCGATAACTTGAAAAGTTTTTCATGTTTCCTTCCCAAATTTGTTTTGCATGTTACTAATGACCACTTCTCGGACAAGTTCAATAATGGCTGAAAAAAATTCAAAATGGCCGACTTATTGCGATTTTTCACCTTTTACGTCAATAATTTGCCCTTGTGGGCGCGATAACTTGAAAAGTTTTTCACGTATCCTTTTCAAATTTGTTATGCATGTTACTAATGACCAGTTCTTGGACAAGTTCAATAATGGCCAAAAAAAAAAAAATGGCCGATTTATTGCGATTTTTCACATTTTACGTCAATAATTTGACCTTGTGGGCGCGATAAGTTGAAAAGTTTTTCACATATCCTCTTCAAATTGGTTATGCATGTTACTAATAAGTAGTTCTTGGACAAGTTCAATAATGCCCGAAAAAAAAAAAAATGGCCGATTTATTGCGATTTTTCACATTTTACGTCAATAATTTGACCTTGTGGGCGCGAAAACTTGAAAAGTTTTTCACATATCCTCTTCAAATTGGTTATGCATATTACTAATAAGTAGTTCTTGGAGAAGTTCAATAATGGCCGAAAAAAAAAAAAAAATGGCCGATTTATTGCGATTTTTCTCATTTTACGTCAATAATTTGACCCTGTGGGCGTGATAACTTGAAAAGTTTTTCACATATCCTCTTCAAATTTGTTATGCATGTTACTAATAAGTAGTTCTTGGACAAGTTCAATAATGGCTGAAAAAAAATTCAAAATGGCCGATTATTGCGATTTTTCGCATTTTACGCCAATAATTTGACCTTGTGGGCGCGATAACTTGAAAAGTTTTTCATGTATCATCTTCAAATCTGTTATGCATGTTACTAATAACAAGTTCTCGGACAAGTTCAATAATGACTTGGAAAAAAAGCAAAATGTCAGATTTATTGTCATTTTTCGCATTTTACGTCAAAAATTTGATCTTGTGGCCGCAGTAATGACTTCAAGTATAATAATGGCGGCGGGCTATTGTCGAGTGTGCTCTTGTTTACATTTAATTTTGCAAATAATGAAATAATTCGCATGGAAAAGGTTAATGGTTGTTTACTTATATACACATCACAACAACAGCTATTGATCTTATATTCAGAATTCGTTGTGTAACATGTTCTACGGACATCTTATAATTCTATTAATATATAAAGATATAATTTTTAATTTGATCTTGTGAGTCTTGAAAATACACAATACATAAAATTGTGTACTGTTGTCATGGAAACCGTTTCTAGGAAGTGAGGGTACGTCTTCGAGGGGTGGGATAAGAAGCTTGTTTTGATGCTTAAGTGTTATCCATGTGCGTAGGACATTTCATGTGCATGGGGATAACCGTTTAAAAGATATCGTAATATTTGTATTGAGTAATTATTTTTATTTAAATTTCATTGAAAAAAACTCGTGCTGGAAAGGGTTAAGAAGGATTTCAGCAATGTAAAGGTGAACCCTTTAAGTTGTGCGTCGCAATATAAATTTAAGTTCTACTAGTCTTTTTAGCGCTGTAATGGTGAAACCAAGTCCTTCTACTAGTTAATTAAAGGCCTGTCTATATGTTTTTAATTCATTTGCTGTAATTGTGTTTTATATGTTATAATTTTCTCATCAGTTCACCTCTTGCTCCAGCCTTAGGTGAGCCTAGCAAAAATATTGGTGACCAGTACATTTTGTATATTTTGTTAGCTCCCGCCGTCACCGTAGGTGAGCGAAGGGAGCTATGGATTCTACCTCCGTTTTTTTTTGGCCTCTTCTTTTGCCTATAACTTTGTGAGAAAATAAGCTAGGATAACAATTTTTGGTATGTGGGTTACTTCCAGGTGGCTAATGGACGGGTTAAAATATTTTTAATCTGAATTCAATACGCAAGGTTGCAGAGGAGAAAATGATGATGTGACGGCGTTGGGCCGTTGGGCCGTCCGTAAACAATTCGTTTCCGGAGCATATCTCTGAAAGTACTTGTCAGATTGTCTTCAAATTTTACACACAACACCCCTAGGGGGTCTAGTTGTGCCTTTTGGGGTATTTGAACTTTGACCTACTTCTGGTTCAGAACTATGACCTATTTAGACGTTTTGACGCGCACTTCGTTTCCGGAGCAGATCTCGAAAAGTACTGGGCCGATGACAGTCATATTGCACATACATGTTCTCTAAGGTCCCTAGTTGTGCCTTTTCAGGTTTTTGGACCTTGACCTGGAAGTTGACCCAGCACTTTGACCTAATTTATAACATCGGTAAATCCGACTGAAAGATTTTGCGGAATATCATGAAAACCGCTCAAGATAGCTACACCATTACTATAAAACAAATTGTGAGGTTCCAGGAGAGGATGCATCTTGAAAAATTTCAAGTTGATAAAATCAAAAATGGCCGCCTATCGGCCATTATTCACCTCGACAGGCCTGATATTGCGGAATATCATGAACACCGCTCAAGATAGCTACACCATTAATAACAAATAAATTGTAAGGTTTCAGGAGAGGATGCATCTTGAAAAATTTCAAGTTGATAAAATTCAAAATGGCCGCCTATCGGCCATTATTCACCTCGACAGGCCTGATATTGTGGAATATCATGAAAACTGCTCAAGATATCTACACCATTACTATAAAACAAATTGTAAGGTTTCAGGAGAGGATGCATTTTGAAAAAATCATTTTGTCCAAGTTCAAAATGGCCGCCAATTGGCCATTATTCACTTTCACATGGCCGTTATTTGGTAAGCCGTGCTAGATGGCTAGACCATTACTATAAAACAAAATGTGTGATTTCAGGAGAGGATGCATCTTGAAAAAATTTGACTCGATAAAATTTAAAATGGCCGCTTATCGGCCATTATTCACTTTCACATGGCCGATATTTGGTCAACCGTGCTAGATGGCTGGACCATTACTATAAATCGAAATGTGAGATTTCAGATGAGGATGCATCTTGAAAAAGTTTGACTTGATCAAATTTAAAATGGCCGCCTTTTCGGCCATTATTCATTTTCACATGGCTGATATTTGGTAAACCGTGCTAGATGGCTAGACCATTACCTGATTACTATAAAACAAAGTGTGAGTTTTCGGGGGAGGATGCACCCTGAAAATTTTTAACTTACGAATTCAAAATGGCCGACAATCAGCATTATTTACCTCGATAGGCCTGATATCAGGTAAACCGTGCTAGATAGCTAGACCATTACTATAAAACAAAATGTGACGTTTCGAGAGAGGATGCCTTTCAAAAACTTTCGACTCAATCGAATTCAAAATGGCCGCCTATCGCCACTATTTACTTTCACATTGCTGATATTTGGTAAACTGTGTTAGATAGCTGGACTATTACTATAAAACAAAATGTGAGATTACAAGAGAGGATGCATCTTGAAAAAAAATGACTAGATCAAATTCAAAATGGCCGCCTATCGGCCATTATTCACTTTCACATAGCCGTTTTTTGGTAAACCGTGCTAGATGGCTAGACCATTACTATAGAATGAAATGAGAGATTTCAGCTGAGGATGCATCTTGGAAAATTTCGACTTGATCAAATTCAAAATGGCCGCCTTTAGGCCATTATTCACTTCCACATGGCCGATATTTGGTAAACCGTGCTAGATAGCTAGACGATTACTATAGAATGAAATGTGAGATTTCAGCTGAGGATGCATCTTGAAAAATTCTGACTCGATCAAATTCAAAATGGCCCCCTATCGGCCATTATTTACTTTCACATGCACAATATTTTGCAAACTGTGTTAGATGTTAGTCCATTACTATAAAACAAAATTTGAGGTTTCGGGGGAGGATGCACCCTAAGTTTTTGACTAATTTATATCGAACTCATAATGACCGTAAATCAGCTATTAGTTACCTCGATTGGCCTGATATCGGGTAAACCGTGCCAGATAGGTAGACCATTACTGGGATACTGATTAGGATCATTAATTTCAATGGAGGTTTGCAATCTCTGACAGACTGTTTAGTTCTTATCTTACTCTTAGACTGGGCTTCTTAGACCTAGTTGTCTTGCATCTTGTTGACCTAGCTTAGGACAACATTAAAAACCCTACACAAAATTGCTTAAATCAAATTCTAATTCGTCGCGGGAGATCCTGGACTTATGTAGTCTTGTTTGATTGGAAATGTCAGTTGGATTTTCCTAACCAATTTTTTGAAGTCTAGGTCCTGCTAGTGACACATGATTTCTAAGAGGACATTATTTTAGCTCGCCTGCACAGTTAATGTATCTTTTTTTATTTTTCAGGAGATTCCATCATCCATCAGCACCTTGCAAAAACTCAGGATCTTGAATCTCGGGTATGTTTTCTTTTATCATTGTCTGATAATCTAACTATAAATGTAATGGATCTTGAATTACTGAAAAAGTGATAATCGCCTAATTGCAGTGGACTTAACTCTTTGATATTACTATGATTTTATTTCCTTTGTGACTTGCTGTCTTAGTTCACATTTTAAACTGCTTGAAGGGTTAAAGTAAATGGAAATTTGTAATATAACTAATGTTATATTAGGTTTTCCTGAAGGCGCTTTTAGGGTGGAGTATTCTCCCTCCCTAAAACTGGTCACTCCCCCCAAAAAATCTGCTCGCACAGCAACCAACGCCCCCTTCCAATCACTTTCAATCCCCCCCCCCCCAGAAAAACCCCACAAAATCTTCCAGGAAACCTATCAAGCTGTGGATCTCAGTAGCGAGACACAACTGCAAGTGGCTGAGAATTTAAATTATTGAATTTAGGGCTTGAAGGATTAAGCAATAAGTTTATTTATTATATGCCGTGCGATCAATGTTCAATTTGTGTTGAAAACATTGCGAAAAGATTTCCAAACAATTTCCAGATTATGAAGGCTTTTCATAGAATAAATTTAATCGATGCAATAAAAATTGCACTGAAGTTTGATTAACAATTTGCCAGCATTGTGTAGGTATGCAATGCTTTAAAAATTAAAGCCTGGTGGCATATAAATCAATCATGAGTAAATAAAAGGTAAACACAGAAGTACTTTAACGCTTATCCTGCTGATCACAACAATAGTCTTTTTCAATCCGTTTTATTACTCGACCAAATCACTGTTTTAGGGAATGAAATGAGTGTTTAAACATCAAGATTTGTAACCATTTGTGCTCAAATTACACAAATGTCAGTAATTTTCAGCCACTTGAAGTTGTGGGTCACGTTAGCGAGACACAATTTCAAGTGTTTTTAGTTAGACAGTGCTTTTAGTTAGTTACTTTTAGTTAGACAGTGATAGCATGATAAATTTTGTATTTCATTATTTAACTATTTCATGTGCGAAATAATAATATGTTATACAAACAAAGACAGGAAGTGACACACCTAAATAGGAATCCATTTTGGAATATATATAATGTGAGTGAAAAAAATGCATGAATTATAAAAATCACAATGAAATGTGTTGTTGCTGAAATTGCTTTTGTTTTTCTTGGCGATTTATTTATGATACAACTTATCTGTGATACTTTTATTCACATATATTTTGCTGCCTTGACCGATCAAAATAAAATTCAAATAAAATATTAAATTCTTGAAATTTTTTTGTGGTAAATATGCTTTTGGAAATATGGTTACATTGTAAGTTATTTATTAGTTGTTTATTGTCTTTTACTTTTTTACAGTATGAATCCCCTGTAGACGTAATCTGCCATGTAGTATTTATTGTTTTTATTTTTTTGCAGTATGAATCGCCTGAGTAGTCTGCCTCGTGGGTTTGGAGCTTTCCCTGCCCTTGAAGTGTTGGATCTGACATACAATAACCTCACAGAAAAAAGCCTACCAGTAAACTTATTTGGTATCGGTCAGTATATAAAGTCAGTTATTTTGGCAATATATAGCTACATGCTGGATAAAAGAAATAACATTTTCTGTAGTTACATATGAATACATACCCGGCATGACCAGTCTGCCCAATCGCTTCGCAGCAGACCCGGCCACACTGACTCAGAGAGTGACTGCCACAGTGACTGCGACCCACAGCTTCAACTAGATGAAAATTACTCACATTTGTTTAATTTGAGATCAAACATGTGCAAATCTTGATATTCAAACATTCAATTCATTCCAAAATAACTAATTTAATCAACTAATAAAACAGATTAAAAATGACTGTTTTCGTGCTTAGAGCTTTAACAGTATTGTGTATATTATTATTTAAAAACAATAGCTGTGATGATGTATTACAGGTCATTGTTCAGACCTTGCAATTTTGAATAATTTATTTAGTAACCTCTAGGGTTCAAGTATGGGGTATGTAGAAGAAAGTAGTCTACTGTAGTAGGCCTACTGTATTTGATTATCGTCGTTAAATCCTCATTCCGGATTTATTACCAACTGAAAAACATTCAAAATCCTCATTAACTCTTTCAGCGCGTTTTAAGATATATTATATTGGCAGATTATGACGTCCACTGAATGAATTTTTTTTAAAATTATTGCCATAGACCCATAACATAAGTATTAAAGTGAAGCAGAAAGTGCTAACTAAGACATTATAAACATTTTTCAGGCACACTCAGGGCTCTGTACCTTGGAGACAATGATCTTGAAAATCTTCCTGCTGAAATCAACCAGCTGAAAAATCTGCAAATTGTAAGTAAATACAATTGTATGCTTTAATGAAAGTGATTAATTGTCGCTAAATTACCACTAAATAGAATTTGGGAACATTTTCTGAAAAACTAAATAAATCTTTTAGATTTCAGACAAATTCTGATCTAGTATTTGTCAGCATTCTGTGACACTATTTTCTAAGTTAAATAATGGGAGCATGCCCCAATTAAAACTTGCTCACTGTGACTCTAAAATTGACTGCATACTCTGATATTATTACATGCTATAATTAATTGTTAATTGTAATACTTGTATATATCATGTAGAGTGAATAAATCAAATAATGTAAGTGGAATCTGTATTTGAGCAGATTATGACCTACAGCTAGCTTGACAGTCTAACTCAAGTTTTGTAGAGTTCTTATTATTTTAATTTTATATTTGATAGCTTGTGCTGCGAGACAATGATTTGGTGTCGCTGCCTAAAGAGCTTGGTGATCTGGCACGATTAAAGGAGCTTCATATTCAGGGCAACCGTTTGACAGTGCTACCCCCAGAAATAGGTAAGCGACTATCACCATCAAATATCACCTGCACCGTTTGACAGTGCTACCCCCAGAAATAGGTAAGCGACCATCACCATCAGATATCACCTGCACCGTTTAACAGTGTTACCCCCAGAAATAGGTGTGTCACCATCACCATGATCACAATAAAATATCACCTGCACTAATTTGAAGGGCTAAAGTGAATGGAAATGTGTAATATATCATGTTTTCTGGGGGCCCTTCAAGGATTTCGCCACCATCACATTGACCATTGAACAGCCTGAAGCTCAATATTATTTTTTGTCCTCTTGGATATGAAAAGGTGTATCTGCCACTTTGTGAAGTGGCAGATAACCCTTTCATGTCCATGAGGACGATTTATATATTTGAAACTTCACACACTTGAATTGATTGGTAGAGATAGCCATCTCACCAATCACAGGCTCAAGATTGAAATCAATTGCCCGTGCCGTTACAAAGTTTAAGGGCCTTTCCAAGATGCCAGATTTCAGTGTATATTTGTCATGTTAATGATAATTGTATCCTCTAGTTTTTTTTTAGTATTTTTACTTCCTATATCTTGAGATATATCTTGAACAATTATAAGAATCAAAAACACTTGTCCTAAAGAATCACATTCAAAGATGTTGTTTAAACTTAGCTGCATTTGAGTTTTAAGCTACAGTTGAGTTTTAAGTTAATTTATTTAAATTTTCCATCACTTGAGGTTGTGCCTCGCTACCACGATCCACAAGCTAAAGTTTTTGAAGATTACTCATATTTGTTCAATTTGAGCACAAATGTTTGCAAATCTGATGTTTAAACATACATTTCTGTCTCAATAACAGTGATTTGGTCGATTAATGAAACAGATCAGAAACGATAATAGTCGTGATCAGCAGGATAAGGGTTAACCTGTAACATTAGCTTCCCTTTCTTTTGTAGGAAACTTGGATCTGGTTGGCACAAAACAGGTATTTAAGGCCGAGAGGAACCCGTGGGTCGTGCCAATAGCAGACCAGCTACAGATTGGGGTGTCACACGTGTTCGAATTTACTCGGTCAGAGGCTTACAAATTGTGAGTAACAAAGTTCATTGTCATGATATTGTAAAAAAAAAAACTGTTGTCATAACCCTTGTTCTGCCTAATTGTTCGCTTCTTTTTTCGTCATTGTAAACTGGTATTGCTAACACAATTTCAGGCTTTAAATGACGAGAGATGTTTATTTGTATGCAAAATATACATTTCCATTATTATTGGATTAATTCAGCATCTACCAAATACTGTTTTTTTTTCAAATTTAATGATAGTTCTATTGATTTAAAACATGCTTGAAAATGATCTGATTTTGTAAAATACTTAATAAATATTTTTTTCCTAATAAGTGTTCATTAAAGTTAAAACAGCTAACAAGAACTTTCAGATTTAATGTTAGTGTTGTGTTGGCTGAAAATACTGATATGTGCAGTGTGAGCGTTTAACGAAGTTTGAAAGTTAAAATTCCTTATATTGTAATATTATAGATAAAAACATATATTATTTGATTGGATTTCAATTTTCTCCTTGAATTCATTTTATTGAAAATACAACCAGTTAAACTTATTAATATCAAATGCACTTTGTTGTAGTATTTATGGACGTCACATGACAGCAGGAGCCACCATTCCTCCTAAAAACCCAGAACATGAGAAGAAAATCTGCAGAAAACCGAAAGCCTAAATGTCAATGCGATTCTGAAAACCAAAGCTTGTGAATCGGGCAGCTTTCTAAAGCCCCCAATATCTACATCACTGCCGTCATCACGGGGATCAATTACGCTATAATATCTCATTCTCTGGACATTCAATAAGAGGTTCTCTGGTCATCTGCCCAAATATAGGAGACTTTTTGTAAACGATCACCGTGCTGAAAGGTAGACGTCAGATTTAGACATCAGAAGACGTATTTATAATGGCGATGAATGCATAACAAATGAAGCGGAAATAGTTAACTAAAACATTCTGATGATTTCAAATCTGGTTTTTACAAAAATCTTTCAGCATTGTAGAGGTTAAAGCCTCATGCTTACATGGAAATGATTTGGCAAATAAAACACTGTGTTCCCCGAGGAGACTTTATTGTCGAAAAACTATTTATTATGACAACACTTATTTGTTATGTAAAAATGCACAATTTGTTATTACTGTAGATCTGCTCATTTTCGCGTGTTTACATTTTTGAGAATTTTCTGATTTTGGGACTTTCTACTAAGTTTAGAATTCGTGAATTTTCATTTTTCTTTAGTATAGCTATTATATTAATAATTTTCGTGAGATTCTTGGGTTAGCGAATTTGTCCTCCTCGCGAACTTTATGATAATTAAAAGCTAACGAATATCACCAAATCTACAGTATATGCCACATTGAATTATGCTTTTCAAGGTTGTATATTTATGTAGAACATAGTATTTATATGTTTCGCTAGTTAGTTAATAGTTATGTCATGCCTAGCTGAGGAATGAAGAAATTGTTAATATAAATGTTTATACTTGATTGCAAACTAATAATACTGTGTAGATATCTACTTCATATGGTGCTAATAATCCACACATATATATTTTTTATTGTATTGCATGGTTGTAGAAACTATTCTGGTATTATATACAGGTTGTGTTTGTTTTGTTGTTAATTGAGTAATGAAATAAATCATAAATTAACCCTTTGCCCACTAAATTATCTCACTTAAATTTTCACCCAATTGAAGTTGTGTCTCGCTTCCTCGACCCAGGACTTAACTTTTCTCGTTAACAGGACTTGACTTTATAATAAGAAACTGCCACTATGTTCTCATTTATCTCACCTCATTATCTCCACAATTTATATTATAATTTACTAAAAAAAATTATAATATACAATTAATGGTTAAATAAAAGTTTCTTCATTATATTGTTCCTTGGAAGGTAAGAGGCACGTATCCCGGTATCTGCCACTTTCTAAATTTGCAAGTACGACTTTTTTATCATGATGTTTTATTATTTTACCTTTTATGCTTGTCAAATGTGACCCATCTGCACAGTTGTTGCATCGCATATTTTTCTGGATAAAATGCCACAAATTATACAAGACTCCAACAATATTTAACTTTGGTATGTATAATGATAATTCCCAGGGATTTGGACAACAAAATATTAAAATTGTTATTTTTTACGATGTTGTGCTATCTCATTTTCTGAAAAATTTGCGATGCCACGAATTTTGTGCAGATGGGTCACAAATGTGATTTAATACTCCTGTCTTACCATGTATACGTGCATAATAAACACATGTTGTGCTGTTTTTATCTAAACCTTATTGTGATATTCTTCGGTCGTCTACATAATAAGTAGAGAGAACACATATTTCTGTAGTTTTGTACTGTAAGTCAAATTACCCCCCCCCCTTTGACACGGACCTTTTTGTAACCCTTTTCGTGCTAAGTTATGTTATTTTGTATTATTAACCTTTTCATCTTTTATCGCGACTATAGCCCTTAATCTGTTTTATCGACACGTTAAGTTTTTGTTATAGCGAATGAACTGACTGTTCAAAACGGATATATCTCTGATTTCACCTACTAGCAGATACAGCTCAATGTAGGCTTAGACTACACATTATTTTACATGCACAGAGCTTGTAAAATGTCTAGGCCTACATGTCTACATAGGCTTACATGTCTACCGCGATATAACCAAGGCTTTATTAGCTCCCGCCGTCACCGTAGGTGAGACGGAGGGAGCTATGGATTCTACCTCCGTTTTTTGGCCTCTTCTTTTGCCTATAACTTTGTAAGAAAATAAGCTAGGATAACAATTGTTGGTATGTGGGTTACTTCCAGGTGGATAATGGACAGGTTCAAATATTTTTAATCTGAATTCAATACGCAAGGTCGCAGAGGAGAAAATGATGATGTTACGGCGTTGGGCCGTCCGTAAACAACTCGTTTCCGGAGCATATCTCTGAAAGTACTTGTCCGATTGTCTTCAAATTTTACACACAACACTCCTAGGGGGTCTAGTTGTGCCTTTTGGGGTATTTGAACTTTGACCTACTTCTGGTTCAGAACTATGACCTATTTAGACGTTTTGACGCGCACTTCGTTTCCGGAGCAGATCTCGAAAAGTACTGGGCCGATGACAGTCATATTGCACATACATGTTCTCTAAGGTCCCTAGTTGTGCCTTTTCAGGTTTTTGGACCTTGACCTTGAAGTTGACCCAGCACTTTGACCTAATTTATAACATCGGTAAATCCGACTGAAAGATTTTGCGGAATATCATGAAAACCACTCAAGATAGCTACACCATTACTTTAAAACAAATTGTGAGGTTTCAGGAGAGGATGCATCTTGAAAAATTTCAAGTCAATAAAATTAAAAATGGCCGCCTATCGGCCATTATTCACCTCGACAGGCCTGATATTGCGGAATTTCATGAAAACCGCTCAAGATAGCTACACCATTAATATTAAATAAATTGTAAGGTTTCAGGAGAGGATGCATCTTGAAAAATTTCAAGTTGATAAAATTCAAAATGGCCTCCTATCGGCCATTATTCACCTCGACAGGCCTGATATTGTGGAATATCATGAAAACCGCTCAAGATATCTACGCCATTACTATAAAACAAATTGTAAGGCTTCAGGAGAGGATGCATTTTGAAAAAATTCAACTCGTCCAAGTTCAAAATGGCCGCCAATCGGCCATTGTTCACTTTCACATGGCCGTTTTTTGGTAAACCATGCTAGATGGCTAGACCATTACTATAAAACAAAATGTGTGATTTCAGGAGAGGATGCATCTTGAAAAAATTCGACTCGATAAAATTCAAAATGGCCGCTTATCGGCCATTATTCACTTTCACATGGCCGTTATTTGGTCAACCGTGCTAGATGGCTAGACCATTACTGTAAAACGAAATGTGAGATTTCAGATGAGGATGCATCTTGAAAAAAATTGACTTGATCAAATTTAAAATGGCCGCCTTTTCGGCCATTATTCATTTTCACATGGCTGATATTTGGTAAACCGTGCTAGATGGTTAGACCATTACCTGATTACTATAAAACAAAGTGTGAGTTTTCGGGGGAATATGCACCCTGAAAATTTTTAACTTACGAATTCAAAATGGCCGACAATCAGCATTATTTACCTCGATAGGCCTGATATCAGGTAAACCGTGCTAGATAGCTAGACCATTACTATAAAACAAAATGTGACGTTTCGGGAGAGGATGCCTTTTAAAAACTTTCGACTCAATCGAATTCAAAAGTAACTATCGGCCACTATTTACTTCCACATTGCTGATATTTGGTAAACCGTGTTAGATAGCTGGAGCATTACTATAAAACAAAATGTGAGATTTCAGGAGAGGATGCAAATTGAAAAAATTTGACTTGATCAAATTCAAAATGGCCTCCTATCGGTCATTATTTACTTTCACATGGGCGATATTTGGTAAACCGTGCTAGATGGCTAGACCTTTACTATAGAATGAAATGTGAGATTTCAGCTGAGGATGCATCTTGGAAAATTTTGACCTGATCAAATTCAAAATGGCCGCCTTTAGGCCATTATTCACTTTCACATGGCCGATATTTGGTAAACCGTGCTAGATAGCTAGACGATTACTATAGAATGAAATGTGAGATTTCAGCCGAGGATGCATTTTGAAAAATTCTGACTCGATCAAATTCAAAATGGCCCCCTATCGGCCATTATTTACTTTCACATGCCCAATATTTTGCAAACTGTGTTAGATGTTAGTCCATTACTATAAAACGAAATTTGAGGTTTCGGGGGAGGATGCACCCTAAGTTTTTAACTAATTTATATCGAATTCAAAATGACCGTAAATCAGCTATTAGTTAACTTGATTGGCCTGATATCGGGTAAACCGTTCCAGATAGGTAGACCATTACTGGGATACTGATTAGGATCATTAATTTCAATGGAGGTTTGCAATCTCTGACAGACTGTCTAGTTCTTATCTTACTCTTAGACTGCGCTTCTTAGATCTAGTTGTCTTGCGTCTTGATTTTTGACCTAGACTAGGACTACATTAATAACCCTATACAAAATTGCTTAAATCAAATTCTAATTCGGAGTGGGAGCTCTTGGACTTATGTAGTCTTGTTTAGGTTGGACTTGAATCAAGATTAAAATTGGTATTGACATTTATTCTGGAATTTAAAAAAAACTTTGATCCTCGATGTCAGGACGATTATTTCAGCAGTTCAACAATAAGCCAGTGAAACGATAATTAGTAGAGATCGCTTTATTTGGTGTTTCTTATTGTGTTCTTGATTCATTTTTATTTCACGACAATAACTCTAAATTCGTTGAACTGAGAACATATCTGACGCTATGTGTTTGTTAGAAATGACATTTTTCAAGGTCGTTTCGTAGAACATGTTATGATTTGTTCCTGGATGTTCAGATAAACACTGTTAAACATCTCAATTCACATGCTGTAATACAATTGAATCCATTTTGATCTGTGTCATACAGACAGAAGTTTGACTTGACCTGGCTATACCACGAGGGTTGACCTGAGCGTCCTTTCTGTATGTAGGATGGTGTGTCCTACATCTACAGCTGTGTTGGTCTACTGTATACCCAATAAAGT
This sequence comes from Flabesymbios commensalis, assembly GCA_964017125.1. NCBI lineage: Eukaryota > Metazoa > Annelida > Polychaeta > Terebellida > Flabelligeridae > Flabesymbios > Flabesymbios commensalis. Next base: position 8,480,700 of record OZ024918.1, on the reverse strand, counting down.
AGGCGTGCATGTTATTTGGCGAAATTAGTCCTAGGCAATTATTATTATGACAATGAACGACTCCAGCACTGCTGATCAATGCGCTTACATACAGGTAATACATGTTAGTTGTAAAATTATTAAAATATTTAGCTGAAATAGTACAATTTAAAAAGGTATGTCTTTAGATTCTTTTTAAACTGCTCAGTGATGAGACAATTATCATAATAAAAGGGAGGACATCCCATAGTTTTGGTTCATTAACACTAAATGCTGCTCCAGCATCGAGTCTACTTGTACGGGGAACTATGAGTTACAATTGCATGGTCATCAAATTGTCTCAGTCTGAAGCATTTGAGTCAAGTATGATGGTGAATGACCATTAATAGCTTTATAGATATATACGATAAGAATATGATATTTAAAGTTTTGAATTCGCTGGATGCGTTGCACCTTATGTGCTGTGATGCCGTTCAGCAATGCATTGCAGTATTCAAGGTTGGTTCTGTCACTATGCCCTGAAGTACATCACATGGATGAAAATACTTAATGCTGCCGAAGCATCCGAGGTGAAATGTACACGTTTTACATAATAGTACATTGACCTGACTCATGCTGCTATTTTGCATGAATGCACATCGATTTCGAACTGATGCACTCGGCTTCACGTCTTCATCACCCACTTGAATACAAAACCACCATGCTTGGCAAGATTATGGTTTGACTGGACTAAAAAAAAATCGTTTTGGATGGATTTAATTTAAGTTTGTTTACTAACATTCATGCACTGACTTGTGCGATGCACTTCTCTATTTGAGAAATTGTGCCTTCTTTTTGTCCTGGTTTTGATGGATCAAAGAAAACATAGATTTGCAAATCGTCAGCAAATTTATGATATCTTACATTATGTTTCTTCAGAATTGCCTCAACATGTCTTTGTGGAATACCATACTGTAACTTTATCCATTTAGATGATTTTCACTTAAACCTGGGAGTAAAAGTCTTATGATAGTGTAAGCCTGGGTGATTTTGTCCATCGAGACCCTCACAGTGGTTACAGTCCTTGGTCGCTGGATCACATGACCAGAGGTTACGTGGTCACCAGCGCAACATTTGTACGTCAAAATACGTTTGAGCGAGCTACAGGACACACCTATACCTAGTGTCCTCATATTATATGTAATAAGCTCGACATTTAGACCTGATAGTTTAAAAAAATGATAAAGCTGTCAAAATTCGGGGACATGTACTTCAATATATCCTCTTTAATATTAAGATGGGAGCCCTCTGAAAAAAAATGTGAAAAAAATGTTTTGCTCTGTTTATATTGATGGGGTCTATGAAGTGTAATTGTGGACAGCTGTACACCGCGAAGATGTGGACGTGGATTGTGAAATTTGTTTGAACAGGGAAATCAATGTTTGTTATCATGGCAATGCGTGAGAGCGATCTACACACAAATTTTGAAAACATCCCCGCAAAATGTTAGTGACGTAGTTAGTGACAAGCTTAAAATTGCTAAATATAGGTGAAATGTTACTGATTCTAACAAAGCTATTTTTGACTTGATAAACTGTGGCGTGAGCGCTCATATAAATTACTACACTTATTTGTACCGTCGCAATCAGTGGCTTTAGTTTTTTTGGCTTTAGTTTTGGACAGTTTGGGCTATACGAAATAGGGTTTGTAAGCTGCATTATATTGAGCGAATAGATCATTTATATGATAAAAGTGTCACCGCTCGCATACACGTCACTCGATTATCTTTTATCATTTTATTTTATTTTTTCTTAATTAAATCGTGTGTGAAAATGGTGAATTAAACAAAAATGAAGTAAATTATTCTAATATAAATTATATTTATGAATGAATGAATGAATGAATGAAATCTTATATAGCGCATGTATCCAGCCGGCGGCTGTTCAGAGCGCTGTACATCGAGAGTAACTTAGCAAGGCCTGTTATCATTCAAATTCCAACTCAGTCTCCTGGGAGATATACAGCTGAGCTGCCATTGAGGCGCATCAAGCTATTTTCATTCCAAGCAAATTCGCCTTATGTGCCAAGTACTCACACATTGTGGATTTTCTGGGGTCTCGCTGGATGGAAACTGCGCCTACGTCCATTGAGGTTCTTTTACGTCCAACTCTAGGGCAGTCAGACGAGCCATCTGATTTACGTGGTTCTCTGAGCCCCACGAGTGTATGTACAGCACCTGGCAGTCACCAGGCGGTCACCCATCCAATTATGAACCGGGCGCGACGTCGCTTAACTTCAGTGATAGAGCCAATCACTATGAGCGAACGCCGTATTCCGTATATTTATCTATCATGTCACATATTTATCGCTTATTTTGTAAAGAGTTTGATATTATTATTACACTGATTAGACACATTTGTAATATTTTTATGCTTAAGAAGGTCAATCGTTCAGACTTAGGCCCTATTGATCAAAGTTTTTACATATTTGGTCCCGTTGTGCGCCTCACTAATACAGATAAACATACATAATACAAAAATGTATCAAACAATACCATGTATGTGGCAGAGAAAACGGGATAGAGAAGTCCGCTGAGGAAAATTGGACTTCAATCTTGTTTTTGTACTGTTGTAATTGGTTAATAAAAATATGTTTATACCAACTAATCTGGATATTATAGAGGATTGAATAAATCACTGAATTAAAAAAATTAAATAATACTTAAAATTTAAAAGTGTCTTTCTATGTAGTCGTCTATGCATAGCTAAATGTATCTTGTATGAAATAAAAGTTTTATCCTGTGTAGTTTATGTAATATGACTTGGTCTGATTTATGTAACAATAGGCTTTTGATTTGTTAATTAAAGTTGAGAACATGCTGGAAGCCTTTAGTTAATGATGTGTACCTTTTTACATGATTCCGTTCGAAAACCACCTAAATAAAGTAAAGCTTGCACAAAGCGGATGAAATATTTTTCTTGCACTAAAAGCGGCTCGGTACGAGCCAATAATCCACCTGCTATGTGTGTTCCATTTAATTTGCTAATGATAAATGATATATTATTAACATTGTGCTCTGTATTTTCCAACATAATTTTCCTTCTATTTTTACAGGTGATATATATAACGGGAATAAATATATACTTGTGTTTCTAATGTTGTTGCATGGTTGCACGTACAGACAATTTTTTTTAAATATTAACATTAATTTTAGATAATTGGAAAAGGAATTTTGATATGGTATTACTGTTAGTAAATAATTATTATAATATGTGTTACCCCATTGACACGAAATGACACAATTTTCATTGATTGATATTTATTGGAAAGTGATATAACATATATAATAAAACTAAACCACAAATAAAATGTCACCCTGTAGCTCTAACTGGGATTAAGAAAAGCGTCTGGAAGTTTACATGAGTTTACATGATAATAACAAAGTGACATATCCAGTACGCGCTGCTGAACATGTCAAGTATGATTACTTTATACTTGACATGATGATACATCGAGATTCATTATTGCAAGTTATAGTATATTTCAGTTTTAGAATAATGATAAGTCAGCGATGCGTTTGCATTTGTTTGTGATGATTCTCAAATGCCTTGGATCATTGTTAACATTTTGAGTTAAATATTTGTATTTATTGAGCATATCATTTAAAAAAAATATTATGTGTTTTTTCAAACAATAAAATCGACATATTGCCAATAGCTGGTTCACTGTAAACCGTGACAATGACGAAGTACTGAAGAGGTATTGTCAAAGCATTTTCACCTCAGTATGCATCTTCTTTTTGGGGATTAGAATCATTGACATAGGAATTTGGCATAGTTCTGTTGCTTTAGACAGGCGTATACACATAGCGATATTTGACAACCCATCATGCTCATAGAATGATCCGTATATATGATAAGTGAGTATTTTATTATTTGTTAAATTTCCCTTTATATTGGCCATATAAACTATAATTTAAATGTGTCACACTTTGAACTATTTCAGCTTACTAATCCCACTTTGACCAGATTTTGCTCATAATTAGACAAGAACAGAAGATGGTTTATTGTATGATTTAAATTGTTTTTTTATATTGTTTGATAATTGTGTCCGTATAAAACAATACTACTACAAACGGTTTTTTCTGTGCCAGATTGAAAAGCCAAGGCGGTCCCAGGACGGTCAAGAATGCGAAGGCTGATTTTGACTGAAGGGAACTGTCAACATGGCTCTAATTTGGTCCAAATATTTGATTTTTAGACATATAAAAGACATATGTATTCCTTCTAATCTGTTGATATAAACATAATACATGTAGGCCTCAAATAACCGAATAATATGGTTAAAGCGTTTTATTATGAACGTCAATTTTGTCATTACAGCACAATTCTATGAATTGTATTATATATTTTTTTGCTGATATTTTAGTTTTGGCGCCTATTGTGTCAATAAAAATGAAGAAAACAAGTTTAATTGACACAATATTTTATTTTCTCATGCAAGTTGAGTCCACATTACCAAACATTTAATTCATATTTTTCATTTAAAGGTGTAGTCAACTGTTAAAATTCACGGGACAAGGGTCCCCCAGAAGGCAATAGTGCCCGTGGGTAGGCCAAGTCCCTATTCCATAATAATACTAAATATGCGTTTCATACCTAAAGCCTCATTAAGAGCAAGTTCTCAAATCACAGCAAGTTCATATATACTTAAGCGACATCTATGAGTTTATAATTCAAAGATCTTGGCCCTTACCCCTACTTGGTCGCTTGCTTGCAAACAAACTGACTATATTACTGCGGGGATGTTGAAACTGCTTGACCCAAGCTTGTATTGACATGCCCAGTAAACACAAAACATATGTATGACTTTATGCAATGTTGGACCAACGTCGAAGACGTTGGGCCGACGTTGTATAAATGTTATACAAATGTCTTGTGTTTGCTGGGCAGGCGGACTTTCTCTCAAACATTGTACATTTATTCAATGTTGGTTCAATGTTGGGCCAGCGTCGCAGACGTTGGCCAAGCATTAAAACAGCATTGGATCAAGTCCCGTTTAAGTAGTATCTTGTAATCAGTTCAGTGGCTATATTAATGCCGTCAATCTGTACTCTATAGGCTACTGTTGGCCTACACTTGACCGTCCCAGGCATGCGCGTCTTGCAGTTGAATCATTCTTTAAATGTGACCATTTTATGTTATGGACATAATTACACCTGCTCATTCATTTCATTACGATGTTGCATGCAGCTGTACAGCTGTATCTATCTTTAATATGAGTACAGTAGAGACAATATAATTCCGATCTGCATCGTGTAGATCATAATTCAAATATACTTAATAAATGGTGGATCAATATGCTCACTTCACATTTGACTAAAAACGTAAATATCTGGGGTGATCGTTTTGGCCAGGTTAGTCGATAATCTCGTCCAACTCTTAATATATTCACAGATTTCAGTTAATTGTGATAAATGCACACATAATATTTTACTGATACATGTCATATATCGTATCCCGACCAATTCATATTCAATCTACTATGCATTACAACATTGCGTAATTCCATTTGTCTAGTAGGCAAATAATTATAACAATTGTATGAGAGATTAATCAAGGATTGGTCCCCTGTCCATGTTCTACTTATTTTGTTGGCAGAGCACAGCTATAATTTGAATCGGCCATATATCTTTGCTTTATACGTTTGCGATTTTATTTAATGCTTTGTTGGTTGAATATTTGACGGGATTTGGTCTGAACTATTTTTTCATATATTATGTCGGATTTTTTGGGATTTAGCCAACTAGCTCGTTTTCAGTTATTGAAAGAGAGCATATATAAGCTAGCAGTGTTTATTTCAATATCGCATTTCATTCTCTTATATTGTAATCTGTCAGTTTGAACGTCAGGTTAGTCACACGTCACTCCTGTTGATCGTTACAGGCGCACGTGATTTTTCTCACACCTATAGTGACAGTGCGACGTGCTTGTAACGGCGAGGATTTGTATGTCTAGTTTGTTAACAATCAAGTCTATTCAGTGTCAATTTGTCGACTCGTTGTTCTCCTGCGTGGCAAGATATGAAAGCTGATCGAATTTATGCGACAGTTGATGATATGACCGAAGATCTTAGAAAAGACTTACGAAACAGTGTAGCTATGCATGATGCTATTGATCACATTACTGTCAATCTTACAGAAGTGTCGTCAAAAGACAATGACCTGAAATGTCAGCTTCCTGAAGTAAGTCTCCGTCGTGGGAGACTTCAACCATTACGGAAAAAATAAATTTATTGAAAACCAATTACGATACTCGGTTAATTTCATTCGCAGAAGAGGTTTTTGAGACAAAACAAGAAATTGTGAAACAAAATATTTACATTTCTGAGCTGGAGCAGGATTATAAATCAATACAAGAACGTGAAATTTGGGAGCGGAAACCTCCAAAATTAGAGCACGAACAAGAAATGTCACTGGCAGGGCAGGAAATAAAAAAATTAAAACTTGAAATTTCTGACATGTCTCAGCTAAAAAACGAAATCGAACTAACGTTACAAGCAAATAATGATAATCTAAAGACGGAAGTTGATTCCTTGAAAATTAGAGTTCGATGGCTTGAAGTTGCCATCACAAATGAAAAAGATAAGTACAACGAGTGCAAAGAATCACTAAGGTGTAGGCCCTACAGATTCCACTATCGATTACCTGAAACATTCCCTTCGAGCAATGCACCATAACTGGTGTAATAATGGAAGCAAATGTGCGAGAATTGAAACTGCCACTGTAAGATTGAACAGCTGGAAGCCGGCATCGCTCAGAATCAATCTCAAAATTTGCGTGCCTACCGTGATCTTGGTGATAGCTTCCGTAAAATGGAACTGCTAGAAGCAGACCTCGCTAATAGCCGATCTCAAAATGACATTGCTCAAACCTGCATCACCCGTGGCAATGATTTGCTAGCCACATATAAAACGCAGTGTAAGAGCTGATCGCAGAGCGAATATCGACAGTAGAATTGTTTCAAAACCAACATTCCCCCTATGCTGAAGTTATAAAGTGCCAGGTCTCCTACTTCTATCAACATCTTGTCAAATTAGAAGACGAAGTTGACCTTTTAAAGCTGTTGTTATACAAATAACCACAGGTTAGCGAAGATGATCCCTGGAAGTAGGGGATGGTTTAAACGGGGGAAGATCTTTTCTTATGTGCCCAGGATCCAGTCCGCTCTATTGGTGGCCCATTGTCCATACCGCGACCAACGGGTCGTTCGCTGATACCTCGGTGTTAGCAGGTGTGCCCTTGGTCAGCCATTCAGGTAACCCGCTATCTACTGGTCGCCAATCACCCATACGGTTGATCATGGGGTCGTTCGCTGATACCTCGGTGTTAGCAGGCATGCCCACGGTCAGCCATTCGGAAATCCGTCAGATAATCTCGCCCCGAATAATTCATTCGATGTTAACCATGCTAGTATATATCCTCATGGCAAGCCATTCATGTAGCCTGACATTTAACCTCGCCCGATGCGTTGATCTGTTCATCGTTTCTTGTTTGATTTTGCCAGTCGAGCCGTTTTGTGTTGTAGTCGGGGCTTCCTTGGTGTCGTGACATCTATAGACCCATATGATGATGCTTCGGCGTTGGTAGGCGTGTCCAACATCGAGGAAACATTCTTCTAAATTAGAAATATGGTATTTATGGCAGATTCACATTTTGATACCTTTGTATTTGTATCTAACCCTTTGTAGTGAAATTTAATACGTTGAGCCTGTTAGCAAATTATTCCATAGCTATTTCTTATGATAGGCTACAGTAGAACCAAATTTGTACGGTCTGTCCAGACTGAAGAAGATGATCAGACCAAAGTTAAAATGTTGGCTCCGTTTGACATTGTTTTATATTAATATGTCCTGTTCTGTAAAATTTCATATAGTTTCGTCTGGATACGTGCTTATGCCGTTTTCATGGGGGGAGAAGAACAATTTAACCAAGACCTTAACTGCTTCATGAAGTCAAAACAATTATATATTGCGTCCCAGTGATCATATAATGCATATGAATAGTACCTATATAATATACTTCAGAAACACACCTTGACAGTAACATTTGGGGAGTTAAATTTCAACATTGAAATGCACAGCAACACCAAAGTTTCGGACTGTCTTGGCATGTTTGGTGGTAACTCAACTGGGCATGCTGGTCAATGACCCTCCATACCTATAGTCATCCATCCCACCCTTATGTCGTATGTTATTCCTAAATCATTATTCTACTACAGATTTTAACATTGTGAAGACTTCAATGACGAAAAGAGACGTGAGGCACTTTTTTACTTGACCAGGTCACTCAAGCACCTGTCTCGATAGAAAAGTGGCGTTAAGCACTATTCTTACTTGTATATTAAAAAGAACACAACCTCTTTAAAACAGGGGAGAGTGTAAGCCTGGGTGATTTTGTCCATCGAGACCCTCACAGTGGTTACAGTCTTTGGTCGCTGGATCACATGACCAGAGGTTACGTGGTCACCAGCGCAACATTTGACTGTCAGAATACGTTTGAGCGAGCTACAGGACACCGTACAGGACACCGTATTCTCACCTACTCTGCCTGCATTCAGCAGATAAGTAGCACGTTTGTCATCAGCACATTATCGCCGTACTTACACAATAAACCACTAAGGTTTACAATATAAGACTGGAACCAGTCTACCCAAGGATACCTTTTTTGATGTACTTGCTCCCATCCGTGGTACACACAGGGATTACATTTACAGTAGGGTAGTTGTAATGTAGCCTGATGACATCGCAAAAGTCTGACACAGTGACGTCCAATTTTGTAGATTTAAGGCCTCACGATGCATCAAAGCATCATCTTACATCCCTGAGAACACACTTAATTTTCCTGCAACTAGGGGTTTTAGAATGAAAATTTCCATGAAACTGGTTTACCAATACATGATAATTTTCTTTAATTTCTCACCCACTTCAAATCATCTTCATCCACCACAAGTCGAGAATTGCGACAGCAATTCGCGGCTTGTAGTGGATCAAGATGACAATGTGAAGTCAGGATTGAAAGGGTTAATGTATTTTAAGGTCTATTTTTTCCACGACAATAATGTTAAATTCGTGAACTTAAAACATATATAACACCATTTGTCTGTTAAAAAGAACTTTTTTCAATGTTGTATGGACGAGTATTGTGAGATTCGTATTCAGATGTTTAGATAAACACAGTTAAATATCTGTTTTTTTCTGTGAGGCAATAGCAGCCATCAGAGATGAAGCTTGGCCCAGTCAATACGTTACAGCATATAGGTCTACCTACCTCCTTGTCCAGTTGAAAAGTGGGTCGTGATGTCAGTTCGGTGACGTCACGTGTGATCCGTGTGCGTGACCTTAGCAGCACACGTTGACCTGTCATCATGCAGCAGGGGCTGTGTCATAATATGACACAGAAAAAAAGAAATGGGGAAATCTTCAACACAGAAATCTCTGATGAAAGAGAAACATGGAGGGGGATCATTATGCTACAGGATTGCATCTGGATGAGGAAGCTATGGCTATGATTGTAGGGAAAGTGGTAAGCCAGCTGTCCCAGATACTTCTAAAAACCATTACAGCTTCCATATCAGTATGCATGACTACATATCTCAATGACAAAATAAATGAAGACTTGAACAATATGATAGGAGATTGAACATCAGAATTCCTGGTGTGGAGGAACGTGAACATGAGGCTGTGGAGGACTTAGTGGAACACATGTGTGCTGCCACAGAAGCGCCAATCCAAAAACGGGCCATTTTGGCGTAGGCCCCTACCATAGAATGGGTGAGAGAGGAAACAAACATCGCACCATCATCTGCTATTTTGTTTCCCGTGACACCCAGTCCAGGGTCATGAAAAACAAGAAAAAACTGCGAGGAAAAGAAGGCTACAATAACCAAGTATTCATAAATGAGGACTTGACTCGTCTGAGGGCGCGTTTATTTCACTTGATAAGAAAAAGCGGGAAAGTGACGAGCACCAAAAAAGGTAGGATCTACTGTAACAGCCCAGGAAAACAGCGCCCTATTATATTGGACTCCCCTGATGACTTGCATCGTTTAGATTTTGATGAAGTTCACTGCTCAGACCTAGGTCTTGGCTGTTATATCTTACCCGGAAATGCATGAACATTATGAACTCCTCAATCGCATGCAAGAATTATTGTATATATTAAAAACAGACAATGTCTACAGAAACCGATGTACTTGCAGCTATAGGGGGCGTACACAACAACTCTTTAAATCACATTCTCAACGCTGATGTTGCTGGAAAAAATGAAGATATAGACTTTAAAATCACCACTAATTATTCTGAATTTTCAAAAATTCTCAAAGAAAATAAACTTTATTTTTGCGTCTTGAGTTTAAATATACAGTCCCAGAATGCTAAATTTTCCTCCATAAATTAAATGAATCAGGCTGTGAATTTGGTGCTATATGTATTCAAGAAACGTGGCTAACAGATCAATCAGATCTGTCATTATTTGAAATGGAAGGCTATAACTTAATTTCATGAGAAATCTGACATTTTTGATGCACAATTTGTAGAAATTTATGGTTCGAACATCCATAAACTTGTCATAATAGGAAATGTGTATATTTAAATAAAAGCCACGAAACATTTATTCATCAAATAGGTACAATATTAAAAGAACTAGAAAAATCAAACATGGAATCAGGAGACTTGAATATTAATCTATTAAACATAAATGAAAACCTATTTTCAATGAATTCCTGGACACAATGATAGCTCATAGCTTCTACCCCAAGATCACTCTGCCTACCAGATTAAGTGCTCGCAAAGGCACGTTGCTTGACAACTTGTTTTGTAAATTCTCAAAAGCCACATAAGAAATGAAAACATGTATTTTGGTCAGCGGAATCTCTGATCACTTTCCTTATTTCATAACATTAGATATAAAAAAACATATTCATCACATAACTATTCCAGACCCAAATATAAACTACAGTATAACCTCGGTTCCGGACCACCTCAATAAGCCGACCACCTTGCGTCTCGGACCACTTTTGTTCAGTCCCAAAGTTTTTTCCCATCGACGTAATGGTTAAGGATTAACCCTTAGCGGACCACCCTCGCTATTTGGGACTCGGACCACTTTTTTGCACCAAACCAGTCTCAACCTCGTTAAGCGGACCACCAGGGACATCAATGGTTAATTTTTTTAACTCCCAGGATCACTGACAGCGCACTCACACCTACGGTGAAAGTCGCGCCTCCACGCTTGGATGCCCACAAACGCGTCTGGATAATACCCTGTAACTTTTATGGTCCTTGTGAACGCCCTGCACCGTGATATTTAGATGGCAGCCTTGGTGAGATGGGCCCTACATGGTCGACGTCGCGCCTTCACGCTTGCTTGCACACAAACAACGGTCATCTGATTGCACAGAAGGAATCTTATTTCATGTTAATTTTAATATTTTGGTAGCTTTTAATAAAGTGAAGCTGATAACGACAATCTTGTTGTATTCTTTATCTTTGTAAATTTCGTTATTGCATACCGTTCTTTTTGTAACTATTTTGGAAAATTGAATCACTATTAGCTACTAAATACAATTAAAATATGATTATCGTCCTTAATTAGAAGTTGCAACATTCTAGCCTCCACCTCCAGGAATTTGACCCTCAAAGCTCAATATATATATCAACGTTATATACCTTTTGTGCACTCGGGAGACCCACGTGTTCTGAAAATTCTGTATCTGTACTTTTACAAAATTGTATACTAGTTATTAAATCTCGGGGCTCCAATGAGCATTTTATATTTATAGTGTATTACTGATCTGTACATGACCTAACAAATACACTTTTTCATATTTGCAACAAGAGGCAGCAATTACGCGTCTCGTTTATCATGTTTATACGACACATTAACAATACCAAAGCGTCCGCAGGGTCAGCTTTGATCAATTGAAGGAATAACCCAGCAAATACAAGACATTGCACCAATGTTGGTTTAATGTTGGGGCGACATATCATACGGTTGACCAACATTTCTCCAACATTGGAACCACATCTCGTGTTTGCTGCGCATGCACCATACAACTTGACACCTCTATTGTAGCCTACGCCATCTATGTTTTCACAAACTTCTCCTGGAGTGGGGCTGGGGCCCTAGGGTAGTGGTTAGCACCGCTGCCATTCACGCCAGAGTCCGGGGTTCGGTTCCCGGTCTCGGCGGTTTGAAAGAAACAAAAAATGTTTCTTCCCCATCCGCGTGTGAAAGTTAGTATTGTGGGGAGCCTCCGTGACCGAGAGGTAGCGTGCTCGGCCTCAGACCGCCAGGGCTCGAATTTCGAATCCTGTGTCTGGAGGACAGTGTCATCTCAATCATCTCACCATCCTCAGGAGGTTTTCCTGGCCCAGTTTAGCCTATATGTGCACAAAGGTGGCCTAAAGCCCGATTCATTTCATTTTCATTTCCTGGAGTGATTTATGGGAATTTAAATAATAAACATAACACCAGCTTACCAAGATATAAAAAGAGGATCTGAATTTAATTAATCATTCAATGTTTTGTATCAATATGGCAAAAACGAGACCTGAGAAGCTCACGCTCAAAGAAAAAATAAATCTCATAGATGCAAACCACATTCACTGGCAGCGACAATTAGCGGATTAGATGAAATAGATATATAGTGACCTTCTACGCCTACAACATTTCCAGATTCTGTAGAAGGGATAAACACTACTCTAATGACTTTGGTGTTAAAAAGTTAAAGACTGCTCAAGATAGTTTGTGTGTTGCTACTTTAGAGACAGCATGCAAACTGCGAAAAACTTCAATGAATGATTTATTTTATGTAAAATAAATGTTTTATTAATTTCATTAACTATTTTTAGTGCTAATTCAAAGAAGATTTTTGTTATTGTATGTGTTTGTTTTGTGTTCGTTTTATCTCTTATATATCATAATACACTACACATACTGTACTTTGAGCATGCAAATGTACCATAAGGTATAATGTAAAATTTCATTTAGGGGACCACCTCCCTAATGGGACTATGGCGAGTTGAAAGGTCGGATTAACCAATATGTCGTGGTAAACCTACACCGGGAGTTCCGTTATGGGGTCACAACGGCCCACGAAGGATTCCTCCCAATCTCGCCATCAAAACTCAAATATCTTCCTCATCCGTTTGATCGACGGTATTAAACAAACCAGGAAACTGTCTTCTCTCTTGTCATGTCTATTTGATTACCATGCGATAACAGCAAAGCACAACCATCCGCGCACGGCACGTCTCTATGGACTTAGCGAGAGCGAGCTGCGGCACGTCCGCAGTCGCTGAGTATTACTCTTGAAGTGAGTGAATAATACCAAGGGCCGCACCACACTGCTCTGTGTGCGCACGTCACCACGGTATGAAAACGAGGCGGTCATCCCCGGCAGCCCGCGTCCAGGAATCTGGGGATAAGTGCCACATTGACTAAGCGATGTCAGGATCCTACATTATCCCCGGCTGAGTGACAACGTAGAACCAAACTGACGTGTAGGAGACTGCGTCGTGGTCGAGTGAAAACCGGGTGACCTTTAGTCACAATCTTGTGAGTTATGCCGTGTTTGATGGGCTCACCCTTTGTCGTAGGGTGTGTCAGTTCCGGGAACTGGCCGAGGAGTTTAGTATATTCATTTTGAACTGTATCAACTCTGTTCAATGACAGAGGTTTAATCAAAGATAATGAAGCGGCAATGGCTAAGCCTGTACGCATGTCTCGAAGACATCTGCTTCTCAAGTCTACGAGCAAATTGTAGTGGATTAAAAAATCAGCCCCGATTATGGGTTGCTGTACATCTGCCACTATGAACGTCCACGGATATTCGCGCTTTAAACCGACATCGACGACGCGTTTACAATTGCCGTAAGTCTTTATAGTGCTGTTATTAGCTGCCACCAGGGGGAGACTGTCAGTGCCCGAAATCCCGTTAGCGCAAGATTTCGGCAGAACACTGACAGCTTCGCCCGTGTCGATCAAATATCTGCATTTATGTCCTTTATCTGCGACATATAATAACTTAGAGTGAGATAACGCGATATTCTCTACTTCGCGCTGACCTAATGAAACATAGTATGAGCAGGGTTCACTGCACAAGCGCGCCTTTTCACCATAATTGTGGTGGTAATAGCAAACCTGTGCAGTGGCTGTGTCGGTCGGTTGTGCGACATTATTTTCACTTTTGCGAAGTCCCTTAGGTGGTCCGTTTAGCGAGGTTCTACTGTACAACATAATTGACGAATCAATCACTAAGGCAATCAAAATGTTTTCTAAATCAAAAACAACTAAATTTAACAGACGAAAGCACAAGCTGTCAAAATAGATAACAAAAGGCATACTAAAATCTATAAATACTAGAAACGATATGCATAGAAAACTGAGAAAAACTTCACCTGACTCTAAAGATTTTCAAACGAGAACAACTAACCTTAAAACTGTTAATACTATTTTGAAAAGAAATATCAACACAGCGAAAAAACAGTATTACAGTTCCTGTACTGACAAATATAAAAATAGTACTAATCAGACGTGATCGACTATAAATAATTTTCTAAATAAAACAACAAGAAACACAAACTCCCAGATTTGTTTATTATAAACGGGTCATTACCAAAAAATAAAGAAGACATTGTAAATAGCTTTAACACATATTTCTGCAACATCGGTCCGAAATTGGAATCTGCAATCATCATTGATTCTAACAAATCTTACATCCATTATCTAAAAAATTCCTCAACTACGACATTTCACTCTGAGCCAACAAATAGCACAACCATCACTAAAATAATCAATGAACTTAAACCAAGACATAGCACCGGTCTGGATGGATTATCCACAAAATTATTACAGTATATTAATGAACCCCTAATTGAAGCAATAACTATCACTCTTAACTAGTCTCTGAATACATATTTTTCCTGAAAAATTAAAAATTGCAAAGGTAATACCAATTCATAAAAAAATGATCCATCGCTTTTTTAGAGAATTACCGACCGATTTTGATCTTACCATCGATTTTCAAACGAGAACAACTAACCTTAAACCTGTTAATACTATTTTGAAAAGAAGTATCCACACAGCAAAAAACATTATTACAATTTCTGTTTTGACAAATATAAAAATAATATTAAACAGACGTGGTCGACTATAAATAATATTCTAAATAAAAATAACAAGAAACATAAGCTCCCATATTTTGTTTAATATAAACGGGTCATTAACAAACAATAACAAAAGCATTGTAAAGAGCTTTAACACATATTTCTGTAACATCGATTCAAAATTGGAATCTGCAATCACTATTGATTCTAACAAATCTTACAACCATTATCTAAAAAATTACACAACTGCGACATTTCACGTTGAGCCAACAAATAGCAGAACTGTAATAAACTAAAACCAAGACATAGCACCGGTCTGGATGGATTATCCACACAATTATTACAGTATATTAAAGAACCCCTAATTGAAGTAATAACTATCACTCTTAACCAGTCTCTGAAAACAGGCATTTTCCCTGAAAAAAATAGAAATTGCAAAGGTAATATCAATTCATAAAAAAAATGATCCATCGCTTTTACAAAATTACCGACCGATTTCAATCTTACCATCCATCGTTAAAATTTTCGAAAAAAAGTATTTGTAACCAAATTAATGATTATTTCAACTTAAACAATATATTGCAAAGCGGTCAATACGGCTTTAGAAAGCACCATTCAACCGAATTGGCTGCTATGGAATTAATTGACAGAACAACACAAGATGGAGAAGAAACTCCTTTTGGTATATTTTTGGACCTTTCGATAGCCTTTGATACCCTGAATCACGCAATACTCTTAAATAAACTGAATAATTAAAAAAAATATCACATATGTTTTTGTTCTTCTTTATGAATATTGCCTTGTGATCCCACCCTTCTCTCGTTTTAATTTACATGCATATAATTTTTTACACTTTGCACAGTGATTTTCACTATGAGACGTATATCGGTATCAGCCCATATCACACTGTAGTTGTAGTTTGAAAATTATTGCAATGTATGACAGATATGTCATGTGTGACCTAATCGTGTGAGAAATACAAACTATGTTCATATTTCGTGGGATATGGGAATAATATACAGCACTCGTCCAATGAATTGGAGTGATATATATTTTCCCATAGCGCACTCGAATGAACACTGTCTGCATGTCATAACAAGCAAGAGATCAAGATATAGATCTAGTTGTATTTTAATATTTTATTCCAATTTTAAAAACAATATTATTTATATAAAACATAAAAATAAGTGTGCGAAGTGTCTATGAAATACATATTACAACATTTAAGATTTGTGGGATTTATATTTTTCAAATGAATAGCCAAACATATCTGCATCAGCTTGGTACTTGTCAAAAATGGGTTGTAATATAGACATGGGTAGTGAAGTGTACATGTGAGCATATTTATGATCTCCAGTTATTTTAAGTTTCTTTTCTGGAAATGTTTTGGTATATTCAGTCGCATTTAGATGAGGTAAAATGTGCTCCAAATCAACCCAAATTTCTTCCAGATGCCCTATGTAGTTATATGTTATACTGCAAGGCTCACAAGTTGTCTGCAAGTGAAAAAGAACACGAAAATTAAAGAAAATTATAATGTTATTTAATTATTTGTGATTATTTGTGACATTGACAGTTGAAGCAGAAGCCTCGTTCAAACAGCCGTGATTAAACAGTGCCTGGTGTACCAACTATAACATTACCAATCTCAAAGGGCTTTTTTGCGGACGGCCACGTTTTGACTTTTTGCAAGGACTATTAAGCATTTCATAGTTGGCCATCTCGACCAATCCAAAGACTGCAATGTATCGTAACTTGTACGATATACAAAAACAGATAGCTCTTATCAGGACATAATTAGTGTCATAAATATGGCAAGCCATGTATGACATAAAACCCACATCTTACGCATACGCGAGCCTTGGCTATGTAATCGAATTTGGCTACGCGTAGCCACGCATAGCCAATGTTTTACATTGTTCTACATGTAAGATCTACACTTTATGCGTAACTCAGTATGTTTATGTGTAATCATAATCATCTTTTGCAGTATGTGTATTATCAGTTATATAATGATTAGCTGAGATTTCGGCCACTTGTAAGGTTTCTCGGCTACACATAGCGGAAGTCAGTTATTATATGTAGATTTCGGCCACGCATAAGGTGTCTCAGCTACGCGTAGCAGAAGTCGGTTACACATAGCCGAAATTTCTGCTACTCCAAAACATTGGTTACGCATAGCCGAATTTTGTTACGTGTAGCCAAAATCTGTTACTCGTTAGCCAAAGTTCGTGTACGCGTAGCCAATGTTTTGGCGATGTGTGAGATCAACCCTTTAACCGTAATGTATGTTGACATGTAATCATAAAAGTTTACACGTTATTATATTATCTGCGTAACCTAGGCTCAGATACGCGTAATCGAGACTCGGATGCATATAATGTGTGATTCATATCCCACACGGCTTGCCATATATTTCAAACACCCACTATCACAATGGTAGTTTTCTATGTATATCGACTAAATATGATCACCTAATGATGTGAGCAAACAGTGTCTTCTATCGGCACAGTGGCGCTTTCAGAGACTTTATCATGGTCACGTGGTATCAAAGAAGCATCATTCCCACATACTGGGTTGTATTACTCTCATAATTTAACACCGATTTGGCCATGTGTTATTAAAGGGACCCCTTGGGATGAGACATTTTCAATATTGTCAATTTTGAAAATTTCATTTATATGAAGCCATATAGCCTACTGATCTTAACTAAAAATACAAAAAAGTCAAAAAACAATTTTAAAGCACCGAAAAAGAGTGAAATTGTTATATTTCCAGGTCGTATATTGCCATGTAAACAAAACAAGTCAGCAATATGCAGCACTTTATACCACATATTCCCACGTCTTGGCCGAGGAGATTAAAGCAATCGCCACTAATTGGTGTCTGATTGGTGTCTTATAGTCAGGACATGAGGTGATACACCTGCAACACTGATTGTCTGCCCAACGCTGGGCTGACGGCATCAACATGTGGCCCAGTGCTGTAGGAACATTCAATCGTCCTTCAGCATGTGTTTAGCTATACAAAAAGTTTGTTTGGGTTTTAAGCGGTTTCATGGAAATATTAATAAGAAATATTAATAAAAATCTAAAAATTTTAAAATTTTATCTAAAAATAAAATTATGATCTGGGGGATACACTACTTCATTACAAAACTAAAAATGAAAATTAATGTCATCACAAGGGGCTGCTTTAACGTGACACGGGTATGAAATGATATTCAGAGGTTTTAAATAAAATATAGAGGTTTCAAATGAAAAGTCATGTATCAAATGGCTGCCATGTGTTATTATGTGTCTGTGTGTAGGTAGTGTACAGTCTACTCATTTCACGCTTTTATCAATAGGCATATGCATGGATATGGTGTATGATGGTAATAATAGTTATAGTGTGTGTTTTGTCGGCAATTATGTTTATTTGAGTCACTCCCCGTGAGAATTGATCCCGACCATGTGATTTGAAACCGTCGGCTTCGCCTCGTTTTTCAAATCACCAGATCGGGATCAACTCTCACAAGTCGTGTCCTAAATTAACATAATTACCTCCCAACACACGCTACTGTGTAAATATGATAAGCTCAAACCCTCAACTAACTGCACTACTCAATTCTTGGATGTTACGTACAACAATACTGTGTTTTAGGGGACAATGGGTCCATCCCACTAAACACTAAAAATCTTAAAGTTGATATTATCGTGACTGTCCCGCGCTTCCATTAGAAAACTTAAGATCATCTTAACATTTCTTATGGTAATACGAGAAAGTTTAGTTGAGATTTTTAATTTTTTTAGTGAGATGGGCCACATGCTCTTAATTACGTTGAACTGTTGAACTTGGAGCTGAGATATTTAGGTATCAGAGCGTGTTCTTATGGTGAACATATGGAACTAATAGCTGTACCTACCTGATATGTCCAAAAGTGAATGTCAATGTGTTCTGTTAATTCTGTATCTGGCTGAGCCTGAAAAATACACGATGAAATAAAGATACAGGGAGTAGGCCTAGTGATGCAACCTGTGAAGCGCTCAGTATTATCATTTAACCCTTTAAGGCCGCACGATGCTTTAAAGCATCATGCTACATCCCTGAAAACAGATTTAATTTGTTCCTGCAACTAAGGAGTTTTAGAAGAAAAAAATCCTAGAAACTGTTGCCAATAGATGACAATTTTCTTCAATTTTTCACTCACTCCAAGTCATCTTTATCCACTACAAGTCGAGAATTGCGACAGCAATTCGCGGCTTGTAGTGGATGAAGATGACAATGGAAAAGTCAGGCCTGAAAGGGTTAATTTGTATTCAACTTGAAGTCTTCTAGTGGGCGAAAATAACTCATATTTGTAATAATTGGACCAGCATTGATAATTTTTATATTGACACACACATCTTATTCATAATGCAAATGATTTACTCTGCTAACAAAATGGACTAAAACGTGGTTGCACAACACAATTTTAAGCGGGTGAAAATTACTCGTAGTTGTTTATTTTGAAATCAACAAATTATTACATATCACCTTAGCAGGCCAATACTTTTTATCTTCTTAATAAACAGATGAAACTTACGACAAATTTGAGAAACTCTTCAAATGTAACTTTGGCTGTCTCCTTCCGACTCCACTCTCTTGGTTTACGACCAAAGTCCTTTAGGAAAAATACATACATTTTTTTTTTATTCACAGACTCGTTGACTTGTTATTTTTTTCATTGAACTAATCATTCGCCCATGGATACAAGCATCCATGTACGCATGTTTCTACACATCTATCCTTCCATCAATCTAGTCGTCCATCCATCCATTCAATTGACTATCAATCTATCTAATTAATATATATACCAATCTGAAGATCCACAATTTCATGCTATTTATATTGTATCCTCACTCGTTCATTTTACTTCATCGCGTTTTTTTATCGGTTGTCAGATTGTTTTATTGATTGGTTGGTTGGTTTATTAATTGGTTTATTAATCGATCGATTGATCGATCGATCGATCCATCCATCCATCCATCCATCAATCCATCCATCCATCCATCCATCCATCCATCCATCCATCCATCCATCCATCCATTCATTCATACGTTTATTCGTTCGTTCATTCATTCATTCATTCATTCATTCATTCACGCTCATTCATTCATTCATTCATTCATTCATTCATTCATTCATTCATTCATTCATTCATTCATTCATTCATTTATTCATTCATTCATTCATTCATTCATTTATACAATTTAAGACATTTATGGCATTTATAATTATCTTATTATATAGATTACAGTCACATTGATACTGAACCTTGATTCTTTTCACACAAGGACGTTTTCCAGGTTTATTCCTCGCTACTTTATCCAGATACGCGGACGCTAATCTCTCTAATGGATGTCTAGCTATCAGAAATTTATAATATTCTAATCTTGGATCTGGTAAACCATCCCTCACTTCTCGACCATCGTCACCATTTGCTAGTAGATTAATACCAAACTCTTTATAAGGACTGAAAATAATCATACCATAATCAGTCATAATATGTTACACAATATCAGCATATATACATGAGCATAATCTATGAAAAAATAACACACCTACACATAAATAGATCTAAACATATTCTGTCCTTGGAAGACAATATTTAAGAAGGTGGAACAATAATTTTGATGTATTGGATAATAAGTTATTGTCAGAGTTATTTTTTATGTCGCAGCTTTGACAGTGTTAGAAGAAAAATAGTAAAATTGCATATTTTCATATCGATACTCAGTCAGATTCTGACGTCTATAGAAGGTTCCCGAACGGTAAAAGTAAAAATATTTATAATGGCCGTAGACCCATAACATAGGTTTTCAAATGAAGCGAAAAGAGCTAAGTAAGACATTTATGACGATTTCAAATTGAATAAAACCCCTTGGTCTCCATGATTTATACAAACTTAACGCAGCGCTTTAAGGGTTAGGGTATTTTAAAAATGCACATGATGAATATAAAATACAACTGTAGACTAAATATAAACGGCATTGCCATGATATGTTAATATATGTTTCCCCTTCAAAAAAGAGAGGGATTAAATAAAATTATGTATAGTAGCAAACACGTCAGACTGGAAAAAAGTAGTAGAAACCTAAGTAAAACAGCCAAACACTTGCTATAATTTAAATATAGATGGACATAAACTACATGTATACTATCACTAACTTACATATTACTGAATACGGTGTTATTTTTTTTTAGATTAATAAAGAAATATATTCAATTTATTTGTCTCAAAACACTTTCTTTATTTAGGACTTATACAATGCATACTCAGGCTGATGATTTACTAATACTTAATGCATCAAGTAACATATCTAAGCCCATGCAGATAGACACACATATATATACCATATACTGCATCCAAACCTACATAGACAAAAATAAAGTGTGCCATGAAATAATACTAAATAATACAGATCAATTTATCTGTTTATAGGGTTTTGCGCTTGTGGATCCGCTGCGAACAGTATCCTCTCTGAGCAGTGATTTCCACCGCCTGATTATACTACTTTGAATGCAATCGCATTTATTAATTTTAAAACAATTGTATTGGTTTCTGCGACCCTGAAAACCTATCTGTAGGTGCTTAATTTATGAGAATACAATCAAGATTTGCAATTTATTGAAGAAAATGTTATGTTCAAAGGCGCAAAAATACACCCGACTGTTTTCCACCATTTACATGGTACTGGAGCGACATTTGTAACAAAACCATCATACATCTTTCTTTGCAAGGTTCATGTTATGGTCTGACACTCGCCCACAAATTGTGTGTAGGTAGGTGTATGTGGGTTGAAAACATGGGGTCATAATAGCCCAATTATATAATGAAGCGTTATAATCATTGTACAACATTAGTGTGAATCCAAGCAATGCCGATTTAATCCGAGTTTTCTGCGAATTACTGGCCTAAACTAACACAGTTTTCGGCAGGAGAAGTTTTTGCCTCGAACGGTTTTCTGGGGTGACCTACTATATTTCTTCGGGGTGGCTTACTATAAGTTATTCAGTACTATTACCATGCAACCCCAGGAGCACCGTGCAAGGGCTCTCTTGGGGTTGCATGGTAATAGTGTAGATCTGGTAATTTTCGCGTGTTTCAATTTTCGCGAATTTGTGATTTTGGAACTTTTCGCGGGTTCTATTTTTCGGGAAATGGGTCGTAATTAGATTTAACTGATAGTTACTGAGCTGTGAAATGTCACGTTTTAATGGCACTTACTCAGCCGTAAAATCAACGACGCCCCTTTTCCATCGTTATCGCAAGTAGGCGTAATCCACTGTCACCACACCCTCTTACGTAATACCAATTACAGCAATCACTATGCACACAGTGGGTCTACCTCATGTCACGACACGTGCCTACCTTCTCAACTCAGACGCGTCCTTGCGCAAATGTTGGTTTAATGTTGGGTCAAAACTGAAATACCAGGCCAACGTTAAATCAGTACTGTTTTAACTTCCAGAGTTCGTTGGGATGGTGAAAATGGACAGCGGTATTGTTATATACGCATTACTGGTAATTAGCAAAACGGTTACAATCATCGTCATCAATAACAGGCTGGTTCGGACTTGCATAGCACTCAAATCGATCACCAATTGTACATCATGATCAATAAATATACACATTGATGATTATACTTTTATTCCAGCGTTATTTTTATTCAGTTAAAATATACATTGTTGTTGAGTCTTCATAGAGGTTGTAGATAAAGCTCACTGTAGTACCGTATTGGTCATTTCCGATAATAGGTAGCGCTATTATAATAGGCCTAATGATTTTCGCGAGATTCCTAAATTCGTGAGTTTGTCCTCCTCGCGAAATTACCGAAAATTAAAACCTCGCGAATATTACCATATCTACAGTAGTACTGAAGGGTTCCTTCTGAAGAACCAATATTGGTCAGAGTGTAGAAAAAGGTAGGAGAAAAAGGCCTTGGGTCTGTCCATGAACTTGTTCTATGGCTCCTTTCATGAGCAGCGACTCGACCTCTTCGTCCATGGCTGTAAATTCTTGAGGAGTACGAGATATGCCTGTTAGCGCCCTGCCTGGGTCTAACATTGGGGGTACTGTGACTGTAGCCTGTAGCCCTCTATGGATTGCAGAACAAATGGCTGCTGGGTGACGCTTCGCCAGGTAGTCCCCCAGACATGGGACCGTCTCAGTACCTGTGATACCTGCCTTGCCCAACACGAGAGGCCCCTCCTCACGATGAGCCCCGCTTAAAGGGTTGTCTCTGTCTCGATGTGTCACATCGCCGAGGAGATCTGCTCCGCTCCCACCTGTCCTAGGTAGCGCTGGACTGCCTACCAATCTGTCCTTTATGGCGTAGGACGTCTGTAAGGGCATGCTGCTGCTGCCTGTTGGCCGCTGACGCTAATGCTGGTGACACATCTTCATGGAAGAAACTCACCATTCCCAGTGGGCACATGCCATCATTCCGAGAAGATTCTGCTGTTTCGTGAGGGATGAATCAGTCTGCCACTGTTGTTGCTTAAGTGGCAGTGCTGCAGGCATGTTCGGAGCCTGAAAAGTTGACCCGGCCGGTCCGTCAGGTCCTGCGTATAGGCCGTCGATACTGAATGTTTTCATATTCAGTACATCTGTCCCTCCTCTAGACTGCATCCAAAGAGCTGCGTGACGATCAGTTAGTGTCGAAGCTCCCGTTGACATGGTGAGAGCTGACTTCAAACCTGATAGAGTGCAATCCTCCAACCCTGGCATCTCGGCGGAGGGGTGTAGATTGCTATAGTCATCTTCCTGATACTTAGTCTCGCTTGATTGAATGAGTGGCTGATAGCCCGCACGGCGGTTGGCAGTGGTGCAGCAGTTGTTGCAGTTGACCTAGACGTTGAGCTGGTGAGGAACCCGCCTACAGCGACCGTCGGTCTCTCTGTGATTATCTCCCATGCTGGCTCGACCTACAGTAGTCGATTCGATCTACAGCAATCACCCGTCTTGTAGTGGAACCGAGAGACTGAGACACATCTACAGAGGTGGTCTGAGTCATGCTAATTATATCGCTGTCAGTATTACGCACGCGCGTGTCAGAGCTGGGTCGCTTAACCCGACAGTAAGCACCTTTGCCAACACGCCTCGACTAGCCTTGCGATTCTAGAATCCAAGTCAGATGCGTCCACCGTAGGCTGCAAATGCCACGTTCTCGAATCCGTAACAGTGACTTCTGCCTGTTTCTCCGTCGATAACACCTTCTCAGCAGCCGCAGCCTTGCGGTTGGGAGAGGTAGATTGCCTCGGTGTACGAGGTGAAGACCGGCTTCCTTTCTTTTGCTTTGAGGATTTATCACTCATATTGAAAGCAGTACGTAGTTCTCATTGAATAGATGTGTGTCCGTAGCTTGCAAGCTTGTAATAACTGTACGTTCATGATATGCTCATGTGATCCTTTTTGAGTTGCGAATTTGAGTTCAGTTCGTCATTAGACCGATCTTGTCAGAGCGGCAACAGCCGTCGCCTGTTTTGTGCAAGCTCAAAGCAAGGAGCTCACAGTGGTCTTATCTCGTCCTTGACAGTTTCCACTGCGTCATAAACTCGTTCTAATTCTACGGCCCCACAAAGCCTTTTATGCCCCCCGATGCTTTTACGATGCAAAAATTTGGGCATCGCCAGGGCAGTGCCACTATGCGCCAGTAGTTCGGCGAATGATTGGCGACATACATGAGTAATCACCATGCTTCGCCAAGGCACCGGGACATCGAGAAAAATGTCAATGCTTTGCCAAGAATTATCGGCGATAAATCGCCAAACAGTGCCAAACAGCGCACAAAAGTCGGCGAACATTCAGCGAGGTACACCAAGGTTTAAAATGTCCCAGACACATCGGCGATGCTCTCAACATGCTCGTGTAAACATCAGTGATGTATATTGTCTGTGATAAGATCCCCGTGGTTTGGGTGATCTATCGCCAATGTTACTGAGCTGCTCTGCAATTTTTTCGCCTGTGTGCTCTATTTTCTCCACCCAAGAATACGCCAACAGAACAAAAGTGATATCTTCTTTATCTATGATCTCATTCGGCAGCCACAAGGTATGTGGTTCCCCATAAAATCTCTCCACCTTTTATATGCTCTTTACAATGCACTATACCATCACCATGCCATCGTCACGTGATAGACGTACCTGCACCTTATGTCACAACAGATTCATCAGTGATGAATATCATTATCTTTTCGAATGTGGGCACTTTGAAAGAGACAGAAAAAAATGATTAAGCTGCTACTTTTATGATAGACCTTCAACATTTAAAATGCATGAAATAATCTCAAGTGAAAACCGGGAATTATTGTATCACCTAGCACAACTTATTATTATTATAAATAACATAATGAATGGTTTGAATTATTAACGATTGGCATGCCCTTGTCACAGGTATGCTATATTTACTCACCCTGTATCGCACACCTGGCTTCTCATGTCCTACGGGATCCTGAATAAATTACCTTGTTACCTTGTTACCTTGTTACCTATTCAAAACGTCACCATTACGCCGCCGACGTATCGCCAAAGGATCACCTACCATCGCCGATCCTAATAGTACACCTTCACCTGTTAGCTGATGTATCGCCGAATAATCCCTGAATCTTTTCCAATGCATCGCCGAATGTTCGGTGAAATGTCGGTGATACTTCCCTGAAGGTTCCCCGAAGGTTTGTCAATAAATCATGTGTGTGTTTTCTGGTGCTACGGTCCCACGAGGGCCAAATTGTCTGGCGAGATACCTTACTGCGCTTACCTCGCAATTTCGCTCTCTTAGCAATGTCTTAGGTCGCCGTAAGAGCGCCAGCATGAGCATGATGATACAGGGGTGTTACAGGGGTATTATACAGGGGTATAATTTTGATAAAGCAGAAAAAAAAATTCACGTGGCACACCCCGCCATAAAAAGTATACACAAGACACAGGGGTATGCGGGGGTGATCCCCCTCTCTCCATTACCTATACTTACATATAGCCATTACTGCCTCTATCGCCATACCAGTCATACGGTGGATGTTGACTGTACCATTTCGCTCTCTGTTCACGCTCTTTCTCTATCAGAATGCCATACAATATTAACCAGCTGGTGCTCCCTGCTTTCTGAATGGCACAGAAGGACACCTTGTGGAAGTGATCAACAACAACCCTGACTATTCGCTTCTCAGCCAGTTCAGGCTCTGGTATCACGTAATGACCATCTTTGATACGCTGGCACACCTTCTCTATCAATGTATGATTCTCTGATGGTGAATTCATTTTTCTGTAAGCTACAATGTACACATCAACACTCTCAACACACATGAACACTCTCAACACACATCAAGACTCAATACACATCGACTCTCTCAACACACATCAACACTCTCAACACATACATTCAAATCACTGTTACTGAGAATGAAATGAGTGTTAAATTATCAAGATTTGTAAATGTTTGGCATCAAATTAAACATATATCAGTGATTTTAACCCACTTGAAGCTGTGGGGCGCGGTGGCGAGACGCAACTTCGTGTGGGGGGGGAATTTAAAAAGGATAACTTGGCGTGTAAAGGGTAAGAGCAACCTTATTTTGATGAAGTATAGAATTCTTTTTTCAAATATGGCAATTGGTATAATACACTATATTTCAGAGATTATCCTATTTATAAATAGGGTCGTGCATGTTAGGATACTTTCCCATGTGGGACACACAGATGTGAACTCAACAATATAACTTCTACACTAATCAGGTCATATTGCTTGTGGTTTCACATGCCAGCGTGTCGACACTGCACTGCTGTCTTTGGTCTCTCCCCTGGATATTGGCGACGGACCAACACCAGGTCAATGGGGAATCTCCTCAAACTAAAACCATCACGTTCATTATTGTCAAATTTGAGATCCTAATATATTTGAGCAGCTATTTCCTTACGTGACACTGGATATTGGCCTGTCACCAATATCCAATGGAAGGCTTAAACCTTACAACGCTAAATTATTTTTGTTCAAACCATGGGAACCAAAGTTTTTTTTCAATCATAAATGTCTTAGTTAGCTCCTTCCGGTTAATTTCAATACCTATGTTATAATTCTACTGCCATGAGAAAAATTTTAATTCTTTCAGTGTGGGGACCGTCTTCATACCTAAACTAATGGTGGTGCATATAATTACATATAAATGACATGAAAAAATATAAAATGAAAGTTGCATAGATATAATTATGATTCTCTGATTATAACTATATTTGATAGTGTAGATTGATAAAACATTTACTGTATTCAACTTTATTGACAAAATATTGGATCATATGAAAGCATACATCACCTCGACCAAGGCTATTCAGTATGGCTGATGACATAGCAACACTATCATGCTGTCCTAGAAATCTAAATAGGATAAACATCAGTGCGAGGACGGCGATGACAGAAACCTAGAATCAAACATCATGCGTTATTCTTTAGGTGTTCTGTTATAAACAAGTAGATCTATGTATTTTTAATCATCGTATCAAATAATCATTTTATTAATATAATATATCGGACCATGCTATATTGCTTAAAATATATGTTGGAGAGTTTTCGATTGTGATGTTAACTGCAACTCTCTCCCATTAAACAGGGTTGTTTCTATGTTGGGCCACCGTCCTCGACGCTGGCCCAACATAGAAACAACATTGGATCAACATGTGTGTGTTTCCTAGGTACGATTCACATCAATCAATCCAACCGTCCATCTACGTGACGTTAGTTTTTTTATATAATAATTTGGTCATTTGTCAACTTTGTATGAAATGAGTTAAATATAGAACTTGCTGGTGTATTTTTATGAGATGTAAATTTGCTAGAAATGACTAAATGGGTTTCCTATGTGTAATTAACATGGTACTTTACATTCGATATATAATAATCTACACAATGCATAGTATGTTTGAACAACATATTTTTAAACATGGGGAAAATGTCAACTTGTACAAAATTTGTGAGTGTCTGAATGTTTTCTAAGGAACAAAAATCGTACCTTTATCCCCAGGTTTTGACGATATGTGGCGTCTACCATTCCTGATATCAATGACATGATTCAATCTAGTCACATTCCCACAGTCCTTATAAAATACACAATCTGAAACTGGCATGTATATGATAAATGTTCGTGTTGTTTCTGTCCCATGCTGACCACTAGCAGCCAGAGTGTCGTATTTGCCATTTGAGTGGCAATACACACTATACAATATAAAGTAGACAAAACTTCAGACTGATCTGTTTGATATGCTGCTGTTACAAGTAAACATAAACCACAAAATATAATAGTTAATACGTATTTAAGTCAGGAGAATATGTTTGTACAAGCACACTAAGAGTTTACATGTAGATGTTACAACACTTGATTGAATTTAGCGTTCGGATAATTAGCTAATTCATTAGAAATGTTATAGGATGTGTCTGATATTTTTAAATTTTATATGACTTGGATGATTTTGAGACTAGGGTTGTAAACAAGTTTATCGTATGTCAATGAGGGTGTTACATTCGAGTACAAAATGGAATTCATGTTTTGTCTTCTCTATTGATGCCATATTATCTTCCCCTTTCAATTGATAGTCTATCGTTTGATGTTCTAAATAAAAAATATTCAGTCCAAAGGTGACATAAAACATGAATGTCTTTCGAACTCAAATTCCGATTTGAAAATTCTATATGAACGGCATCTATTTGAAAAAATAACATCTGCCAACCATTTTTGAATGTATTGGTCTTTAAGTCTCAGCCTAATTTGATTTGGAAATGTATTGATATATGATACTTATTTTAGAGACAAGATGTAAGAAAAAAAGTTTCATCTCAAATAGTTTTACCGTATTGGATGCATTTTGACGTAAACATAGCCTACTATCAATATTATAAATATACAGTAAATTGTGGAGAGTTGTGGAAAATAATATAATCTCGTTATAAGCTTGCGCCAAAAATATATCATTCGTTTTTTAATAGCTATGGATAATGGGGGGAAAATGTGTCGCCGAGCACCATGCAGGTTGGTGTCGATTGTTTTACACAAAAAAAATTATTTTAGAAATTTATGGTGTAATTTGTCTATTATAGAAATATTCTCATACCCCCATATTTCTAAGCCATATATTATATGATATACACTAAAATTGGTAAAACGATATAATCACAAAATTCAAGTTCGATATCCACAGTAAGTTCAAGTTCTTTTGTTTATTTCAAAAGTGCGACTGTCACCGACTGTCAGCCATTTGTTTATACCTTGGGAAATTACTGACTGTAGTTTATGATGTTTATAGAGCAGTGGGTTATGTATGTCAGACTATCAGCGCATGTTTATACCTTGGGAAATTACCGATTGTAGTTTATGATGTCTATAGTGCAGTGCTTTCTGTATGTCAGACTGTCAGCGCATGTTTATACCTTCGGAAATTACCGATTGTAGTTCATGATGTCTATAGCGCAGTGCTTTCTGTATGTCAGACTGTCAGCGCATGTTTATACCTTGGGAAATTACCGATTGTAGTTTATGATGTCTATATGGCAGTGCTTTCTGTATGTCAGACTGTCAGCGCATGTTTATACCTTCGGAAATTACCGATTGTAGTTTATGATGTCTATAGCGCAGTGCTTTCTGTATGTCAGACTGTCAGCACATGTTTATACCTTGGGAAATTACAGACTGTAGTTTTACGATGTCTATAGCGCAGTGCTTTCTGGGACCGCTTGTCCCGTGTATTATGAACAGTAGTCCATCCCTTTAACTGGTAACACTTGTGGTGCTAGGACCTTGTGATGATAGCAAGTTTCAGACCAAATAAAATGCCTCCGCAATCCATTGTGATAAAAACAATCAAATAGTTCAATATTGGTGAGGCTTTTTTCTAAAAGGTAATACTAATCGCTACAATGGTTTAAATCTTATCTTAGTAACAGAGAACAGTTAGTAGAAATAAATAGTTCACAGTCAGACCCATTAAAAATAAATCTGGGGTACCTCAAGGATCTATACTTGGGTCCCTTCTATTTCTTGTATTCTTTATATCCCTAGAAGAACACTTAAGTGACATCAATCTATTCGCAGATGATGCCGTTGCATGTGCGAAAAACAAATCAAAAGATGACATCAATAAATTGCAAAAATGTGCAAGTAGCTTGGATAGATGGTGCATCAGTAACAAAATGGTATTGAGCATAGAAAAAACTAAAACGTTATTTATCTCAAATAGTGACAAAATCTAAACAACAGGCCAACAACCATTTAGAAAATCTAAAGATAATTAATACAACGATTGACGAAGTAGATAGTAATAAATTACTAGGTGTCAATGTAGATAAAACACTTTCCTGGTGTATGCATGTTGCTATGGTTACAAAATTCACTTTTTATAGACCATTCCTTCTTATGAAAATTAAAAAATATTTACCACTAGAAACTAGAATTAAATTTTATGTTTATTAGGTCAAACCACTAATTGAATATTGCAGCTCAGTTTGGGGCGTTTGTTCAAATGAAAATCAAACCAAGAAGATTCAAATTCAAAAGAAAGCAGCTAGATTATTATTAGAAGCACCTCCTTTAACACCCAGAAAACAAATGTTTCAAGAGCTTAAATGGTTACCCTTTGATGGAATCGTAAAATTTAAACAGGACAGTCTAGTCTATAAAGTTGTAACTGGTAATGCACCCTAATATATACAGACTATGTTCAATAATATTAAAGATCACTCAAATTATTCACTAAAATCTTTATCAAATAACAAATTATTTGTTCCTAGAAGACATTCTAAATCATTTTCCTATACAGGCGTACTTATTTGGAATGCATTGCCAGAGAATATAAAAAAATCTGAAACATTTCCTAAATTAAAATAATTGTATATTAAAAAAAACATTAGAAGAAAATAAATACAGATAATTTTAAGTAATTTGCCAACACACATATATATATATATATATATATACTGGAGCTGTATTATTTTTCCTGGCAGGCGCGGGGCTTTTGCCTGGTGTTGGCAGGGTGCCGGCCAGCATTTGATCGGCGCTGGGTTGACGTCTCGATTCTGTTGGGAACATGTGTGATTGTGAAGTTTTTAATACATGCTTTAATGAACATAATTACTCATCTTTATGTATCCTTAGTTTCTACGCTTTCCAGAGTATTTTTTTCTACTACATATCATATGTGTATTATATATAGTAGCTATTTGATCTCTGGTTTTGGTGCTGGAGACATCTTGTTTCATATCTTCATATCTTGTAATTATATTTTAAGTAGTCAACATTTATATTTTCAAAACATTCAGAGTTTTATCATGGCAATGCCACCTAATATTTTAATTTTGAATGTGATTTCATCCAAACTAACAATTTCAATAATAATAATAATATATATATATATATATATATATATATATATATATATATATATATATATATATATATTGAACGAAGTACAATAAAAAATAAGTTTACTATCGTTCTTGACTATATACGTTAAAGATAGTAATATAAACAGAAAAAATAAATTTATAGTATGTACTGACAAACATGACGAACGAAGTACAATAAAACATAAATTTACTATAGTTCTTGACTATATACGTTAAAGATAGTTATTGTACTTCGTTCGTCATGTTTGTCTGTACATATTATAAATTTATTTTTTCTGTTTATAATAATTTCATGTATTTTGTATATGTTTTGAGGGCCCCAAGGAAGATGGATGAATGCTTATTGGGTTTACCCTCTTGAAATAAAGATTTTATTATTATTATTATTATTATTATTATTATTATTATTATTATTATTATTATTATTATTATTATTATTATTATTATTATTAATAATAATATTATTATTATTATTATTATTATTATTATTATTAATATTATTATTATTATTATTATTATTATTATTATTATTATTATTATTATTATTATTATTATTATTATTATTATTATTATTATTATTATTATTATTATTATTATTATTAAATACTAATATTTTTCGTAAATTGAAGCTAGAATATATGCATACGGCATCGTTGCGAAGGCGAGATGGGCTCATCTCAGCACAAGTCAACACCTCAAGCCCGAGCCTTTAGGCGAGGACTTTCTTTGTTGATGAGTATTGAGATCAGCCAACCTCGCCCGTACCCAACGATGCAGTATGCATTTTCTTTTACGAATATCTGGCTGAAACCGCAACATCAAACTGATCAGCTATGCAGCAGTGAAACATATAATAACGAGTGCGAGATGGGCTGATCTCACCATACCTCTCGTTATGAAAACCAACAGCATGAGTGCGAGAAATTGCATTAGCAATTCCAACTTCAAATAACGGAAAATGAAACAATTCAGCAGCACAAGGGTTATAGGGGATAATCAAACTCAGCATGGACGTGTGGTGACGTGGAAGTGATGTTAACATCTCACGCGCGTCAGTGATATTGAAATGGGTATAAAAATCAGGTACATAGCGTCTCGTGTTATATAGAATGATAACAGGAGAGAAACACCAAACAGTTAAAAAGATCATGTAAACTATACTTTACAAGCCCTGATGGAATTATGTACTAACCTATAATCCTCTGAGATGATATTGTTTACGTCTACATATTGATATTGTCTCAGTTTGCAGTACACAGTGGTTGCCTCTCATATAAATGACATACAGATAAAAGAGGAGTCACCGATGAGGAACCGTTTAATTCCATAGATACTGCCATGGGCACCACTTGGTAACACGTACAACAGAGGATGGATGGATGAACATCTCCCATAATACAGCCAGTCTATGTAGTTCAAGCAGCATGTGACTACCCAACCATATTACACCATTGGTACAATGCCTCAGTGCCATATTTATTACTAATATCAAGAATATATAATAACATTATATATTCTTGCTAATATGTAATAACTCTTAGAACACTGAGATATGCAATTTAAATTTTCAGTCACATGAAGTTGTGTCTCGCTACCGCGATACACAACTTCAGGTGACTAAAAATTTGTGTGATTTGCAAAATTTAAATTTCAACATATATCAGTGTTTCAAGATTGAAGGCATATTTTAGTGTGTACAGTTCATTATCAGGGGTCATACAGGTGTTAATAAAAACACAGAATGTCTACTGCAGTCGACATCAGTGCTCTAAGTGTTAAATACGTCTTTATATATAGACAGACAGACAGACAGACACAGAGCCGTACCCATACTAAGACAAAGGTGGAAGGGTTGCAGGATGACCATCCGGTAATAGTCCCCCAGGAAATTTTGAAAACCAGGCTTTTTAAATGGTGCCTTCTGGTGTAATATAGAGGTGACTTGTTTAATGGCAATTTTCGGTCATGTTTTGGTCTAGACCCGGAAGGTCTCTGCAGTGGTAAGCAGAAGCTGTAGCTCGGCCTGATTACTATTACAGATACCTTCCAGGTCTAGTTTTGGTCACAGTCAGAGCATGTATTTGGGGATAAATGTGTGTGTCTGGGGGTGGGGGTTGGGGAGGTGTTCCAGACACATAAAACACCCCTCCCCCCTGGATACAGCCCTGAGGCAGACTGACATAATAGACATATGTTGCATAGATAGACACAGTATAGTCACACGCCCATCCTACTGATCACAGTGTGATCAGTAGGATGGGTGTGTGACAGGATTGATGTACTCATTCTGATCTCGCTACTGAATGCACTACACTTTGCACTATTCTGTGCTGCTTTAGTCAGTAAGCCATAAACTTTGTTTAAACTAAAGTAATTTGATTTTGTTTTATAATCGCGTTTTACATAGGTGGATTAGTAGATATGTTACAAGTATAAAACTGTAACGGAGTATATAAATAAAGATTTTAGTAATCAGATAATTTTGTTATATGCCGCCGATATCAGTGTCAGTAGTGATACAGTTGGTAGGCTACAAAAAATAATAAATCTTCTAGTCGATATGATAGAAACTAAACTTGTTGTATTCAGGAGAGGATGGATTGTGGAAAAGAATGAGAAATAGTATTTTGGTGAAGACAAAATAGAAATTGTTCCTAGTTATAAATACTTAGGTAGTGTCTGCTCTTCTACTTTGAAGTAGTATTTAACAACCAATGAATTGTGTAGCCGCGCAAATAAAGCTTTGTACAGTTTATATAAATATACATACAGGTTTGGGAGACTACCAATAAACGTTATTTGATAAAATGGTGCTGCCAATATTACTTTATGGATCAGAGATATGGGGTCATAGCGATTGTGAAGCTGTCCAGCGTGTTCATTTACAATTTTGTAAGCGTTTGCTAGAAGTTGGAAGCACAACATCAGATGCTGCTGTACTTGGTGAACTAGGACGTAGTCCAGTTGCCTTACATTATAAAATGAGGTGTATCAAATACTGGTTAAAGTTGTTAAAGCTTCCTGATCAAAGATTGCTAAAAGCTTGTGATAAGATGTTGACAAATTTAGATGAAAATGGGAGGAAAACATGGGCAAATGATGTGAAATGTTTTATTACAGACGTTCGGATTTAATTTTGTTTGGATGCAGCAAGGGGGGGGGGGGGGAGATGAATCAGTTTTTCTAGAGGTATTTTATTCAAGGTTAGCAAATTATTACTTAGCTATTGAAGAAGGTTGACACAATGTTATTAACTTAGAATGTAGGCTGTATGTAAATTTTGTGATAGTATACTGGTATGTGTTATAGAAGATGAATTTCACTTGCTCCTAAAATATACATTGTTTAATGAGTTAAAGGGACTGGCCCAGTCTAAAATCATCAAAAAATCGGTGATTTTATTTCGGGTTCTTAATATGACCATATGATGTAAGCAGAGATATTATAATAACGAGATATGCCACCGAGTGCTACTTCCGTTACCGCAATGGGTGGGAGCGCCACCTGGCCGCCTAGGAGTAATATTACTGTGAAGCACCTGTCAAGTCGACGCTAACAATGAATGTAAACAACACAACCACATCGAGTTTTGTGTGCGCGCTGGTTGATCCAACAATCCGAAAAATGTTCCAGATTTGAGTTCATTTATCTTTTGTAGTTTCGTAAAAAGGTAAGTGATACATAATTATTGTATTTTATCAAAATAATACACAGAAAACGATTTAAACATCCACCCTACCGATGCCATCAATGTGGGCGATAATGTACAGAAATGGCGATCGGTATTTTGGCCTGTGTTAATAAAATACATTTTTTTTGAGAAAAAGTAAAGTTTATTAAGATAAAATCCACCAAATTATATTTGTAGGATATGTCTGTACATATTTGTTGGTAGAATATATGTAGTCTACATCGTCACGATTAATTTAAGCGACATAACTGATGAGTGACGTGGTCGCCTGTCAGTGACAGTGTCACAGTATCAGTGTACTGTTAGCCTACTGTTACTGTTAGCCTACCAGTAACCAGTGGTTACTGTGTGTGTCAGATGGTCACTTACGGTACCTACTCCATGGCACTGCTGATTCAGTGAAGCGTGCAGTGCCAGACAGGCCCCCCGTCTAGCTCAGTGAGTAGCAAAGCAAGACGTTGGCCGGACCACTTTTCAGTAAAAAAACACTCATTTCTTCAAAATTTTCCAGGGGGAGCATGCCCCCTGACACCCCAGAACAGGCCTGTATCACAGCCGGACCACTTCTACTTTGCTTCCGTTACTTAATTACTAGTCTAGGCCTAGAAGTCATTAGTCTACCATTGATAATAGGCATCGAAATTGGCCAGTTCAGTTGTCTTTGAACATTGTCTGTTAAATAGGCTAGTGATTCTAGTCTAGGCCTAGCCTACTTCCCATTCACTGATTGAAGGCATATTTTAGTGTGTACAGTTCATTATCAGGGGTCATACAGGTGTTAATAAAAACACAGAATGTCTACTGCAGTCGACATCAGTGCTCTAAGTGTTAAATACGTCTTTATATATAGACAGACAGACAGACAGACACAGAGCCGTACCCATACTAAGACAAAGGTGGAAGGGTTGCAGGATGACCATCCGGTAATAGTCCCCCAGGAAATTTTGAAAACCAGGCTTTTTAAATGGTGCCTTCTGGTGTAATATAGAGGTGACTTGTTTAATGGCAATTTTCGGTCATGTTTTGGTCTAGACCCGGAAGGTCTCTGCAGTGGTAAGCAGAAGCTGTAGCTCGGCCTGATTACTATTACAGATACCTTCCAGGTCTAGTTTTGGTCACAGTCAGAGCATGTATTTGGGGATAAATGTGTGTGTCTGGGGGTGGGGGTTGGGGAGGTGTTCCAGACACATAAAACACCCCTCCTAGGAGTAATATTACTGTGAAGCACCTGTCAAGTCGACGCTAACAATGAATGTAAACAACACAACCACATCGAGTTTTGTGTGCGCGCTGGTTGATCCAACAATCCGAAAAATGTTCCAGATTTGAGTTCATTTATCTTTTGTAGTTTCGTAAAAAGGTAAGTGATACATAATTATTGTATTTTATCAAAATAATACACAGAAAACGATTTAAACATCCACCCTACCGATGCCATCAATGTGGGCGATAATGTACAGAAATGGCGATCGGTATTTTGGCCTGTGTTAATAAAATACATTTTTTTTGAGAAAAAGTAAAGTTTATTAAGATAAAATCCACCAAATTATATTTGTAGGATATGTCTGTACATATTTGTTGGTAGAATATATGTAGTCTACATCGTCACGATTAATTTAAGCGACATAACTGATGAGTGACGTGGTCGCCTGTCAGTGACAGTGTCACAGTATCAGTGTACTGTTAGCCTACTGTTACTGTTAGCCTACCAGTAACCAGTGGTTACTGTGTGTGTCAGATGGTCACTTACGGTACCTACTCCCTGGCACTGCTGATTCAGTGAAGCGTGCAGTGCCAGACAGGCCCCCCGTCTAGCTCAGTGAGTAGCAAAGCAAGACGTTGGCCGGACCACTTTTCAGTAAAAAAACACTCATTTCTTCAAAATTTTCCAGGGGGAGCATGCCCCCTGACACCCCAGAACAGGCCTGTATCACAGCCGGACCACTTCTACTTTGCTTCCGTTACTTAATTACTAGTCTAGGCCTAGAAGTCATTAGTCTACCATTGATAATAGGCATCGAAATTGGCCAGTTCAGTTGTCTTTGAACATTGTCTGTTAAATAGGCTAGTGATTCTAGTCTAGGCCTAGCCTACTTCCCATTCACTGATTTATGCCCAGGATCATCAGACTTTTGAAAAGGGTGTTTTTGGGCACATATTATTTTAGCCCCAGCGTGACTGTACTGGCAAGTGCTTGACCGAGGACTGAAATCTTAGCTAATATT
Organism: Flabesymbios commensalis; assembly: GCA_964017125.1. NCBI lineage: Eukaryota > Metazoa > Annelida > Polychaeta > Terebellida > Flabelligeridae > Flabesymbios > Flabesymbios commensalis. Next base: position 8,443,250 of record OZ024918.1, on the reverse strand, counting down.
ATTTCATGTGAACATACCGGGGTACCGTACTTCCATTGTGACAAGTCCGAGGATGGTTCATAACTTAGAAATTATAAAATTTATAATGACAAAAAGTAGGCTATATTTCTAGCCAAAGTTAAGGGTGGTTCAATTCTAAATCCCCCACCCCTCCCCGGTGACAATCCTGAAATTCACAATAATATCGTGGGCGAAAGGCTTGGAAGATTTTCAGAAAAGATATTCTGGCTTTCGGTTTGACCAAAAAAATTGACCTCATCCTATCATGCAATTTAAATAGCAAATATAACTTATAAATATCATACGCCTAGTCTATTATTTTGACTTGATTTGGATAGGGTACCTATATCCCTAACCCCAAAATGACATAAATTAAAGGTTTATGGTGTGACTGTGTTGGTCATAAAGTTGGAAAATTTAGAGACTAGACTATGATTACAAGATAGGGCCTGCAAAGTGAAAACGACACAATCAGGCTAAAATCTTTAAAAAAAAACAGTATTTTAATTTACGCATTTTAATATGGCCATATAAAGTGGACATGTCCATAGACTAGAATTGTGTAAGTTTTTAAATTTGTGTGTGGTCTAGCGCATTTACCAGTTAAGCGAGATATTAAGACAAAATTCCCGATTTCTTATTTCAGACATGCAAAAACACACAAATTTTTTTTTTAAATAGTTCTAGTCTTCGGTATGTAAACAGGGTAAACATGGTAAAGCAAGATATAAAGACAAAACTCCAGATTTCCAACACAAAAATTTTAAAAGTTAGGCATTTCTAGTCTATGGACATGTTTACATCATATGTTCATATCAGGAAGCCAAAATAAAAATACTGATTTTTAATGATCATCTGATCTACCCAATAATTAGGATATCTATTATGTGAGGTAGGCTAGGACCGGGCATTGGCTCGTAAAATTGAAATAATAATAATAAGTCTTGTCAGACATTCAATAATAATGCAATGCAATAATTAGAAAAGTTAGGATTTACCTTCGCTATTATTCTAATGGAAATTAGAGAAATGTAACATGTAGGGCCTACTTGACATTCTAGATAGAAATACTTGACAACCCCCCCCCCCCCTCCCCCCTCCCCCTCTGCCCTCCTTATATAAAGACATTTTAATCAACATTTTAATTATGCAGGGAGATTTTTTGTAAAATATAATTAACCCTTGTGCTGCTAAGACTGTATTTATAAGTTTTCAAGCAAATTTTAAAATATTAAAGGAAAATACCAAACAAATTTGTAACATATATTTTGGTATCTGCTCAGTTATTCAAATAATTCAGTTTGGGAGATGCCCATTTTTCATAGATAATATTATTTTTCTTTTATTTCATTTTCAGCAGGATATTGTGTTAGCAATTCCATCTTCAAATGAATTAAAAATACTCACAAACAATTCAGCAGCACCAGGGTTAAATCTGGTGCCACTTTTGGCTGAGAAAATAAATTGGCACAACCTGTTTGTGCGTGACAATTGCTTGAATAACTTTCAAAAGATATTGATTCACCTCCTAAAAGAGGGAACATGTCCATTTATCATTTTTCATGAAAAGGTAATCATGCCAATGCTTGAAGTAAAATATAAAATATTGTACGACATGATTGCTATTTAAATGGCTTTGTATAATTTGGAGGAATAAAAGCGCACAAATATCACCCAATAAATTATTTATGCTTTTGTTAACGCTGACTTTAAATTCTTGAGAAACAAATCTGGTTTCAAATGGTGTGTGTAAAAATAAACTTAGCCCTTCATAATTTCCCCAGGAAATAAAATGGTCATTCCCTTATGATTATATACATGTATGTACTATTACACTGTCATAAATATTTTTTTATTACTGTATGTACATAAAAAAAATTGTATTGGTTTTGTATTTATATCAATTTCTTTGTAGGAAGAAAAGAAATTGTGGACATCTGACTGTGGTATCACAAATGCATCATTTACCTGAAATTATATAATCCACTTCAATTTTGATAACCTGACATATTATATCAAGAATATACAACCACATTCTTGATTATATTTAATAATTATACATAAGACACTTTATATTTGCTTAAACAAGCTAAAGGTATTTGGTGAAATGAGATATTTCTTGCTGACTTTAGAATGTCAGTTGTGTTGCTTATCAATTTTCATGTTGAGATTGTCAAGGTTGAATTAGATTTAAAGAAAATATTTGATAACATAAAATAGTGCTACAATAAAATGTTTCATGGCACAAATTGATAGTCTATTTCACTCAAGTGAATCTTGAGTGCCCATTGTCAATAAAAAGTTTAAAATTTAGACTTTTTCTCATTTTTATAGGAGGGTAAGACAGGAAGGGGGGATGATCCATGTCAATTAAAAAAATTCAGGCAGGGTGGGCACATGGAGCTACAATAAAAGGAGGGTTTTAACAAATATTTATTTTAAGTGTCTTTTTTTCATTTATTGCAGTAGCCTCTGTGGATTACATTTATTTACGGGCGGGGAGGGTCAGACTGAAGGGTTGGGGGGTCAAGTCCAATTTCATTTTCTTGCGATGGGGGGATGTGGGAGTGGGGGGTTCAAAACAAATTTGAACAAAAAATACGGGGGGTCAAGGCAATTTTTTTTTTTTTCTATAACCTCAGCCCGGATTACTTTTTTTCAAATGTGAGGGTAAGGCAGGAAGGGGGGATAATACAGGCAAATTTAAAAAATTCAGGCAGGGTGGGCACATGGGGGTTTTAACAAATATTTATTTTTAGTTTTTTTTTCATTTGACGCAGTAGCCTCTGTGGACGTTTATTTACCGGGTGGTTCAAAACAAATTTGAACAAAAAAGTAGGGGGTAAAGGCAAATTATTTTTTTTTTCTGTAACTTCTGTCTGGAATACTTTTTTATCAAATGGGAGGGTAAGGCAGGAAGGGGGGGTTGATCCAGGCCAATTAAATTTTGTGCACTCAAGTTTCAGGTGTTTGGTCGCGATGCGCAAGAGGGATATCAACACTTTATTCATGTGCAGTTATATAGCCCCAGTGCCTGAAACAGGCTTCGGAGAGGACGACACGGCTACAGTAGGCCCTATATATCTTCACGTAACTAAATTTGGGAAAAAAGTCAAAATATTGAAAAAATAGAAAAACAAATAGCACATGCGCCCCTAATATTTTTTTTTACGGGCACATGCATCCGTAGGGCCTATATATATTGGTTATTTAAATTGAACCCTGTAAACCACCTTGTCTGATGTCAGTAGACCCTAATTCATTTCAGAATTATGGACTCATTATAACCTATTAGAAAAAAGATAGACTAGTCTACCTGTAGATGTGTCAAAATTGGTCTCAAGTTAAATTAGGCCTAGGTCTAGTCTATATCTTGAAGTACTGAAAAATTATGAGCATGAAATACACATCAAAAATTTGCAAAACTAGGTCTATAGGCCCCCTAGTCTACAATAAAAAAATATTTGGCAATAGAAGGGGTGCCCAATGCCCATACTTGCCTCGTGGCCCAACTTCCCTCCCTCTCCCGTAGGGCCTATAGGCCTAAAGTCCCCAGCTACAGTCACGTTAGCTGTTGTCACTGTCACTCCCTGTTGACAATTTCATGAAATCGGAAGATCCAATTACTAGAATTAGCCTCAAATTTAGTGGCAATATTTTTTTATTATAAAGTAGTAGACTAACTGTTAGATTATATCATCCATATTATTGATTTTTCCGACTGTCACTTGCCCGTTTGACAGCGTACAACTTCTAGCTGTCTGTCACTGTTACCGACGGTTCGCTCAAATGTGCTGTCACTCCTCACTCATCCATCGGTTGACAAACAATCGGCGGCAATCGGCGAGTCGGTTACTTGTACAGTTTTGCTATTTTACTTCATAAAATACGACGTTATAAGTATAATTTTCAATGTGAATTTGTTTATTAAACATTTATTTCAATAAAATGAGGTGATAGTAATGTTGTCATCCATTGTAATGTTTATTTTGGCCTGTTTTCTGAACCGGTACCGACACGGCCTCTCTATAACATGTAGTTTTTTTAGGCTGTGTTTGGGAAATGTACTCCTCCAAACCGGCATCTGGCTCGCCCATGTAGTAACACTTCCGGTTTAGTACTGTCAAGTATACAGCCAATGAGAGTGGCATATCTCGTTATTATAATATCTCTGATGTAAGCATGTACATAGACTAGAACTGCAAATTTTTATAATTTTTGTGCTGCGCATTCACCAGTTAGGCTAGATATAGAGACGAAATTCCTGATTTGTAATTATTGACAACCATGTCAAAAATAAGAAATGCGGGAATTTCGTCTCTATATCTAGTCTAACTGGTAAGGGCGCAGCACAAAAATTATAAAAATTTGCAGTTCTAGTCTATGTACATGTTTACATCATATGGTCATATTAAGAACCCGAAATAAAATCACCGATTTTTTGATGATTTTAGCCTGGGCCAGTCCCTTTAAGAGATAATTATCTTAGAAATGTAATTACTGATCGTACCTTCAATAACTTTGGGGTCGTAACAGAGTAGTATACACACACTATAGGCCTATCCAGCTTAGTGATATGCGATCCTCTATAATACTATGAGCGCGACCCGCATAGAATAATATCACGTATTATGTAAGTGTTCTGCGGGGCTCTTACTCATATAGTCCACGAACAAGGTAGGATCATTGGTACTACAAAAACGTACAAATTGCCATTGATGTCATGTTTTTCTGCATGCCGTGCCAAACATTATTTGGTATGATAGCAATCTCACCTGGTAGCTTAAGGCATATAGACAGTAGAGACTTCATGCTTAAGGTCTCACGTAACTATTTGAAAATTCCAAAGGGGACATATATGTCCACTTTTTGTGGTTGTAGTCGTGTAGCTTAGGCTTATCATAAACGCAATAAATTATATACCATTTGTCAAGTGAACGTTTCATCGTGCTACTAATTGAATAAAAATGGCAGGTTAAGCACTTGGATTTCACAGGAAATTGAAGACAATGCGTAGGTTACTTTGTTCGCTCCAGAACGACATTTTGGCAACTTAGTGAGATCTTTGTAGATACAATATGTTTGGTGAGGTGTGTACCATCCGCGGTAGCTTGTTTTTCGATATTTTCTCGGATACAATGTATGTATAGCATAAACAACTAGATGATATATTGTGTTTGATTGCGATCCCTAATAAACATAAAAATGCCATAGAAAAACTGCACCGTGTTAAGACTATAAAGAAGACTTACATAGTGATGATACGACTGCCAGTAATTTCGGATCTCCACCATTCGGACTTGGTGAATTCGGATGCCTAACGCTGATTTCGGACGGTGATTTCGGCCTCCTGTAATATCGGACGGAGATTGCGGTGAATTCGGACGCTCAACACAACCTTGTTTTATGTGACTCTTTCTGCACGGTGAATACGGAAGGTGATTTCGGACGGTGATTTCGGACGGTATGGCGTATGTTTTGAAACAAGATTTTTACAATTAATTTCGTCAAAATTATGTATGTATCCCATTATATTTTAATGTATATTTATAACTCAATTTGTTTAAGTGTCCCAGAATGTTATCATTCCAAATGTGTAAATAAATTGACATTGCATATAATTCCGTCCATTTTATTATTCCCGAAACTTGCTATTACATATGATGTTACAAAGTTGCCCATATAAATACACCTTTTGTTGTGAAATTCACCTTTAAGTCTATATAAATGTATGTATCACCTTTAAGTCTATAAAAAAATTATGTAGCGCAATATATTTTGTAGGCCCCTATATATAAAATGATGTGACGATGACAAACGGTGTTATAGGCCTATATGTAGGCCCTATATACTAGTATGTATCATAACTGTACAGGTAGCCTATATCACTGATTTTTGTATTTCTAAAATGATATGCATACATATTTAAAAAAAATATGACTTTATATATACTGTATTAGGCTTCATTGTACATAATAGGCCTACCGTCCGAAATCACCGTCCGAAATTACCGATATTGGCCCAGAAATAGTCATATAAAAGAGTACTATATGTTAGAGTTGTGTAAAGGGCCTACATCACACCGTCCGAAATCACTGTTTGAAATTTGCGATATTAGTACTAAAAAAGTGATATAAAAGACTACTGAGTTGGGAGACCGTATTCACCGCACACTGTCTGAAGTCACTGTCCGAAATCACCGATTAAGGGTCACCCAAGGTCCAATGTAAATATGCTATTGCATGCGATGTTTCTTCGTACCACAAATTCACCCTACTACACAGCTCTCTAAAAGCCCATCTATGATGTATTTATAAAAGAGGGAATGTATCTTAGCTGAAAGTTACATCAGAATCTTAATGTAAGGTCAGCCATCTAAGAACTTCACATTTTTTGTGCATAGCCGTGGTGAATATCACCAGGCTAGCTTGGACAGTTTTCAAGATATGTTCCCGGAGGCACACACACGCATATGCATCCATTTTAGAACTTGACCAAGAGACCCATCTGTTACGCATACCCGTGGTGAGTATCACCAGGCTAGATTTCACGCTTTTCAATTTATTTTTGATGCAAGAGTTCCCGGACGCACGTTCATACACACGCGAACACACAACAACACACACACACATGCACACACACACACATGCACGCACGAACCCACGGATGGACAACCTGAAAACATAATGTCTCCAGCCATAAGTATAAAGTGAAGAGGCATAAAAACATGCATCCAGCCAAGATTTGGCTCGTGCTATGTCGCTTTTAACCGCCTGAAGTGGCCGATAATACTTTTCATTAGTCAAAATAGCTTTTAACATTTTGCCGACATTACATTATTAATATGATAGCGGGCTACCTTTGAAATGTGCATAGTAGTAGTAAATCATTGCTTTACATCATATTTCGGCACAAATGGTATTTTAAGTGGCATTGTAATACGATAAAACGTTGTAGTCAATTGATAAATGATGTACAGATGATGATGTGAGGGTGGGGGTGCTAAGGCATGGTGGGTTATTGAGAGCATTTTTTCCTCCTTCGCTTCGATAAGGGGTTCTGGGCATGTCTAGGGGATCTACCCCCAGACATCCCCAGACGGCTGGAGACTTGGGTTTCATTGTGCAATTTAATGCTGAAACTCCGTGAAATGTGCAAATAAAGGTTGAGGTCACTGACTGAGATCACTTGGCCTATAAAAAAATACTTTGACCGACATTACTTTATTGTAAAAAAACTATTGGCCGAGATCACTGGGCGAGATCAAGTGGCAGAGATCAACGACCAAGATTGCGATAGACCGAGATCACTGTACACATTTTGTGATCCTCAGATCATCCCATATATATTTTCAATCACATTAGCCCATTGTCGATAATGATTTCGATTTATTGATGTATGTCTCTAATAAGGTATAATAAAAGAGCCGTTATATTTATAAAGATCAATCAATATTTTATATCACGTTGTCGTAGAATACAATACAATAATCATCATATGCTTTTGGCAAAATAAAACATATTATATTGGTACTTTTTTGTTTTCTACACCAATTTTTAGCGAAAAAACGTCAGTTTCTGCCCATAAGCTTATACCATGCAAATAAATGACCATACACCATACTAATCAGACCCGCATGACAGTTTAACTAGAATGTAATATATATTAATACCAACGTAAAATCATTGTCTATAACTTTTAAATGTGATAATAATCAGCAAAAATGATGTGATTTTAGCAATATTATTCAGCATTGAGATATATATTATCAAATCTGTAGACAAGACTGGGTATTAAAGGGCTAAAAAGCTTAATTATCCATCTAATCCATGTTACTGACCCTTTAGGTCCTGCTCCTGTGAGTGAATATCAATCAATAAAACTTCTATTAACACGTTGTGGAAAGAATCAGTTATTTTCAGTTTAAAGCATATCAAATGTTTTCAGACTACGTTTCTCTCTTGTGTTTCGCAGCTGACATATGTGTTTGCGAATTCTGCAGGGCCATTCATATCGGTCGAGGTAGAAATAGAAGCATTTGAATGTTTGTTTCTATTCGAAATATTTCAAATAGAGTTCTGGCTCAAAAGCCAACATCTTCAAATATTGTGCTAAATCCTTGGTAGTCGCATAGTCAGCTGTGTCTATGTATGAATGCGGGGGTATCAGATCCCTATATGGTTCAAAACCTCTAACTATAGACACAGTTTGTATGTCGTCTTGTAAAACTTTGAACATTTTCTCCGTGATATAATGTTTGCACATTGTGTTTTCAAAGGATAAGTACAATTTGTTGTTGTTTAATAGATCACGTTTTATGCATGATTTTCCCGTTCCAAAACGTCCCCTTTCACCGGTGTTTGGGGGTGTTGTCCCACATTTACCTTTTATTTCCACTGGTATGGATATATTTAGTTGTCTGATATACTGTAATTGCAAGCTACGAGTATCATCACATTCACTGATTAGCCGTAAACATGTCCCTTTCTTATCATCAATTATATTTGGCTTGGTAATTAATTTGTGTTGACTATCTCGCGGTGTACACATCTGATAGATGTAGGCCTATATCTGTATCCTTATGATATCCCGCAAAAACTCAGAATTAAGGAGAAGCCAATATTGATCTGCCTGACGAATTGATGGGAATGTCTTTTCTTTCCTTACCAGATCCCATATGACTGCGGAGCTGGAATTCACTAAAGTGTTGTCACTCGTAAATCTACAGATCCATCAGTAGTGTCTGCACATGGGAGTGTTTTTTCCTTGGCAAGGCTATGCCGATATCTGTTATGTATTTTACTTCAAAGTAAAATCAATACATCTGAGATAACCGATATTTTGGAAAGTTCACTTCTTTTATTATTTTTCAAATTTCAAGATGAAGCGAACTCGAAATAATCGCTGCTGCTGCTGGGAGGTAAATCATGATATCGCTGAAAAAATGGTCTTGGAGTGTGCTCGTTTAACCTTTTCACTACCATACATGACGGAAATTTCCGTCGTCATTCGTCAATGAACGTAACCATAAAATGACACAAATTTTCGTCAAATATATACTACATTTATGTATTTTTCGTCATTTGAAGCTGGAAATTGCGTTAGCAATTCCAGCTTCAAATGACGAAAAATAGAACTCCTACACCAGTATATATGGATCCTGGCATGCACCCCGGCCTGGAAGTCAAAGGGTTAATATCCCGAGAAGCAAATAAATAAATTCTACTGTGCAAATGATATAGACCATCAGAGTACAACGGCTACGTGGATCCTGAGACACAACATAAAATGTTAGATGATCATACACTCTTCAACAATGTTGCATACAATTTTGTGTCACAGTTTAAATAGCACAATTATACAACAACACACTTACACGCAGCCCACAGTTAAAATACCATAGCAAGCTGGTTATGTTGAGTACAATAGCATGTCTGGGGCTTAAACATTATTTATACACTGGCGTTATACATGTACCTACAAGCTGAAAATACGACTTCGTAAACGGGAGATCAACTGGTAGGCCTATGGGTCTTCCTTTGTTTCACCACCGGCACATGCACATTGACCTATAAGTAAAACCAGAGAATGACCCTTTACCTGACACAAGTTGACGATTGCATTTGTAATCAATTGACGGAATAAACTAATCGATGTGTTTTAACTCCTGTCCCGCAGAATTTTTATTTTTCGTCACTTGAAGCTGGAATTGCTAACGCGATTCCCAGCTTCAAATGACGCAAAATATTTATATCATGAAAAATATACGTCTTTCAAATTGAATAATTTGAGCAACAGAGGCCGGGAGCATCTGCTACAAAATATTTTACAACCTTCAACCTCAAAACCGTATAATATACAGCCATAATAACGCAAGGATTAAACTGAGGTTGGAAGGCCCGAGTGCAACCTTAAGCTGCACTCGGGCCGACAAAATACCCATACAAATATATCACAACTAACGTTACAATAGGGCTACGGGTGATAAACAGTAATATCATTGAACATGTAATTGTGATGGAATAATTGTGTAAATGAATTAGGCTTTAGGTCACTTGTGTGCATAGGCCTATACAGGCTAAGATGAGCCACAAAACAAAGGATGGCGAGATTAATCAGATGATACTGCCCTCCAGACACCGCTAAATCTCGATCATGGAGGCTCCCCACAATACTGAATCTTTACGAGTGGGTGGGGAAGAAACAGTTTGATTCTTTTAAACAGGGATTCTATAATTTTAGGGCTTCATTCCATGACTAATTGGCTAAAGAAAAAAATCTTCAAATTGCCACCCAGGTGTAGGTTGTGGATGTCTTTTACTGCCTTAGTAGATATTCAAACTGAATTTTAACATTATTTGATTTTATCACCTTTGAAAGAAAAAAAATCATCATGGAATGACGTTTTACCTAGTCATGGAATGGAAGTACAGTCATGGAATGACAATATTTTCTGTCATGGCATGACAGCCTCATCATGGAATGACGTTTAACTTTAATATTTCCACAAATTGACCAATCTGTAGATTATTCAATAGTTTCTGCACAATTTTTAAGTATTCCCTTGCCACACAGACGAAATGTTTGGTCAAGGTCTGACGCATGTGTTTCATGACATAACATCATCGGATGACTGTCAGTGAATGACAAAATATTATTCAATTGAAAAAGAATGGCGAGCAGGTAACTAATTAGCGCTCATGACGTGGTGCTAATAATTCAACACATTAATTTGTTTTATATGAATGAGACAACTACAGTGGGCTAATCTAAGTTTGTACTATATGACCGCCATTGATTTGACATATAATAAAGGCACGTAGGGGTTAGAAACATGTTTTTTTAAACACATGTCATAGGTTACTTACAGCTACACGGAAAAAATGTTCCAGCAGGAAGGTCCGTTGTGAAATGTTAAAGTTGAGTGTAGTTTGCCAAAAAAAAAGAAGATTTCCAGTATAAACCGTATCAACACCACGATATGAGTCGCCATGGAATGACGTTTTCATCCGGGACAATGAAATAGGGCTAACCTCCCAGTAATTTCAGACATTTGAAAAAAAAATTGTGAAAATTCTTGTCGAATGCTTTTTTAATTACAAACAAACACTAAATAATGCTTCCATCATTATATATGTCAATATAAAGGTATCACTGGAACATTGGGTTTTAGCGTCATGGTATGACATCAAGGGATATTGCCCGAGTGTACAAGCACAAACTATGCACGAAGAAAATTGGTAAAAATAATAATTTCATGTAGTTGTGAATATAGGTTGTCTTATCAATGAAACAATGACGGGATTTGAGACTTAGGACAAAACAAATTATAGAATCCCTCTAAACGTGACACCAGAGCGGGGCACGGACCGGTGAGCTCCGGTGTGACAGGCAGGCAGCATTGACTATTACACCAGGGCGCTCCCTCGTCCCACGTAGATGTGATATATTTGTAAACACTGATGATATCGTATAGATAGGTGGGGACAATAATGTCCAATAAGTGAATACATTTGCACATCTGGCAAAATTGCTAAAATTGGTTTATAGGTTCTTTATGCCTTATAGATTCATATTTTTGATGGACTCAACTTGAAAAAGTACTGTAACCACCATTTTAGAAAAAATCCAAAATGGCCTCCACTCGCTAAAAATAATTATCATATCTTTGTAACCAATGGATCAAATTTAATGATGTTAAGAAAAATGTCTTATATTTCGAGGTGGACGGTTTCATTGGTCAAATATGTTATGTTTTCACAATTATTAGCGCATTGGAGGCCAAAATATACAGGCAGACCTAGTTTATCTTTTCTGGGTATTGACAAGAGAACTACATGGCCTACACATGTGGCGTTGACCGAATATCCTGTTCAGTTACCCCTGTACTCTCCATTCACATAGAACGACTTGACCGGTGCATGAACCGTTATAATATACAGCAAAAGCGGCAAACAGACATTAGAAAATATACCACCCAAACAGGTGGACTTAATTCAGCAAACAATACAACCGCATGGGGATGGTAGGGTCCTTGATGAAGAGCTGAAGGTTAGAAACCCTCTCTGGATGGTTCTGGCAGATGTTTGCAAGGCGTGTGTATTGTTGCAACACTGCTATTGTCAGAAAACATAAAGGCCTAAGGGAAATTACAAATGTGTAAGGATATACAATTTAAGGGGTCTTTCAACCTGTATTTTTAAAGAAAAATAAGTCGCTTTAAATTATATATACTAGGGTCAGATATTGAGGGTAGTGTCTATGTGATACACATTTAAAATATCAGAGCCTAATCTTAAACAGATTTAAAAAAAAAATATGTGTTTTTGTGAAGGACCGTAAAAATAAAATGTCAACTCAGCAACGAATTATATATATATATATTTGATCATTTTCAAATCTTAAAGATCATAAATTGCTTTGTATGATAGTTTAGTGATATGTTAGTATTTATAGCACTTTTTGAAATAAAAATTGCTAAGACAGAACAGAGATTTTATTGTGAAATTATATAGTTGCCGAGTTGACATAATCGTTTCTGAGTTGACAAAACACGATAATTGCACGTAAAAGTCATGTTTTAAGCGCATCTACGAGATCTCTAAACACTTGAGCCCTGTTTTCTGAAAAAAATTGGTTCATCATTATAAAGACAAAAAAAATGGGAACATAATAAGCCTAATTAGAAAATGTATTGCGAAGGCCATTGTACAATACATACATGCCAATATAATGAGGGTAAATTTGATTTAGAAATTCACCTAAGTGTTATTTGTAGTTTAATTTATGTAAACAATTTATAAAATACTCTCTCACCCTAATTTAATCAAAAGCAGCTTCTTTTTAACTGCATTTTACATTGACGGAGTTAAATTTCAGTTTTAATTACAATAAGGGGGACAGATAGCAGAATTCAGTAAACTCAGCAACGTTTTTGTTTTCAACTCAGAAACGTTTTTCCATTGTTGTAAAAAATGTCTATATATGCGAACACTCTCTTAATCTAATTGAATTAAAAACATCTTTTTTAATTGCATTTTACATTTATAGAGTTACGTTTTCAGTCTTAATTACATTAGTGAAACAGAAAGCTAAATTTAGTCAACTCAGCAACGTTTCTGAGTTGACTGGTCAACTCATAAACGTTGCTGAGTTGATCGAAATAATAATGTTGCTGAGTTGAATACGGACAAAATAAAACGATATTTAATGTATTTAAAATAGATGTATCATTGCCCACCGATGCGGTAGAGGGATGGCCATCATTATCAAGCACGTTGTTCAGTTTAACATGTTTTCAATGATTTTTTGCTAAATTATGAACGTTTCTGAGTTGACACATAAATTGAATACGCTTCAGGGGTGATTGTTTTGGTTATAAAATAGCAGTTCAAATCGAATGCTTACAAATATTTCACCAACCTCAAAATATTGGACTTTGCAGCTGTCTCTGCATATATCAATTTGAGGAGTTTAGATAACACTGGCGTTGCTGAGTTGACCGGTTTGCGTGAGACAACTATGAAGCCTCAGTAAATGTATCCTTGGCGACTTTTTATATTGGGTTCATGTCTGTATATGAATAAATTCCGTTAAACATAACAATTGCGCTACAAAATAACTCTGGGTTAAGTTATTTCCAAGAGATCTTCCATGTTAAAACAGTCTATGTTTCAGTTGTTAGATATTGGGAGACATTGCATTTGTGTACAAATTCGTGCATTTTGGCACACTGCTCAAAAAAATGTACAATTTCATCCCAATCACTTTTAAACCATTAAAAATAGATTCCTCATATATAACATTGATGTCAACATTATAATATTTGAGCCATATGTTGCAAAAAAATGATTATAGTGGATCAGCAATTTTTTAGATTGGGCTTCACAAGAGTACCGGTAGTGTAATTTTGACAATTTTAGCCAGATTTGCAAATTTATTACATTACATTACATATTACATCCTCCCACTAGTAAGCTCAGTGCCACATAGGCCACCATAATCAGATGATGAGGAACAAAATGGCTCTAGTACATCTAGTACATCCAGTACACATCGTCAACTTAGTATTAAAGCTATAAATTCGCGTAAAATGTTCAGATTTAATATTACACCTGGAGCTATTGAAAAAAAAGAATTATATCATAATGTTGGCAACTAGATGGGTTGTGAAGAACATTAAATTTACAAAGTTTTACGCCTACAAAATAGCCAAGCATGAATAATAATTTGAATACATTCCTTTCACGAATTAGTTTTATCTGATAGTCTAGCTGACTTTTTTATTCCCATGATTTATTTTAATTCTGACTTTAATTTCTTTCCTTTTTCATATATATATATTCCAATACAGCATATCATTCACCATGGTTTGTTTTTAGTATATTCTAGATCAGCACCAATTACAATAAATAAATCTGTCCTGTGCATAGGCCTGGAAATCCATAAAAACATCGCTAGCTGGTGGACGATAATAGGTGAATAAAATGACAACTAAAAGTAAAAACAGTCAGCTAGAAATATCGCTATCTTAATATGGGACATGTCATTTTATTAGGCAGGATGTTTAACACACCATTTTTATTCATATTGTATAAATTACAGGTGATGAAAAGTGTTTTAATCTAGCTCCCAACATTATGACATCATAGCTTAAGGTGAATGTATAACGTTAAAGGGTGGTATCTGCCACTTTGCACAGTGGCAGATAGGACCCTTTAACACTAAGGTGGCAAAATGGTGTCACAGTGACATGTGGGTGGGTGTCCAAAGCTCGTCATGTAATTTATTTTGCCGTCACATACTTGTTGTTTACGACATGTAAAAAATGAAAATTGTTTTAATCAGGAGAATCTGCATTTATCATTTATTTAATTATTATTGGTATATAAGGCACATTTCCTTATCAAAATAGTTCCTAAATTGTTTTTAGGCATGGAAATCAAGCGAATCCAGTATTTAGGCGCGATAATTTGTTGCTTTATAAAGAGAGAACACCTTCCTTTATCTCCATCAATAGTAACTTATGCGGGCTGTTGTTTACCTCCAAGAACATTTTTCAAGAATGATAAATGAAGTCAAATATTTATTTACCACTTAATAGTACCTTGATACCATACATCAGTATGGGCTCTATACTTGCGTTATAAATATATTTATAAATAAATATTTATATAATAAATAATTTCAGTCTGTGTTGTGAGATTTTCGGTTGGTTACAACATAGTTTTATTATTAGTACACCAAAGACCTAAATAATTATATTTGTCCAATAGTTCTAGTGTATTCTCGGCCAGTGTGAAAGAAAATGAATGTTTAGCATATATTTAGTTGTAAATCACTATTTTGTCTTAGGAATGCTTATTATTAGATTCCATATTTCACAGTACTTATAAATAATTCAATTTGTGCATGTAGGTTCTCTGTAAATTCTGAAAGAGGACTATGTCGTCGGCAAAGAGGAGATACGCAATCCTATCTTAAGACCATATTTCGGATTTAATTATTTTTCCAGATCCTGGAGGAATTCATTGAAAAGTTTGGGGCTTGAGACACCTCCCTGCATTACATCATAGTGGTTTTTAATAGGCTTGCTAATCTTGCCATTCCATTTAACTCGACTGCTAGATTTATGGAACATATATTTGATTATATTTAGGTATGTTCCGTCTACATTACACTGCTGTAACTTCAGGGTAAATGCATCTCGAAAGCTTTGGTCAAATCTATATAGCAGACATACAGAGATTTTGTATGTGTTTTTTTGCGTTGCAACGAGATTGCACATCACAAATAAGTTAGCAGATGTCCTACAATCCCTTCTTAAACCTCTTTTGTAGGGAATCATCGTTTTGAATGACAATCTATTTTCAAGTTTAGATCCAAAAAAATTTCGCCAGCGAGGGAATCAGATAAACTTTCCGGTAGTTATGTGGATCTGACTTATCACCCTTTTTATGAACTGGGTAAATCAACCCTTGTGCCCAGTCAATTTCCGATGCTTTACCGTTTCTTATTTTGCTCAGAGATTTCTCTACTTAGTTCAATTGAATTTTACCATTGAGAATGTCATTCGATATGTCATATTTATGTTTATCGATAGGTATTTTTTGTTGTTTAGTTTTGAATTTTGTACTTGCGTTTTGACCCGTTGGTGGTTCAGTTTTTTAGAAAACAATCGTAAAATTGATGTAGTTCAATTTTGCTTTCGCTTAAGTTCTGTCAATGCAGACGTTTCTAGAAACCCCAATAATCTTTTGGATTGCTACTACACATTTCTTCAAGATTTAATTTTAATTTATAGTTTCGCTTCGAATCATGCGTTTGTAATTGTTGCATAATTTATGGTAGTAGGCGAAGCTGCTATTATCGGTGACAGTTAAATTTGACCACTTTGCATAAATATTTACAGTTTTTCTAAGCTCATTGCATTCAGAATCCAACCAGGCATTGGTTGGCATCTGTTTCATGGAGGATAATGTTGACTTTTTTTAATATGCAGAAGATGCAGTAGGCCTAATGATAAGCTTTCTGTCAGCCAGCCATCAAACTCTTTTATGTCAACATGGTGATAGTCGCTGTTACAAACGATATATCTATCCAGTTATGTTCTATAGATACCTGAGATGAGCGGTAGGGCGGATAACATTTTTATTGTACCGAAAAGTGTTAAAAACTGAAAAACAAAATAGCCGCCAAATTCACTATGAAATATAATTCCATATATCCCAAACCCCTATCGTCAATAATACTTGAATATCTACATTTTCAAGGTGGTAATCTCTCCAAAATTGTGGTTATTTAAAGCGATTAAAGCATTTTCAGGATTTTATTATTATTAATTACAAAAATAACAAGCGGCCATTAGCGAAAATCTAACTTTTCGCTAGATCTCTTCAAATATTGACGCTATGGCCTCACCACCCTAAATGAGCCGAAATCCAAGGGGTGGCTACTGACTAGAGAGTGCATACACAAATTACTGCTCTGTATGGTTGTTTCTGCTCCTGGTGAATTAAAAAAAATAAGGGAATGTTGTAATTTTGTGTATAATCTGCAAGCACACATTGTTTTCTTCGTGCGTGACATGAGGTATAACTGTGTTGTGAGATTTTCGGTTGGTTACAGGGGGTGAGAAAGATGTGTGTCTTTTCTGTGAATAGACGTACAAATATTTGGGGAGATCTGGGCAAGCTTGACCTTTTTACCCTCAAGGGAGAGTAGCTCAAAACGGTACTTGTTAGCATACCACTTTCGGACCTGTTTGTAAAAAAGGACATCCTAGGATTTATTATGTTGTATCACATAGGGGCGTAAGTAGGGACAAAAATGGTGAATTCGGCTCTTAGAATGTTGGCATTATACATGTGTTTCTATGGGACCGTGACCATGGTGGCCTGCACTTACTACTGGCTTCAAGAGGGACCAGTTATATAGTTTTTCAAGATTACCTGTATGTCTGGTAAACTGTGTGAGGCTGATGTTAATGGTTCTTCTTTACAATGGCCCACACCAAATGAATTGAATATAGTCTACCCTAACTGAAATTTTGGTTTGCTTGCGAAATGTTAAAATAACCAAGCTCAAAACCGAAGTGAGTGATCCTCAAAATAGTCCTAGTCTATGCCCAACTTTTAAAATTACAATCCCCTGCAAATGACATAGGCCTAGGTCTATAGGCCTAGTATATGCTATAATGTAGCCCTTGTCCAACTAAGATCCCTTCGCCTAGGCTACCGCCCAATGTGACATAAATTTTAAATTAAAATGATGACCTGCATTTACAAAATCTTTGTTTTGTAAACCTAGCAGATAGTATAATTAAATTAATCTGAAGAATGCTACTTCAGCATCTTGTTTAGGCCTACATGTGACACGTGCGTGCCTACACACATTCCACAGGCAAACTATCGTAAAACCGGCAAATAAATGCTATCAAAATATCACAAATGACAATGATTATCACAATATAGCTTGACTTATTTGTTTCCATGAGTATATATAGGATTATTCCAATTAGTCGTCATTAAAATATATACGAGAAAAATATGATAAAACCGGTGGTTTTGACACGCCTGGAAAACGGAGAACTGTACTCTGTATAGTAAGTGTAGTTCAGCTATCCACCATCAAACGTCGCATGTGAAGTTGAAATGGTGTATTGTTATCATTGTTTTGTTTTAATCATATATTCATGGTCATTAATATATTTAATAATGGTGTTTATATGATTTCGTTGATATTTTGTAGCATATTGCATTATGTTATGCACAAATTACCATAATATTTATTAGATTAAGAGCCATCGGTCACCTATATTCAGTAATGTTGATGGCTCAAATTTCCAGATTAAATATAAAAAACAGACATATTTGATGCCCAAACAAGAGAACTGTTCGGTCAATATGAGTCATATGTTGCTTTGACATGGACATCAATCGGCATGCGGCGCTAAAAATAGGAGTTGGTGGTAGGGGTTTTACCCCTCAGACGCCTTGATATAAACGAACGCATACAAATTAGACCGCCTTCAACAGCCCTGTAAAGCCCCCGCTAGAATGTTTGTTGGAAGGCTCCCCAGCCACAATATGTCAACTGTAGCCTTGTCGAACACCTCCTTGCAATGAAAAACATATGGAAACTGTAAAAATATGTTTTTATTCGATATAGCTGTTTTGACCTTGAAATGATCTTGATATGACCTCGACCTGACCCTGCATTAGAACCCCAGCAATGGGCAACCCCAACCCATTTCAACTTTAGTACCCAGTTTGTGGTGCCTCAGGTATTATGTGACTTTAAGCCCATGTTCCACAATACTCCAATTGACCATTTTTTGCATTGATTTTAGTGTAGGTGGAGGGTGTGATATAAGAGAGGACAGGTGTTATAAGAGTGGGGTATTACCCCTCCAAACCACATAATAATCATTGTACCCCCTAGGATGCGTGTTGGAAGGCTTCCCGGACACAATATGTCAACTGCAGCCTTGTGGAACACTCCTCTGCAACAAAAAAATGTGAAAAATGTTGTTTCTGTATTCAATATTTTAGATTATTTGACCTTCAAATGACCTTGACATGACCTTGGGGTAGTACCCCTGTAAAGTCTAACCCCAACCCAATTCAGTTTGTAGCCAGGTGTGGGCCCATCACCCGTTGTGTAGGCAAATTAAAGATAATTCACATGGAAGACGGTTGCCCTAATACTCCATGTGTTGCCTATATCGTCGGCTTAAAGGTGAAAGGTGCGAACTATAAAAACGTGTTTTGAGAAAACAGGACTTTAGTGAATGTGTTTAGTTTTCTGAAAATTCGCCTTGGTTATATATTTTTGTCACTAAAACTACAGATCCTGTATTTTAGTTAAGAGAGAAAAAGAATAACATACTAAAGAAAAAGTTTTTTTTTTGAAAATATCAATTTTAATTTGATTAACTTGTTACACCTGTTGTCTGCACTTGAAACTAAACTAATTGAATAACAATGCGAAAGGTTAAATTTAGTTATCCCCTATCAACACTATGATAATATAATATTTCCCTTATATGTTCAGCAATGCAAAAATCCAACTGTATTTGTCATCTTACACTGCAACAACAAACACCCATTTCTACTGATAAGTTTTACTTACAGAAACGTACTACTCCGGTTAACTGCTTTCACCATGGCTTATAACATTTTAAATTAGAAGCAAGGAGAGTCGTTAAATCAATTTAGCTCTTTTCTCCACTGCTACTTTTTAAAGCATACTCCATGGCGTTGAGTAAATAAACCTGCTAACTCTGTTTGTATGGTATCAACCTAGAGTTGAAAGAAGCCAAGTGGGGTTTTATATTATTTCAGCTATCTTCAAGTGCAGTTGTAAGTATGTGGTGTGACATAAAAAATTATTTGAAAAAAATTACCAAATCTGCCACCATTAAATGTGTTTTTTTGGTTTTAAATGGAGCTTATTATTGTATAATATTTTCAAATGCGGTAGCATATGTTCCATGGAACAGATCTAAAAAAAATAGACTATAGTAAGTTAGCACCTTCCACTTCCAAGCCGCCGATATAGGTATAGGCTTAGGTTTATTTCAGCAATAGGCCCAGCGGCCTGTGAGCATACCATACAATACAAATACAATAATATGCCATGGCGTGTGAAGACAATATAATTTAAGTGATACAAATATAACATAATTATGATCACTCCAGTTTGTACAAACCTTTATACACACATGTGGCCCAGTTACGGATCGTTTTTATGTTTTCACTCATAAGTAGCTGTGTTAATTTAAACATTGAAGAGTTAACAAAATAATAAGATTTTATATAGCGGCGGCGAAGTTCAACAAGATTATCTTTTTATATTCATCTTCTAGCTCCTGACAGTGTTGACATAACCTTTCATTTCGCGGCTGTCCTAACCATCGACCACTTACATTTGCAAGCCTGTGATTTCGGGCGAAAAATTTACACATTGCATATCTATATTTAGGAATGGTTACAACATCAAAATATAAACTATAAGAAAACCTCACCTTCACATGTCTATACAATTCCATATCTGAACCAGTCTCCATATCTCCAAACCAGCCTTGTATAAACTGATCATGTAACCGTTGTTTACAAATACTTAAAAAACGGTGAGTATTTCCTACGCCTTGTACCATCCATACGTCTGCAAATCCCAGTTTAAACAGTAAATTTCGTGTAAGACTAGCCCAGTTGATTATGTTTTCATCTTCATGTAAACGTTTATACAGCGAATCATATATTTTACATACTAATGGTTTTCCCTTATGACATACTATTTTTAACCAGTAGTTTATAATTCCAAAATATCTCTGTAACTGAAGAGGAAATCTTTCTAGTTCACTATACACAATATTGCTAGTGGTAGTCTTCTTAAGTTTTAAAACTTTCTTACAAAAATTAGGATGTACTCTTTCCACTGCATCCGCACTATGAAAACCCCACACTTCACTTCCGTACATAAGTATAGGGGCAATTAATCTCACAGCAGAATTCAGGTTGTGGGTCATACAAATGATATAATTTTCAATTGAGTTCAAACATAGCCTGTTTTGCCTTATCAGCTAAGGTGGTCTGAGTTTGACTCCATTTACCAGTATATGAAAAAACAATGCCAACATGATTAAACGTGTCTACAAAATCCAGTCTTTTTCACGATAAAACCAGTGATCATCTTTTGATAAAATACCACCCTTCCTAAAAACCATCACTTTAGTTTTGTCTGTATTAATTGTTAACCTCCACTTAGTACAATAATCATGAAGCACATCAAGACCCATCTGTAATCCTTCTCTAGTGGATGAAAATATAACAGAATCGTCAGCGTATAGAAGAAGATACAACTTTAAATCATCAATACTGATTCCATTTACACCTTTGTCTTTTAATTCTTGCTCCATGTCGTTTACAAATAAAGAGAACAGAAATGGAGAAAGGCTCTCACCCTGGCGTACGCCTAAATGACAATCAAACTGCTCAGATAGAACACCATTAACTCTGACTTGTGATTTTACGTTCTGATACATGCTGTGTATAATATTAAACATTTTTCCACGGATTTCTTTTCAAATCATTTTATACCACAGACAATCTCTGTTAACATAATCAAAGGCTTTCCGGAAATCTATGAATGAACAATAAAGACGTTGATTTTGGTTTAAACACACATTCACAATATTATGCAATATAAAAGTATTATCTACTGTGGATCTGCCTTTGCGAAATCCTGCTTGTGCATCTTTTAAAATGTTATGACTATCAGCCCAGAACATTAGTCTGTTATTTGGGACACGAGTGAATAACTTCCCTAAAGTACTTATTAATGTTACCTCTCTATAATTACTACATTATTAAAATAACCTTTTTTATGTAGAGGTAGGCTACAATTATACCATTGGTCCAAATACTAGGAAAATAACCATTTTGAAAAACATTATTAAAAAGACATTTTAACACTGGTGCCAGTACTTCAGAAGAATTTATTATAATTCATTAATAATTAGATTGTGACCAGCTGCTCTACCCGTTTTTAATTCACGAATAGCATTCTTCACTTCATCAACATCAAGAGTATTATTCAATTCCTCAAACATTGTATCATTATTTAAATTTTCATTCAAGTATTCATAAATAGCATCGTCAACTTGTGTAGATACATCTTCCTGGTTATATAAACTTTTGAAATAACCAATAAATTCATCAGCTGTTAAGTTAGAATTACCAGTATTTCTGTTTGAATCAAGTTTATCTAGTAATTGCCAATACAAACGAGCAACATCTACTTTTTGTTTCAAAATATTCTTCATAAATGCATGATCATACTCTCTTCTACAAGACCTAGCACATCGCGTATATGCGGACCTTGATCTTATCATATTCTTCCTACATTCATCCGTCTCATTTTGCCTGTATTGTTTCAAATTATTAAAAAATGCGTCTCTGAGATTTTTACATTCATCTGACATCCATTTCGGCAATGAACTGGTAGTGGATCTGGCAACATTATACGATTTACCAAATAAGGGTTCTGCAATGTCGGTCAGAACTTGGGTGAACTTATGAAACATATCATTAACACCGTCTTCTGTATTACATTTACCACTACAAATATTTACCATCTTTTCCATAGTGCTATCTTTAAGGAGTTGTTCAACATAAACATCTTTCTTATCTCGGTCAAATTTGATTTTTTTTACACTTAGTCGGTATATTTACACTTTAATTTACCTGTTCAGAAGCTTTACATGCAATATATAACAAACTATGATCGCTGTAAACTGTTGGGTCACAAACACAGAAACCTGTAAGTAAATCAACACAATTTGAACTGCCTAAAAAATAATCCACTACGCTGCATCCGTTATTTGTTATAGGAGTATACTCTCCGATTCCAGCATACTTACCAAATCTACCATTCATTAAACTCATAGAACTAGCTTTGCATAAATCTAACAAAGCTATACCTTGTGCATTTGGTTTTTTTTTTATCTTTTGAACATCTCGGCTAGCATAATACGTGTGTTTCAGGAACATCAGTGTCAATATCATTATCAAAATCAATAAAATCTGCCCTCTCACCTGTTCTAACATTAAAATCACCTGCAGTTAAAGTGTAGTGATCTTTGCCACATTTTGTTTAGATTTCTGCTAAATCATCTAACAGTTTATTAAATACATCATTTAACTCAACTCTACTAGACTGTGATGGTGTTGCATAGCAAGCACATATATATATATATAGATCATTATCGATGTTTAAAAAATCTTTGCTCAGTTTAAGCCATAGTACATTGTCATCCGACTGTTTATATAACGATAACAAATTTGGAAAATCTCGCTTTGCACGTGTTGGTCTTGGGCGATGAATTGAAAAATAATTATAATTGGGTAAACATAAATCGCATTTAATGTTTGTCCATGTTTCAGTTAAAATTATAATATCATATTCTTGCAAATAATCAACAAATATTTTATCTTTTAATTTATAAAAAAAAATTATGCTAGCCCACGAACATTACAAGAAACTATGCGTGATGCACTTATCTGTTTATGAGATGTTGTTTCTTCTATGTGGATTAAATGTTCATTTAATGTCTGGTTTATCGCGTTCATGTCTTTCATTGTCGGGTTGTTTGTTTATACAGTCTTGTTTATGTACAACTTCTGTACTGAAACCAGTACGGGTATCACTCTATACTTTGTCTTGACCTTGTTTGTTGTCACCATACAATGTGCGAACAGTAGTCTCACCAGCCGCTGCGTAACACTAACCTCTCATTACACGTGACCAGTCCGGAATTTCATCCCTGACCACCACACCATCTACGACCAGTTTGCCTGGATAAGCGATGACTGTTCTTTTCCGATTCTGTCGTGCCTTTCTTCTGTCAGCTTCGCGATTGCTGCGGGCTTTAGGTAGGGAGTCAGGTATGTCTATACTTATTCCCTGACGCTTTCCTTGCAGAGCTTTACTATTGCTGAGGACAAACTCCACATCTGGATTATCTCGGAAACACACAATTATCGGACGTGTTTTTCCTGGCTTTGGGGCTCCAAGTCTATGTACCCTCTGAATGGCCACGGGTCTGGTCACGCCCAGTTTTAATAAAGTCATCCAGCACCACACTCACGTCTTCACCTTCTTGCTCAGCAATGTTGTAGAAAATAAGGTTGTTACGACGTTGGCGTGCTTCATGACTTATACAGCTGTTGCTTCTGACTACACTCAACTGTATATAGTTTATCTGTTAAATCTCTGATTTTATTCTCCGTTTTTTTCCAAAATATCTGACTTCTGTTTCTGCATTTTCTCTTCAATCACGTTAGTAATCTCATTACTTTTATTCAACGACTTTTTTTATATCTTCTTGACCTTCTTCCAACAATCGAGTCACGTCGCTGGTACCGGCAATCGCCATTTCACTTCGTGGCTTTCTCGTTCCTTCCAAATCAGATGAGCTATTTCTCTCCCTTCTTCTCGATTTATCTCCCATATATAAGCTATTATGATCACAGTTTATCAGTCAATTCATTTGTAGTAAAATACCTCTGTTTTCTGATTCATTTAACTGGAATATATAAATTTTGTCGGAGCTGATTCCATACACGTCTTCACACTGCGGAGGCATACACATATATATGTGGCGTGGCACAGGGGAGCACAATAGGCCTGGCACTAAAGACATTTCCGCGATGAATCAATCCAGAGACGAATTTGAAATTGAACTAAATAAACTTGAACAGTAGGCCTATAGTCGTAAAACTTATGTACGCATTTTAGGACTTGAAATGCACAACCACAATTACGCACAAGCTGTTGTACAGCTACTACAAAATCGGCTCAAACTCAGCATTGACATTGGTGACATTATGGATGTACACCCTCTGCCTACCAGAAACAAAATCCCACCACTAATTGTCAAATTTATGAGACCATTTAACCTGGAACAAGTGTTAAAAGCTCGCAGAAATCTCAAGGTTCGGGGTATTGGAATCTCAGAAGATCTCACCAGAAGGAACATCCAACTTCTCAATAGAGTAAAAAAACAGTCCCGGAGTGGTAGATGCCTGGACACAAAAAGGACAGATCTGGTGCAAATTCGGAAACGAAAAGAAAATGAAAGTCGACCTGTTCAAGCCGTTAGGTCAACATGGCGACCCACAGACAGAATACGGATAAACAGATGGGGCCGTGGTGGTCAATTAACAGTTCAATTATGTCTGCAGAAATTAATTGCAAGTGCTCCCAGAACAACCAGAAAGAATAAGTTCCTATGGGAGGCTTAGAGCGCCCCCCGAACCCCCAGCTGCTAATTCCAGCTCGCTGCGCTCGCCAAATATTCACAATCATATGGACATAAAGATACAACTATGAAAACATGACGGTCTACCACTCCGTCGGATCGCCATTTTTGTAACCCCCCTAGTCAGAAGCTCTGGGTACGGCCCTGTTTGTGTTTGGGAAGCCTACACAGTATACTATAGGCCTATCATCAGTAAACAATTAGGGTTCTAAATCCATCAGACGTAACCCTAAATGCCTATCCTCGAGCAGCTAATGCCCCAGCCCTGTGATTTAATACACTGCATAGGTGTGGGTCATGGATTGCTGTTTTCGTTTTATCATGGAAAATGAACTTATCTTAACATAGTGACCACCTCGCACGTCGACTTGTTTTTTACATGTTTTTCAACGACACGTTGAGCAAATTTTGGATTAATTGTTATATATTGCCCTCGTTTACCTGAAAAATAAAAATAATATTAGTTAGGTATAAAATGTGTTCTTAAATACTCGGCCTACAACAGCTACTTAGAGCGTTATCTAATCTTTTGATCTCACAAAGCTTTAGTCAATCTTAGAACAAAATACAATTCCCATTAGTCAAACCAGACATCGCGTTAGTCAATCTTTTCGCGTTTTTTCGGATGTCAAATTTACCAAACTCTTACGTTTTTAACAAACCCGTTACTCCCTAAATATCCCTTACATTCATATAAATACGGTGGATGAAGAGCAGAAAACTGACTTACCCACTTTCGGTGCATCCATCTTGGATAGACTAACGCCGGCATTAGCTAATCCAGTTCCGCCCCAGTGAAGCTGGTTGTCATTGAAGATATTGTTGTCGCAATCTTGCGCAATGTCAATATGTGAGGTCTGTAGTAACAATTTTAAAGATGGATTTTATACTTTGCATCATTCATTCACCGGGTGGCTCTAGCACGTGTTCATTAAGAATACCGACTTCAGTAATCTTAGCAAGAAATGCCTAAAACTCTAGAGAATAATAGTATCAATCAATTTTCTATCAAACGTCTTCTATAGTATTACTGATATTATAATATTTAAGTTAGAGCCTACTATTTAGGCCAGGGCTTTGAGTTTGTAGAATCCATGTCAGTTGTTATTGACCAAAAACAACATTGGCAGAATAACCTGCGGCCATAGATTTGAAAGGTCTATTTCTAATCCCCTTTCATCCGTGTCTCCGGTATTTTATAAGAAATTAGTGCTCAAATGGATATTGTCGTAATTATATATAAATAAATAATATTTTGTGATTAATTTTGTGTTTTTTCAAAAAAAAAAATAGTTATGATATTTTGATATTACGGCCCTTGAAAATGACTGGTATGCCTCTATCCATGATCCATATAGTCAGGGGGCTTGATCATATAATTGTTCAAATCGTTCCACAAGCACCAAATTTGGACCACTTGTAGCCTAGGTCATATACTTTTGATTTTTCGCGGGAGCCAAGCTGGGCTCCCGCCGTGGGCGCCATATTGGACAAATCCAAGATGGCCGCCATTCCAAATGGGGGCATGTCATAACTTTTAAACTAATAGACGTATAGGGACATATTTGATACCACTTTTCTATGGTTTTCGACTATGTAGAATTCATTGGTGATGATTTCGAGTTGATCTGGGAATAATTTCAAGCACGAATATATATATAAATGGTATTTTGCCAAAAATGGGACATTTTAAATACATTCTGGTGCTTTAAATGAGATAGATGTTCTTTAAAGCGTGTTACTAGCAGTGTCAGGCATTGACAATGAACTAACCATACTATTTTGAACCACTGCCAGCGTTTGAAGCTCAAGTGTGTCAACAATATTGAAAATTTCAAGATGGCCGCCATTCCATTTGTTGACATGCCATAACTTTTAAACTAGTAGACGCAGAGACACATTTATTACCACTTTTCTATGGTTTTCGACTATGTAGAATTCATTTCTGATGATTTGGAGTAGATCTCGGAATAATTAAAAGCGCAAATAAGTATATATGTAAATAGATTTATTTGTGCTTTTAGTTATTCACAGATCAACTGTGATGTAAAATACTTGATGAAAGTTGTGACCGAAATGGGTGATCCTTTTCTGGCGACAAGCCATAAGCTTGTTACTCTTGATACATGTGATGTTATGGAAAATGTAGTAGCTATGTCTCTATACAAAATCACTGAAGTTGGCAAAACTCTTCATTAAGAATATGTAGACACACGTCTTACAAATGCTACTAATCCAGTTTCTCATACAATTAAAAAAAAACGTTTGTTCGCGTTTAGCAATCGTCCAGACATACGAAACAAAGTTGGAATGTTGAAACAGAACACCACTCTCATCACCCAACTTTTTTATATCTCTCCAGTCGAGACCAGAAACAGAAATGATAGATTTCTTTAAATATGAAAACCAACAACAACCCCTTCTCTATCGGATTGTGGTTTGCTTGGAGCGGGAAACAAGTCAGATATAAAATAATACTGGCTTGTATCAAAGTTTGTACAGCCAGACAGGTTTTACTTCTTTTTTTTTTATATGGCTGATATCATTCATATGGTGTGCCCAACCAGAGCTGTAACGGAGTATGTATCTCTAAATGGTTTTCCTTTTCTAGAGAATCAACTGACGTCTACCAGTTGTTTTGTCTACAGTGGAGCGTGTCGATGCAATCTGGGACACAAACCCTGAAAAAAACTCAAATCACTGACTCAGAAGAGATGTGGAACAGGTGTGCGTACACGACTTGAAACAAACAGTGATGGCAGCAAACCCATTCCCAAAAGAGACGGGTAATCATATCTGAAAAATGTAGAAAATAAAAGGGAGCTTTCCTCCTGCATAAGTTACAAACAACTGGCCAGGGATGGTGCTGACAAGCAGATCGTTTAAAGGGACCCCTTGGGATGAGACACTTTCAATGTTGTCAATTTTGAAAATTTAATTTATATAAAGCTATATAGCCTACTGATCTTAACTGAAAATATGAAAAAGGCAAAAAACAATTTTAAAGCACCGAAAAAGAGTGAAATAGTTGTATTTCCAGGTCGTATATTGCCATGTAAACAAGACAAGTCAGCAATATTCAGCACTTTACATCACATATTCCCACGTATCAGACGGTTAGATCAGAGCATTCGCCCCTAATTGGTGTCTTATAGTCAGGACACGAGAGGGCACACCTGCAGCACTGATTGTCTACTCAACGCTGGGCCGATGCCATCAACATGTGGCCCAATGCTGTGAAAACATTCAATCGTCCTCCAGGTATACAAATAGTTTGTTTGGGTTACTTCTGGTTTCATAGAAATGTTGATTAAAACTATTTGTAAAAATATGAAAATTCTGAAAAAAATTAAAAATGATCCGTGGGATACACTACTTGAGTACGGAATTAAAAACGAAAATTGATGTCATCCTCAGGGGCTGCTTTAATATTGATATGAAAACACTAGACCCTTGCAACCACACAGAGGCTGACACACTCACATGTATATTTCTGCACCTTGCCCATGCAGCATATCAGGGTCACGAAAAAGCTTTTGTACGAACAGTTGACAGTGACATTGTTGTTCTAGCTCTGAGTTTGTTTGAAAATTTGAGGCTTGCAGAATTATTGATTTGGTTTAGTACTGGCAAAATTTATAGACATTTTTGTGCATATTCCACATTAACATCAAAGTCATTAGCGTTACCAATGTTTCACTCCTTAACAGGTTGTGATACAGTCTCCCATATTTTGAGTTGTGGCAAGAAGAGTGACAGGAATACATGGCAAAATACTCCTGACAGAGACATTGATTGTCCTTACTAACAATACGGAACGTTTGACTCTGGAAAGTGTGCATATGGCGCGCCTCTTTATCTGTTAATGATGTCAGATATAATTTATTCTTCATTGCAGTCGCTCATTAGAGAATATCCCGCCAACCCAAGCTGTACCCTTCGAGCACGTTATATTAAGAGATCTGTATTGTAAGCCAGTTTGATCGGAAATCAAGTAACTGTCAGCAAACAAATACTACCTGACTTTGGTATGGGATGACCATAGTAAGATATGTTTGCCGTTTGGACAACCCTTGCGAGCAAGCAAGGCATATGCCATCCTCTTACACTGTGGTTGTACATGTAAGGGGAATTGTAAATGTTGTAGAGCAGGTGTCAGATGCATATCGCTGTGCAAGTGCGAGGGTGGATGTATTAACAGTTATGCTAGGTAAAATTCAAGTGATTATGAAAGCCTAAATAAGTTTATGTGTCATGTGGCCTTATATTGCTACAATGCTATCATTGTGTTACTAAAACACTTAGCGGTTGATCTGGTTTAATGTTGAATTGACTGCTACACAATAATGCTTTACTCATATAATATTCAAACTTTAATTATCTAGAGCAGCATACGTGATAATGAAAGCCATGCAACAGACCGTCTATGACAGATTGACCTGTTGTTATGTTTAAATCTGTGAAGGGTTAATTTTGCTTGTGTAATAAACATTTATTGTGCAATACATAAAATATTTATCGTTCAATATTTACTTCAAGTGCTAACTGTATCTGTATTAGCGAATATTATCGTTTGGATGACACAGTTCCTAACTATTTACACTCGCTGGAAGATTTGTATTGTGGTAATGAACCATAATTTTAAATGGATGAATGATTGTAGTTATAATGTAGAAAATCCATCTTCGATTTGCATTCTGAATGGTGGACTTGCATGAGTATCATTTTGATAACAAATGTATATACAATTTTTTTATATTAATTTGATCACATTTTGGCAAAATGTTGTATTGTGGAGATAAATGTACAAATGGTACATATATGACTGTAACATTATCTACATAGTCTTATAAATAGCTTCATCATCACAGAACTGTTTGGCGCGGGTTGTGACAAAGTCTCCTCGATTTTGTCACATAAATCCTCTTCTAAAATATTTGCACTGGTTACCTGTTCGTTACGGAATCAAATTTAAATTTTGTTCCCTGACCTACCAGGGTCTGACCAGTGGAAACCCAGTATACATTCTAAACATGCTTCAGCCATCACGAAAGGTACGGACACGCTAATACACAATTTTACTTTTGCTTATGCCAATAAATTGTATAAACTATGTTTGTGTAATAGATGCAGCAGGTTCTGGCTCATAGATGTTTATAATTATATTTCGAGCTGGTGTTATTTTATAATCCGCTGCTTCAGTGCTGCGCCAATGTCTCAAGCGTTGGCCCAGCATTGAAGCAGCGTTGAACCAACAGTGGCCTTTAATATTTCACGTTTGAATACTGATGTATTGTTAAACTCCAGCGAACACGCCGGTGCTGGTTGAGAGACGGGCCGACATCATAGACGTTGGATCGTCGCTTTGCTAGGATGCAGGTGTATTTACTGGAACATCGCCATTGTAGTGCCTACATTGATCTGCTTACATTCTCACCCCTCGTCTCTACACCTCATTTTTATGCATACTGACGAATAAGCTTCAAGGGCTGGGTACTGAAATCAAACTGACTAAACTGACTAAATAATTGTTTTTGCTGTATTTTGTACTCTTCGGTATAATAAACGAATTGAATTATTGACACTTCGTTCCAGTGATCTAGATCAGATGAGTGTTCCACGGTTAGAACCGTGGTAGACAGCAGGGCCTTTTCTGTTGCTGCATCTATACTTTGGAATGAACTTCCTTTAAAAATTCGCTCTGCGAAAACAAAAATTAGTTTCCGGAAGAAATCAAAAACATATTTTTTCAGTCGAGCTCTTCCGACTTAAATCCTCGGTGGTCCGGTTACCAGACGACAAATGCAAACGGTTTTGGAACTACGATACAGATTATGATATTATGTTTGTCGCGCCTCTGAGCTCTGATCACCAAGGATTTATTCGCTATAGAAGTATTACTATTACTATTATTACTATCATTACTATAATTACTATAATTACTATAATTACTATAATTACTATAATTACTACTATTACTACTATTACTACTATTACTATTATTATTATTATTATTATTATTATTATTATTATTATTATTATTATTATTATTATTATTATTATTATTATTATTATTATTATTATTATTATTATTATTATTATGAATAAAAAGTGTTATTTTACTTGATTCTACCTTTTCGCGTTTTCTACTTATAACTGATTTATTTGTCCCGTGGCCATCTTGGATTTTACAATATATTCTCCTCTCCAAAGTGGGAGAGTGTTTTTAGATGGAAATAATAATCTTTCTCTTACTCATGACCAAGATATTTTGCTTCTAGTACGAATTTTAGAATTATTACAGTCTTTAAATCTAAGGTATATCTAAAACCTTCTAATTTCAGCTAAAATACCATTTGTATATATATATATTAACAAGTTAAATAATTTCCAAAGCAATTTTAAAATGTGGTAAATAGATTCTACATGGTCGAAAATCATAGAAAAGTGTTATTAAATGTGTCTCTACTGGTATTAGTTTGCAAGTTATGACATTGGCCTGTTATGAATGGCGGCTATCTTGGATTTGTCCAATATGGCGCCCACGGCGGGAACCCAGCTTGGCTCCCGCGAAAAATCAAAAGTATAAGACCTTGGCTACAAGCGGTCCAAATTTGGTGCTTGTGGAACGATTTGAACAATTCAGGGGTAAATATGGGTTAAGCCCCGTGACTTATAGACACATAGATGTCGCTCAGATCAACATATTTACCAAACTTCTTGTGACCTAATAACCATGATTCTAAAGGGGATATGAGTACCCTGATCCACTCGATTTATATATATATATATATATATATATATTCAGCAATTATCGAAAGTCGAATCATTTCTATCCGAGAATAAGAGCAAAAACGGGTCCAAAGATTTTCATGTCTTCCTTTTCGGACCAGTATCGATTTTCATACACGTGATACAATCATCTAGACATATAATAAAACATTTATTTTCATTCGTCATAATCATGATAATATCACAACACAAAAACTTTGTAATAGAACCTTTAATTATTTTTAAGACATGTTTGGCAAGTTATTATTCTAGAATTTTCTGTTCTGCACATCATGTGACTGCAATCACCTGCCCCCGGTCGGAATCAACTTTCAACTTTCTCTATTCAACTTTCACTCATCTGCATATCGGAATCAGGATAATCAGCATATGAGAGGTAAATCATCATGGTCATTGCCCTTTGGGACAATAAAAATATTTAAAAGTAAATACTAAAAAATCGTAGGCCTAAAACTAAGCCTTATCCATGTTATCAATGTTCACTCTGATCCAACTGGAAAAGGGAACCATTCCTCACTAAAATTATTCGTAGGTATTCCTAACCTAAACAGTAACTATCGCATACATCTCGTAGACTCTATCAGTTGACTTCTGTGAATAATCTAATCGGTAATCTGGAATTAACGTACCGTAATAGAAGATTACGATGATGAGCTAGCCATATTTTTCAAAGTCTTAACTGTACAGTCGTGGGGTTATGTTTTAATACTAGTTTCTGAGTATAGGCAGATAAGAGCTCTTTTCACAAGAACGAAAGCAACCAAAATTAAATTAAACCATCATAATACCCTGGCTGAAATTACTCTGGTAGGTAATCCGATGCAAGTAATATAATTATCTTTAGAAGATTACCTGTAAATTTCTTGTGAAGGTAATACAAAGAAGTATATATATAGGAAATCAAATTCAATGACTGAAGTGTCAACCATGCAGTGGGGATAGGCCTCTATGTCTCAATCCCAGCTTGGACAGATAATAATTGCAACAGATGGGAAAACGATCAAAAATAAATTTAAAACTACTGTAATAGGCCTACCCAGATCAATTTAAAAAGTAGTAATAATAAACCTCATTATATGTGTGGACCTTGCAAGGTTTACTCTGACAGGACAGGAGAACCTTGTTTTTTTTACCCCAACCTCTCGCTAACATTAGTCAAGTATATGTAATCTGCTAATTACCGATCCAAGTAATATAAGAAGCAGGGCTTGTCGTATTTTTTTCAAATATTATCATCTTTTGAAAATTATTTCTGAAGGTAATACAAAAAATTGTATTTATCAGAAATCTAATTCAATTCATGAAGTGTTAACTGTGCAGTGGGGTTGTGTCTCAATCTCAGTACTGGAAGATAAGACTTGCCCAAGAAGGAAAAACGATAATAAATCAACTTAAAACAACTATAATACCCAGGTCACTATAAAATGACGCAGTAATAAACCTTATACATGTCGACCAAGGTTCAATCTATACTGGACAGGTGAACCTTGCTATTTTTTTTACTCCAACTTATCACTAAAATTACTTTGGTATGTAATCTGCTAATTACCAATGTAAGTAATATAAGAAGCAGAGCTTGTCGTATTTTTTCAAATATATTATCTTTCAAAATTACCTCTGTAGGTAATTTGTAAATTACTTATGAAGGTAATATTTAAAGAAAAATATATTCAGCAGATATCAAATTAAATTTATGATGTGTCAAGTTGTCAACTGTGCAGTTGGGTCGTCATCTTTAACTTTCATCTTCTTCATCCTCGTCATCGTCGTCATCGCGTCGTCATCATCATTATTATTATTGATAGCATTAACTTGTGAAAATAGCACGGGTTGAAACAATGTTAGTTTAATGTTGGGCGGCTGTTTACGACGCTTTCTTAACATTAACTCAACATTGGAATTGAATGCCTCGTGCTTTTTGTAATCTAATCACGGTGATTGTGAACGTTTGAGTCCTATTAATATTTAAATGACTGAATAAAAACATAATATATGACATATATTTATAACAAACACATTATTAATATATGAAAGACAAATTCATAGTATTTTTTCATTTATTTTATTGAGAATTATTTTAAACCTGCTTGTACAAAGCCATCTATCACATAGTCTGTTATCTGTGTCATATATCCAATGGCTGTTATTACCCAGCGGGTTTAAAGACAGATGTATTGACGACAACAATAATATTTTCAGTGTTTGGATCTGCTCTAGTCTATTGATTATGTCGATTCAATAGGCTAGACATGCTCCAGACACAACAGTAGAATGATAATTAATTAAATTAATGATAACCTGCAGAATGGATGGGGTTAGTAGTGAGCCACTGGTGGAAAGTTCCAAGCAATATTTTCCAATATTTGTGGAAGACTCCTTCAAGGGAATATCGCGGACGCTTGCTCATGGACTGTGAGCTCTCAACTGTGTCCCATTTAAGGGATTGTAAGGTCATATTGTCTGTATTTTGTATGTTTGTCCGTCCTATAGACAGCACTTGGCTATTTTACTTGTAAAGTAAATATATAGACACTGCAATTTCATCATCATCATCATCATCCATCCATCATCCATCATCCATCATCATCATCATCATCATCATCATCATCATCGTCGTCGTCGTCGTCGTCGTCATCGTCATCGTCATCATCATCATCATCATCATCATCATCATCATCATCATCATCATCATCATCATCATCATCATCATCATCATCATCATCATCATCATCATCATCATCATCATCATCATCATCATCATCATCATCATCTTCTTCTTCTTCTTCTTCTTCTTCTTCTACTTCCTTTTTTTTCCTGGACTGTTCAGCTGCACAACCTATTGCTACACCACAGGCAGCACACCTGATGTACCCATCCCTGACATAGCCGGATGATGGTACAGGTGTTTCACGAGGAATACAATCAGTGACGACCGTACCCATCTTGTTTCCAAAGGCTTCGCAATTCCCACATCTGACCATAGATGTTGTAACACCATCTGCAGATTTAAATACAGTTGCGGTGTTGACCTTACCAGGATTGTAGTTGGGATTACTGCTGTTCAGATTGTCAAATGCAGCATGTTCAGCACAGCATTGTTGAGGTCTTGGGCGTACTTTTTCAACACCTGGATGCCTCACTTGAAGATCAGATGGTGGTCTGGTACCCTTTTTAAATGTTCCATTCTGTTTCTTCATCTCTGTGTAGTAGCTTGAGCTGTGTCCAGATCCTTTATGATTTGTCTCTAAATCCAAAACTTCTGTCGTTGCAAATGCTGAATTTTTGTTCAGTGACCCCTGTGCCCCTTTGCTCGTCTCAGCGGCGTCCATAGTTATTTTGGTTGCTGTCTTTGGATCAGCTCCAGAATTTTTTAAAGATTCTGATTCTTTGTAAGTCGTTTGCAGCTTCTTTTGACCACTCACTTTTGCTTTTATGTTTTTCCCCAATTGGTTACCTCCAGCACCAGTTAATCCATCACCAACAACACCAAAAACACCTCCAATCAATTCTTCAGGAGTTTTTGGATCAATGAGCACCATGGTTCCATGTAAGTTTGCCTTGTCTCCATTCACTGTTTTGTCAATCACAGTTGCAGCGCTATCATAAACAACTCCAGTGCCAATACCGGCTGTTGCTCCTACGGCAACGCCTGCACCAAGCCCTCCTGTTATAAGTCCAGCACCCAAAACAGCTGTTGTTCTTGTAGATGCTTCCATTGAACGATTCCCTTTCTCTATGTCTCCCATTATGTAATGAACTCCCCCTTTGACATGACCCACAACTGGAATTCCATCAGCGCATGATGATAACGAACTTAGATAAGTCTCTTTCAGTCTGTTGGATTCTTCACGATTCCCTTTTATATCTTGTATCATTGCATTGATTGGAGTGGCAATGAAATTGGTTTCACTATATTCTTTCCAAGAACACCCGGCCCTATCAGCTAATTCTGATGCTTCTTCATCGCATCCACAGACCTTAGCTAAGCCAGCACTAGTGATCAGGACAAGACTCTCAGCTGCAGTGTATGCCTCTCCAATTATTGGTAGGAATTTGGCCATCTTCCACCTCACAGTCCTGCTGCTTAATCTGGTAAGATATCTTCTTGAATTTGTCTAAATAATATCAAGAGCTGAAAGACAGAATATATATTTATAAACACATTACAAACATGATAGAAAAGCTTCAAATTTACGGTGTATTTTCCCCAACAACTAAACACAGATTACGTGGCATCAATAGTTATATTGATTAATATATTCACAGCTCACCTCCGGCTAGCAATATTAACTCTTTAAATATTTTCACTCTTACAGTGCCGGAACCAACTTTAGTCTACCGTCCCGGCACTGTAAGAGTGAAAATATTTATAATGGCCGTAGACACATAACATAGGTATTCAAATTAATCGGAAAAAGCTAACTAAGACAGTTATGATGATTTCAAGGACAGTTTTGATGAATTCCAGGGTTTTCATAAAAAAATCAGCGCTTTAAGGGTTAAACCTTCATCCGCTACATTATCTGTCTAGCTGAGTATATATCAAAATAACTATCGGCCTATATTAACCCTTTATCCGCTAGGCTACCTTATTTGAAGTTTCATCCACTTGAAGTTGTGCCCCGCTACCATGCTACCGCGACCCACAAATTTTAATTTTGTAATATTAATCCTAAAAAAATAAATTCGTCGCCAAACTCTACTTTTATATTTTTGATTTATCTATTTGGTATATTGTCGTCACCTGTTTTGGGGGCATGCTTACCATACCATGATTTGTTTTTTAAAAATTCTATGTTTTTGCTTATTTTTTATTGTCCTCATTATTTTTCTCAAAAATATCTCGAAAGTTGTTTAATTTTGTCGCCCGCTTTAACTTTTCCATAAATGGGACCAAAGTTGTTTTTTTGTCGCCCTCATTAATTATTTGTTCTTAAAGGTAAAGGTGCAGGTTTATAGTCTGATATCAAGTCTGAAGACCTATCATCCGACTTTACATCTTACCCCCTGGTCACTGGACCTGTTCATTCGTGTGCCATTTCAACTCCACGGAGAGCATACAGTCCTGCAGCCTTAGATTTTTTTTTGCCCTCCCTCATTAGTTTTTTAATTTCTTCTCATCTAAAACCGCCCAAGGGGGACGAGAAAGTCACTTCAAGGAAAGTGAAAACGTAGGCTACTAACCCTTAAATCCTTAGAGCCCTAAATTAAACAACTCAAATTACCACCCACTTGACTTTGTGTCTCACTACCGCGATCCATAACTTTATGTCGGTGACAATTACGCATATTTGTTTAATTGGAGACAAAACATCTGCAAATGTTAATGTCTAAAAAGTCATTTCATTCCCCAAAACATTGATTTGACCAAATCATATGTTTTCTGTATCAAGGGATATAATAAAACTCATGGAAACTTTATTAGACATCACTATCATGTAAAAATCAAAATGGCCGCAATGCAATCATTAAAGTTACCATATTTTCCTTATTATTTCAGATAGAGGCTTGATTTTGTCACCAAATCATATGTTTTCGGTTTTAAGGAATACAATAAAACACATCGAAATTTTATTCCACATCACTACCATGCAAAATTTAAAATGGCCGCCATGAAATCACAAATTTTATCATAATTATCTTCATCAATAATAAGGGCGATGTTATTTCACAAACCATTTATTACGGTATCGGGAATACAATAAAACACACGATACCTTTATTTGGCATCGTTCTCTTGATAGCAATTTTATGTTAACACCAATTTCTCAGTACTATAATAATGATAGTTATCAATAAAAGTACATATGCTTATGTGGATACCGTCCTCAATATTTCGGATAGAGACTTGATGTTTTCACCAAACAACATGTGTGTGTTATCGGTGAATGCAATAACACTGCTTTTAACTTATTTTGAAATCAGGATCATGCCTGAAAAACTATATTTGATAAAAAGCGATTACGCGATTACGCGATTACTACAGTAGCGTGAAGGGGTGTAGTGGCAAATGTTGTTCGACTGTCACATCGAAGATCATAGGTTCGGCCCCCGCTCTGGTATGGATGTTTAAAAATGTGAGAATTCAGTATTGTGGGGAGTCTTCATGACTGTAAGCGTGCTTCTCAGACTGTCAGGGCTCGAATAATTATTGTAAATTGTGGGTCTAGGCGGCAGCACTTGTGATCTGATTCATCTCACTATCCTTCATGGGTAATCCTGCCTAAGTTTAGTCTGTATGTGCACATATTTATTCTCCTAAGGGCTATTCATCCATTTGCAGAGCTATAAATAGCTGTATTATCAACAAATGTCCTAAAATATTTCTATCACCACTAATATAACACTATAATAGTCAGGGAAAGGTAAGCGATTTTTTAACAAAACCTAAAACAAATTCCTTACCAAATTATTTTTTAACCATTGCATAGTATAAGGTCTTAATTAACTTCTGACAATTTGTTTACGCTCAACTGTCATAGAGCAAAATGTAAGATGGCCGAAATCGGTAAGGAAAAAATCGAAACCAGACATATTTTGTTATGGCATGCTAATTTACGCTATATTTTATCAGCGGTGGGTAGACAGTTACGTTAAATGTAGTATTATTTATAAAAATAAATAATATCAACAGGAGAAAACCCAAAATGGCCGCCAAAAACAGCAAAACACGATAGTGATTAGTAGATGTTCACGCTTGACTTTTTAGTTTGCGAAGTGCAACATGCAAATCTTATGTTACCGATATTACATGTTAAATGTGAACAGGTCTTCTTTTTGTAATTGGGAATCACATTTTTTTTCTCTATTAGATGTATGTGTAATAAATATAGTGTATGTGTAGTGCATGTAAAAACGTAGATTGGAATAAGTTAGGAGCTTTGTGACACAACCAGTTCATTACTGAATTGCCTGACACACTAAAGGGAAACCCTAAACGATTCTGGTCTTATTGTAGATCAAAAACAACAAAATATATATAGAACAAATTATCATGAAGGTCTAAGCGCCACCAATGTGATGACTTTCTCAGTGGCCAACATCAGTCTTTTGTGGCCAATATCACCTTTGTGGTGGCTAAGATAGCTTTTAAACTGGCCGTGATGACTTCTTCGGCGGCCAAGATCACTTTTGCAGTGTCTGAGATCACTTTTAAAGTGCCTGTGATCACGTCTTCAATGGTTAAGATCACTTTTGTAGTGACCGTGATTACTTTTTAAGTGGCTGACATCAGTGTGTTAGTGGATCACCGTTGTAGTGGTTGACATAATTTTCAAGAAGGATGTCATCACTTCTTCAGTGGCTAATATCACTAATATAGTGATTGAGATAACTTTTAAAATGGCTGTGGTCACTTCTTCAGTGGCCAAGATCACTTCTGTAGTGAATTAGACAACTTTTAAAGTGGCTGTGATCACTTCTGCAGTGGTAAATATCATTTTTGTAGTGACCGAGATCATTGTTTTTGTTGGCTGACATCAGTTTCTTAGTGACCAAGATCACCTTTGTGGAGGCTGAGATCCTTTTTATAGAGGCTGTGATTACTACTTCAGTGGCCAAGATCATTTATGTGATGGGTGATATAACTTTTAAAGTGGCTGTGATGACTTCTTCAGTGTGCAAAATGAGTTTCGTTTGTGGTCATTTTGCACACTGAAGAAGATTTAGAGGCCAGCGCAAGTCTTTAGAGGCTCGCGCAGGTCTCTAGTGGTCAAGGTCACCTTTGTAGTGGCTCAGATAACTTTTAAAATGGCTTCAGTGGCTGACATCAGTTTGTTAGTGACCAAGATCACCTTTGTAGTGGCTAAGATAATTATTAAGTAAGATGTGATCACTTCCTATGTGCCTAAGATCACTTGTATAGTGGCTGAGATCATTTTTAAAGTGGTTGTGGTCACTTCTTTTGTGGCCAAGATCACTTTTGTAGTGGATGAGATAACTTTTAAAGTAGCTTCAGTGGCTGACATCAGTTTGTTTGTAGCCAAGTTCACCTGTGTAGTGGCTGAGATAATTATTAGGGAGTATGTGATCACTTCAGTGGCTAAGATCACTTATATAGTGGCTAAGATAACTTTGAAAGTGGTTGTGGTCACTTCTCCAGTGGCCAAGATCACTTTTGTAGTGGATGAGACAACGTTTAAAGTGGCTGTGATCACTTTTTCAGTGGCCAAGATCATTTTTGTAGTTGCTGCGATAACTTTTAAAAGTGGTTGTGTCTTTTTCGGTGGCCAATATCATTTTTGAAGTGGCTGAGATCACTTTTAAAGTGGCTTCAGTGGATGTCATCAGTTTGTTAGTGGCCACGATCATCTTTGTAGTGTCTGGGATAATTATTAAGGGGGATTTGATCACTTCTTAAATGATTAGTAAATTATCTGTGATATTGACCGAGCTATAACTCAATATAGATTTTTCGGTAATGGCGGCACAAAGTTACATAAAAATGGCACGTGGGAAATTTTTTTAGCTTGTGAAAAAAATCTAATCGTTTTCTACGTTTTTTTTACAAGCTAGATACACCAATTAGAAGTAATTTACGAGGGTGCAATGGAACCCTATTTTTCGCCTAGACTAAAAAGCTTATCAAAGCCACATCCAAAGGTTATAAAAATAATTGCTAATAATAGCAAGAATAATGTGAAACATAGGAAATAATAATAATAAAAAAAAAAGTGAAATGAAATTTCCTTTGACACTTAGACTACACATAGGCGCAAAAAATGTTACATCAATGAAACATTTGGCGGCCATTTTTTTTATGTCGTTTATTTATTGTAAAACAACTTCCAACCCTTTAATCAGCACATTTGTAAACAAATTGATGATTATCACTCCCTATGTTATTTATGTGAGATAGTCGGTCATTTTGGATTTTACCCTTTTAAAAATCCTCCTATGTATATCCAGAGTAAACAAATTGTGTGTGGCTAGTCCAGACCTTATACAAGACCGTGGTACAAAAATATTTTGGTAAGGAATTTGTTTTAGGTTTTTTGCTAACTTTCCCTGACTATAAGAACAGAAGAAACCATGTACCTCGAACAACATGGTTGCATCAGTCACACATATTTCAGTTGCAGATCTAGGATCGAAGCAGGGAGCCGTTTTTTTGTAAATTTAGAGTAATATACGTGCGTTTTGTTAATGAATTTGGCTATTGGGAATGTGCCCGCTGCAATTGCTTGGGAATGAGTGAGTGAATGAAATTGGTTTACCATTATTTCCGTTGATATCTTGAGAGAAGGAAGCCCTGCTCCAATATTTAGGTGAGTGCCCGTCTTTTATGGTGATGTGTGCTATAGGCTACTTGATGTTTGCTAATTTATAAACAGCTTATTTCTTCTAGTATCATAAATACTATTATTCATGTAGATTCAAACAATAACTAACTAATCAGCGATATACATGTATATTTAATCTCATCTCACCATTTGTCTGATATAACACTAGCAGACATAATTCTTAACATAATAATAATTATATTATTAATAATTATTGAGTACATTGAATTAAAAATACATTAACCAATCTCCACACGCTTTTTGACAAAACGATATTAATCCTGTGGAAAACATATATTATGAATAAGATATATGTTTAGGGCTAACGAATTATATACCACATCAGATCATCATAGCGATAACAGCTCCCTAAATAATATATAGTAATGTCCTTTCATGTTTTATAAACTTGTGTAATTATAATTCAAAGTGTATTATGTATTTTATTATCATGAATATCATTAAACAAGAATTTACTATACCGGTAATTAGAGGAATGCTATAATGCAGCTCAGAGTGGAACAATAATCTGTTATTTACCCTGTAACATGCTCTTATCCAGCCCTAAATTACATTGTACAGTTGTGAAAGTCGGTATTGTGGAATATTTGTTGATTGCCTGGCAATTCAGTGGTAGAACTTGGGTACAAACAATAATACCATTTGAGCATAATTTTACATTGGAAAATCACATGGCAATGTGAATCTTCCATGATATACATGCTCGCTGGCTTGTCGGATTGAGAAATTTATACAATAATTATCAGGATGTTATGGTATGACCTAGTTGTTGACCTGATGTATTTATGATGCAGGTGATTATTAAATATACACAGTTGTTACTTTATGACATATTTACAATATTTAAAGAAGCAAAAGGTATATGCATTGCTATTTAATCATGAATTTATAGTGATCTACGGTGATTGCATTGGTAACTAACGACAGGCAATTTGTTGTTTTATGTTCCTAGGAATACCATGAAATAATCTTCACTTTACATCATTATTGTTAGGCCTGTGGTGCAATAGACATTAGAAAGTGGAAAAAATCACATATTATTATTATTATCATTATTTATTAAGTAACATGACATATTATTTTGACCAGAGAAATGTTTGAATCGCCGAAGAATAAGAAAAAGTGAGTTTTAACCTTTGTTCTGTAGTTTACTTCTTGAAAGTCAAAATTGATGTAGACCTACAGAATGAATATCAGATAATTTGCCGATTGGGATGACTCGCAGTCATTATATTTACCAATATATTATGTGTACTCAAACGTAAAAATAAGTTGTTATTCGGAGTTTCTCTGATTTGTCATTGAAATAACCCTAACTTCACTTTGTAAGGCCACTGTCATGAAATGTACATTTAGTGTAGGCATAGACCCATATGTGAACAATTATAGGCCTACACCTTTCTACGTCCATTTGTTCATAGAGAAGTCATAGCTAATGTCCTACAGTATATTACATCGGCGTAATTCAACTGGACCTATTTGCTTGGGTGAGTTAACACCTGTACTGCTTATATTACACATAAGCGGATGAACTGTCAGGTAGCTATCATTAATGTAAAACTGAAACATTGTATAAATAAGTGTCAACATAACATTTTAATCATGATAATGATGTCAAATAAAGGTATTGTGGTTTTTTTGTATTCCTATATATCAAAGATATATGGTTTGGTGAAAAAAATCTCATCTCTATCTAAATTATTGACGAAAGTACGATAAATTTTGGTGATTTCATGGCGACCATTTTAAGTTTTGAATGATAATGATGGCCATAAAGTTTTGATGTGTTTCATTGTATTCCTTGATACCGCCGAAAACATAGGGTTTGGTGAAAAAATCAACTCTGTATCTCAAATATTGAGGAAGAT
Organism: Flabesymbios commensalis; assembly: GCA_964017125.1. Classification (NCBI taxonomy): domain Eukaryota; kingdom Metazoa; phylum Annelida; class Polychaeta; order Terebellida; family Flabelligeridae; genus Flabesymbios; species Flabesymbios commensalis. The sequence continues at coordinate 8,399,964 of OZ024918.1, read as the reverse complement.
ATGGTAACATTAGTGATTTCATAGCGGCCATTTTGAATTTTGCACGATAATAAAGTAGAATAACGTTTTCATGTATTTTACTGTATTCCTTGATACGGAAAACATATGGTTTGGTGAAAAAATCAAGTCTATATCTCAAATATTGAGAAAGATATGATAACTTTAGTGATTTCATGGCGGCCATTTTGAATTTTGCGTTTTTTTTTAAATCCCTCAAGGGTTAGAAACCCACACCCGCCGAGATATCATCACCAGGATGCCAGATATGCATAATCAGTCGAGAAAAAAAAGTATAGCAACCAAAACAAGGTTACCCTAAAAATCCACATTTGGCTGCCGGACTACATGTGATACAGCGAAGGGAGTGTCCTGACTCTGTGTATCTGTAGCCCCCCCCCCCCCCCCCATAAATGTACCGACCGGTAAAACCACTTCACCAAGCTTCATCTACCCAGCAAACACGAGACGTTCAACCAGTGCTGGTCTGATGTTGGTCCACCGTCTACGACGCTGGCCCAGCATCAGACCAGCACAGGATGAACGCCTCGATACTGGGATATACCCAGTATACTGTTTGGGAATTCGCCATAAAAATTTCGCAGTGAGATGAGAGGGGAGTAGGGCGTAGCGGGGACGCCATGATTTTGACCTTTAAACCTCACTGAGAGAGGAGAGTAGGGCGCCATGATCCAGAATTTCGCCTGTTACCCTCACTTTGTGAGTGAGTGAGTGAGTGAGTGAGTGAGTGAGTGAGTGAGTGAGTGAATATTGCTTGACTTCGCTTTCTGCACAATCATAGTAATATCGTGACAGAAGAAAGCCCGAAGTTGGCACTATGCCCTACTCTTATTTCGAATGACTTCAAAAGTTCTTTATAGTGCACAGTACCATAATCAGCACTGTACACTGCAGGCCTTTGAACAGTTTGGAGCACTGTATATGCACAACCACGATGACAAATATCCGGCCCGACCAGGATTCGAATCTGGTACCTCCAGGTTATAAGCCCCAGTCGATACGAATGAGCCATCGGGACGGCACCTCACTTTGTGACGATTGTAACTGCAAACAGAAACCCAAGCGCTAAACACCATTATAATAGTTGTAATTATTTTCTTTTGTCATTTGTCTCCCATTTGTCACAAGACTTGTCATTTCATGAAAACACTAATCACATGAGTCACATGACATACCCTCCATGGGTCACGTGATAGATGATTGGTCAATGAAAAGACACACACGTTTGCTTATGTGTGACATGGGGATCAAAGTATCATCAAAACAATACTCCAGTGGTATATATACACAAAGCACTGTGTATGTTGTCCTCAAGCCACGGACGACACACTTTGCACTGTACGGAGTGTATCATATATGATTGTTATTTGAAGTACGAGGGAGCAAAAGTTGATAATTTTTTAGCTATTCTAATACAAATAACTGCGGCGGCGGCGGCGGCGAGGGCTGCTCAAATACACGGGTCATAATCTAAAAAAAAACAATGAATAATTTGACATGAATTATGTGAATCTCAATGGATATTTTGTCCCCATAGTGAAAAGGTTACTAAAAACGTTTTCAAATGTTATTTTGTCCCCATACTGAAAAGGTTACTAAAACGTTTTCAAATGTTATTTTGTCCACATACTGAACAGATTACTAAAACGTTTTCAAATGTTATTTTTTCTAATGTCAAAAAATTTGACTTGGCGAGTTAACTCCAAATGAAATTTTCACTTCACCCGGTGATCCTGGGTTGTCAAGATTACATCGTGATGGCGTCATATTGATTAATAATAATAATAATAATATAAATAAAAATAATAATAATAATAATAATAATAATAATAATAATAATAATAATAATAATAATATTAAATAATAAAAAAAATGTCAGGTGTTGTGGTTATTCGAGGTCCTCCTAGTGAGAATTGAAGACGGCTTTTTAGCTTCGCCTCACAAACACTATTTTGTTATATCTTTCATGACATAAAGGGGAAAATTTAATCACGTTTTCAATGAGAACGACTGTTAATCACATGCACATGAAAATTTAACTGGAATTCACAGATATTTTAAAAGTTTTAGATGTAAAATAAAATATTACAGTGTTTTATAACAGGACAGTTCGTTTATGGAGACCAAACTGGTGGTCATCATCAACAGATATGGGGGAATTTTGGCAGCACTTAAAATTTGGTCGTCACAGTCGAGTGACAGCTTATCTGTCATGAAATTCTTCAATTATCTAATAATTTTAGAGAGATTATGTATGTTCAGTCAAGGAATCATTATGAATAACCAAGGCTTCACCACAGTTTGCAGGTATTAAACCTATATGTGGCTAAACTACTGAACCTATCGAACAGAAAAGGTAATCCTTGTGCAACAATATATCAAGTTCCACACGACCTCGTTACAAAACAGTTTTGTGGACAAAGAAATGACAACAATACATCTAAATGCGTATTGAATTTTGGAATAAGCACTCCGGCAGCCAAGGGGGGGGGGGGGGTAACCTTGAGTATACCTCCATGATATAAGTTAACATTGGCGTGGCAACTCGTGTTCGCGTGGGATATCAAAATGCACCCGACTAATGAAAAAATGTAATGAATCGGGCTTTAGGCCACGTTTGTGCACATATAGGCTAAATTGGGCCAGGAGAACCTCCTGAGGATGGTGAGATAAGTGAAATGACACTACCCTCCAGACACAGGATTCGAAATTCGAGCCTTGGCGGTCTGAGGCCGAGCACACTACCTCTCGGTCACGGAGCCTAGGCTCCCCACAATACTGAGTTTTACGAGTGAATGGGGAAGAAACATTTTGGTTTCTTTCAAACCGCCGAGACCGGGAAACGAACCCCGAACTCTAGCGTGAAAGGCAGCGGTGCTAACCACTACCCCAGGGCCCCCGCTTCACCCGACTAATAGGCCTACCTTGACACGATGTTGGACTGATGTTAGGCCATCATCGCTAACGGTGGTCCAATTTAATCCCATGCCCATGGGGACATGCAAAGTATAATTTGTCAAGAATACAGGAAAATAATAACATTTGCGCGCTTAGCCTTGTTTTTAGACAAAATTCTAAGGGGAGTGGCACCATAGAGTCGATAATTAAAAACCTACCTCTTTTCAGCTTGACAGTATCAGCGTTCACAACAGCATCAATCTATGTGATACAACGTGGTGTAGGCTGCTAAACCTTCGTCTGCCAGGCAAAGGAATGGATAATAATGCGGTGTTCAAAACTTAAATGATATTTGCTATAACCAGGAGAGTGGTTATAGCAGAGAAGTGTACCGAGGGGAAGACCCACTCCGCTGTAATCACCTATTTTAGACCATCGATGTCATGCATGCAGTAGCGCCCCCCACGGGAGTGAGCCTCCTAATAAGTGACAGCCGGCGGGCCATACACATACAGTGCAGCCTCACACACCCACCTGCCATATGCCGCAGAAGTTTAGTAAAAAACGGCCTAATCTGCTAATTATCGACTTTTAAACAATGCAATTCAATAATAATAATGTAGTCGAAATAAAAGCATAGGCTACTTTACTTTTTAATAATTGCTATTTTAGTAAAATTCCATGAAACCATTCTATAATCATCTGAAACCGCACTGACAACATCAGAATAACTCAAATAAAATTCTGGCTCTGACAGTGACACAACACCAGTAGGCCCCTACAGTAGACAAGGTCCCCGGGGTGTGTTGGAAAAATGTGGTACTAATGTTGGCCTAAGCGTGACAGGACATTGGGCGACATTTAAGGCTGACATTGTGGCTAGTATTAACTGTAGACAATACTTCCATTATATAGAAACTTCTTGGCATGAGTAGGGCCTATGCCTACGAATGTTGACAACATTAAAGTTGACATTTAGGGGCCACCATTCAATCTCCAGGTGAGCAGAGGGGGAGCTGGAATATTTTTAAAATAAATATTTTGAGACTGAATTTTCATGAAATAAATAATTGTCTGAAGGACATGTAGGGCCTAAATAAATTTTTAAGGGCCCTCAAAAAATGTTTGGCCTCGATCCCTTCGCTCAGCAGCAATAAAAGATGCTTTAATTTGTGAAGCACGCTTCGCTCGTCTCCCTAACCTCTACATCAATACTAAGCTTACTTTGGGATCCCAATTTGTAGAAAAAAGTATATAAAATGTGAAATAAATAGAGGTCTATTTTGCTTGAGGCAAAGTGTGAAATTAATAAAATATTGCAGAGAGGAGTTAAATAAATAATTTGTTCAGTTCGAAACCTCCAGCCCCCCCCCCCCCTAGTAATTGAATAGTGGCCCCCTTTTACAACACTTGGCTGTTCTCTTCCATATCCACTGTCAAAATTGCCTATTAAAAACTACACAGCTGGCTGAATGTGCCAGTGGAGCACTTTTTACTTATTTATAGGCCTGGTAAACTATATGCCTAGAGGCGTAGGCCTACTGCAACCTCTAAATGCAAGGTTCAAGGAATTTCCTACATATGACTACTTTTTATACGCTGACACATTTGAAAATGTTTTTTTGGACTGTATTAAGCCTACTGAGGGGCTGTCTACCATCAGCCTATATAGTAATTTTCATGGACAGATGAGGCCAAATGTTTTATTGTAGCCCACCTCCATGACATTTTTAACCATCAATAGCAACACACAAATATGCTACTTACATGTTTGATATTTGATATTTGACGGTGGAAAACGATTAGTGATCAGGAATGGGAATAAAAAATGGCCGCCACAATCCAAAATGGCCGCCAATCAATGGCCGCCAATCAATGGCCGTCGTAATCCAAAATGGCAGCCAATCAACCCTTTGAGCCCAAGAACTTTTTTTTCCCAATAAACCCTCTAAATCCAAGGGCTAATTTTCAAGTTAACCCTTTAAATTCCAGGGTCAATTTTTTCAAATAAACTTTCTAAATCCACGGGACATTTTTTCAAGTTAACCCTTTAATTTACAGGGTCAATTTTTTTCAAATAAACCCTCTAAATCCAAGGACCAATTTTCAAATTAACCCTTTAAATTCCAGGGTCAATTTTTTCAAATAAACCTTCTAAATCCACGGGACATTTTTCAAGTTAACCCTCTAAATTCCAGGGTCAATTTTTTCAAATAGACCTTCTCAATCCAAGGATTAATTTTCAAGTTAACCCTCTAAACTTCAGGGTCAATTTTTCAAATTAACATTCCAAATCCAAGGGCAATTTTTCAAGTTAACCCTCTAAATTCCAGGGCCAATATAAATCTGAATTATGATGAATCTCGGCGGTTGGCTTTCAACGCACACTGGCCCAACGTTAACGGATTAGGCGGCTCCATCGTCACTACAGGATTCACGGCCCCGCATTTGCATATCTCAGATCAGGCTTTATGTTTACACATGCATTCAGAGACCTGTGTTTAAATTCTAACAGCGGTCATGTAATAAAATACCCACACCAATTTTTAAATTAACCCTTAAAATTCCAGGGTCAATTCCAGGGTCAATTTTTCAAATTAATCCTTCAGACAATTTTAAGTAGACCCGATAAATCCTAGGGCCAATTTTGGTTCCTTTTCATCATGAACTAAATATATATATGAAGTTTGTAAATAGGATGCAGAAATTAGTACGTAGGAAGTAGCTGTCAGTCCCTTTCGGGCATCTTTGCAGTATGTGGGTTGTTGCCCGCCAATGCCTGCTGCCATCCATCGCCGCATTACAGTAGAGGCAGACAATCATGCCCGTCTCTGTACAGTTCTTGTACCAGCTCTAAAGACCATCACATTCTACACAATTCATATTCTTAAGAGTAGCTGCAACCGGCGTTTAAGAATAAAATGTTCGGAAACGACATCGTCTTTATACACACTTATTTTTGTAACGGACGCTCACCTTAATGTCTTTAGGCTCGTATATTTTATAATGGTCGCTGATGTTCACCTTAGATAAAGTGGAATGAATTAATCGCTCACCTGAAACGTAGAGATTATCATACACACGTGTAGCCTCATTAACCACCGAAACGTTAAATGTGACTTATCTCACTTTGACTCTTCACCGGCGTCATGCTCGTATATTTTATGATGGACGTTCGTTGGGGGCACGTTTATTATGTGCACTAAAATGTTAATCTGTATTTCACGGCCGCATTGTGCAAGCCCCATCATTACTATCTCCCGTGACAGAGACACGCTGTTATCGAACCCTCGAGTACTGTCAGTGCCGCCAGCGTCTCACCAATGCTGGCTCAGCGCTGTTAGCGCTGGACTGACATTGGCACAGCGGTGGCTACACTGTGACAACATTAAAACATCATTGTTTCAACGTGTCTGTTTGCTGGGATGACCACTGACCGCTTGACTAAACGGGATATTAAGTCTAATTCCTGCATACATTGAGCTGATGTTGGTTTAATGTTGCAGATTACTATGGCTCAATTTATAACTTTCTAATGTTTTAATTTCACTATGTCATAGATCTACAAAGTTATTCTTCACATCTGCTAAAATAGCTTCAAATTTCGTATAATCTATCGGAACTTGTGAAATATTTTAAATTCACATCCAAATACGTCAAAAATTCTATAAATATTTTAATCTACTACTAAGTATTCCACATTTTCGAAAACATTTAGCAATTTTCGATAAGTACTTATTGAAATAGTGTGCCTTTTCTAAAAATTTATGCGAATATGACAAGATATTTTAAGAGAATTTTAAAACATTTTCCGATTTTTCACTATGGACTTGTTAAAATAGTGTGGATTTTCTTATACGTAATACTAAAATGGTAAAATATTTTTCCACTCTGCTCTATGTGTCCTAAATATTTCCACACGTTCTTTACACCTGCATAAGCTATGCGAACTTGTAAAATATTTTATATCTAAGGACTTCAAAATTTAATAGATATTCTCAATTTACTCACTAAATGTGGTACAGTTTGAAACTGTTTCAGATTTTTCGCTACTTACCTGTTAAAATATTGTTACATTTTCTTTCTGATATTCAGACTTTGTGATATTTTTAGTACTCTTCTGGATTTTCGACTTTTCAAAGCACCACAATTTTCAACTTCTGTCTTTTTAGTTCATACTCGTTAATCGATTCTTCACACCTATGTAAGCTATGCGAACTTATAAAATATTTTATATCTAAGGACTTCAAAATTCTATAAATATTTTAATTTATCACTAAAGTTGGCACATTCTTTGAAACATTCAATGATTTTTGGCCTCACACTTGTTAAAATAATGTCCCACTTCCCTGTATGTATTACGCACTTTGTGAAATACTTAGTTTTATTTCCCGATTTTCGACTTTTCAAATTTTCCGACTTTCAGCTTTTTAGATCATACTTTATTGATCTATGCTGATATATTTAATTGGTTATGCATACGTGTCTCGATATTTCTGAGTAAAATTAAGTTAAATATTTTCCGATTTCTTTGAGTAATGTACACCTATTGAAATATTTACCAAATTTGTTCAAGTGAGGTAAATTGCTCAAATATTTCCAAATTTTGTCCCATTAATGCACGTTTGTTGAAATATTTTCAATCTTTCATCTAATTTATATATCAACCTGCATCGCACTTTTCTCAGTGATGCTTGCATGTTCAAATATTTCCCTTTCTGTTATAGTGATGTATACATGTAAAATGTATACCCATTTTCGGCTAACATATTTAACATTTGATCTAATATTTCATAATTTTCGTTTATATAATTCAGTCTTGTTGAAATATTTTCATGCTTTTGACTAAGGTAGGTGTACCATCTTTATTAAGTAAAGTGTATTTAATTACTCAGTTTGTCTAATGGTGGCAAAATGAAATGAAATGAATCGGGCTTTAGGCCACCTTTGTGCACATATAGGCTAAACCGGGCGAGGAGAACCTTCTGATGATGGTGAGATGATTAAGATGACACTGTCCTCCAGACACAGGATTCGAAATTTGAGCCCTGGCGGTCTGAGGCCGAGCACGCTACCTCCCGGTCACGGAGGCTCCCCACAATACTGACTTTCACACGTGGATGGGGAAGAAACATTATTTTGTTTCTTTCAAACAGCCGAGACAGGGAACCGAGCCCCGAACTCTGACGTGAAAGGCAGCGGTGCTAACCACTACCCTAGGGCCCCCGCCCGTCTAATGGTGGAAAACTGGTAACATTTCTTCAATATTCACCTGAATGATACACACTTCATGTGAGGTAACCTGTATTTAATTTCTCACTTTAAATAACTAATACATATTTGTAAAAAATCTCCGATTTTCACCTATATGATACACACTCGGTCAAATATTTTCTCGTCTATTTTCTATGTCTCAGGAGGGACCCCATTTTCGGCTAACATATTTAACATTTGATCTAATATTTCATAATGTTCGTTTATATAATGCAGTCTTGTTGGAATATTTTCATGCTTTTGACTAAGGTAGGTGTACCTTTCTCCCTCTTTGTTAAGTAAAGTGTATTTAATTACTCAGTTTGTCTAATGGTGGCATACTGGTAAAAATTCTTCAATATTCACCTGAATGATACACACTACATGTGAGGTAACCTATATTAAATTTCTCACTTTGAATAACTAATGCATATTTGTAAAAAAAATCCGATTTTCACCTATATGATACACACTCGGTCAAATATTTCCCGTCTATTTTCTATGTAAATAATACTTACTGAAATATAATGATGTTGCGAGTGAGAACTGAGATCGGTTACTACCGTATCGAAGCGGGCTCTGCCCGCTTCGCTGATCTCAGCTCTCACTCGCAACTTACATAGGTGTGAAGAATCGATCAACGAGTATGAACTAAAAAGACAGAAATTGAAAATTGTGGTGTTTTGAAAGTCGAAAATCCAGAAGAGTATTAAAAATATCACAAAGTCTGAATATCAGAAAGAAAATGTAACATTATTTTAACAGGTAAGTAGCGAAAAATCTGGAACAGTTTCAAACTGTACCACATTTAGTGAGTAAATTGAGAATATTTATTAAATTTTGAAGTCCTTAGATATAAAATATTTTACAAGCTCGCTAGCTTATGCAGGTGTAAAGAACGTGTGGAAATATTTAGGACACATAGAGCAAAGTGGAAAAATATTTTACCATTTTAGTATTACGTATAAAAAAATCCACACTATTTTAACAAGTCCATAGTGAAAAATCGGAAAATGTTTTAAAATTCTCTTAAAATATCTTGTCATATTCACATAAATTTTAAGAAAAGGCACACTATTTCAACAAGTACTTATCGAAAATTGCTAAATGTTTCGAAAATGTGGAATACTTAGTAGTAAATTAAAATATTTATAGAATTTTTGACGTATTTGGATGTGAATTTAAAATATTTCACAAGTTCTAATAGATTATATGAAATTTGGGGCTATTTTAGCATATATGTAGACTATGTAGACCTATGACATAGTGAAATTAAAACATTAGAAAGTGAGGAATATATAAACAATTAAGTTAAAGATATTATTAGTATCTTTTAACCGTACTCACAACGTTATATTTGAAAGCGTACTTATGAGAGCTTTCGAACAGAGACTCAATTCTTGGACACTCTGACGTTACTAGTCGAAGCTAGTGCCGCCTGGTGGGAACTGGAGAGTTGGTCATGGACGGCTGAAATTTCAGGAGGTCATTCTAGTTAAAGATAATCGATCCAAGTACGGTATTCTATCCTGATCAGATTAAAAAGGGGTCAGCCTATCACATAGCGAGATCGATCAATCAAACAATTACCATGATCATTCAGTTGATATTAAATTAGAACATTATACTTGGATCGATAAATATGTAAGATTAGAATATTTGACTGTGTATGATATATTCAGAGGGAAACGTAGATAATATTAGAAGTCGTTTATCACATAGAGAAATCAAAACATCAGAAAGTGAGGAATATATAACAAAGTTGAAGATAATCGATCTAAGTATGGTATTCTACCCCCTATCAGATTAAAGAATGGGTTAGCCTATCACATGGCGAGATCGATCAATCAATCAATCACCACAGTCTTTCAGTTGGTATTTAAATTAAAACATCAATCATAAATGTGGATCAATAAATATGTAGGCCCAAATATTTGACTGATCCTCAGAAGGTTCTCCTCGCCCAGTTTAGCCTATATGTGCACAAAGGTGGCCTAAAGCCCGATTCATTTCATTTCATTTTGCCACCATTAGACAAACTGAGTAATTAAATACACTTTACTTAACAAAGATGGAGAAAGGTACACCTACCTTAGTCAAAAGCATGAAAATATTCCAATAAGACTGAATTATATAAACGAAAATTATGAAATATTAGATCAAATGTTAAATATGTTAGCCGAAAATGCCAACAAGACTGAATTATATAAACGAAAATTATGAAATATTAGATCTAATGTTAAAAATGTTAGCCGAAAATGGGGTCCCTCCTGAGACATAGAAAATAGACGGGAAAATATTTGACCGCGTGTGTATCATATAGGTGAAAATCGGAGATTTTTTTTAAAATATGTATTAGTTATTCAAAGTGAGAAATTAAATACAGGTTACCTCACATGAAGTGTGTATCATTCAGGTGAATATTGAAGAATTTTTACCAGTATGCCACCATGAGACGGTCGGGGGCCCTAGGGTAGTGGTTAGCACCGCTGCCTTTCACGTCAGAGTTCGGGGTTCGGTTCCCTGTCTCGGCGGTTTGAAAGAAACAAAAGAATGTTTCTTCCCCATCCACGTGTGAAAGTCAGTATTGTGGGGAGCCTCCGTGACCGAGTGGTATCGTGCTCGGCCTCAGACCTCCAGGGCTCGAATTTCGAATCCTGTGTCTGGGGGACAGTGTCATCTCAATTATCTCACCATCCTCAGAAGGTTCTCCTCGCCCAGTTTAGCATATATGTGCACAAAGGTGGCCTAAAGTCCGATTCATTTCATTTCATTTTGCCACCATTAGACAAACTGAGTAATTAAATACACTTTACTTAACAAAGATGGAGACGAAAATATTCCAACAAGACTGAATTATATAAACGAAAATTATGAAATATTAGATCAAATGTTAAATATGTTAGCCGAAAATGGGTATACATTTTACATGTATACATCACTATAACAGAAGGGGAAATATTTGAACATGCAAGCATCACTGAGAAAAGTGGGATGCAGGTCGATATAAATTAGATGAAAGATTGAAAATATTTCAACAAACGTGCATTGATGGGACAAAATTTGGAAATATTTGAGCAATTTACCTCACTTGAACAAATTTGTTAAATATTTCAATAGGTGTACATTACTCAAAGAAATCGGAAAATATTTAACTTAATTTTACTCAGAAATATCGAGACACGTATGCATAACCAATTAAATATATCAGCATAGATCAATAAAGTATGATCTAAAAAGCTGAAAGTCGGAAAATTTGAAAAGTCGAAAATCTGGAAATAAAACAAAATATTTCACAAAGTGCGTAATACATACAGGGAAGTGGGACATTATTTTAACAAGTGTGAGGCCAAAAATCATTGAATGTTTCAAAGAATGTGCCAACTTTAGTGATAAATTAAAATATTTATAGAATTTTGAAGTCCTTAGATATAAAATATTTTATAAGTTCGCATAGCTTACATAGGTGTGAAGAATCGATTAACGAGTATGAACTAAAAAGACAGAAGTTGAAAATTGTGGTGCTTTGAAAAGTCGAAAATCCAGAAGAGTACTAAAAATATCACAAAGTCTGAATATCAGAAAGAAAATGTAACAATATTTTAACAGGTAAGTAGCGAAAAATCTGAAACAGTTTCAAACTGTACCACATTTAGTGAGTAAATTGAGAATATCTATTAAATTTTGAAGTCCTTAGATATAAAATATTTTACAAGTTCGCATAGCTTATGCAGGTGTAAAGAACGTGTGGAAATATTTAGGACACATAGAGCAGAGTGGAAAAATATTTTACCATTTTAGTATTACGTATAAGAAAATCCACACTATTTTAACAAGTCCATAGTGAAAAATCGGAAAATGTTTTAAAATTCTCTTAAAATATCTTGTCATATTCGCATAAATTTTTAGAAAAGGCACACTATTTCAATAAGTACTTATCGAAAATTGCTAAATGTTTTCGAAAATGTGGAATACTTAGTAGTAGATTAAAATATTTATGGAATTTTTGACGTATTTGGATGTGAATTTAAAATATTTCACAAGTTCCGATAGATTATACGAAATTTGAAGCTATTTTAGCAGATGTGAAGAATAACTTTGTAGATTTATGACATAGTGAAATTAAAACATTAGAAAGTTATAAATTGAGCCATAGTAATCTGCAACATTAAACCAACATCAGCTCAATATCCTATGTATGCAGGAATAAGACTTAATATCCCGTTCAGTCAAGCGGTCAGTGGTCATCCCAGCAAACAGACACGTTGAAACAATGATGTTTTAATGTTGTGACAGTGTAGCCATCGCTGTGCCAATGTCAGTCCAGCGCTAACAGCGCTGAGCCAGCATTGGTGAGACGCTGGCGGCACTGACAGTACTCGAGGGTTCGATAACAGCGTGTCTCTGTCACGGGAGCTTGATGGGGCTTGCACAATGCGGCCGGGAAATACAGATTAACATTTTAGTGCACATAATAAACGTGCCCCCAACGAACGTCCATCATAAAATATACGAGCATGACGCCGGTGAAGAGTCAAAGTGAGATAAGTCACATTTAACGTTTCGGTGGTTAATGAGGCTACACGTGTGTATGATAATCTCTACGTTTCAGGTGAGCGATTAATTCATTCCACTTTATCTAAGGTGAACATCAGCGACCATTATAAAATATACGAGCCTAAAGACATTAAGGTGAGCGTCCGTTACAAAAATAAGTGTGTATAAAGACGATGTCGTTTCCGAACATTTTATTCTTAAACGCCGGTTGCAGCTACTCTTAAGAATATGAATTGTGTAGAATGTGATGGTCTTTAGAGCTGGTACAAGAACTGTACAGAGACGGGCATGATTGTCTGCCTCTACTGTAATGCGGCGATGGATGGCAGCAGGCATTGGCGGGCAACAACCCACATACTGCAAAGATGCCCGAAAGGGACTGACAGCTACTTCCTACGTACTAATTTCTGCATCCTATTTACAAACTTCATATATATATTTAGTTCATGATGAAAAGGAACCAAAATTGGCCCTAGGATTTATCGGGTCTACTTAAAATTGTCTGAAGGATTAATTTGAAAAATTGACCCTGGAATTGACCCTGGAATTTTAAGGGTTAATTTAAAAATTGGTGTGGGTATTTTATTACATGACCGCTGTTAGAATTTAAACACAGGTCTCTGAATGCATGTGTAAACATAAAGCCTGATCTGAGATATGCAAATGCGGGGCCGTGAATCCTGTAGTGACAATGGAGCCGCCTAATCCGTTAACGTTGGGCCAGTGTGCGTTGAAAGCCAACCGCCGAGATTCATCATAATTCAGATTTATATTGGCCCTGGAATTTAGAGGGTTAACTTGAAAAATTGCCCTTGGATTTAGAATGTTAATTTGAAAAATTGACCCTGAAGTTTAGAGGGTTAACTTGAAAATTAATCCTTGGATTTAGAAGGTCTATTTGAAAAAATTGACCCTGGAATTTAGAGGGTTAACTTGAAAAATGTCCCGTGGATTTAGAAGGTTTATTTGAAAAAATTGACCCTGGAATTTAAAGGGTTAACTTGAAAATTGGTCCTTGGATTTAGAGGGTTTATTTGAAAAAAATTGACCCTGGAATTTAAAGGGTTAACTTGAAAAAATGTCCCGTGGATTTAGAAAGTTTATTTGAAAAAAATGACCCTGGAATTTAAAGGGTTAACTTGAAAATTGGCCCTTGGATTTAGAGGGTTTATTGGGAAAAAAAAAGTTCTTGGGCTCAAAGGGTTGATTGGCTGCCATTTTGGATTACGACGGCCATTGATTGGCGGCCATTGATTGGCGGCCATTTTGGATTGTGGCGGCCATTTTTTATTCCCATTCCTGATCACTAATCGTTTTCCACCGTCAATCCAATAAGACTTGCTCACCCTATACTACTAGCCAGAAGTGAATTTGGTAAAAATACCAAAACACATATAGATTGTGTTAAAAAAATGTACACATTGAAAAATGCGTATGAGATTGTAATTCAAATTTCACCCGAATTAAAATAGCAGATAGAAAATAGATATTGCCACATTGATAAAAACATTTACAATGTCATCACTAGGCTACACAGTAAACAATGATACAAAATACAATAAACATTACAACACGTAATCATTCTTAACAAAATGTGGTACCATAGGTACTGTAATACCATAACATGATAGATTCACTTGAAGGGTTGCCATAAAATAGTAGGCATTATGCTACTATTGATAACAATGTAGGCCTAATTTAGTTACAAATAGGTGGATGTACAAGTCACATTGGATAAAAATCACCACAGTACTTGATAACTCAGCATGTTTGGTGAACTTGCTATGAACTTTGTAACAATCAAGGAACATGCTCACCAGTGTTAATTTAATTATTCAAATAGAAAACCTGAAATGTATATCTATTCAAACATATCATCTATTTTAAATTTACAATGATATATTATGTTGATAAAGAAGGAATTTAAACATTCTCTTGCAGAGGACACTGGACATCCTTCCCGCTTTCTTCAAATAATAATTGGTTTTAGAAGAAATTGACAAACACGGGTACCGGTACACATCTTTGAGAAATTTCCACCATAATCACCCCTCTTAATATAGAAGTGACAATGGCGTAAATTACATTGATGAGGCATATATTAGCTAAAATAATCTCTACACCCAAACAATGTCACAATAAATAATTCATAGTCATGATAATAAAATTGTATAACTATCAGCCTAATCTATATTAATTTACTAAATAATATTATAGGCTAGACATTAAATTGAGATTGGTGTTGGGACAATATACAACTAGACCTATACTCCCTGTAGTGCAAAACCAAAAGGCAGTATCTGCTCACTTGTACAGTAAGCAGATACTGCCTTTTGGTTTTGCACTTCAGAATAGGATTATATAGAGATATATGGACCAGTGACAAATCCAGGATAGGAGTAAAAGGGGGTGCCATGGGTTTTTGGGGTCTGGCCTTCAAAAGTTATGTAAATTTAGGCCACCTTATTTGGTTGAAATGAGTGATGGTGTGAGCCGCCCATGTCAGCCTATATTATTAAATGTGACCTACGGTATCTGCACAAAATTAGTTGAATTAGGTATATTTCAGAAAACTACATACAGGTATAGGCATACTTGTGAAAGGTAGAAACAGGGACAATTGTTTTCAAAAATATCCCTGCAAGAATTCTAACACTGATTATTATATATTATTTTAGGAAATGTATTCCACAAAATTATGTAGAATTCCTACTCTAGGCAGCTAAGAGGGTAGGTTACCATAGTGGTCTGTTTATTATCTAACATAGGGAAAAATAAATCTTGACGGGAAAATCAGGAAATGACTGGCACTAGCACTTAGAAATTCTGTGGGAAAGGCCTCTCGCGGTAGACCTACTTTACCCTGAATTAGCTTCATACTGTACCATAATGAAATAAAGCTTTGAACATATGACATATTTTTCTGTTATGTCCCATTCAACGCCAAAAGACAGTATCTGCTCACTCTACAAGTAAGAGGCTACTGTTTTTTCCACTTTACAAAGGAGTATTATAGGCTATAGCTCATATAGTATATAGCCTAATAACTAATTTATAGACGTACAACTTGTTAGACTAGGCCTTAATTATATTTTACCATAAATGATCATAAATATCTAGATCTATAGGACTATAACTAGCCGGTATGCAGTGTTTGTTTAGGGCTAACGAATTATATACCACATCAGATCATCATAGCGATAACAGCCCCCTAAATAATATATAGTAATGTCCTTTCATGTTTTATTAACTTGTGTAATTATAACTCAAAGTGTATTATGTATGTTATTATCATGAATATTATTAAACAATAATTTACTATACCGGTCATTAGAGGAATGCTATAATGCAACTCAGAGTGGAACAATAACCTGTTATCTACCCTGTAACATGCTCTTATCCAGCTCTAAATTACATTGTACAGTTGTGAAAGTCGGTATTGTGGAATATTTGTTGATTGCCTGGCAAGTGAGTGGTAGAACTTGGGTACAGACAATAATACCATTTGAGCATAATTTAACATTGGAAAATCACATGGCAATGTGAATCTTCCATGATATACATGTTCGCTGGCTTGTCGGATTGAGACATTTATACAATAATTATAAGGATGTTATGGTATGACCTAGTTGTTGACCTGATGTATTTATGATGCAAGTGATTATTAAATATACAGAGTTGTTACTTTATGACATATTTACAATATTTAAATAAGCAAAAGGTATATGCATTGCTATTTAATCATGAATTTATAGTGATCTACGGTGATTGCATTGGTAACTAACGACAGGCAATTTGTTGTTTTATGTTTCTAGGAATACCATGGAATAATCTTCACTTTACATCATTATTGTTAGGCCTGCGGTGCAATAAACATTAGAAAGTGGATAAATTCACATATTATTATCATTTATTAAGTAACATGACATATTATTTTGACCAGAGAAATGTTTGAATCGCCGAAGAATAAGAATAAGTGAGTTTAAACCTTTGTTCTTTAGTTTACTTCTTGAAATTCAAAATTGATGTACAGAATGAATATCAGACAATTTGCCGATTGGGATGACTCGCAGTCATTATATTTACCAATATATTATACTCAAACGTAAAAATAAGTTGTTATTCGGAGTTTCTCTGATTTGTCATTGAAATAACCCTAACTTCACTTTGTAAGGCCACTGTCGTGAAATGTACATTTAGTGTAGGCATAGACCCATATGTGAACAATTATAGGCCTACACCTTTCTACGTCCATTTGTTTATATAGAAGTCATAGCTAATGTCCTACAGTATATTACATCGGCGTAATTCAACTGGACCTATTTGCTTGGGTGAGTTAACACCTGTACTGCTTATATTACACATAAGCGGATGCACTGCCAGGTGGATATCATTAATGTAAAACTGAAACATTATATAAATAAGTGTCAACATAACATTTTAATCATGATAATGATGTCAAATAAAGGTATTGTGTTTTTTTGTATTCCTATATATCAAAGATATATGGTTTGGTGAAAAAATCTCGTCTCTATCTCAATTAGTGACGAAAGTACGATAACTTTTGGTGATTTCATGGCGACCATTTTAAGTTTTGAGTGATAATGATGACCATAAAGTTTTTATGTGTTTCATTGTATTCCTTGATACAGCCGAAAACATAGGGTTTGGTAAAAAAATCAAGTCTGTATGTTAAATATTGAGGAAGATATGGTAACATTAGTGATTTCATAGCGGCCATTTTGAATTTTGCACGATAATAAAGTCGAATAAAGTTTTCATGTATTTTACTGTATTCCTTGATACGGAAAGCATATGGTTTGGTGAAAAAATCAAGTCTATATCTCAAATATTGAGAAAGATATGATAACTTTAGTGATTTCATGGCGGCCATTGTGAATTTTGCGGGGTTTTTTAAAATCCCACAAGGGTTAGAAACCCACATCCGCCGAGATATCATCACCAGGATGCCAGAGATGCATAATCAGTCGAGAAAAAAAAGTATAGCAACCAAAACAAGGTTACCCTAAAAATCCACATTTGGCTGCCGGACTATATGTGATACAGCGATGGGAGTGTCCTGACTCTGTGTATCTGTAGCCCTCCCCCCCCCCCCCCATAAATGTACGGACCGTTAAAACCACTTCACCCAGCTTCATCTACACAGCATACACGAGACGTTCAACCAGTGCTGGTCTGATGGTGGTCCAACGTCTACGACGCTGGCCCAGCATCAGACCAGCCTGAGGCCATATATTTGAAGTGTGTGGCCTGGGGTCATCTACGTAGGCCTATCAGGTGTGTGGCTGTGGCCCGAGGCCATCTAAGCATGATTTATTAAAGCTTAAGTAATCTTAATTTGGATGGCCCCAGGCCACACACTTTGGAATTGATGGCGTAGTAAAATATCGATTCGAAAGTAGTTCTCAGTTTATAAGATGGCCCTGTTACCCTAGTTGAGAGTAGAAAAACAACGACTGCGTTATTTAACCGGAGTGGCTATTCGTACGGGAAAGTTATAATGGGAGTCAATGGGAGCCCGTCATTTCGTAAACGAGGCTGCCCATAGAGTTACATTATGAAGAATCACGTACGATTAGCCACTTAAAGGGACTGACCCAGTCTAAAATCAACAAAAAATCGGTGATTTTATTTCGGGTTCTCAATATGACCATATGATGTAAACATGTACATAGACTAGAACTGCAAATTTTTATAATTTTTGTGCTGCGCGTTCACCAGTTAGGCTAGATATAGAGACGAAATTCCCGATTTCTAATTATTGACAACCATGTCAAAAATAGGAAATGCGGGAATTTCGTCTCTATAATATCTAGCCTAACTGGTGAATGCGCAGCACAAAAATTATCAAAATTTGCAGTTCTAGTCTATGTACATGTTTACATCATATGGTCATATTAAGAACCCGAAATAAAATCACCGATTTTTTTATGATTTTAGCCTGGGCCAGTCCCTTTAACAGCGCCCTCCACGGGAGTGAGCCGTAGTAGTAGCAATGACGATGTCACGATGTAAACAACTCACTCTGATAGTGTTAGTGTGTTGAAAATGCGAGTGTATGAAGGGAAATATGTAGCGAGAATAACCTGATAACAAATGCTTAAGGTAAAATCGTATGCAATCCCCTGTCTTTCAGCTGACTCAGATTACAAGGGTTGTCATGTTGTCAGTGTCGGATACAACGAGTAGAAAGAAGTGTGAACCGTAGTAGGAGGTCGTCTCAGATCAGGTAGCCTAGCAGTCAACAAGTCGTCTGCATGCAGTTGCTCATTTCTGTTGTAAAAGCCTTTTTATTCCACGATAAAGACCAAATAGACGATAATAACAGCCTTTTACAATTAAATTAGCCACAATAAGCTACATGTGTTGTAGATGTAGGCTTAGTTTCTAGAGCCTGTAATTGTGTAAACATGGTAAAGCTAAGCCTAAGGCGATGACAGACATTCAAATCAAGCTGCCAGGGCCAATTAAGGTACCTGTGTCACGGGCCAAGCCCTAGCAGACAGACAGACAGATATTTTATTGACAGAAATAAAAGTCATTACAGACTTATTTGTCATAGTAATAAGAGAGATATATGTACATGTATATACAAGAATGTTAGTTTGTTAAAATCATATAAGACAATATACATGGTATGATAAACAACTAAAATCATGTTAAGTGGCATTGCCATAATAAAAACTGGGTATTTCGGTAATACAAATGACTACTTCTTAAAATAAAATTAAAAGGCATAGCCAAGATAACATGGGGGTCTATCATTTTGCTTCCCGCGCCAAAACCAGAGATAAAATAGCTAGTATGTATAATATACTAATTATATATAGTAGCAAAAAAGACACTCTGGAAAGCGTAGAAACCAAAAATATATACAGGTGCATAATTATGCTACAGTAACTGGAGTATGAAATAAGACAATGGTAAAAATTATATGGTATTTAAAATACATATATACATATATATATACATATACATACATATATATATATATATATATATATATATATATATATATATATATATATATATATATATATATACATACACACACACACATATATATATATAATATAAAGCAGTACAATAAATGTGGCAATCCGCGAAACAGCTGGCTCCGAGCCATGTGACCATGCACAGTCGCTATGAACTCGGAGATTCCCTGATAATGACTAGTGGTGTAAACTTAACAACGTAATAACAGTACTACTACCGTAACACAATATATACATACTAATAAAGGTCGGACATTGTGGTTCGTCGACTGCCAACAAAGTATAGCATCAGAACCATCCCTATTATCGAGTGTTGCAGACTTAGTGATGTAATAACAATGACAATCACGGATAATAATTATGTGTGCCATTCACGCAGGACATGGCACTCACACAATAACATTAAAGTTTATTTAATTAACTAGTGATTTATTACCTATATGGCCCTCGCACAAAAAAAAAAAAAACATTACAGCTTATTTTAATTCACTATATTGTTTATTTCATACCATTTCACTCACGACCTAGTTAGTACCACATACTCGGAGTTACAATCGAAGAAAAACATTCCCGACCTCATAGATAAAATCAGTTGACTTAGCAACTCTGAAATCCTCCATAAGGCCCCACCTCGTCTGATAACAAAGGCGACGGAAACGTCCCTAACCGGCCCTAAAAAGCCAAATAATAAATCCGAGAGCAACAGCCGTCCTGATATGTGGTAATACCCAAGTCAGATCATGAAGGCATGATAATATGGATAATATAGCGATAGGTGACTTTGATTTATTATACTCGGTGTTTTTAACAATTAATTTGTTTAAAACAGCCATAGATAAATTGCGCTAGTGACTTCACCACTGTTATGTCTCTAGATGTCATAATTTGTAGAAACATTTTATTTGTCGGCTGTATATTGATAGTTGCGGTTACCGAGTTAAACAAGATTTTGCGTTCATTAATCATAGCGTTACAGTGGAGAAGAAGATGTATTTCGTCGTCAATTTCGTTTGATTCACACCTTGTGCATATTCGCTGGTTTATTGGAGTGATTGGATTATTGTATCGTCCTCTTTCTATATTTAGATCATGTGAGCTCATTCGATATCTCACCATTGATGTTATGAGATGGTTACCCCTTGTGTGTAAGATATATGGTTCAACACAGAAATATTTTTTTACTAATGCATATGTGCGCAGCTTACTCGAACTCTCAATATCTTTTCTCCACTGCTGTGTAAATATTCCAACAATTGATTCTTTAAATAAAAGCATGAATTTATTTGTATCCCCAATATTCTGTGATTCCCAAATTTGATCAAGCCCGGCTCGTATGTTCGAGGACAGAGCGAATACGGGAACACCAATTCGTGAAGCCAATGCCATCTAGCTCAAGAAGCATATTGTAGGCATTTCTGACTGGATGGCTCTGAGATAGTTTTAGAATTCTACACCAATATTTTACGGCTTTTATGTGTTGTCGGATGATCAGTGGCAATCGTCCCGTGTCCCCATATATTGCAGGTGTAGGTGTTTGCTTTCTAACTCCAAGTGTAGATTTAATAAATTTTAGATGGATTTTTTCCAAATCGTTAACATCATCGCCTGTGTACCATATATCACTTCCATATTCTAGTATGGGCAATATTTGACAATCAAAAGCCTTGAACGCAATAGTGGGTGACAATTTGCCGACCACAGGACGGGACTGTTTACGTAGAGTAAAAATTGCTTTCCCAGCTTGGGAAGCAAGATGAGAAAAAGTTTCTTTTAACACGTTATTAGCAGACTTGGTGCTATACACCACACCCAGGTATTTATATTGTTCAGATTTTTCTATAATGTTATCACCATAGTGGAAGCTTCCGTGTACTTTTGTGTAACGCTCATTAAAGATTAGAACTTTTGTTTTAGGAATGCTTACTATGATATGCCAAAGGGAAGCATATAAATACAGAGCAGTTAGCTGTTTTTGTAATCCCTCAGCAGATTCTGAAAAAAGGACAAGGTCATCTGCAAATAACAGATATACCATTAGTAAGGTGTCCACAGGGATACCTTGATCTTGGTCAAATGTTGCGGATATGTCTTGTAAAAATTCCGTGAATAGTTTGGGACTGAGCATACCGCCTTGTAGAACCCCATATTCGCTTTTTAATATGTCACTGATACGCGAGTCCCATTTTACACGACACTCTGCTTTAGAAAACATGCTTCTTATTATGTTTAGCAAATTGCCGTCTATTCCCCTGTTCAATAATTTGTAGTATAATGCTGTTCTATCAATATAGTCAAATGCTTTTGTGAAATCGACAAAGCATGTATACAGGGGTTTAGAAAGACACCTTTGTTTATCTATGATGGCACATAGTATGAATATATTGTCCGTAGATCGCGAATTGCTTTTAAAACCAGCTTGATAAGGATCATTATCATTACACACTTCGTTTTTAAATGAGAGTCTGTTATTCAGTATAGATACAAATAGTTTCCCAATACACAGCATGACTGTGATTTTCCTGTAATTATCTGGAACACCATGGTCCCCCTTTTTGTAGACAGGGTGGATTATACCGGTAGCCCATCTAGATGGATATTCCCCATTGGTAAGAATGGTATTGAACAACAATTCTAATGCTGGCAATAGTTCATTACATCCATATTTGTAAAATTCGGCAGAGATACCATCTACACCCGCTGCTTTCTTGCATTTCAACTTTTGAATTGCCTTTTTAATTTCTTCTGCAGTTATGGGACTGTTTAGGAACTGTGTCATATTAGATTTATCGTGCTCTACATTATGTTGAAATGAAGTAACTTGCTTCATAATATTATTCATGTGTTTATAATCAAAATAATCCACATGTGGTGGGTAGACTTGTTGTTCAAAGTATTTCACAAAGTCTGCCAAAGTAGGCCCTGTGGTAACATTTCTAGGATTTAAAGATTTCCAGAATTTCCAGTAGGAATTAAGATCTTCCGTTCTCATATTTTCCAGCTCACTAAGTTTGGCTTGCTGGTATTGTCTTTTCTTTCTTTGGATTAATTGCTTATATTGTCGTAACATTATATTATATTCGCCATGCCGTGCGTTAAAGTCTCTCTGTTCAGCAATATTATTAACAACATACTTCAAGGATTTACATTCTTTATCATACCAGGGGTTAGAGGGAAAATTATTTTGAGTGTTCTTTCTTTGCTTCGAAATATGTTTCCTTGCTGGGAATAATGGCGAAATTACATTTTCTATCATACCATTGAACATGTCACATAGAGTGTCAGTATTACACCCATCGATGACGGCACACAGCATTTCCTCAAATGCATGACACGTTTGCTTATTTCGTAAAGCTAGTTGATATTCTTGCTTTTTCTCGTCTTGCCATATGAAAACATTAGAGCAAGAAGCTTTGTCATTTACACAGGTATCTATTTTTAATGGGTTGTAATCATCATGATCATCGAGTTTAGTATTTGAAATATTGAACTGTATGGGACAATGATCTGATTCCACCAATTTCGGTAAAACTTCAAATTTGCTGATTATGTTATCTTCATTTAAAATCAGATAGTCTATTGTGCTTGAACCATTGGGAGCGTAGTATGTAAAGCGGCCGATACCATTATCATTATACATCCGCCCATTGGCTAAATTGAAACATGTGTTTATACAAAACTTTAGTAAAAGTTTACCGTATTTGTTAATTACTTTATCTTCATTAGAACGTTGATTTGGAACATTTACATTGGTATCTATCACCCCAGCTTCATAGTCCGGAGCCTGACCAGTTCGGCTATTAAAGTCACCACATAATAGGATGTGGTGCGTTTCTATATACCTAGCCACTTCCTCTTCTAGCATAGTAAAATAATCATTTCTTACACCAACATATGTTGAGTTTTCTGGTGGTATATAGGTACACCCAATTTTAATGTTTTTCTGACAACAGTCTGTAGCTAATGTTAACCATACCAAATAGTCATAGGTGTGGTCTATCCTAGTTAAATTTGCATATTTATTTGAAATAAGTATGCCAATACCACCAGAAGCTCTACAGGCATTTTTATGTTTGAGTTTTCTACTTACATGGTGGGATTTATAACCAGGTATTGACAATGTGAAATCATTCCCTTTTATTGTTTCTATGAAAAATATTATATCGTAGTTGCGGATAAATGTAAATAGATCAGGGTCTGTCATTTTGTTACCTAGACCATTTATGTTCCATGACAGCACGCGTATTTTACTGACCTGATCATTGTTAATTACTCTATTCACATCTGTTATGTCCGAGTGATGATTTGTTTATGGGAAAACACTGACCATTAATGGAGTGATTGTTGAGGACTTCCGCCATGGCAGAAGTCAGTATTTGCTGTCCCTCCTCATTTAAGTGGATTCTACCACGATAAAGGTGTTGTTTTTTCACGGGAGTGGGCAAATAGTCAGCGTTGGACAATTTTGCACATATTTCACCTATGTGACAATTTATGTGGTGAATGTGGGCATTATATTTGTTCTGTTTTGTAGGGGGGATTTCAGCCACGTAGAAATGTGTGTTTTGGAATCCCTTCATTTTATCAGCCAGTCTGTTAATATCCTCCTTTACCTTGTTTAATGATCCACTAATATCGTTCGTACCGAGATGAAGGACAACAGCATCGGTGTCCTCACATATATATCCTTTTAATCTAGGTATCAAGTGCTCTATTCTCATTCCAGATGTTTTATATACACATACGGCATCTGGGTTGTCAAGTTTTGGTTTTAATTGTTTGGCTAGTCCGCGCATATTAGAGTCACCAATGATACACTTTTTTTTCTTTGATTTGACGACGGGGATCTGTCTGGTCACGTTTGCATTATCGTCTTTGTCGGATAGGTCATTGATGGTTTGTGTTAAATCACTGCTGTTACTGTTGCTGGTGGTGCTGCTACATTCTGTAGAACTACTGAGCCTATTATTTTTCTCATTGTTTTTGACATTTTGGCTGTCTAAATCCTTTTTATTTGGTTGTCTTTTATCTATTTTGGTGCTTTTTTTAACTGTGCTTTTTTGTCTGGTTTGTTTTTTCCGATTTTTATTTTCTATCACTTTTTGGCGTTTCGTCGGTGTAGCTTTAGCACAAGTATTTACTGCTGTTAATGTTATTCTTCGATTTTGTGGCACCCACAGTTTCCGATGCATTATCGTTAGCATCTATTTCATTTTCTATAAAAGTCACTTTCTTTTCATTTTTGTTAGGCCTATTCTGATTGGCTTTCTCAAGCTTTTGTTCTAGGCGAGTGATTTCTTTTCGCATCTTTATTTTTTCTGTCATTAGGCTATCGCGTCCTTTGATGAGTTTAATATTCTCTGCCTCATGCTTTGCTGACGTAGTCCACGAATTTGTTTCACGAGTTTGGTGTTTTTGTCCGTGGTTTCTTGTAATTTTTGTTCTAACCCTCTCAGTTGGCTACAATCTTTAGGACTATGATGCAAGTCTTCGTCTTCCTTGTTACTAATTTCATGTGATTTGTTTAGTTTACTGTTGGGGGTTTTGTCCTTATCTGCGGTATCACTGAAGTGAACATCCAGCACGGGCTGTTCGTTTTCTTTTTTTTGATTTTGTGGTGCCGTAGTGTAGTTTGTTTTTACGTTGTATTGTGTATTTTGGAAACACCGGTGATTCTGGGTATGTATTAGGTGATGATCTAACAGTGTTTGGTGTTTCGGGGATTGAATTTACCAAATTACTAATGTCACAGGACGTTTTAAACTCTGCTGCATGGTCAATTTCCATGTTGTAGCAGAATCATCGTCTCTAATTTCTTTTCCAATTGGTACATTAATTGTATCTTGATCAACATTGTTTGGGGCTTTACTGGGGGATTTTAAGTTTGAAAAATCATCAGTTTGTCTAGTGGCATACACATAGAGCCTGACTATATCCTTTGCCATCATCGCCGTAGCATTGGGGCCATCATGTTTGGTCAACACAAAGTTTGGATGACTTATGTATTCACCCCTGGCAATCATATCTTGGCAGCAACGTTCGACTGCCTCGTTTAACATTGCCTCCCTACTTTCTGCCAACAGGTCTTCGTCAACATCAAAAATCACATTTTCGATGACATCATTTGTGCAGTCTGCATCGAGTCTGCAGAGGTGGTGGAAAACAATATCATCAACATCCGCAATGGTGCTGTTTGCTGTTGGTGTGTTTATAGTAGACATATGGCGTGATGGGCCTACGCCGGGAGCTCCATTATGGGGTCACAATGGCCGACGAGGGACTCCGCCCAATCTCACCATTAAAACTCAAACTTCCTCCTCCTCCGTCGAGTCGACGGTTCCAAACAAGTCAGAAAACTCTCTCCTCTCTTGTCATGTTTATTTGATTAACATGCGATAACAGCAAAGCACAACCTCCCGCGCACGGCACGTCTCTATTGACTTAACAAGAGCGAGCTACGGCACGTCCGTAGTCGCCGAGTGTAACGCCTGAAGTGCGGGAAAAATACCAAGGCCGCACACATTGCTTTATGTGCACCCGTCACCAAGGTACGGAAACGAGGCGGTCATCCCAATCCCCCCGCGTCCAGGAGGCTGGGGATAAACGCCACATTAACTGAACGACGTCAGGATCCTACATTACCCCGGGTGAGTGATAACGTAGGACCAAACTGACGTGTAGGAGACTGCTTCGTGCAAGTAGCGGGGTTGTAAAATATGTAACCTCTTATAGCCAAGCATAGTTTGTTTTAAAAAAAAAATATAGCGAGTGTGGTTACAGCGTGGGTGGTTGAAAGCGCAGCATTATACGTGAATTGTCCTATCCTCTTAACACCAACTGTCCTTTATGTATGATTCATTTGCTGCAAGCTGCGATCAACCCATTCATTTAATTAACATAATTTCTATTAGTAATTTAGCAATGAGCTTGCTAAAAAAAAATGTCTTTACATTTATATATCTGTACACAATGCTGCCAGGCCTGGCATATTCATTTACAATTTAACAACATCGTTATTACGAGGTATGCGGTTGGGCCCGCCATAGATGTCGTTAGGCGCAACTATGGCGTGAACCATCTGCACGAATCGGGCGGGAGTCTGGATTATTCGTCCGACTCTAGTTTTTCACACTGTTTGGTCGGTCGAAATTTTTTCGCGATTAGCGATATTCGCATGTTTGCTTTTTGTCGAGTCGATTGCGGCGTCAGCAGCACCCGGGGTTTTACCCCGTAGATGTAAAGGTATGCGGGAATACGTTCGCAAACCACCGCCGTTCCCGTTAGCGCGGGACACGGCGGGGGCTAGCGAATGCGGCGCTACATAAGTATTGTCTCTGTTAGACAAGTTGACTTTAACATCTATTTGCTTTGGAACTGTGTCCGATTTTTGACTGCTTCTGACTGCCGTCGACTTTTTTGTGCTGACTCTCGTCCCGTTTGACGTCGGAGTGTCCGCACTACCAGGTCTAGGTGGACCCTGTGGATTCTTACTAGATGTCCTGGTAGCCGTCGACTTCCGTGGTTTGCTTGGCGTTTTACGCTGTATTGTCGTACCTGTCGTAGGCTCGCACTCCATATGTGCGGGTTTAACGCGATCTAAAGAGACCGTCTCAACCCTGCCTTTAACTAGGATTTTCATTACTCTGCCACTCCTCGCGACGACCTTGTATGGTCCGTCGTAAGGGGCGGTCAGAGGCGGTGCAATTGCGATTCGGCGCAAGAATACATGAGTACATGTAGCTATTTCCTTGAATTGGAAAATGTTGTGATGTTGTGTGTCACGTGGCGGACATAGATGGAGACGCGACATGGCCACGCGTAGCTTGTCTGAATAATTCTCCAAATCAGTGTTGGCGTCGACGTTGTACTGTTTAGTAAACTCTCCTGGGAGTCTAAGAGTTGTCCCGTAAATCATCTCGGCAGCTGACCTGCCCAGTCTCTCTTTCACGGCTGAATGAACTCCTAAAAGTACAGCAGGTAACGTGATAGTCCACGGGTTCGGTGACTCGTGCGCCATAATGGCGGCTTTCAATTAACGGTGGAAACGTTCGACCATGCCATTCGACTGAGGGTGATAACTCGTGGTACGATTCCGAATAATCCCGAATTGATTACACAAACTATCCCACAATTTGGACTCGAATTGAGCACCCCTATCAGTGGTGATAGTGGCTGGGGTACCATAATGTGCTATCCACCCGCTGAAGAAGGCATCGGCGACCATTTCGGCTCTAATATCTACCATAGGTATAGCTTCGGGCCATTGTGTAAAACGGTCGACGCAAGTCAGTAGATATCTAAAACCATCGGCGTAAGGTAAAGGTCCGACTATGTCTACGTGGACATGATCGAATCGCTCGGTAGGTTCAGTGAACTTTCCGAAAACTGGAGTGTTGTGACGTGAAACTTTAGCGGTCTGGCAACCCTTACAGGTACGACACCATCTAGCAATATCTATGTTCATGCCGTGCCATACAAATCGGGTAATAATCAAAGGTTTGGTAGCTCTATGCGATGGATGGCCTAAACCGTGCAAGTTTGAAAAAACTTTTCGGCGAAATTTCGCGGTAAGGTACGGCCGGTTGTGTCCCGTGGACACATCACACCAGATCAATTGATTATCGAACGATTTTATTAGTTTGAACTTCATAGTTGATGTAGTCGAGTGTCTCAAACGCGTGAATTCCGCGTCATTAGCTTGGTCGAGACTTAACTCTTTATAGTCTATTACTGGTCCATCGTGTATCGCTGACACTGATGGTCGTGACAGCGCATCAGCGACGAAATTTGTCTCTCCTTTTACATATCTAATATCGGTGGTGAATTCAGCGATGAACGCTAAATGACGTGTTTGTCGTAGGGATGCGCGCTCAGTCACGGATGACATTACGAATGTCAACGGTTTGTGTTCTGTATTAACGAAAAAATTTCGTCCTTCTAAATTGTGTCTGAAATGTTTAATTGTAGCGTATACTGCCAAAAGCTCACGATCGAACGCGCTGTAGCGTGTCTCTGCTGGGTTCAGCTTCTTGCTGAAAAACGAAAGCGGCTGCCACATACCGTTTAAAAATTGCTGCAAAACGCCACCGACGGCGACATCACTAGCGTCACACGTGATGTTAAGCTGGGCCGTAGAATCTGGGTGCACCAGAAGCGTAGCGTTTGCCAATATCCGTTTTGACTCAGAAAATGCTGACTCTGCGTTTTTATTCCACTTCAAATCGAAATTTGATTTCAGTGACAGTCTGGTATGTCCTTCATTGGCAGAAGTCAGTAGATTATTGGGTGGCGTCAACTTCGCGGCGCAATGCGGTATGAAACGGTGGTAATAATTCACCATTCCCAGATATCTACGCAATGCTCGTTGCTTTTCGGGTTTAACGAAATTAACGATCGCGTCAACGGCGCTGGGTAACGGCGAAATGCCTTCGGCGCAAACGTGGTGACCTAGGAAACTTAATTCAGTTGTTCCGAGCTGACACTTTTCAGGACCAATGATAATTCCGTACTCCGATAGTCGAGCAAAAATAATTCGTAGATGTTTCTTATGCGTTTGATGATCTGGGCTGGTTACCAGTAGGTCATCCAAATAAACAAAAACGAAATCAAGTCCGCGTGTCACGTGGTCTATAAATCGCTGAAACGTTTGACCGGAATTTCTTAGACCAAATGGTGTTCTAGTGAAATTAAACAAACCAAAAGGTGTGGTAACAGCAGTCTTGTGTACGTCGGACGGTTCCACCAGAATTTGGTAATAAGCCCTGACTAAGTCGATCTTCGAAAAAAATTTCGATCCGGCTAACCGCTGCGTGAAATCTTGTATATGAGGAATCGGATAACGGTCCGGTACGGTCTGTGCATTCAAACTACGGTAGTCCCCGCATGGTCTCCAATCGCCGTTTTTCTTTGGCACCATGTGAAGCGCTGAGGACCACTCACTGTCGCTAGGTTCAATGACCCCTAATTTTATCATCTCGTCAAACTCGCGTTTGGCGGTAACCAGCTTATCGGGTGCTAAACGTCGTGGTCGTGCAAAAACCGGGTGACCTTTAGTCACAATCTTGTGAGTTATGCCGTGTTTGACGGTCTCACCCTTAGTCGTAGGGCGTGTCAGTTCCGGGAACTGGCCGAGGAGTTTTGTGTACTCATTCTGAACGGTATCAACTCTGTTCAATGACAGAGGTTTAATCGAAGATAGTGAAGCGGCAATGGCTAGGCCTGTACCCATGTCTCGAAGACATCTGCTTCTCAAGTCTACGAGCAAATTATAGTGGATTAAAAAATCAGCCCCGATTATGGGTTGCTGCACATCTGCCACTATGAACGTCCACGGATATTCACGCTTTAAGCCGACATCGACGACGCGTTTACAGTTGCCGTAAGTATGTATAGTACTGTTATTAGCTGCCACCAGGGGGAGACTGCCAGCGTCCGAAATCCCGTTAGCGCAAGATTTCGGCAGAACACTGACAGCTGCGCCCGTGTCGATTAAATATCTGCATTTATGTCCTTTATCTGTGACATATAATAACTTAGAGTGAGATAACGCGATATTCGCTACTTCGCGCTGACCTAATGAGACATAGTATGAACAGGGTTCACTGCACAAGCGCGCCTTTTCACCGTAAGTTTGGTGGTAGTAGCAAACCTGTGCAGTGGCTGTGTCGGTCGGTTGCGCGACATTATTTTGCGGCGGCGGTGCGAAAGGTCGAACATTTTGTTGTGCATTAGTACAATTATTTGAATTATTAACAAACTCAGTGGCCTGTGCATTCGGCGGCGGAACGAAAGGTGGAGCATTATTCTGTTCATTGCTATAATGACTAGGTTGGTTGCTAACAAAACCTGAGGCCTGAACATTAGGAGCAAATGCAGGCGCGTGAGCATAGTTATTTGCTCGTCCACGTCCTTTATTTTTTTTCCTCTCTGATGTAGTCACTGTTTCTAATCTCTTGATTCGCTCAGACAGATCCTCTAACAAACCAACTAGTTTGGTGGTTTCTTCGACTTTAATCTCTGCTACCCCCATCTTACTCTCTTCGACGTCCTCTTCTGCTGCCAGTGCCCGGTCGGCCAAAACGGCCAAACTTTCGAGGGTGGCACTGTCGGGTTGAGTCGCCAAATGGGCTCTGATGGAAGCGGGCATCTGGCGTATGAACGCTTGCCGAATTACAGCCTTCCCCACCACAGCTTTGGTGCCGAAGCCTGCAGTCTTCTGCAGACGCCGCAGGAAACGCGAGGGAATGTCATTTCCAATCTTCTCGCCAGAGATAACTTTGTTGACCCTTTCGGGTGTGGTCAATCCTCGTCTCTCAATCAAAATCGCTTTCAGGCTGTCGTATTTGCTGGACCTGAAAGGCTGAAGTAGCACGTCCCTCACGTCCGATGCAATCTCGCCCGAAAGTGCAGCGCAGGTTAAGCTGTACCTCTCGTCATCATCATTGATCTGGTGAAGAGCGAACTGAGTCTCAATTTGGTTGAACCAGAGCTCAACATCCGAGGCGTAGAAAGTGGCGATTTTGAACTTTGGTAAGTTCGTAGCACGTCTCTGCGACTGTCTACCGAGCGGTGAAGAACTCCTTGAGGAGTCGCTCCTAGAGTGAGAATTTATACGTCTAGCTCGAGCAATTCGAGCGAAATCAGCTTTGAGGCGTTGATATTCCTCGTCCGCCTCTCGGAATCGAACCTCATTGTCCTCACTGTCGGGATGATAATCATCTTTAGGTCTAGCACCCGAACCTTCTAGGGGCATGAAGCCTTCACTGTCGTACTGCTTTGACATTATGAAGTAGTGTTTTTAAAATTATCTAACTAGTGAAGCATCTGAGATAGCTGGCCTATTGGCTCTACGTCTATCCCAAATGTGTTTAAAATGGCATGTCGTATTAACACATGCCAACTATTTTTGACGCGCCGTGCGCGGATAGGTTGTGCAATGCCGTGAAAATCAGATGAAAAAATGTCTGTAATATGTTGAAGCTTAGAAGTGTAGACTGTAGAAAATGTTCATGCTATGTCGCATGTTGCGAGAAACGGGGGTTGCAGATTAGTTGAAAAAAATGCGTCGTTGAAGTTTCACCTAAATGCTGTGCACTAATTCACAAAAGGTATGTATTGATTGAAGTGAAACTGAAGGTCTATATGAGACATAAAACGTTTTCACCTAGTCACACACATGCAAAATGGTACCGTGAAAACCGTAGGTCGAAGTGGTACATAAAAATAATATGCCAGATACAACTATGATAAGCTATGCTAAGCTAGGATAATAGTATTTTGTAAATCGCCCTGGGTGAAAAAATTTTTTCACACAAGTCGAAAAACACATTCAAATATTTGCAATGTTTCGCAATAGCGCAACTGTCAAATCGAATATTTCTGTATTTATAAAAAAATTAAACTATCGTGAGAAAATTTCGTTCTCAAACTGATAGACTAAATGTGACTGCGAAGAAAAACAGTGACATTTATGATTTAAGAATAATATCTAAAACGTGACTGACAGTCGTCTATGCTGATTAATGATAAAGTATATCATTTCGCTGAAAAATGATGTCTGTGATGAACATTCCACTTTTTTTTTTTATTAATGGTACGTTCATCACCGAGTCATTCTCATAAACGTCCAAATCAATCGCTCGCATCGATTCATTGATTGACGTATAAACCGACTGTCTTCGGTGCGGTTGTTTTTATGTCGTCTGTGGTGGGTGTGTGTGTGGTGTATTGTCGGTGCTCACAGCCTGTGCGGCAGGCAGCATGTGGCTTATAGTCTGTGACGGTAAGCTGTGGGCGGTACGTACATAGTATACAGTCAGCATCCCCGTCTCGCCTCACATTAGCATATTCATTACCTACTGCGTGCCCAAATAAGGCGCTAAATAGCCTAGCACGATTACAAACACCGAAAGGCGTTTCAAAGTGAACAAAAATCTCGCACAATTAGTGGCAGAATTTGTTTTCGAAACAAATTATTTACATTTCTTCTCCCTCAATCGTTTTGAAAAAGAAGATTTATAAACAATTTAAAAAAAAATTATTACAATCAGTCCGTGTAAAATTTGGAACACGTGAAAAATGATCTCCACCAAATCAAAATGGCGGCCTATTTTATGCTAATGTGAGGTGGCGACACAGGTTCACTGTCCAGATGCATGCCGGTTAGGGGGGGAACACGTGGGTGCCCACGGCGGGCGAAGAGCTAAGTTAGGGAAACCAGCGTCCAAGATGGCGCACACCTACCAAATACAAGTACAATATTTTTAAACAGACCAAATAAGACCGTTTATTGACATTCATTTAGGGAAACAATTTATTTTGGCCCTAAACCTATGAAAGGTTACCCGAGTCGAAGCGATATTTAAAATTTCTGACGATTTGTAGAAAAAATCGGAAAAAATGACGAGATTTCGTCTATGGACTTTAAAGTTGAGTTACCCAATTATGGTAATCAACGATAAAAATTGAGTTACCGAAAATTCCCACTTCCTACTCGCCTACAGTGGCATTAATAGGATGAAGGCATTAAACAAACTCTTACAATTAAAAAATGATAGACTAGGTCTATGAGAATAATTTTCTGGATTCTCCTAGAGAAACCGACAAGGTCGCCATCTTGAAAAGGCGCCAAACACGTCGGATTTCGACCAAAAGTTTAGAAATTTACGCCGTTTTCGACGTAAAGAAACGTGCTTCTCTTCTGATAAGTCTTTCTGACTAATTTAAACTGGCATATATATAATGACCTACAGCTTTCACGTACCTTATGAAAAAAATGCTATTGATTTTTTTCAAAAAATCCCTTAAAATTAATGAAAACTATCCTTGAAAACAGCGGTTTTCAACTGGCGTCTAGGTGAAAACACTGTTGCGTCGATGATCAGTCGTCAGGGGTCACCAGTATGGCGTGATGGGCCTACGCCGGGAGCTCCATTATGGGGTCACAATGGCCGACGAGGGACTCCGCCCAATCTCACCATTAAAACTCAAACTTCCTCCTCCTCCGTCGAGTCGACGGTTCCAAACAAGTCAGAAAACTCTCTCCTCTCTTGTCATGTTTATTTGATTAACATGCGATAACAGCAAAGCACAACCTCCCGCGCACGGCACGTCTCTATTGACATAACGAGAGCGAGCTACGGCACGTCCGTAGTCGCCGAGTGTAACGCCTGAAGTGCGGGAAAAATACCAAGGCCGCACACATTGCTTTATGTGCACCCGTCACCAAGGTACGGAAACGAGGCGGTCATCCCCATCCCCCCGCGTCCAGGAGGCTGGGGATAAACGCCACATTAACTGAACGACGTCAGGATCCTACAGACATGTGGTGTGTATCAAATTGAGTGAATCAGCTGTCAGGCCGGTCAACAGTATACTGGATACAGGTAGGTTGTGTTGTACACGCTCCGCTCTCACACCACAATGGATGACCCTTGACTGCCTAGGGAGATTCTAAAGGCAGAACAAAACAAAACTGGGGCAGTACTTTTTGCGATATTAGATAATTATCGTATTATGTATGAATCTTACTTACTTATAACATTGATTTAGTGATTAGATAAGAAGATTTTAAAATTAGTATAAAAATATATATTTATATTGAATAATATTTCGACCTGGCGGTCTGAGTGTCTCGAGTGAAGACGCACAGGCAGTGTACAACAACAAAAAGGCGTTATATTATCGCCCACTGTAATTAAATCTTGAGATTTTGCCCCTTTGTGACTGTCTATTTATCAATTTAGCTTTGGCATAGTGATCTATGATATACTTATTAATGCTATTCAGCTACTTAGCTTTTAAATTGATGTGCCGATAACTTCTCAAAATGTGTTCTTAGGCAGAGCTCTGAAATCGCCTCTTCACCAACCAATCAATCAACACTACCTAGCCAAGGTGAGGCCAGGGCAGAAATTGGGGGGAGGGGGGGGGGTGGAGGGGGGCCCGGTTGAGTCGCTGATAAACAGCGCCCAGGCTAAAGAGACATTTTTTTTTTACTGCTTGATTATTGTGAGGGAACACAATAATAATTGTGATAAACACAAAAGTATTGTGAGTGAACTTGTCATGGAAGGGCCCTGTGGCTGTATAGGCCTACTCCTGTAAGCCAAGGCCTACACAGTCACAGGTAGGGCCTACATGCATGGTCACCAGTAGGTCACTGTCAGTACATGGCACTGGCAGAACATGCTGTAGCATTACAAATGTTCTATCACAGAGATATTTGCATACCATTCTTTCCGGCAATATGAAGATTCTGTCAGCACGCAGGCGCAGCAAACTGCAACCTAAGGCTGTCGCAATGGCAGGGAGGTCATAGTTCAGTGGATTTTGACTAAAGCATGTTTCGCGGTATGGACGATGTTTTATGATTGCTTCTGATACTATGGGGTATCCCGAGCAGAAATCAGCCGGGTGCCACTTGGGTACCCTTGGGCGGAATTTTTTAACCTTTTCACTACCATACATGACAGAAATTTCCGTCGTCATTCGTCAATGAACGTAACCATAAAATGACACAAATTTTCGTCAAATATATACTACATTTGTGTATTTTTCGTCATTTGAAGCTGGAAATTGCGTTAGCAATTCCAGCTTCAAATGACGAAAAATAGAACTCCTACACCAGTATATCTGGATCCTGGTATGCACCCCGGCCTGGAAGTCAAAGGGTTAAGGGCAAACACAAAATGGCCGCCAGATATTTCAAGGTCAAATATGTTTTTTTCAACAAATGAAGCCAGGAACAAGTGTAATACCTCATTTTCATGTGATTTTGACTGGGCAATCCATTTCTTGTATTATTTTTATGATATATGGTCATCTTCAAGGTCAAAACGTCAATTTCAAGGTCAAATAAGCAAAAATATCCTTTTTAACAAATAAAGCTAGGAACATGTGTAATACCTCTTTTTCGTTGGATTTTGTCTGAAAAATCCATTTATGGTATTATTTTGGTGATCCAAGGTCATCTTCAAGGCTGAAAGGGCATTGCCAAGGTCAAAAACAAAATGGCCGCCCGATATCTCAAGGTCAACTATGATTGTTCAACAAATGAAGCCAGGAACAAGTGTAATACCTCATTTTCGTGTGATTTTGACCGGGCAATCCATTTCTTGTATTATTTTCATGACTCAAGGTCATTTCAAGGTCAAAAAATCAATTTCAAGGTCAAATAAGCAAAATTACCATTTTTAACAAATCAAGCTGGGAACATGTGTAATACCTCTTTTTCATGTGATTTTGTCTGAAAAATCCATTTATGGTATTGTTTTGTTGATCCAAGGTCATTTTCAAGGTCGAAAAGTCATTTCCAAGGTCAAAATGTAAAAATATGATCTTTTCGAAACAAAATAGGAAGAAGTGTAATACGTCTTTTTGGCGTGTTTTTTGACTGAATAATCTATTCTTGATACTATTTTGATGATAAAAGGTCATCTTTAAGGTCAAAATGTCAATTTCACGGTCAAGTGAAGGAGAATATGATTTTTAACAAATACAGGTAGAACATGTGTAAAAAACTTTTTTTTCGTGGGATTTTAAGCGAAAAATGTCTTTTTCCTATTACTTTGGTGATTTAAAGTCATCCTCAAGGTCAAATATATGTTTTAGCGTATAAGCTAGAAATTGAAGCACGTATAATACCTTGTTTTGGGTTTTATTTTGACTGGATAATCTAATTCTGTTGGGTTTAAATGATCAAACAAGCTCAAGGTGAAGACATCGGCTCGAAGGCATTGGATGGCAATTAACAGAGATGTGTTAAAGAGTGATGGAAAAGCTCTAACGGTCGATGAGGAGGTATTAAAGGGCAATGAGAAGGCGATAAAGGACAATGAAAAGGCATTAAAGGGCAATGAGGAGGCATATTATAGAGAAATGAGGATGCGTTAATGGGCCACAAGAGGCGTTACAGAGCCACCGAGGGCCTTATAATGTGAGAGAAAGGCATTATGGAGCTATGGAGAGGCACTAAAGGGAGACAATAATGCGTCTTCATGGCTTTCAGCCTCCTCATCGCCCTTTACTGGCTTCCCATCACCATTTAATGCCTCCCCATCACCATTTACCGCCTCTTCATCGCCCTTTAACCCTTTAACATCACCATTTAACGCATCTCCAGCATCTTTTTAACGCCTCTCCATCAACCTTTAACACTTTTTCTTGGCCCTTTAACACCTTTCTGTCACTATTTGACATCTCTCCGTCATAATTTAATTTTTCTCAGTTGCCCTTTAGCGATTCCCCGTCATCTTTAACGCCTTCTCATCGCCCTAAAACACATATCCATCACCCTTTAGCACCACCGCATCACCTGTTATTTAATGTTTCCTCGTCACCCTCTAACGCCATTCAATAACCCTTTCATGACACCCACCAACACATCCCGTCACCCTTAGCGCCTCTTCGTTGTTCTTCAACGCCTCCTCATTGCCCATTAACGCCTCCCCATCGCCATTTAACTCATCTGCAGCGCCTGTTAGCGTCTCTCCATCACCCTTTAATGCATCTCCATCAACCTTTATTACTTTTCCAATGCCCTTTGACGTCTCAGTCACCATTTAACGCTTCTCTGTCGCCCTTCAGCAATACTCCATTGTTTTAACACTTTCTACTCACCCTCACACGCTTATCCAGCACACTTCAACTCCTCCCAATTGCCCTTCAGCGCTTTTCCATAGTCGTTTAACGTTTCATGGTCGCCCTTGAACGACTCCTCATCACCCATTACCGCCTTCCCATAGCCTTCCCATAGCCCTTTCATGCCACCGCGCCACCTTTTAATGCATCTTGTCGCTCTTTAACGCCCCATTTTTGCCCCTTAACACATCCTCGTTGCCATTCACCGCCTCCTCATTGCCCTTCAATGCCACCTCATTGCCCTTTAATGACTACTCATTTTCTTTTAACCCTTCTTACTCGCTCTTTAGCGCCTCTGGGGCGCCTTTTTAGCAACTCGTCGACATCCTTTATTGCCTTCCCATTGTCTTTTACCGCCTCTCTGTCACCTTTTACCGCCTCTCCATTGATCTTTTATGCTTTTTCGTCGCTATTTGACGCCTTTCCGTGACCCTTTGATGCCTTCTAGTTGTCTGATCATTTCACTCTGATGATGTGTATTCATGAAAACCCTACTAGAATTAGATTATCCGGGTAAAGATACACCAAGACAATTTATTATGTGGGCTCCAATATGTAGAATACTACGTTAAAATAATATTTGACCTTGATATTTACATTTGACCTAGAGGATCACCTCAAATAACCAAAATCATACCAGAAAGATATTGTTCTAGCTTTATTTGTTGAAAATCATATTTTCGCTTACCTGGCCTTGAAATTGACACACTGACCTCGAAAATGACCTTTAATTATAAAAATAGTAGCAGAAATGGATTATTTGTCAATATTACACTAAAAAGACGTACAACACTTTTTGCTATTTATGTTTGTTAATTGAATTTTGATGACCTTGAATTGAAATTGACCTTGAAGATAACCTTTAATCACTCATATAATACTATAATTGGATTTGTCAATCAAAATACCATAAAAAGAGGTATTACACACATTCCTAGCTTTATTTGTTAAAAATGATATTTTCTCTTACTTCACCTTGAAATTGACCCCTTGAAGATGACCTTGAATAATCAAAATAATATCAGATATGGAATGCCCAGTCAAAATTGCATGAGGTTTTACACATGTTCCTAGCTTTATTTGTTAAAAACGGTAATTTTGCTTGATTGACCTTGATATTTGACCTTTTGACCTTGAAGATGACCTTGAATCATGCAAATAATACAAGAAATGAATTGCCCGGTCAAAATCACATGAAAATGAGGTATTACATTTGTTCTTAGCTTCATTTGTTGAAAAATCATATTTGACCTTGAAATATCTGGCAACCATTTTGTTTTTGACCTTGGAAAGGACTTTCGACCTTGAAGCTAACCTTGGATCAACACAATAATACCATACATTCATTTTCAGATAAAATCCCATGTAAAAGAGGTATTACACATGTTCCTATCTTTATTTGTTAAAAATTGAATTTTTGCTTCTTTGACCTTGAAATTGACGTTTTGACCTTAAAGATGACCTTATATCATAAAAATATTACAAGAAATGGATTGCCCAGTCAAAATCACATGAAAATGAGGTATTACACTTGTTCCTGGCTTCATTTGTTGAAAAATCATATTTGACCTTGAAATATTTGGCGGCCATTTTGTTTTTGCCCTTAAAAAATCCCGCCCAAGGGTGCCAAAGTGGCACCCGGCTGATTCCTGCTCAGGACATCCCTTAGAACCAGAATCAATCATAAAACATCGTCCATACCGCGAAACACGCTTGAGTAAAAAAATGTCATTTGACAACTGGACTATCCGGGGATTTTTTTTCAGAGAAGGCTTTAAATCGCTTCTAGTGATATCTAAAGTTGCATTTCAAGCTTTGAAACAACTCATTTTTCCCTAATCAGTGGCGGATCCAGGGGGGGGGGGCACGCGACCCCCTCTTATTTTTGCCAAATACTTTAAAAAGACCCCTAAATTGGCTAAAATTTACCAAAAAATATTGGGGGCAAGCCCCCAAAACCCCGGGCGCCCCCTTTTTTTCAGATCCTGGATCCACCACTGCTAATGAAACACTGAAAAATATCTCTGGAAATGATTTCTGAGAATTGTCATCAGAATGGAATGTTTTTTAGTCAGGGGTGAAAGCTTGTCGACGACATGACGACAGATCACAAACACTGCATACCGGCTAGTTATAGTCCTATAGATCTAGATATTTATGCTCATTATGGTAAAATATAATTAAGGCCTAGTCTAACAAGTTGTACGCCTATATAATTAGTTACTAGGCTATATGGGAGAATATACAATTTAAGGGGTCTTTCAATCTGTATTTTTGAAAAAAAATAAGTCGCTTCAAATTATATATACTAGGGTCGGATATTGAGGGTAAGGTCTATGTGATACACATTTAAAATATCAGAGCTTAATCTCGAACAGATTTAAAAATATATGTGTGTTTTTGTGAAGGACATTAAAAATAAAATGTCAACTCAGCAACGAATTATATATATATATATTTGATCATTTTCAAATTTTAAATATCATAAATTGCTTTGTATGATAGTTTAGTGATATGTTAGTATTTATAACACTTTTTAAAATAAGAATGGCTAAGACAGAACAGTGATTTTATTGTGAAATTATATAGTTGCTGAGTTGACATTATCGTTTCTGAGTTGACAAAACACGATAATTGCACATAAAAGTCATGTTTTAAGCGCATCTACAAGATCTCTTAACACTTGAGCCCCATTTTCTAAAAAAAAAATTGGTTTATCATTATAAAGACAAAAAAGAAATGGGAACATAACAAGCCTAATTTGAAAATGTATTTCGAGGGCCATTGTACAATACATACATGCCAATATAATGAGGGTAAATTTGATTTAGAAATTTAACTAAGTGTTATTTGTAGTTTTATTTATGTAAACAACTTCTAAAATACCCTCTCACTCTAATTCAATCAAAAGCAGCTTCTGTTTAACTGCATTTTACATTGACTGAGTTAAAATTTCAGTTTTACCTCCAATAAGGGGGACAGAAAGCAGAATTCAGTAAACTCAGCAACGTTTTTGTTTTCAACTCAGAACCGTTTTTTCATTGTTGTAAAAATGTCTACATAAGCGAATACTCTCTCAATCTAATTTGATTGAAAACATATTTTTTAATTGCATTTTACATTCATAGAGTTACGCTTTTAGTCCTAATTACATTACTGAGACAGAAAGCTAAATTTGGTCAACTCAGCAACGTTTCTGAGTTGAGAGATCAACTCACAAACGTTGCTGAGTTGATCGAAATAATAATGTTGCTGAGTTGAATACAGACAACATAAAATGATCTCTATGTATTTAAAATAGATGTATCATTGCCCACCGATGCGGTAGGGGGATGGCCATCATTATCAAGCACTTTGTTCAGTTTAACATGTTTTCAATTATTTTTTGCTAAATTATGAGCGTTTCTGAGTTGACACAGGAATTGAATACGTCTCAGGGGTGATTGTTTTGGTTGTAAAATAGCTATTCAGATTGAATGTTTACAAATATTTCACCTACCTCAAAATATTGGGACTTTGCAGCTGTCTCTGCATATATCAAAGTAATTACATGGTATCACACCACAATTTGAGGAGTTTAGATAACACTGGCGTTGCTGAGTTGACCGGTTTGCGTGAGACAACTAAAAAGCCTTAGTAATTGTATCCTTGGCAACTTTTTATATTGAGTTCATGTCTGTATATGAATAAATTCCGTTGAACATAACAATTGCGCTACAAAATAACTCGGGGTTAAGTTATTTCCGAGAGATCTTCCATGTTAAAACAGTCTATGTTTCAGGTGTTAGATATCGGGAGACATTGCATTTGTGTACAAATTCGTGTATTTTAGCACATTGCATGGGAAATAAAAAAATATTCGTCAGAGATATTAAATTTTTTTTTTTCTCAGTTTATCGTATTGCCCATAGGACAATAATAAAAAAAATCGGACCCACACAATACATAAATTCGCTCAGAATAGCCAAAAGACACAAAATGACCCTTAATATTAGGCTATATACTATATGAGCTATAGCCTATAATACTCCTTTGTAAAGTGAAAAAACAGTAGCCTCTTACTTGTAGAGTGAGCAGATACTGTCTTTTGGCGCTGAATGGGACATAACAGAAAAATATGTCATATGTTCAAAGCTTTATTTCATTATGGTACAGTATGAAGCTAATTCAGGGTAAAGTAGGTCTACCGCGAGAGGCCTTTCCCACAGAATTTCTAAGTGCTAGTGCCAGTCATTTCCTGATTTTCCCGTCAAGATTTATTTTTCCCTATGTTAGATAATAAACAGACCACTATGGTAACCTACCCTCTTAGCTGCCTAGAGTAGGAATTCTACATAATTTTGATAATAATCAGTGTTAGAATTCTTGCAGGGATATTTTTGAAAACAATTGTCCCTGTTTCTACCTTTCACAAGTAGGCCTATACCTGTATGTAGTTTTCTGAAATATACCTAATTCAACTAATTTTGTGCAGATACCGTAGGTCACATTTAATAATATAGGCTGACATGGGCGGCTCACACCATCACTCATTTCAACCAAATAAGGTGGCCTAAATTTACATAACTTTTGAAGGCCAGACCCCAAAAACCCATGGCACCCATTTTTACTCCTATCCTGGATTTGTCACTGGTCCATATATCTCTATATAATCCTATTCTGAAGTGCAAAACCAAAATGCAGTATCTGCTTACTGTACAAGTGAGCAGATACTGCCTTTTGGTTTTGCACTACAGGGAGTATAGGTCTAGTTGTATATTGTCCCAACACCAATCTCAATTTAATATCTAGCCTATAATATTATTTAGTAAATTAATATAGATTAGGCTGATAACGTTAGTTATACAATTTTATTATCATGATTATGAATTATTTATTGTGACATTGTTTGGGTGTAGAGATTATTTTAGCTAATATATGCCTCATCAATGTAATTTACGCCATTGTCACTTCTATATTAAGAGGGGTGATTATGGTGGAAATTTCTCAAAGATGTGTACCGGTAACCGTGTTTGTCAATTTCTTCTAAAACCAATTAATATTTGAAGAAAGCGGGAAGGATGTCTAGTGTCCTCTGCAAGAGAATGTTTAAATTCCTTCATTATCAACATAATATATCATTGTAAATTTAAAATAGATGATATGTTTGAATAGATATACATTTCAGGTTTTCTATTTGAATAATTAAATTAACACTGGTGAGCATGTTCCTTGATTGTTACAAAGTTCATAGCAAGTTCAC
Organism: Flabesymbios commensalis; assembly: GCA_964017125.1. Classification (NCBI taxonomy): domain Eukaryota; kingdom Metazoa; phylum Annelida; class Polychaeta; order Terebellida; family Flabelligeridae; genus Flabesymbios; species Flabesymbios commensalis. The sequence continues at coordinate 8,357,343 of OZ024918.1, read as the reverse complement.
CAAACATGCTGAGTTATCAAGTACTGTGGTGATTTTTATCCAATGTGACTTGTACATCCACCTATTTGTAACTAAATTAGGCCTACATTGTTATCAATTTAGTAGCCTAATGCCTACTATTTTATGGCAACCCTTCAAGTGAATCTATCATGTTATGGTATTACAGTACCCATGCTACCACATTTTTTTAAGCATGATTATGTGTTGTAATGTTTATTGTATTTTGTATCATTGTTTACTGTGTAGCCTAGTGATGACATTGTAAATGTTTTTTATCAATGTGGCAATATCTATTTTCTATCTGCTATTTTAATTCGGGCGAAATTTGAGTTATAATCTCATACGCATTTTTCAATGTGTACATTTTTTTGACACAATCTATATGTGTTTTGATATTTTTACCAAATTCACTTCTGGCTCTCTCTTTTAAAATTCTGGTGGTTTCAATTCTCAAACTTATTTTTCAAAATCTATTTCTTATCTGGTATTTTACTTTTGGCTTATAATGTACTTTGAGTTTCAAATATCAACATGCAAGTAGCATATTTGTGTGTTGCTATTGATGGTTAAAAATGTCATGGAGGTGGGCTGCAATAAAACTTTTGGCCTCATCTGTCCATGAAAATTACTATATAGGCTGCTGGTAGACAGCCCCTCAGTAGGCCTAATACAGTACAAAAAAACATTTTCAAATGTGTCAGCGTATAAAAAGTAGTCATATGTAGGAAATTCCTTGAACCTTGCATTTAGAGATTGCAGTAGGCCTACGCCTCTAGGCATATAGTTTACTAGGCCTATGAATAAGTAAAAAGTGCTCCACTGGCACATTCAGCCAGCTGTGTAGTTTTTAATAGGCAGTTTTGACAGTGGATATGGAAGAGAACAGCCAAGTGTTGTAAAAGGGGGGCCACTATGCAATTACTACGGGGGGGAGGGGGGGGATGGTGAGGCGCTGGAGGTTTCGAACTGAACAAATTATTTATTTAACTCCTCTGTAATATTTTATTAATTTCACACTTTGCCTCAAGCAAAATAGACCTCTATTTATTTCACATTTTATATACTTTTTTCTACAAATAGGGATCCCAAAGTAAGCTTAGTATTGATGTAGAGGTTAGGGAGACGAGCGAAGCGTGCTTCACAAATTAAAGCATCTTTTATTGCTGCTGAGCGAAGGGATCGAGGCCAAACATTTTTCGAGGGCCCTTAAAAATTTATTTAGGCCCTACATGTCCTTTAGACAATTATTTATTTCATGAAAATTCAGTCTCAAAATATTTATTTTAAAAATATTCCAGCTCCCCCTCTGCTCACCTGGAGATTGAATGGTGGCCCCTAAATGTCAACTTTAATGTTGTCAACATTCGTAGGCATAGGCCCTACTCATGCCAAGAAGGTTCTATATAATGGAAGTAATGTCTACAGTTGATACTAGCCACAATGTCAGCCTTAAATGTCGCCCAATGTCCTGTCACGCTTAGGCCAACATTAGTACCACATTTTTCCAACACACCCCGGGGACCTTGTCTACTGTAGGGGCCTACTGGTGTTGTGTCACTGTCAGAGCCAGAATTTCATTGAGTTATTCTGCTGTTGTCAGTCCGGTTTCAGATGATTATAGAATGGTTTCATGGAATTTTACTAAAATAGCAATTATTAAAAAGTAAAGTATGCTTTTATTTCGACTACATTATTATTATTGAATTGCATTGTTTAATTAAAATATATAAATGTTATTATTTGATCAAATAAATGAATCCGAGTCTGTTTCAACGTTGGGCCAGCGTCATATACTGTTAAACGTGCATTGTGTCAAGGTATCATGTTTTCTGAGATCAATTCGTGGATGGGGTAGGGTTGAGTCATCCAATTTCCAGCAAACTTGAGACGCTGAACCAATACTGGTTTAAGGATGGGCCAGCGTTGTAGATGGGTAACCAACCTTGAACCAACATTGGCTCAGCATCTCGTGTTTGCCAGGATTACTCGCCGCGAAATGTGCGACATAGAAATAACCGTTGTCATATTAGTGGGGATGCTTGTGTTCATAAATAAATTCCCGTGGGATTTTGGTGGTTAAAATGTGCCACCTGCTCAGAATATACTACAAAATAAGAAAAAGTTTAATGATATAGTTTAGATATAGAGACGAAATTCCTGATTTCTTATTTTGAACAACCAAAGTCCATGTCTAAAATAAGCAATTTACGGGAATTTCGTCTCTATATCTAGTCTAGCTGGTGAATGCGCAGCACAACAATTAAAAAACTTTGCAGTTCTAGTCTATGGACATGTTTACATCACATGGTCATATTAATAAGCCAAACAAAAAATCACCGATTTTTTTATGATTTAGGCCTGAGCCAGTCCTTTTAACATTCTGGAAACTACTTAAATCTCACCTATTTGAACTGGCTTTTAGTCAGACAGAATGCTGATATAACCTGGAAATTCATAGATAAGTTTATATTTTGTTTGATTTGTGTTCAGTGGAGGCTAGAGTCATCATTTCCACCGGGAGTTCTCAATTTTACCCAGTGGCAATTTTTGTATTTGCATATTTCCAAGATGGCCGCCAATCGCTAGGCTTAAATCTATAAAATGACATATATCTGGGCCTAATTGTTTCAATTATCTGATCTTAGAATCGATTTCTATCAAACCAAATGCCATAAGTAAACTTCTGACATTTTAAAATTATTTGGAAGTCAGGGTCAAAGGTCAAGGCCATTTTGTAGGTCTGATAAGGTAAAAAAGGGCATCAAATGTAGAGTGACAGAATTTCACACAACCAAAACAAAATTCATTTAACCCCTTCAGGGCTAACTTGACGGGTGCACCCGTTATGAATTAGTGCAAGGTATGGACTTGCATGACGGGTATACCGTCATTCTTCCAAAGTCATTCTTGCAAAGTAGCCTGAACATGGTGAATATAAACGGCGACCTATAATGCATAGCGGGGCAGTTATAAGTGGGGTATTTTTTCTGGGGAATCTTCCAAATCCGGATACAAGCATCAAAATTGGCATGAATACTCCCTGTTGGCTACCTTTTTCGGGAACAAAACTTTAGCCGAATAAAATGTCAAGATGGCCGCCATATTCAAGATGACCGCCATTTTGAGTATCAAAATATATGTTTTTTGTATAAAACCCTAGATAATTGTCGTATTTGAATGATCTTGGTCTCAAATCATATATTTTTGGCTATGAGGAATCATAATTTATATTTTGCGCGACCGAATATTCAAAATGGCGGCAATTTTTCAAGATGGCCGCCTCACTTTTCGGAGTAGTTTTGCCACAACTTTTGCGGCAGTTGCGGAATAGGGCTGTGTAGTGGATGTAGCACCTGTGTTTTGTAAATCATCCACATTTCTGCGATGGCTTCCTGGCACTGGTCCTTGCAATGGAATATGGTCTTGGTGAAATGCAAATTATTGGTGATTTATTGAGCATAATCGGCACAGGAGAAATGTCTTGGTATAACCAAGGCACATGGGTGACGTCACTGCCGTGGGACTCAGCATGGGGTTTAACATCAGCTAAGTCGAAACTTAGTGTCAGAAATGCTGAGTCTAAATGGGTCTAATGAGCCCGGATCTGTCAGCTATAGTTAATTAGTTAGATTAGATGTCCACGCCTGAATAGACAGGGTGTGACCGAGCGCAGAACCAAGGAAAATGGGACTTTGGTCGTATCCCATACCTGGTGGTAAAATGATGACCTCGATTGAACTGTCGATAAAGATGCCAAAAACTGCACCAGCGAAAACGTGTATTTTCCACACTGACTGGAAGAAGTGCTGTATTTATCAAGAGGAGAAAAATAAAGATCTCATGCAAAGGCCTATCAATTCTCCGGAGTATCACTATGGCTTTTATAGCATGATTGCGACGAACATGCAATACTTCTCTTCTATGCCCTCGGTGTCCTTTGTTCTGGATCATACAAGGCTTGAAAAAGGCTGAGGAAGCACTGAGGAGGAACAATGCACTAGCACCCGGCAGATGTACCAAGTAGGCCTAACAGTATGTAGCTCTTTGTAAAGCCTATCCTGACTACTGCGGCGGGACTGAAAACACTGAGGAAGCCCCTGTGCTTTACCCACCATCGTGACCAATGCTGATAAATTACTGTATGTAATTCATAAGTTTCCCTGTATCTAACTCACAAGAACCCATATTTTAAGATCTCTTTTCTGACAGTATAATTGACAAATTGTTGACAGCAAAATGTAGAAAAAAATCATTCTGGATGTCATTGTGTTCTTTTGTGTTGGACTTTTTCAAATAAAAAACGATTTTTTTATTGAAAGTGTTTGTATTATGAGATTATGTCATAATAATAAAGGATAAATCAATGATTAAAAAAACTAAAGGTTAGATCTATATGGGGACATTGTCTGTCATCTTATCTTACTGCATGTTACGCTTTAATGAATAATACACAAAATCTAACTTTTATAAAATGCAAATTGACCCTCTTAATTGCTCAGAATTTATATCCAGTACTCCAAAAACAGTCAGCTTCTGCGGGCCCAGCAAGACCCCCTGCCTATTGGGTCCCACCAAGTCTTTTGACCTAGGGCCCACATAGGCCTACACCTAAATCTGGCGCTGGCTACTCTAGTGCCAACACTTAGAACTGGTAATGACCGGACCGATTTGTTGTAAAGTTTTTCCGTTTTATCCAGGTGAACCTGATCACGCTCGTTCACTTCTTTGATAGATTTTTGTTATTTAGGTGGAAAGGCTCGTTCTTGAATAGGCAATGTATCTCTGGTCAGATGACCAAAGACTATCTGCTCTGTTATACACTGTTCATTATATCACTGTTATACATCTGTTCTACTAAGATGAATTTAAGGATACAATAAATTGAGAATAACAACAACTTACTGTTTCTCCCACTCACCAGATGTCCCTTGGTCCATATGTAGATAGCCCTGTATACCAGACTATTCCGCGATCTGAGCTGCAGTCTTGTATTCTTGTATAGTAGGCTATGTATTTGCTGCGTTGCTTCACAGGATTGCAAATCTGGATATGGATGTAATGTAATAATGTTGCTAATAGCAAAAAAGGTGCAATAATTTAAAGTGCATTTTTGTAACCATACAAATGTGCCTCCATGTGCTATAAAATGAATACTACTGCAGATTAACAAAATCTCTTTTCTCTGAATACACTTGTGGTACCAATGTATAATATGGACAAGGTAACGTATCGGAAAAATAAACATTTTTTAAATTTCTTACTTTGAACACCAAGGAGTGTAGAAATATGTGTAACCCTACGAATTTTCAATAAAGAAATGGCATCTGTGGAATTCCATGAAAGCACATTACAACCTTGTCCAACAGAATAACCAGGATACTGTGTACATGACATTCAGATTTTAGTGGTTGATATGGCTAGGAATGTTTAATATATCCTACAAATTATCACAGTGCCACATTTCGCTGTGTAGTGTGGTGTATACAGGAGGTAATTGATTATTTATGATGCATTAGCATGTCATGACATGGCAATATGTGGACGATACAGTTTAAGATATTCCTATGTTATAGAAGAGCAACCAGAGACTAATGATATTGGCATTCGTAGGGTTACACAAATGTTCGGTATTCGTAGGGTTACTATCTGTAAGAGAAAAACGTTAAATGGTTAAAAAATATAAGTTGTTCTTATTGCAAAACATCTAACATCATAGCGAGCACTTATAAGGTGTAGATTTCAACAAGATAATAAATATTTCTGTCCAAAAAATAAAATAAACATTTTTAAAAAGTTTGAAAATTATTTTAACTCACCATTGCAAAGGCAAATTTACTGTTAATTTACTTTCTTATACATCATATTTAGCAATATATCTAACCTGTATTGTTTTGTGTATTACAAATATTGGTAAGATTAAATTAAACATATCTAGCATCTGAAAGAGCTCACCACTGTGTAGATTCGTAGGGTTACCAAGTTCACAAATAGCTTCCAAACTGTAAAACACAGTATGATTTTAATTGGCATTTGAAGACCTTTCTCTAGAAACACGCTATTTTTCAAAAACAATATACAAACAAACAAAAACAAGTGGTACAATAGCGCCATAATCACTGTCTTGACTTCCCCAGTTGAAAAGGCATAATATTATTTGACAAATTATACAATTTTGTTCATTGATCTATTTGAAGGTAATTATAGCGTGTTAAATGTATTGGATATTGAGCAGTATCATACGGGACACACATGTGAAATATAACAGAATGAGCAGTCAATATCGAAGTATATTGTGATGATTTTTCATAGGTCACCTAGATAGAGTAACCCTACAAATGACAGTGTAACCCTACAAGCAAAGCCATTAAAAACATTTTGAATCAACGTAGAGCAACCAGCTTTTCCCTTTTCTGTTCATTGTGGCTCTATATGTCAGATACCTTTCACAAGTTAATGATACGTATATGTGTGTATATTTTCTAGGTTGACTATTAATTTAGTGAAAAATAATATATATTTCCATGATCTTCGTGCGCCTTATTGCTAAAAACGCGTTGTTCCACCCTTCTTTAATTGTTTATTAATTTGGCTGTCAAAGTAATGTTCGTTATCGACACTAAAATTAACACAACAAATATGTTAATTAATAGCCTTATTGTTCAATAAAATATCAATTTGTAACCCTACGAATACACTTTAAAAAACTAGAAGAACAACTTTTATATAAACAAATGCTATGAAATCATGATTTTAAAGAAAATGTTGTATTTATATTTTTATATTCAACTGCTATTTCCACTCTAAGCCTTCAATTAAAAGAAATATTATGTTTGACATGTCTTTATCATGTTTGTTTGTATGCTTTCTCAAAATTGATTAATTGCAGCAGAGGTAAAGTTGGCTGAAAATCATCATGTGCAGTATCAAATTTTCGCAACTGTTATTAAAGTGTTGTAAACATTACCACCTAATTGTTACAACTTGAACTGCTGCACTCTTTGTGTCCATAGTTTAATTACATGATGTAATTTACATATTAAATATATGCATCCGTTGGGTTACTCTGGTGTTCAATAACGAGCATGAACTCCATTCATGTTGCAACTATCACATATCAAGAGATCGCATATAATTTTTGTGAAAGTTCCACTTGTCTGCGATATAAATCGAAGAATTTAGGATTATACACCAAGGTCGTTTTTTGGCCGATATGCATCACTTTCGTGGGAATCGACCATATATATATATGATAAACTGACTGTGATTGAACCATTTAAAAAACAATATCGACGAGTGCAAATTTACATAAAATCTTTGGCTAATGTCGAGGTGATACCAAAGACCATGTACAATAAGATGATCAACTTACGGATTTCACCATACAAATGTGTGTAATACATTGTGCAGTGCTGTCCCCTTTTAACGGGAGCTGGAACTACGCTTTAGCAAGTGTATCATCATATAAAACAAGTGATAATTTCACCACTTTAGCCTCCAAATAAAAAATAATGTTTTTCTAGGTTTGACAGTTATGACATTATCTCTGCAATATTTATTTTTGGAACGAAAATAACTGCTAATATAACAGAAAAGTCATGTTATATTATCATACAATTTTAGGAATTAAAATGTCTTCATTTATATAACAGAAGAGCTGTGTACAGAAAGTGCACAAATATGTGGGCACAGAACGGGAGGGGAGTGACGATATGTCGTCAAGCATAGCGACCACAAAGGAGATCGGGGCAAAACATTAGTGACAACCATAACTTGGCAGACGTGTATTTGATTCAAACTTTTATTATTTAAAAAAAATATATTTAGAACACAAAAGCAATATTTTAAAATTATAATATGTGAGCATTCTCTCTCGGACCACTACCATCAATGTCACTGAGGACTGGAGCGTTAGCAGTACCGTATACTGATATCTTGAAAACTAGACACGTTCATTTTTATGACACAATTTATTTATAGTTGAATTTTTAATAATTTTCTATTTCTCCTGCCTTTACTGGTAATAAGGTGTTCATTGTTTTCCCGCAGTACATGGTGTAGCCTAATGGGGACATAAATATGTAATATTAACGTGAAACATTCGCAACTTACACGTGATTTAGTGTCTATGATGATGATAATAATTTGATCTCTGTTGTTACTCCTATGTAGAATGTGTTCAGGTATATTTCCGAAAATTCGCTTATTTGAACCAATTAATTGTATTAAATTTTGACGTGAAACAAAAGTCCCACACCTTGAATATTCAAATATTGCTTCTTAGACAGAAATGTATGCAATTTATTAGGGGCATCAAAATTACTTTACATTGATCACATGCAGATCGCGACACTTTGCAACAAACATATCCACTGATATATAATATTATACAAAAATAGTCTCTTCCTCAATGGTCATACCCGCTTGTGGCGTGAATGATTTCAGCATTGAATGAGCTAATTCTGTGACAGAATCAGCAGTAAAAGTAACATGCTTTATATCAACAAAATATTTCTGTTCTGGTATATTCCGAATGATAAACATGACAAATGATCCATGTCATTAGTCTATAATATACAGTAATATTATTTATATAGTATATATATCATTTCCATTGCCCTTATCTTGGTTTTCTTTGCCCGTATCTACCCTTGCACCCATGTCACCTGCCAGCAGATACGAGAAGATGAACCAATGATGGGGTTTTGCTACACCAGCAATCCAAAACTTGGAACACCATTACACTATAATTGAGTCGAAGTCTTGTGTTACCAGGGCGTCACCTGTTGTTTGTAAACAATGAATATGCATACTTGTTTATACGGGCGCATCAACCCCTGAAGTACCAAAGGGAAGAAGACAATTAAAAAGTATTGATAACTAACCAACAAATTATTGGATAAAAAATAGAAGTAAACCTCCGTCAATACTTATTTTTCTGATTTTTTTGATGTGAAGTATGTATTGTTTTTAATAGGATCAATGTCATAATTACTCGTCGTAATATGATAAAATCATACTTGATAGATGGCAAAAGCATTAGTTCCAACTCCCAATACCGGGGGACAGCACTGAGAGCGATTTCACGTTTTGGGGAGAGTCTTATTGTACATGGTCTTTGGTGATACGGAATGTTGCCTTGGCACGGCACTAATGTTTGTGAATGTTCTTCGTTTCAACCACGGATCACTATTATAATTATGAACTTTTAATACAAAAAACTTATCTCTGACACGTAGGGCCTTAAGTTTACGTCGAAATTGATTTCACCAAAATTCACGCTATAGCCTATCGGTTTAAGTTAATATTATGTTTAATGTCGCAGATGGTGGACCAATTAAGACTGAAGGAACATTAGAATCCAGAGTTGCACATTAACTCTAGGCCTTACAGCGCTGGGGTCGCCTTTAGTCATCAGATGTTACGTCTAAAGCCGATCCCCGCACCGAAAGAGTGAAAAATATTTAGAATGGCCGTAGACACATAACATAGATATTCAAATGAAGCCGAAAGAGCTAACTAAGACATTTATGACGGATTCAAAATGAGTTTTACAAAAATATATCAGCACTTTAAGGGTTAAAGCCAAAACAACTACTAGTTCAGCGGGCCAGTCATCTAAATAAGTCACTAGTCTTAACCAGTTTTTGGTAGCCCTGACATTTGTCAACTGATCCGTGAAAATCGGTAAGCCATCCTTATTTTCTAAACTTTTACAATTAAACCATGATTCTTGTGTATAATCCGTGTTTTTAAGAGTTTTTAACTCATTTGTTACAATAACATTTTGGCAGTGTCAAAACATCTAAGATGGCGGTGGAACTAGGAGGCAAAATCTAATGTCAAGGGGATTTTTAAAGGTAAAATATGATTTTTCAACAAAAAGGTAGGAACAAGTGTAATACCTCTTTTTTCGTGTAATTTTGACTAAAAAAATCCATTTCTTATATTATTTTCATGATCCAAGGTCATATTCAATGTCAAATGGTCTATTTCAAGGTCCAGTAATCCAAAAATATGATATTGTGATTCAAGGTGACCTTCGAGGTCAATTTTATTTTATTCATCGATCTTTATTAACGCTTTTTCGTCGCCCTTTTCAACGCCTCTCCATCTTCATTTAACACCTTCACATCGCCTTAATTCGATCAAACGCCTCCCAATCCTTTAACGCTTCTTCATCACACTCCAATGGCTTCACATAGCCATGTGACGTCTCTGCCGTAGAGCTAACAAAAAATAAATGACATTAAAACCATGTAGGCCTACATCATGTACATGTATTCCTTGAATTTCATTGCTTTTTCAAGATATAACTCCCAGTCAATGGATATTCGACCTTGTTTCCATGAAAATACCATATAAAGTCAATTTTCACAATTTCCACAATATGGCCCAATACTGCTGTTTTTGTTTGTGATGAGTCACCAATATTCGAGTAATATACAAAACAAATGTCGGAAAAACTGCTGTATATCATAGAACTTTGTAAAAGCTTTACCTAAATCACTATGCAAATACATGCAGCTCTTAGTATGGTTTTAATTCAGATATCAGGACACTATTAGGCCTACAATGAATATTGCGACACTTAATACTTTGAGTAGACAGTAAACAGCAGCTATACAATACATTTATTATTCATAGTAGGCTACACGTCATTTCCTAGTTCATTGCTGGTGGCCATCTTGGAATTAACACCTTTCCGGCCCTGATGGTTCATTCGATCCGGATGTAGACTATTTGGTTCGAATCTCGGTCGGATCGAATGTTTGACATAGGTGTTGTGCATATACACTGCTCCAAACTGTTCAAAGACATGGAGTGTGAGGTGCTGTCTATGGTAGGCCTACTACCGGTATGCACTATAAAGAATCCTTGAAGTATTTCGATAAGAGTCAGGTAGGCCCTATAGTCCCGACTTCGGGTTTCCTCCTGTCGCGATATTGCCATGATTTTGCAGAATGCGACGTGAAGCAATATATGTTCACATGGATGTTCGCATAAATCGACCCGCCCACAATTAGATATGCTTGCACAGGATGTATAATTTGGCTAGTACCTCAGTGTATTTTTTTTGGCATTCCATCACATGGCCTGGCCCAGACGATACACGTGATATCAACTTATGGTCTACAGGATAGTTATATGGCTGTTTATGGTATGCTTCAAACTGTTAAACGTGTGCTATAGGCCTATGTAGGAGGCGACTGGAGGCATATACAATAAATTTGCACATTCATGGAAATGTGTGTGTTATTCTGTTTAGCACATGTGTGTTGCCTGGATGTAAATAGAGTTAGACTACAGATTGCAACACCATTTAACTGTTTAAGTGAAGTGTTTTAATGAATGATAATATCAGGGTTTTGGTCGCGTTTTGTCTGAAAATAATGACCCTATTATAGGATGTAGCCTAGTTTTTTTGCTGCTACACCACCTTCTGATTTTGCTTGTCCTCGATTTTGCTAAAACTATATTTCCATAATATATTGTTTGTGATAGTTGTATTGAGTAGGGGAGAGCCGTGTATATTAGACCACTTGAGAAAGATCTTGTCCTGTGAGAAACGTATCAGATATAGGCCTATTGACTTGGAAACTGTTTTGCCATCACCTGCATCATAACAGCTACATACATGAAGTAGTTTTCTTATTGTGTGAACACTGCAATTTGTTTTATATAGGCCTACTAGTAGTCATATAGGCCTACTTTAAGTGTGTGTGTAAATCGGTCCAATGTAAATTTGAACAGCTGATCTGAGCTTACTCACAGTTTTAAATACAGTTACATGATAACAGATCAGTTGATCCAATAAGGCCTAACGTTTAAAGCCCACTGTTTGCTTTTACAATTTACACCATTGCTACAATAATCATCGAATGATGAGATTGACTGTTAACTAAAGAGAAAAAATACACAAAACACCTACAAAAAACTTGTTTCTGATCTTTACGAAATTCAATTCATTGACAAGAGAATTGTACCAACTATGCTTTTAGGCCTAAACTTGGAAGGTGTTCCGATAATAGGCCTATTATTATGTTGTCATTTATTGTGAAGTGACCACATTATTATTTTAGTTTGGGTGGTGGGTGGTCCAATCTGTTACACATGTCTCCCAAGAAGCACGGCAATTTGACCAATGCTGGGCTAACATCAGCCCAGCATTTGGTCAACGTGTCTTGCTGCTGGTTAGCGTCCTCTGTATTGGGGCCGTCCAAATTGAAAAACGGTGTAAATTTCACGTAAAACTGATGGCATGAGATACAGCCCGCTGCTTAAAGCACAGCTATATGTGGCTGTGTTATTTGCGCGTATTGATATGGGCGCTGTAGCGGTCTGTCGACACGCTTACTGTGTACAGACCAGTCACTGACAGTCAGTCTGACAGACAGGTCACTTCTACAAGTATACTGTAGGTAAGAGTACTTATTCTATATTCACTTCAGTTAGGCTTACCCTAGTTACAAAACTGGAATTACTTTTATTATTACCAGGCCTAATGCAATCATGTATCTCTTTAATATATTAACATGATCACTGGCTGAATACTTAAGCTACCCTGGTACCTCTTTCTGCTAGATTTTAAGCCCCTATGACTATGTCTGATTAGGCCTATTTAGGCCCCCTTACTACTAGATCTAGGCCCAGAGCTCCAGATAATTTTTTGGTTTGAGGAGTATTTCACTCATTGAAATGGGTGATGAGGAGTGAAATATGATAAAAAAATAAACGAGGAGTATTTTTCATACAACAACATGAAAGCTTTATTTACATCATTTTTTCTTACAGTCACATAGTTCTCTCCACGTAAAAAATACAACAATCGTTTCATTTTTCTGGGGTTTTTTTACTTTGATGGGTAATTTAATAGTTTTTATGAGTAATATTACTCCTCAGATTTTCTATTAATGAGTATTTGCTGTTTTTACATGCGTATTTTACTCATATACGCATGTTATCTGGAGCCCTGAGGCCTACTATATAGGGGCCTAATACCAATATGCACATGTATAGGGGAGAGCCGGGCAAAGGGGGCCGGTGGGCAAGGACTCATCAACGATATTTTAATTGTGACATGTTGTATGAAACTTTAATGACGTCATATTTATGAATTATGAACCTGTGTATACAAAAAACATAAATAGCCATCTCATACATATCTTAGATAGAAATAAGAGACGATAGGGAGTTTATGGCAACAATCTTATGAATATAAGCTTATATATTTGTATGAATCTCTTGATGAATTTATGTGATTTCTTCTGAAAATCTTTTGTTTTGTGTGGTATATTATATTGCCTTTGTTTTCTAGTCATTACTTTAGTCAGGAGATCACTTTGGCGAGAAATAATAGGCTAAATTTCCAACCTCTACCCCCTGGGCAAAAGGAGCCAGGGCAAAGGGGGCCAGGCCATTTCAATACAAAGACCATACAGCATGGCCCCCTTTGCCCGCTAACTTTCAATGGGTACATATTTCACACACTAATCCCAGTGAACGAAAGTATTTTGTATATTACTTAGTATTATGTCCATCAAAACATGTCATCATATACATCAAATGAAAGGTTTTTTCATATCTATTTTATTAGGCTCACTTCAATGTACACCCTTGTGTATCAAAATAATAAAAAGTACCAAGGTGGGGGTGGCCCCCTTTGCCCAATGCGCTGGCCCCCTTTGCCCAAGCTATTGGGCAAAGGGGGCCACTTTGAGAGCAAATCTATTTGGCTTACAATTAAAATATGGTATTCTTGAGACACTAAGTGAGTCTGTTATATTTATCTAGGCCTACATTGCATGTACCTTACATAGAACAGTGATTGGTTTTAAAATAGTTCGAAAATTATCCTTAAATACCATTGAAACGTTAAGTGACCCCCTTTGCCCGCCTTTTCCCTACTACACTAGCTACTTGATATATATAGTCTGCATCATGCATTTATAAATTATATTGTTGAGTACTGTAGGCAACAGGAGTCGCTCACAGCACTCAAGTGTTTTAAACAATGACATATTATCAGATTAGGCCTATGTCATCTTATTGAAACATATCCAGTTGGACACAATAGGCCTATATGTCTGTAACATGTGGTGTTGTTGGTTGTAGGCCTATGATTTCCTGGTTTTATCGCCCACGCTCGGGGTATGCCTCCCAGCTAATACGAGGCATTGAACGAATAATATTTAACAGTTTAATGTTGGCCCAACGTCTACGGCGCTGGTCCAACATTAAACATCATTGGTTCAATGTCTCGTGTGAGCTGGGTGGCTGGGCTACTCATGCCTGTCATTTCTAGATGGGCGTGGCTGTCTCGATCTTTACAACACTTCTGAGGCAGGTGAACTTAGTCTATTTATAACTGTTGCGAGTGCCGATCAATGTCCTCGGGGTATAATTTTATACCCTAAACACAGCAAAGACGATAGGCTACTCATCATACATTGTCCCATTGAACTTTGGTTCAATGTTGGGCCAGCGTCGCAGATGGTGACCAAAATTGGACCAACAATGGGACAATGTTTTCTGGGAAGGCCTAGGCCTACGGTGTATTGTAGGCACGTAGGCTAGTAACGTTATTGTATCGCCACAATTGGGACACTGTAACTGCCTATTTAGATTGATTATTTGAAAGCGATGCGGGCTTGTTTTACTTAAGATTTGCATTGTTACATCTTCCCCATGTTCGTCCTACACACTGGGGGGAACTAGTGTAGTTTGATTGATTAATTAATTATTTATCATGTTTATACACGTTTGCTAGGTACACAGCTATGCTCGGACTCCATGACGTATGTATAATCTCGAGTGGCCCCATCACTCTAAAGGCAGACAACAGTAGGCTAAATCTGTTTTTTACCTGAAAATGTACAGCCTTATATCCTGCACTTAAAAGGTTAGGCCTACCAGAGGTAACACATTTCATGAATTATTTTAATTTCACAGCAAGCATTAGAACTGATTAGTAGGCTTCTCGAGGTCGCAGCATTGTTTCGTTAGCTCTGTTGTGTTGCCGTAGGCATAAAACCAGAGACGTCCATCCAATGTTATTTTAAAATTGGACTGGCGTCGCTAACGGTCGACCAACTATAAATCAACATTGCTAGAATATAGTTATTTGCCTTTGACAGTTTAGTTAATTAGGCCTATGCCATGATAATTACTTTATTTACCATCTGAGCGTTGCAAAAAGAATTGTAAAACAAATTGCAGATTTGCTATAACATGTTGTATAACATGTATAAGGAAGACAAGTCTGATAACCCGGGCATGTATCAGGAAAGTAGAAAACCGCTCTAAATATCAACAAAATTATTATAGGCCAAACGTACATCATGAGATTGGGAAACGTGTCGTCAATTCAAGAAGCTGAACCCAGCAAACACGAGACTCTGTTGATCCAATGTTGAATTGATGTTGGGCCAGCGTCGTAGACAGTGAACCAACATCAACACAACATTGGGTCAGCGTATCGTGTTTGCTGGGAGGTAAATGTTTAGATTTATATAGTCTTATATCAACTCCGAAGCATTATCCTCAGACTTTACAATCTCACCCCCTGTTCGCAGGACCTGTTCTGTCGTGTGCCATTGTTCACTCGTTTCTCCGAACACTGGTATACATCCCCCGATTAGCTAATATTCACCACCAGGGTCAGAGCTTTCACAGCCACTGTTTGTACTGCGGCGTCCACATGTGTGGAGAAAACCCACTACTTGTTAGAATGGTGGCCTCACATAGTGTAAAATAACCCAATTCATGTTATTAGCACTGACGCTTCTGAAAATGTGATAACAATATCTAGCCTGAATAAACACTAATATAATACTGTAGGCCCTAGTAAAGATTGTGCTTAGTTCATAAAGTAAAAACTCCATTAAAATAATTATAAATAAATTTCAAATTGAAAGTAGAACACTCTTCGATACCTTCTGGTTAATAGCAGGCTTGTATGTGGTGCGCTGCGTGTACAGAGCTCCATATTTTGACAAGTGCGCGTCTAAACACAACTGACCAATCAGGATCTACCTCACCGAATTGGTGGCTGCAGGTTGGCAGACGGTGATGTAACAGACGACAGAGACCCCTGGTGTTTATTATTAGCAAATGCTACGAAAATGATCAGTGGGTGACGTACTGTGACACTCACTGATAAGTCAGTGTAGTGCCATTGCAACTCTCCGGGGAGTATACAGTCCCACACACTGAGTCAAATGAAGCATGTTAAGGTAAAGTGCCTTGACCTGTTGACCAAGGACCCTAACATCGAAACAATGTCTCAACGATGAGAGGGAGAAACATTATTTTTCTCTGAAAACTTGCCTCAGGTGGGGTTTGAAGCGGTACGGCAGGCAGCGGCAATTGTAAAGCGCCACGCTCCAACCATCTTGCCACTATCCTCTCTAGTAGTGCCTCAAAACCGAGTTTATCAGCTGAAAATGATTTCAGCCCTTAGAAGTCGAAGCTGATGAATCTAGTTTTTCTGTCATTTGACATGCTCAAAGTTGTGTCTCGCTACCGAGATCCACAACTTCAAGTGACCAAAAATTAATTGAATTTGTTAAATTTAAGTTGAAATGTACATAATATAATTTAATTTTTAAAAGCTGGGTGTATAAGGTTATTAATCCTTACAGCGCGGGGATCGACTTCAGACGTCAGAATCTGACATCTGTAGACTCAGATTCTGACGTCGACCCCCACACTAAAAGTGTGTGTTGTCCTAGACAGACGGCTGGCAGTGTATGAAAGACTAAACGTATAATGGTCGTAGACCCGTAACACTGACCTGTATACATGTTTATCATGTTTATCATGATTTCAAATGGAAAAACACCCTTTGCTCTACATGGTTTATATAAACATGATAAAATATTTCAGCGCTTTAAGGGTTAAAACATAAGAAAACAATACTAAGTCGACTGTAGTCGACGTCAGTGCTCTAAGGGTTAAAGGGCGGGGGCCCTAGGGTAGTGGTTAGCACCGCTGCCTCAGACCGCCAGGGCTCGAATTTCGAATATTGTGTCTGGAGGACAGTGTCATCTCAATTATCTCATTATCCTCAGGAGGTTCTCCTGGCCCAGTTTAGCCTATATGTGCACAAAGGTAGCCTAAAACCCGATTCATTTCATTGTCTGAGGGTTAAAATCATTTTTTGACACTTAAATTTATCATTTTCGGCGGGAGGTCAACTAATTTTCCAACGGACCCCGTTTTTTTTCAATATTCTGGAACAGCCCCTGGGTTAATTGTTTAGATCACACCATTGGCGTGAATTAGCGAACAGGATACGACCTCATCACCTTATCAGCTTATTTACAAACCTTGTCCTGCTGCGTCCGCATACATGTATACGTTTTCAAGCAGGTGTTAAGGTAAATAATATGTCACTGAAATGGATAATATAGTTTGTAGTTGAAACTCAGTTAGTCAAAAAAACTCAGTTTAGAAGCTGTATACTTTCAAAAATATAGAAATATTTTTCGTCATTTGACGAAAATGACGAAAAATACAATACAAACGATTCAGCTGGATAGGGTTATCTCAACCAATGCGAGACAATGCTGACAGTTTGGCCTATCCTACTTGGCAGGGGATTTGGATGCTGGATTGCCGTCGCCTCAAAGCTGGCCCACCGTCGACAAAGCTGGCCCAACATTGAGACAAGGATGGCCCAGTGTGCCGTTGTAACCGGGATGTCCGTAAACGATATGAACCAGATAGAAGCCCCCCCCCCCACACTTTGTATATTTGTTGAAATTAACCCTTGAAGCACTGAAACATTATTGTATTATAAATCATGGAGACCAAAAGTTTTTTTTAAATTGAAATCATCATAAATTTCCTGGTTAGCTAATTTTTCCTGTTCATTTGAATACCTATGTGATGGGTCTACGGCAAATATTTTACTCTTTCAGTTCGGGGATCGACTTCAGACGTCTGATGGTTTCCCAATGTGGGCGGTAGTTCGACTACATTAATTTAATGTAGGCGATACTATTACAGATTACTGAAATACAAATACTGCTCAAACTAAGGAACAAAGCCATCTCATATTCATTGTAATTCTGCGTTTATTTTTCTGTCGATGCGTGATATTAATACATTGTGCAGATTTCGATGGTTCCTTCATGTAACATATTTAACTTGTATAGGATACTTAGAATAAATTATTCTAAAGTGAGTGAGCCAAATGAGAGATGCATGAGTGAGCATGGCTCAGATGAGTAAGCCATCACTGGAGCATGATATCCGAAAATAGCCTGCCATTGATATAGCATCGAAGATATAATATATAGCTTTATTTAGCTTTTCACTATTAAAAAATAACTTTTCAAAAGTAACACCTGTCCTGAATTCCATGGCATTTAACCCTTTCAGTGCTGGGACCGACTTTAGACGAAACAATAGCTCCTTTCACTTCATTTGAATACCTATGTTATGGGTCTATGGACATTATACATGTACATATTTGACTCTTTCAGTGCGGGAATTGAGTTTAGATGTCAGAATCTGATGTCAGTCTATGAACGTCAGATTCTGCAGGGCTCAACTTTGAAAATAATATCTAGCGATTAGCAAGAATGCTCCACATCCTTGAAGTTGTCCCATAATTAAAAAATAATATTTCGCTGATCAATTCCAAATTTGAATAGCAAATGACCAGAATTGTGTAACTTTGCGATTCGCGATACTGAACAATTTTAACCCTGTTCTGACGTCTAAAGTCGGTCTCCACAATGAAATGGTTAATATGCCCATTACGCCTCGGAAAAACGAAGGTGTTTTACGAGTCGCAAGTCGGAGAAGTCGGAGTATGGGCGACCGATACCTGTTTTGCATCGCATTCTTTTACAGTCGAACTATGTAGCTGGTCATTTACACTGCGCGAAGGGTATTGTTTTGCACCAATTGAGGCTCTAATGACCAAATGACGGGGTGATTATTTTGCCGTGCAAAGCCAAACGGCAGTATTTGCTTACTTTACAAGCAGCCATATACTGCCTTTTGGCTATTCGGAGCAGTATTATTAGCACCTGACATGTAATGGACATATAACCGCACCACTGTACTGCAAATGTAGACAACAGTACATCTTCTCAAGTGAAAAGTTATCCTTTGACCTGCATTGCAAATATATCCAAAGGTAACTCTTTACATGAAACGCAAACACTTACGAGGTTAATACTGCTTATACTTGCACAGCAATGTAATAGTACTAAACTGTACTAAAACGACAAACCACTGTAACTGCTTACTTTTACAATAAGCAGTTACTGCTGTTTGCCTTTGTACTGCCATGCATAGACAAAAAGCAGTAACTGTTCACCTGTATACAGTACCCAGCGAACACAAAACATTTGTATAGCATTTGTACAATGTTGGACCAACTTTTTCGACGTTGGTCCAACATTGTACAAATGCTATATTTTGTACATTGTACATTGTACAAATGCTGTACAAATGTTATACAAATGTTATACAAATGGTTTGAAGAGCAAACACAAAACATTTGTATAGCATCTGTACAATGTTGAATCAACGTCGAAGACGTTGCACCGACGTTGTACAAATGTTGTACAAATGTTTTGTGTTTGCTGGATAAGGCGGTAAGCAGTTACCGCTGTGATTGTTTGCTTTACAAACTAATTACTGAGAAGACAAATAACCAATAACTGCTTACTTGAATTGAAAAGTAAGCAGTTACTTAGCAGGATATTGTAATGAACCTATGCTGCTCTGCAAAGCCAAAAAGCTGTATCTGCTCACTTGTAAAGTGAGCAGATACTGCATTTTGGCTTTGCACCACAGTATAGAAGCGTCTAGAAACAGGTACATACATGTAAACAACGTGTTTTTTGTGGCCTCTCCGTCAGCACATCAATACCACCTGGTGAACAGCAGATGTCTGACAAACGTTGGTCCAATGTCGGGCCAATTTGCCAGACGCTGGCCGCTTTTTAATCAACGTTAGGTAGATATATTTGCCGTACGAGTGTTTATTGGCAAAGCACATCTAGAGGACGAAGTTACACATGCTGACAGCCACTTGACTGTGTTTTTTTTTCATTCTGCTCAACACTGGATACTGCTGTACTCAGATTCAAGACTCCGGACTTCATTCACTGTACAAAAAACCTATCATAGACCAAGAGCAGGATACTTTTAATTACACATCTCAAGCCAAAAGGTTTGAAGGTGGTTCCTAAACCAAAATTTTATGCTGATTTAAAGAAACACATTTTTTAATTGCCGCAAATGGGGCGATCTTGGTGAAAAAGTTTTATTTCTGAACTTATCGTCGAGTTTTTTTAAACGAAACCCGTCTTTGAAGATATAGGGTATGAATGCGTTATCTAAGTTTCACGTTATTCTTCTGCCCATTGTTTCCTGTCATCATGGTCATGGCAGGCTGAATATTAGATACAAGGGAGCCTGATTTTTCAATTCAAAAAAGGCAATTTATATGCAAATGAACCTGTTTTGACAGACCACCTCGCTAATTCACGGATCGAATTTGCTCATGTCCGCTTCCACTGTATCATATTAACACTATTAACATTATTAACACGCTCATTTCTTCTTGTCAGCAGTCACAGCTAAGCTAAAATCTGAAATTATACACATACATTTAAAATATCTCACTATCTTATTTTGCACACATTGAAACCGCACCATTATAACGATCAACTACAGAAAATTGTCGTAGAATAACGATTATACATGTAGCATATTTTGCTCATTTTTAGCTTTAAAATCTTAGCTATGTAACGACAATATGAATAATTTATGTTTTTTTTCTTCTTAAGTTGTTCTATATGTAAATACGCTTATGTTGATACCCTGCATGCCTTGGTAACCCACTTAATATATTTTCAACCCGAAAAACATATTTATACGGGTTTCGCTTAAAAAACTCGACGGTAGGTTCACAAATAACACTTTTTAACCAAGATCGCATTTGCGGCAATTTATTAAAAAAACGTTTTTTTGAATTGAAATCTGCATAAATTTTTGGTTTAGGAACTACCTTCGAACCTTTTGGCCTCAGACGTGTAATTAAAATGTCTAGGCTCTTGGTCTAGTCGTTTCTAACCTGATATTATTAGCAGCTTAAGTCGGTTATTGGGAATGAAATTGGTGTTTAAACATCAATATATGCAAATATTTGGTCTCAAATTAAACAATTTGACATACATACATGACTGACATACATGTACACTCAGTCTACCCCTGACATACATGTTCACTCAATCTACCCCTGACATACATGTACACTCAATCTACCTGTCTGACATACATATACACTCAATCTACCTGTCTGACATACATGTACACTCAATCTACCTCTGACATACATATACACTCAATCCACCTGTCTGACATACTTGTACACTCAATCTACCTCTGACATACATATACACTCAATCTACCTCTGACATACATGTACACTCAATCTACCCCTGACATACATGTACACTCAATCTACCTGTCTGACATACATGTACACTCAATCTACCCCTGACATACATGTACACTCAATCTACCATGACATACATGTACACTCAATCTACCCCTGACATACATGTACACTCAATCCACCCCTGACATACATGTACACTCAATCTACCATGACATACATGTACACTCAATCTACCTCTGACATACATGTACACTCAATCTACCATGACATACCTGTACACTTAATCTACCTCTGACATACATATACACTCAATCTACCTCTGACATACATGTACACTCAATCTACCCCTGACATACATGTACACTCAATCTACCTGTCTGACATACATGTACACTCAATCTACCCCTGACATACATGTACACTCAATCTACCTCTGACATACATGTACACTCAATCTACCTCTGACATACATGTACACTCAATCTACCTCTGACATACATGTACACTCAATCTACCATGACATACATGTACACTAAATCTACCTCTGACATACAATTACACTCAATCTACCTGTCTGACATACATGTACACTCAACCTACCCCTGACATACATGTACACTCGATCTACCTCTGACATACATGTACACTCAATCTACCCCTGACATACATGTACACTCAATCTACCATGAGTTACGTGTACACTTAATCTACCTCTGACATACATATACACTCAATCTATCTCTGACATACATGTACACTCAATCTACCTGTCTGACATACATGTACACTCAATCTACCCCTGAAATACATGTTCACTCAATCTACCTCTGACATGCATGTACACTCAATCTACCTCTGACATACATGTACACTCAATCTACCTCTGACATACATATACACTCAATCTACCATGACATACATGTACACTTAATCTACTTCTGACATACATATACACTCAATCTACCTCTGACATTTATTATAGACCTCGCACCCTACTCACTGCAGACATTGATTCAAACACCGATCCAACATTCTTTGTCCTAGATGATTATATTTGCGGGGGGGGGGGGGGAATAATTTTTTAAAGTTCTCATGGAATGGGCGTGGGGCTATCCCACATATCATAGATATTGAAGGTAATTGATAGGTTATAGTATAATTATAACCTATCGAATACCTTCGCCATTCCTCGCATCCTGTCTCTGCCTGTGGTATGATGTCATCCATTCCTGCAGGTATATGGTGTCCATCTGAACCGCCGCAGGTGATAGATGAGCTAATAAACACAATATTGCCATGCAATGCCAGAAGGTCGTATCAGCTTACTTTACAAATGAGCAGATACTGCTTGTTGGCTTTGCAGAGCAGAGTGGTGCTTAATGTTATATGTATATGTATGATGTATCAGCCAGATGGCTTGACACATTCATGTTTATTTTCATATATATACTTGATCCTTTCACCGCGTAGACCGACTGTGGACGTCAGAATCTGACGTCTATATACCGCAGAGTCTGATGTCTCAAGTCAATCCCGGCACTGAAAGAGTTACATATTTATACTGGCCATATACCCGGTAAAGTGAAGCAGAAAGAGCTAACTAAGACATTCTTGAAGATTTTATATTAAAAACACCTTTCGTCTACTCTTGATTTATATAAAAATATTCCAGCGCTTTACAGGCTTTAATCATGGTTTTATGATTAAACTTTTATTGGATAATCTATCAAATCAAGTTCTTATTCACCTTGAGGAAGGAATCATGGTAGACATCATAGCTCAAAGTGAACGATAATACGAGTCAATAGCTGTGGGTTATTTACTTAACTCTTGAAGCGAAGAAATATTTTTGTATAAATCTTGACCTTGGGGAGAGTTTTTGCAATTTGAAATCAGCACCACTATCTTAGTTATCTCTATTCGCTTCTTTTGAATACCGATGTTATCATGGTTATAGGTGCAGTGCTCAACATATATTTCAAAACAATAACCTGATAACTGTGCGTTAAAATAAATTCTAAAGTGGGCGTTTTTGTCTAAAACAAATTAATAAAACAACAATTTGTTTCTGTATTATTTGGTCTGGCCACTATTTCGCAGAAGCCATGTATGAATTGATGATATATCATAAAGTATTTGGCAGCTAATAGTGCCAAGTATACGTAGGCAGGCCAGGTGAGTGAGTAAAATAAAATGATCATTATATTCAGATATGACAGGTCACATGCCCACAGATGGTATAAAACAGCCATTATTATGTGTTGTGTATGTGAAGTATAATTTATCCAATGTTGTTTTAAACGTGCAACGTGTTGTTATTTTTTTGTTGGACATACACATTCGGATTTAAATAAGGTATGTCCAACTGAAAAACAACATTACAACACATCGTCAGAATCTGACGTCTATGAACATCAGATTTCGACGTCTAAAGTCGATCCCCGCACTGAAAGAATTAAAATATGTATAATAGCCGTGAACCCATAACTTAATAAATGAAACGGAAAGAACTTCATGTTACTAAAAAAATTAATATGATGATTTCAAATTGAATATGGCTTATACAAAAATATTTCAGTGCTTTATGAGTTAAGGGGACAACATTATTAATGACCAGCATCACGTCAGTAAAAAACACGACGTTATGAGATTTTATAATATTTTATTCGTGTCCTGCATGCTATTTATGTTCTGCCACATAGCAAATGAAAAATTATTACAGGCCTATATTGATTTTGTGCTGTATGCAGGTCTGCCGGATTGATGCGGTATGTCAATACATAGAAGGACAAATCCCGCCTTCGAGTGAATCATGCGCTGTATCATTTCGACTGATCTTTATTTATTTATTTGTATAGAATGCATATGAATAACTGCCCTCATATCATCGGGCACACCGAAATCTGCGCCATCCACGGGTAGTTAGGTCCACTCAGCAAACATGGGACATTGAAAAAATGTTGCTGTAACATTAACCCTTTGACTTCCAGGCCGGGGTGCATGCCAGGATCCAGATATACTGGTGTAGGAGTTCTTTTTTTCGTCATTTGAAGCTGGAATTGCTAACGCAATTTCTAGCTTCAAATGACGAAAAATACATAAATGTAGTATATATTTTGACGAAAATTTGTGTCATTTTATGGTTACGTTCATTGACGAATGACGACGGAAATTTCCGTCATGTATGGTAGTGAAAAGGTTAAAACAATATTTGTTCAATCTCTCGTGTTTGCTGGGAATTGGTTCTACATTTTCATGATTTTGTAGATAGTTTACAACATACTTTATCAGTTCATCTTTGGTTGATTGACTTTTGAGGAATTTATCATCCTCAGGAGCTACTCCTGGCCCATTTTAGCCTATATGTGCACCAAGGTGGCCTGTAAAGGTGGTTCATTCATTCATTCATTCATTCATTCATTCATTCATTCATTCATTCATTTTGAGGAATATAAATCTACTATTGTGGTGGTTCATTCATTCATTCATTCATTCATTCATTCATTCATTCATTTTGAGGAATATAAATCTACTATTGTGGTGGTTCATTCATTCATTCATTCATTCATTCATTCATTCATTCATTCATTCATTCATTCATTCATTCATTTTGAGGAATATAAATCTTCTATTGTGTCTGTGTTTCGTTGTATATAGATTTATTCGTACACATGCGTTGTAGTAAGTGGGACCCGTTGCGGATGAATACTATTAAATCATGTACTACTGGTGTCGACCGTGTATACATTATCTGGTAATTTATTCAAATAACATGGTAATGGTAGAGCAAAGAATGATGGAACATTTTTTGTTTAACTGCCAGTGCCAAAACGGCAAGACACTCGTTCCGCTTGTGCACCTTTAAACAAGGTTGATACCGATGTTCCAGTCCTTCAGACAGAGACGGTCATGGTTCAAAGACCAAAGAAAAATGCAAGTTTTCTGGTTCTGACAAGACGCTCGATCCGTTTGCGCTCCGATAAGCACGGTTAATACACGTTGGCTTAATGTTGGTCCAGCGTCTGTGATGCTGGTCCAATATTTATGCAACATTGGGTCACCGTATGTTAGGTATAGCAAGAACGTTGATGGAATGTTTTTAGTTATAGCAATAAATTTAAACCCTTTCAGCACTGAAAGATTAAAAAAAATATAAAGCAATAATTTTAAACCCTCTCAGCGCTGAAAGATTAAAAAAAATATAAAGCAATAAATTTAAACCCTTTCAGCGCTGAAAAATTAAAAAAAAATATAAAGCAATAAATTCAAACCCTTTCAGCGCTGGAAGATTAAAAAAAAATATAAAGCAATAAATTTAAACCCTTTCAGCGCTGAAAGAATAAAAAAAATATAAAGCAATAAATTTAAACCCTTTCAGCGCCGAAAGATTAAAAAAAAATATAAAGCAATAAATTTAAACCCTTTCAGCGCTGAAAGATTAAAAAAAATATAAAGCAATAAATTTAAACCCTTTCAGCGCTGAAAGATTAAAAAAAAATATAAAGCAATAAATTTAAACCCTTTCAGCGCTGAAAGATTAAAAAAAAATTTAAAGCAATAAATTTATACCCTTTCAGCGCTGAAAGTTAAAAAAAAAAGATAAAGCAATAAATTTAAACCCTTTCAGCGCTGAAAGATTAAAAAAAATATATAATGGCCCATAACATAGGTATTCAAATAAAGCGCAAAGTACTAAGTAAGACATTTATGCTGATTTTAAATTGAAATTAACCCTTCGGTTCCCATAGTTTATCAAAATATTTCAGCGTTCTAAGGGTTAAAAGAAACTAATTCTCTTTGGTTGGTCAAGGGGTAGATTATCTTTAGGAATAGCTTTCTCGCCAGCCAACCTTGAATTGCTAGCGCAACATTGACCCAGCATTGTGCAGACGTCTTGCGCCTGTTGGGTGGCCATGCCCGTTGGAATGCTGGCCTTCGACTGCTGTATAGCTGTAGCAGGAGGTAGATTATGCTTTCGTCTCAGAAAACACGTATCTGATTTTGAATCAATGCTGGGCCAGCGTCGCAGACGATGGCCCAGCATTGATTCAACATCAGATACGTGTGTGGTGTTTTCTAAGGTATAACTTCGTGGTTGGCTGACCTTGGACGGTTAGGTAAACATGTGATCTGGTGACCTTGGACTTTAGCTTTGGTACACAGGACTCTCTCGCACACGATTCTGGATCTAATCAGTAAACACAAGACGTTGACAACCCTATGATGGGTTAATGCTGGGCTAACGTTTTTGACGCTAGCCCAACATTAATCCAACGTTGGGTTAACGTAGTGTTCGGTGGTTCAGTCGGCTGACTTCGCTTCGCAAGATCACAGTTTACGTTTCAATCACAAGTGAACACGCTTAACTCGTTCATCGCGTGGACCGAGCTTAGACGTCAGAATGTGACGTCTATCTGACGTCTAAGCTCATTCCCCGCGATGAAAGGGTTAAGAAATTATAATGGCCATAGGTATTCAAATGACGCGGAAAGAGCTAACTGAGACATTTATGATGATTTCAAATTGAAAAAAACCTTTGATCTCCATGGTTCAAAACAGTAGTTCCCCCCCTCATTATCAGACTCCCAATATTCGACGCGTTTTCCTCTTTGGAATGGACATGCGCTGACAGTTGGTAATTTTCCGAGCTTTCATCGTATTCATTGTAGTTTACCCCTTTTTTATCAGACTCCCGATATTAAACCCATGGTCCACTGTGGAACGGGCATGCGCTGACAGTCGGTAATCTGAGAAGGCCTAATTTTCGGAGGTTTCATTTTCAGTAAATATATAGCCTGCCCACATTTCCTCATGATCTTTTTGGTGGCGTCCTTGTTATGTCCTTATGAACTCGTGGTGCATGAATGTGACCCGGGTGCTTAAAGGGTTAACACACATTGCTTGCAGCTGATCCTGTAGCCAGCCATGATGTGGACGGGACAGTGCAAAACCAAAAGGCAGTAACTGCGTCTTTTAGCAGTAAGCAGCTACTGCATGTTGGCCTTTCAGTGCGGCACATTTCCAGGATCTGATAGATCCTCACACTCGTATGCTATTCTGCTATGCAGAGCCAAAAGGCAGTAACTGCATACTTGTAAAATTAGCAGTTACGGCATTTTGGCTTTGCAAAAACTGACTGCCTGCAAAGCTGAAATGCAGCATCTGCTCACTTTCCAAGTAAGCATATACTGCCTTTTGCTTTGCAGGGATGTGTAGTTCCCGGATTCGTAGTATCCTGGTACTGTATGTACAGTGTATACACACAAGCTAGGACCATCACACCAGTGTTGGTTTAACGTCTCGTGTTTTCCGGGTACACCAGCTTCTGTGGTGTACACAGTGTCCTGTAATATTAACATTCCTGGCGTCATTTAGAACATGTTAGAATAACCCGCTCTGACATTAGGGTGCCACAATTCAATATCCGGGAGGGGGGGGGGGTGGAGTATTTTTGAAAAAAAGAATTTCGGGCAGACTCTGCATGAAATAAACGATTTCTTTTAAGTGCTGTTCTATATAAAGATGTAATTTAATTTGAAATTTTCATTTAAATAATTAATTAAATAATTATTTAAATAATTATGCCCCCCGCCCTGGGGATTGAATGGTGGCCCCCTTACCATGATTACAAGCGCTAATGCTATAGATACACAGGGCTTTGCAATTAGTTTAGGATGGCTCAGCGATGACTATATTAGGCAAGTTCGCAGCATAATCGCATCAACTCGCAGACTATACTTGTCTGTGTCACTCTCTTGCGATAAAAATTGCAGACAGCTTCGCTCCTTGCGATTTATATGTCGCTATTTAGTTTGCAGCTGGACTGCCACTGCACTGCGACGTCTAATATCATAAACGTCGGCGACAACACTGCGCTTGGCTGCGAGCTGTCGCTGGGTGATTGAAGACGACAAATCTCCGACTGGTGTGAGACTTGTCGCATACAAAACGGCGAGTAATCAACAGCAATTTTGTCCCAGATTTCGATTATTTGATATGCGACATGGCTCCGACCTTTCGCCAATAACTCGCAGTTATTATGGGAGAGAATTTAAAGCAGAACAGTAGCAGCTGAATTTAGTCGCACACCGGCTGTAAAACACCCGCAACCAATGTCAGTGTGTACTCAGGCACTGGGGCTTAACTCTTTAACCGCCGGTGCCGCATATATTCGAGTTTTAATTTTTCATTAGCACATTAAGTACCACATTTTAAATATGTTAAAGATAAAATGTGACATCAACCAGCTAGATTTGAAAAGAGTTGACCTCCATTTTGTCAAATCTGAATAATTTTCACTCACTTGAAGTTGTGGATCGCGTCAGCGAGACACAACTTCAAGTGAGTGAAAATTCAAATTGAATAATTTGGCGGTTAAAGAGTTAAATGATTATTCAGCATTAAAATATACATGATATATTCGGGTTTACAAATTTATGATTTTTGTTCGCATTAGCTCATAGCACTCAGGGCATGGTATCTCCTCTCGTTCTAATTTGCATTCATTTTGGGATGAAAATTGCTGCTGCATTATCTTCCTCTATTTTCTGGGAATAATTCAAATATTATAAAATAGCCAAATATAATAAATAAAATTTTAAGATGAAACCCTCACTCTGATGGATTATGCTATCACTCAGACTTTTTGGTTCGATTTTCTACAAGAGTTTATGAATTAGAAGCATATAAAAAACAAAAGCAATAACAGAGAATCCAGAGAAAAGGAACACGCCCCTCATTTTTTTGTCAAATTCTTAAAAAAGACCCCTTACATTGGCTTATTCAATATACATGATATACAAACATATAATATGCGCATGTGCCCGAACCTACCGCCCCCCTCTTTCTTGAGATCGGGTATCAGCCCCCTGGATTGGCGGGACTTTGAAAGTAAGCAACATTAAATAATGAATGGTTTGTAACTGTGCAGCGGCCACTGAACAATATCAAGAGAATTACGAAAATGTTCTAAAATCGAGTAGTGTGTGTGGATGGCTCCTAAGTTGCGGATTGTGATAAATAGAGTTTAGCATTTGCTGGGTGGCTAGCTTGAGTACTATAACTTTCAACTTTACATTGCAGGAAGAAAGGTTTGCATGTCAGGTTTATTTGACCGTTTGTTTTATTGTGATTTTTTTCTGCAGTGTGAGGTAAGCTGAGGTAGGGGTGGGGTTCCGTGAGTGGGATGAGGTGCTAAGATCAAGAACACAATATCATCTCACTTATCCCTGTCCTGTGCTTGGCCCATGTACACAAGTTTTAACCCATTGAGCTTTTTTTTATCTATTTTAATAACATGTTAAATCACTGTCTTCGGGAATGAAATGACTGTTCAACATACTTGAACAAACTGTTGAACATCAACATTTGGTCTCAAACCGAACAAAATAATTTTGACCCACCTGAATTGGATAATTACTATCAATGAAAACTGTAATTATTAAAGTTGCTCAGTCAATTAAAAAAATAAATCTGCGATATTTCTCATAATATTTAATATTTGTTGTCATTTGAAGCTGGAAATTGCGTCAACAATACCAGCTTCAAATGACAAAAAATATTTAAAAAACGATTCAGCTGGACAAGGATTAAGAAAGATGTGCTGACCCAGCATCGCCCCAACGTCTCAGATATTTCAATGCATTGATTGTATAATCACTATACCTGTATACATTACAATCAATGCTCAAAGATTCTAAAGAACTAAAATACGATTAGACGCCGTGGTTCAGTTTAGCCAGGCGGATTGAAATGGCTTAGTCCGTATTACTACTGTGTACAGCCTGGGGAACCTCCTTATTGCTGAAGGCTTTACAAGCTAGAGCTGGCTGGCCTACCCATAAAACTCGAGGCGTTGAAACCCAATGTTGCATTATTGTTGGTCCACCGTCTTCGACGCTGGCCCAACATTAACCCAACATTGTGTTTCAACGTCTCACGCACAGTTCCCGCTATACGTTTACTATTTATAACCTGAACACCAACCACACACATCGTGTAACCATGGTAACAGGCCTACAGGCACTTAAACCTCTCAGAAGACGTGTATGTCAAACACAAACTTTCTATCGTTCTTGTTCAAACTGATTTTGAAAGCAGTTCACTTCGTGATCACTGATCTGGCAGTCAGTTCCACTTTAAAGCCACTTCATAGTTATAATATATAACCTAAGATTTTACAACCAGGCACGAGGTAAGTGCACATTATCTATATAGGGCCTACGAGACGTGATCACATTTATCATTTCTTCCTTTGAGCGCGAGGACCGTCTTAGCATCAGCTGAAACCCGGACAAAATTTATATAAAGCTGATTTTTTCAGGAAAGGTGCCCAGAGGTATCTAGATTGATTTTTATGGTGTTTATGGTTAACCCTTTGCCCGCTAAGTTAACCCTTTGCCCGCTAAGTTAACCCTTTGCCCGCTAAGTTAACCCTTTGCCCGCTAAGTTATCTTATTTAAATTTTCACCCTCAATAGAAGCTCTGTGTCTCGCTACCGCGACCCACAACTTCAAGTGGTTGAAAAATACTCATATTTGTTTAATCTGAGATCAAACCTTTGCAAATCTTGATGAGTAGACACACATTTCATTACCAATAATCTGCTAATAAAATGGATTAAAAACGATTTTAGTCGTGCTTAGCGCTTAACGGGTTAATTAATACACATAGTGTATTGCACAATACGCCACTACCGCACAATAATAATTTTGAGCTATCCACATAATTGCATATATATATATTGGATTATTGATCTTGGCCATGCTTATTATTAACAGTTGTACTATTTTACATATTTCGTATCTAAATTAGCGTTTAACCCTTTCAGTGCGGGGACCGACTTTAGACGTCAGATTCTGACGTCTAAAGTCGATCCCCGCATTGAACACATTAACATAGGTATTCAAATGAAGTCTCAGAAAGAGCTAACTAAAACATTTATGATTATTTCAAATTAATAAAAACGTTTGGTCTCCATGGCTTAGAGGAATAAGGACTTATGACTTGCCTACGCTTAGAGGAATGAGGACTTATGACTTGCCTACGCTTAGAGGAATGAGGTCTTTTGACTTGCCTACGCTTAGATGAATGTGGTCCTATGACTTGCCTACGCTTAGAGGAATGAGGTCTTTTGACTTGCCTACGCTTAGATGAATGTGTTCCTATGACTTCCCTACGTTAGACATGTCAGAGAAATGTGGTTTTACGGCTTGCTAACACTAAGGCCCTGTACCATTCGCACCGATCTTAAACCAGTTGACCAATCCAGAGCGTTTGATTCGCACCAGATCAAGCAAAACTAGAACCGGATTTACCAAACCATCAAACCTGCCTGTATGAAGGTTTGGTCGTTTGAATCTTCAACCGGTTTGCCAAACTACACGTTTCATTGACTCAAACTATTTGATCTGGAACCAGTGTCAGTTTCTTTTGCTCAAACTATTTCTACATTGGCGGCATATAACGCATTTTGTCACTTTTCACATTCGGCAACTATACTGGTCTCAATTATTCACGGCTTTCGTTTCGGACATAGAAACCGAAGCAACCCGGATTAATAAACTATTTTAAGATCGGCGCGAATCGAACAGGACCTTAGTGGAATCAGGTCTGATGGCTTGCATGTGGCATGGCTTTGAGCAATAAGGCCTGCCTGGCGAAAATGGTAGTAGCTTTACGTCTGCATGGCATATACCGTCGATAAAGCGTATTTCTTATCATTTTAGAGCATAACATATGATTACGAGTAGGATGTAACATGTGCGTAAAGTTTATATCTCTCCAAAACACTCGTGTTCCAAACTGTTCAAAGGCATGGAGTTAGCAATGTTGCCAATGGTACTGTGCACTATTAAGAACGTTTGAAGTCATTCGATAAGGGTGGGGCATAGTCCCTACTTATAACTTCGATCATGTCGATATTGCTACAATGTGCAGAACGCGACGTAAAGCAATATGCACTCTCTCCAGAACACTCTCATTTCCTCATCTGTTGTAGTGTTTGTGTGATGCTGTTGGAATCCCGGCAAACACTCGGATCCGATGTTGGCCCAACATGATCCAACATCGATTCCATGTACATTCGTTTTTGCAGCTATGCCAGGTGGACCATCAATATTGTCTGCAGTATTTACAACCAATGTACCTTGTACCTGTACATAGTCCTCACTCTGCGCCCCCCTCCCCCATCCGAGCCCTGCTCTCAAAGCAGACAGAATCATTGACACACGCATGGCGCAATACTGGCTAAACATGGAGCGTCAGCTGTGAAGTCTGGAACTCATCAAGTCCAGGGACTGTGAGCCAACGTTTGTCCTAATTTGAGACAGTGTTTGCCTGATGTCTGCTACTGAAACCTTCTGGTTTCTGGCGTCAGTCCAGATAACCTTCAGGCTCACAGGGATGCACAATAGTTCAGAAACGGTGGTGGCTGAATCGAATTGATTATACAATGTAGTTACTGGCCTATGCATATAATCACTTAAATTAAGGGTTGTATTGATAAAGAATAAATGTTAATGAATGTTAGATAAAACAATTTTATGTTAATAATTTCAAAATTATTTAAATTCAGACTTATAATATGCCTGGGCGCAAAATTCGGTGGTGGTGGTGGGAAATTAGAAATAACCACGCAAAGCTACACTCTCACTCACTCACTCACTCACTCACTCACTCACTCACTCACTCACTCACTCACTCACTCACTCACTCACTCACTCACTCACTCACTCACTCACTCACTCACTCACTCACTCACTGCTCATAGCGTTATCAGTACAGTACAAACGGTATCGAGTGGTATGCCATGTTAATTGATCAGCGCCTGCCAGCTACAAACACCACACACTTACTCAATGCCGGATTAATGTTGGGCCAACGTCGAAGACGGTGGCCCAGCATTAAACCAGCATTGGGTGAACATGTGGCGTGCTGACTTCCTGTACGTGTATAGCGTGCGTCTACAGTGTATTAGGATTCAGTAGTGACCAGGAGGCCAACACCTTAACACGTACCAGGAAGTTTACGCTCCGTATACCATCCATCTACCAGGTAACTAGATTATTCAACATTTAAAGTACACCTGTCAGGTTAGTCTGTTGTTAAAATAGGAAAATCGGATCTACGAATCCACTGTTATTTTTAATAGGCTTACTCAGGTCAGCTCAGACACAATGCATGTGCATGCATGAAACTGCATGGCTAATGTTTCGTGGTTTACGATGCTAACGATAAATTTACGTTTATATATATATATATATATATATAAAATCTTGGAACACATACATATTTTGTGTATTTTAAGTCGAAAAAAAACTCAATTACGAAAGATTCGTAGTCCGAATACTCGGCGCTGTGCGCCTCGTACTTTCGTATTTAACAGACTGCAGTGCAGATAGCAGTAACTGTATACTTGACACTAAGCATGCACTGTTCTTTGCTGTGTGTAAATTGACACAGGTAACAATATTATTCACCATCTTACAAAGTTAGCTACTTGAAATCAACGCACTATGCTGCTTAGGCTGCGCAAGGAATCTCAATAAAGATTCCTTGGGCTGCGCTATCAATCATTTGAGTACTCAACTGGAATGGTACTGCGGTATGAAGGGAAACAGTAGTAACTGGTTACTTAAAAGGTGAGCAATTGCTGCTGTTTGTTACAGTCATATCGGGTAGTGAGTGGGGAAGAAACATTGTTGTTTCTTTCAAACCGCCGAGACCGGAAACCGAGCCCCGAACTCGAGCGTGAAAGACAGCGGTGCTAACCACTACCCTAGGGCCCCGCCCTTTATTCGTGCACGGATTATAGAAAGTCCTATAATCCTTGGTTCGTGGTATCATCATATTATACATGTTTGTGTCTGTAATAGCAGTTTCTATATAATGATTTTCAGCGTGATAACATTAACAGTGTATACATCATGTCATGTCGATTTTACAGAACTATTATCAAACCATGCTACATGTAAGCCTGTTGTACATGTTGACTAATGTATACTGTTACATATATATTTAGTTTTTTTATAATGACTTTTAAAATATGCCAATAAAATATATGTCCATTTATCTGGTATAAAATGTATGATGCGATTATTTCAGTAGGTCATGGAAGTCACGCATCACACATTTTATAATTCTCTCACGATGGTATTCTTTCCGTAGAAACTGCTTTCACACATACAATGGATACAGGTATGATGATACCTCGAAAAATTACTCCGATTATCAACAGTTTTCTGTCAGAGTGTGACGTCTACGGCTCGTTGATTGTGCCCCCCTCCCTTGGCCTGTGTATTATCCCAGCAGACACGAGACATTATTGTTAGCTCCCGCCGTCACCGTAGGTGGACGGAGGGAGCTATGGATTCCGCCACCGTTTTTTTTTGGCCTCTTCTTTTGCCTATAACTTTGTGAGAAAATAAGCTAGGATAACAATTTTTGGTATGTTGGTTACTTCCAGGTGGCTAATGGACGGGTTAAAATATTTTTAATCTGAATTCAATACGCAAGGTTGCAGAGGAGAAAATGATGATGTGACGGCGTTGGGCCGTTGGGCCGTTGGGCCGTCCGTAAACAATTCGTTTCCGGAGAATATCTCTGAAAGTACTTGTCCGATTGTCTTCAAATTTTACACACAACACCCCTAGGGGGTCTAGTTGTGCCTTTTGGGGTATTTGAACTTTGACCTACTTCTGGTTCAGAACTATGACCTATTTAGACGTTTTGACGCGCACTTCGTTTCCGGAGCAGATCTCAAAAAGTACTGGGCCGATGACAGTCATATTGCACATACATGTTCTCTAAGGTCCCTAGTTGTGCCTTTTCAGGTTTTTGGACCTTGACCTTGAAGTTGACCCAGCACTTTGACCTAATTTATAACATCGGTAAATCCGACTGAAAGATTTTGCGGAATATCATGAAAACCGCTCAAGATAGCTACACCATTACTATAAAACAAATTGTGAGGTTTCAGGAGAGGATGCATCTTGAAAAATTTCAAGTCTATAAAATTAAAAATGGCCGCCTATCGGCCATTATTCACCTCGACAGGCCTGATATTGCGGAATATCATGAAAACCGCTCAAGATAGCTACACCATTAATATCAAAAAAATTGTAAGGTTTCAGGAGAAGATGCATCCTGAAAAATTTGAAGCTGATAAAATTCAAAATGGCCGCCTATCAGCCATTATTCACCTCGACAGGCCTGATATTGTGGAATATCATGAAAACCGCTCAAGAAATCTACACCATTACTATAAAACAAATTGTAAGGCTTCAGGAGAGGATGTATTTTGAAAAAAATCATTTTGTCAAAGTTCAAAATGGCCGCCAATCAGCCATTATTCACTTTCACATGGCCGTTATTTGGTAAACCGTGCTAGATGGCTAGACCATTACTATAAAACAAAATGTGTGATTTCAGGAGAGGATGCATCTTGAAAAAATTTGACTCGATAAAATTCAAAATGGCCGCTTATCGGCCATTATTCACTTTCACATGGCCGTTATTTGGTCAACCGTGCTAGATGGCTAGACCATTACTGTAAAACGAAATGTGAGATTTCAGATGAGGATGCATCTTGAAAAAAATTGACTTGATCAAATTTAAAATGGCCGCCTTTTCGGCCATTATTCATTTTCACATGGCTGATATTTGGTAAACCGTGCTAGATGGCTAGACCATTACCTGATTACTATAAAACAAAGTGTGAGTTTTCGGGGGAGGATGCACCCTGAAAATTTTTAACTTACGAATTCAAAATGGCCGACAATCAGCATTATTTACCTCGATAGGCCTGATATCAGGTAAACCGTGCTAGATAGCTAGACCATTACTATAAAACAAAATGTGACGTTTCGAGAGAGGATGCCTTTTAAAAACTTTCGACTCAATCGAATTCAAAATGGCCGCCTATCGGCCACTATTTACTTTCACATTGCTGATATTTGGTAAACCGTGTTAGATAGCTGGACCATTACTATAAAACAAAATGTGAGATTACAAGAGAGGATGCATCTTGAAAAAAAATGACTCGATCAAATTCAAAATGGCCGCCTATCGGCCATTATTCACTTTCACATAGCCGGTTTTTAGTAACCGTACTAGATGGCTAGACCATTACTATAAAACATAATGTGAGATTTCAGCTGAGGATGCATCTTGGAAAATTTTGACTTGATTAAATTCAAAATGGCCGCCTTTAGGCCATTATTCACTTTCACATGGCCGATATTTGGTAAACCATGCTAGATAGCTAGACGATTACTATAGAATGAAATGTGAGATTTCAGCTGAGGATGCATCTTGAAAAATTCTGACTCGATCAAATTCAAAATGGCCCCCTATCGGCCATTATTTACTTTCACATGCCCAATATTTTGCAAACTGTGTTAGATGTTAGTCCATTACTATAAAACAAAATTTGAGGTTTCGGGGAAGATGCACCCTAAGTTTTTAACTAATTTATATCGAATTCAAAATGACCGTAAATCAGCTATTAGTTAACTCGATTGGCCTGATATCGGGTAAACCATGCCAGATAGGTAGACCATTACTGGGATACTGATTAGGATCATTAATTTCAATGGAGGTTTGCAATCTCTGAAAGACTGTCTAGTTCTTATCTTACTCTTAGACTGGGCTTCTTAGACCTAGTTGTCTTGCGTCTTGATTTTTGACCTAGACTAGGACTACATTAATAACCCTATACAAAATTGCTGAAATCAAATTCTAATTCGGAGCGGGAGCTCCTGGACTTATGTAGTCTTGTTGGTTTAATGTTGGGCTAGCATCGTAGACGATGGCCCAACATTCAATCAGCATTGGGCTTATGTCTCCTGTCTGCTGGGACAAACAGTGGACTATCTCTTTAATTTCCAAACCAAAAGGCTTTTGGGTTTGCGCGTCAGAGTTGCCGTATCTGCCGCATCCTGGTGGTATGTTATCTTATCTCAGGCATTGGCCCAATGCTGTATCATGTGTATCAGCATTAGATACATTGAGCTAATGCTGGTCCTGAGGCGTAGGCGATGGGCAACATCATCCCTACATCGGGTCAATGTATTGTGTTTACGGCGCTGGGTCTGTCCAGCAGACACGAGACCTTCACCCAATGTTGAACCATCATTGGTTGAGGGTCTCGTGTCTGCTGGTTGGTGGCCACAAGGTAGAGTTTGGTAAATATATCGTAGCCTATGCTGCCGTGCAAAACTAAAAAGCAGTATCTGCCTACTTTACAAGTAAGTAGATACTGCCTTTTGCCTTTGCAAAGTAGTCTAAAAGTACATTGCCACACTAAGGCAAACAGCACTGCGAAGCCAAACGACAGTAATTTATCACTTTGAAAATACTGTTGCAACAATGCAACAATGGGTTGATGTTAAAATTAACCCTTTCAGCGCGAGGACCGTCTTTATACGTCAGAATCTGACGTATAAAGACGATCCCCGCACTGAAAATAATAAAACATTTACAATGCCCGTAGACCCATAACATAGGTATTTAAATGAAGTAGAAAGAGCTAACCAAGGCATTTATGATGACTGCAAATTGAAGCCTCTTGTTACCATGGTTTGTACAAAACTATATCAGCGTTTTAAGGGCTACCCAGCATTGGTTCAACGTCTCGTGTTTGCTGAATTGCTTGTCTTTGAATTTACAAAGCAAACTGAAGTAAAATTGTGTACTTGAAAAGCAAGCAGTTGTGTTGTTTGCTTTGTAAGCAAAAAACAGCAGCAACTGCTCAATCGAGAAGTAAGAACTTAATGTTGTTTGACTTTTCAAAACGGATGACCGTAACTAGTTACTTAAACAGCAATCAGTTACTGTTATTTGTATATATACTTACTTGGACAATTTGCAGTTACCAGGCTACTGTTATTTGCCTTATTGCTGCAGAATACAGTATACTGGTCTTTATCTAGGCAAAAATTGCCTGCATTGGACCAACATTAATACAGCATTGCGTGCAATTTCCACCAGGATGTTTCCCAGGTGAACCTGATAAACTCGACGAACTGACTGTAGTACCCAATGCCGGCACATAGTTTCAGATGCTGGCGTTATCCCACGTGATGGTGAGCCAGAGTTGACTTAATGTTGGGTCAGCGTCGCAACATTAACCCTTTAGGCTCTCACGATACATTAACCCTTTAAGCGCTCACAATGCATAAAAGCATTATTTTACATCCCTGAAAATCCCTGAAAATTTCACGACAAAGGGTTTTAGAAATAAAATTTACATGAAACTGTTTTACCACTACATGGCAATTTTCATTAATTTGTCACCCCCGTCATGACAATGGTTAATACAGGCCTGAAAGGGTTGACAGTGGTTAAAGCATCATTTTACATCCCTGTAAACAGACTTAATTTTCCTACAACTAAGGGTTTTTGAATAAACATTTCCATGAAACTGGTTTACTAATACAATGCAATGCAATTTTCTGTAATTTTTAAACCACTTCAAGCATCTTCATCCACTACAAGTCGTGAATTGCGATAGCAATTCGCGGCTTGTAGTGGATGAAGATGACAAAGATAAATTCAGGCTTGAAAGGGTTAAACCAACTCTGGCTGAGCATCCCATGTTTCATGTTCGCGTTGATCCGGTACAGTGAACTATCCTGGTCTATATTTAACAGGACTAAATATTTGCACGGATCCTTGTGAGCTTCTACTCCACATACTGTCAAGTCCTGTTAACTATCTATTTTTTTCTCTCTGGAAATTATAAAATGATACACAATTTTATATGTGTTTCTTTATAGTTTGAAGAAAAAAACCGAGATAGATTGGCAAAAAAATAACTCAACCAACATAGATTTCAAATAGTGTTCGCTTTCGTTTAAAACCAAGCTTATACGTTGCCATTTCAGCTTGAAATTAAAAAACACCAGGGACGAAAAGTTTAATATATAGGTTAATAATTATTATAGCACTGAAAAGGTTAATGTACTGTTGCACAGGTTAATCAATAGTTCAGAGTAAAGTTGTTTAACCCTCAGAGTACTGATGCCAAATACCACCGAATACAGTAGCCATTCTGTGTTTTATGAGCACCTCTATAATCATGATAACCATGTTTAGAAATAAATATTTAATCACTGGTATATCATCTGATCTTCATTTTTAAATGTAATAGTTCAAAAAGATCACAAGTTTATGCCTGCTGAAAATTGCCAAGTTTTCATAGGCCCGTTTCAATTCATGGTATCCGAGTTTTTCGGTAGGCGGCGCGAGTAACCCCAGCTGTGGATATAAAATGGCGGTCCGTGTTACCGGGCCTACGGCGAAGTTTCGCGGCCCTGTCATGTTTCCAGAGCTTATATTTCACAAATCACATGCATTTTCAGTCGTTTGAAGTTGTGTATCGTGGTATAACTTAGCTCTAACATTTCAATTTAATTTATCAGGTATGTAGGGGTTAGGCTGTACCTAAATGATGACTAGCAGATATAGCACTACCAGCATGACGTTCTGCTAGATTTAATTATGATACATTAATATAATCATGCCAGGTCTGCTGTGATGGTAGAATATATCAAGCATCCTAGTTTTACCCGGGCAATTATTCTTCTCATTCACCTTGAGATGTGAATTCCCATCTCAAGGTGAATGAAAGAATGAATGCATGAATTATAAGAATGAATGAATGAATGAATGGGGTTTATGTCACATTTGTGTATATATCTAGGCTAAACTGGGCCAGGAGAACCGCCGTAGAATAGTGAGATGGATGAGATGACACTGCCCTCCACACACAGGATGCTAAAAAACTGCATGGTAAACGCTGTAATATTGGGTGAGAACTTAGAAACTTTGCCGAAGCGACACCACTGCTACATTAATCATGTTAATTTCTTGCTTTTCTCCACTTCTACAGCCGCCATGCGTGCTCGTTCACATGTGGTGGTATAGATCGTGCAGCAAAGTGGTGAATATTAACTATATTTAGTTACGATGTATCATGCGTATAGCTGGGTGTGTCTGAAGGAATGCACCGCCCTGCAAAGTCAAATACAAACAGCAGTAACTGCTTACTGTTCAAGTAAACAGTTACCTGGTTACTGCTGCGTGCCTTTATACGACAGAGCTGTCTGGCGATTCACATGACTCATCATCACGCTTGTCATGGGTCATACAAATTGAAAGGACACGGCTCCGATATATTATGTACGTCTTTATCCCTCTTATCGCCAGCCAGGACTATAATCGGTTGAAATAAATGTGTAATCAGTTCTATGTTTGTTCTCAGAT
This sequence comes from Flabesymbios commensalis, assembly GCA_964017125.1. Taxonomy (NCBI): domain Eukaryota; kingdom Metazoa; phylum Annelida; class Polychaeta; order Terebellida; family Flabelligeridae; genus Flabesymbios; species Flabesymbios commensalis. Next base: position 8,316,650 of record OZ024918.1, on the reverse strand, counting down.
AAACAAACATTGAGTAATATTCACCCACTTGAAGTTGTGGATCGCGACAGCGAGTCACAACTTCAAGTTGGTGCCAATTTAAATTAGCCAACTTGCCGGGCAAAGGTGTAATTTGTCTTCAAACTATCATTGAAATTTTGCTTTGGCACTATCGAGATTCGGCAAAATCGGATACAGAATAGATTCAAACCGACCGAAGATATGTTCTATCTTTAAACGGTGGTATCCGGGTATGTAAAGTTGTAATTGAATAACTAGAAACGATTATGGTTGTGATCGGTTGAAATTATAACATAGGAAATTATAACATATTTTGTTCACCTATATTTATATTCACCTACGTATATTTTACGCCGTTATATATTTTATTCTACTAGACACCGTATCATGTGTATAGCGTAAGTTATTACTATGTTCATTTTAATGACGTATAAGTCATATATACAGATATATCCATCTGTATTTATAAAGCGTCGTAGTTTGAGTGGCTGGGTCCATAAATACAGATGTTTTCAAGTGTAATCATGGTCATAGACAAGAAGTGTAGTCTAGAAATAGGTACAGCATAGCAGCTGAGATTAGCAACAGCTAGCCTAATATTTTCACGAGATTTTAAAAGTGATGTTTGTTTGATAGTGGAAGGGTGACTTGGATAATTGTATTGCTTGTTATTATAGATTCCAACTTTTTATCTAAATTTTGAATATATTTGCATGTAAGAAGTGCTGGGACGGAGTACTAGAGCGTTCTGTGCAAAATTTCATCTATTCTGGTTAACATGGTTAAGGGGTCTTCTCAAGTTGAAAAAAATGAAAAATCCGAGAAAAACTCGGATTGGTCAGACTATACCCACCCACCCCCTATCCATTTAAAAAAAAAATTGGAAACATTTGCAAACATGAAAACAACACAAAAAACACAAAAAATTACATAATTAAAAAAAAAGTCAGAGTTGGGGCTTGACCCACCCAGCCACTTCCGAGTTTTTCTCGGATCTTTGGATTTTTTTTAACTTGACAAAAGCCCTAAGTATTATCAGAGAAAAAACCTCCCAGCTTGAGATGAAACAAACTACAATGTACAGTACACATGGTACAGTAGACCTCCGTATTTCAAAAATAAACGATAATGCCTTAACCCTTTCAGCGCGGGACCGACATTAGACGTCAGAATCTGACTCGATAAACGTCAGATTCTGATGGTTTTTTTATCATTGATGAATAGGATATTTTTCCCCTTTTCTGCACTTTATATATGGAGATTGAAGGTTATAAAATATGATTTTTAAGGTCACTGATGTCTAGAATGATATTCATTAAATTGCACAGCGAAACCCAAGTCTCCGGCCGTCTGGCATGTCTGGGGGTAGATCCCCTAGACATGCCCAGAACCCCTTATCGGGCGAACGAAGGAAAACGCTCTCAATAACCCACCATGCCCTATCACTCCCACCATCACATCATCATATGTACATCATTTCATCTCAGCAATTGACTCCAACGTTTTTATCGTATTACAATGTCACTTAAAATACCATTTGTGCTGAAAAGTGACGTGAAGCAATGATTTTCTACTACTAACTACTAGAATGATATTATTGATACGAGAAAACTATTCTGTGCCACACAGTTAGCCAGAAAAGACATAGCACGTGTAACTATTTGACCACTGCGACGCCGGCCCAACATTAATCCAACATTGAGTCAACGTCTGTGATTAGCCTGGTTATCACTCAGTGATAATGACCTTATTTAGGCCTATTCGTCTAGCATGATGAGTAGCCTGGTAACTGTCCCGCTGCCAAATACCACCATTTGCACATTCTTGTTACGCATGTACGTGATGCATTCCTCCAGGGATCACAAAGCCTCAGTCAACCGTTGTCTGAGTGAAGGCCCAATGCCGCTGGCACTGGGCCATCACTCAGACAACGGTCGGGCAATGTTCAGCGCTGTCTTGTTCCAGTAATTTGTCTGCGCGCACAATTATCCTTTATTATAAGTGTACTGGCGGCATTAGTGAGTGACTCTCTGACTGCCCAGGCAGTATTTACCTCTAGATGTCAAAATAATCCTTCATTATAAACCCTGTGCCCAGCAGACACAAGACGTTAAATCAATGTTGGATTAACGTTGGTCCATCGTCTACGACGTTGGACCAATGTTAAACCAACATTGGGTGAACGTTTCGTTTTCACTGAAAGACATTCACATAGATAATACTTTTAGCTCTTGTCGGGGTGGCATGGAGCGTAATATACACGACACACATACATGACACAATTTATTTCATATTCACATAATTATCAAGAGTATAAGCAATAACATAAAAGAAATAACAGGCGCAATTTGATATTGACACTTTTACTGCCTTAAGTCAGTTCCAAGTCGAGTGTGTAGGCCTACTCCACAATACGTACTCGACAAACACAAAACATTCGTATAAATAATAAAACAATGTCATCCCAACGTCTTCGACGTTGGTCTAACATTGTATGAATGTTATACAATTCTCTTGTGTTTGCTGGGTTAGTGATTCATCATGTTCATCGTTTCACCTCTTATCAGTAACGTTTTTCACTTATAAACTGATAAATATATCCATGACCACGGCTAGCATGGTTAAGTAGATTTGTGACTGTCGCACGTACGCTACATTCTTGAATTGACTGACCCAGACATGTGAATGGTCGAGATGGTCATCTCGACCAATGACAAGCCTAAGATCTGGGTCAGTCGCTGAAAACACCTGTTCAGTCACGGTACCTGCAGCTAATGATCTAACTTTCCAATCTGTACATGTATTTTAGCGTTTACTGTGACTATCTGTTAGATAGCCGGCAGTCTTAGGTCTTCACCCAAACAGTTCGCCAGGAAATCGAAGTGTAAATAGGAACAAATACTGTGTAACTATTTATTTTCATATTATAATGTTGGTTTTAATAATGCTGTCAGCTTTTCTCATCCAAAACGGCATAAACTTACAGGCGATTCTTTTAACCACCTAGTTTTTGTGTGTTTCTAGGTAAAGGAAAAGAAGAAACAGCATCAATATGTCTGGTAAGATAACCATGATAACAGTCAAATTGCTATATAACAAAATGTTGTGTAGTTTTCTTTTAACCCTTTCACCACTGAAGCCCGTTTTTATGTGCTGAATGCTATGGCATTCAGCACATAAAAACGGGCTTAAAGACCAGGTTATTTATGTTTAGAAAAGTAATGATATGTTCTATTAAGTCTCCTAAAATTTTAGTCCACTAATTATTAGTAGACACATATTCCAGCGGAATTGTAGACACTTTTTTGGCTGGGTCGAGTTTTACCTCTTTCAGTGCGTAGACCGTCTTTAGACATGTTAGACTCAGACTCTGATGTCTATAGACGTCAGATTCTGACGTCTAATGACGATCCCCTCACTGAAAGCATTAAAAAAGTAAGTAATTTTAGATTTCTTAAAGTTTTGGATCGCGGTAGCGGAACACAATTTTAAGTGACTAGAAATTTCATTTCAATAGCTAAGATCGCCAGCTGTAGCATGTCTAACTATAAGCTGATAAGGGTTAGCATTGCACCAGGACTAACTATATCTAAAGTAGGCATAATCTGTGCCAAATACCAAGAATGAAAAATGGGCTATTTTTCTGAGCCTTAGTTTAATCGGATGTTTAACGTCTTATATTCATATCGTCGTGTTTCTTCATATATGTCGTATGTTTTTTGCAGGTCTCGTTAAAGCAAAGAAATATGACTGGAAGGATTCCAACATGTCCATGGTGGGCTCAGACACAGATAGAAGTGTGAAAAGTAAGTGATTATTATGACGTCAGCTTGTCTATAGTAAACATCCGACATTGTCCCAATTCTGGTGTATTGTTAGTTCACCGTATGCGACGCTGGCTAAACATTAGGCCAACATTGAGTCTACGTGTCATATTGCTGGCGGCATTGCTACTACATCCCAGCAAACAAGAGATGAACCACTGTTGCTTTAATGTTGGCTCAGCGTCTGCGACGCTGAGCCAACATTAAAGCAACAGTGGTTCAACGCATTGTCATTTAAATAATGATGACATTCATCATCATATTTGTGAATCATTTAGGCCATGATTTTTTTGAAAAAATCAAATAAATCAAATCAAATCAAAATTATTACCATATTATCAACTGATTATATCCGTACAGGATTCAGGGTATATACATTATTGGTGGTACATTATTATATATAATACATTGATGTACTCATACAGTGCTGATATTTTTAAAACGTATCATAGTTAAACACACAATATAAAAATGTCGCCCGCGCCAAAACCAGAGATAAAAAACTACATATATAAATGAGCTCCACGTTTTAGACTTACCATGATATTGCATATAGATGTGCAAAAACCTGCGGAGAAATCTTACCATAAATGAGCGTTTTTAGTTGCATATATCATCCCCTTGGATATGAGAGTGTGTATTTGCCACTTTGTATGCTGGCGGGTGCACCCTTTCATATCCAAAGTGACGATATGTACGTATATGCATTACTGAGGATATAATAATTTAATAATTTTTTCACTGTTTCATCCGTTTATCATTATCGTTCATCCAATTATCATATCATCTTATCATTTACATGTTTTCACTCATGTCATTAACCATTGAAATAGTCATATAATGTGATGTTTGCATTTAGTATGTATTGTTTTCTTTTTGTCTCTCGCAATTCTGTATGGTTGACCTGTGTTGAATGTGTGAGACAGAAATAAATGATTTACCGGTACTTACTACCATACTTGAAGATATTAATTGTATGCATGTCAACGTTTTTGCAGTGCTGACAAATTTGGCACTTGTCGTATTATGCCGTGCAAAGCCAAAAGCAGTATCTGCTTTCTTTATAAGTAAACAAATACAGCCTTTTGACTTTGCTGTTCACAGTTTTATATTTGCTTTTGATTTGATGGTGTTGATAACACTGGTGTATCTTTGATTGCTTGATGTTGATAACAGTTGTTATCAGACTGCTTTATATTATTGTTGATTGATGATGTAGATTACGCAATTGTTCATCAATTATTGATAATTTGCTTCTGATTGCAGAGGAGTCGGCGGAGACGGAGCCGGCCTGGGAGGGAGCTGGTCAGGAAGTGGGGATTCAGATCTGGAGAATCGTGGTAAGTGTTCGCATTTATTATGTTTATCAGTTTATATATGAATCCTCCCAGTAAAAACAAAACATTTGTAGAAAATTTATACAATGTTGAACCAACGTCGAAGACGTTGGGCCGACGTTGTATAAATGTTATACACATGTTTTGTGTTTTATCGGGCACTTACCATTGCCAATAAGTTAAATCCAATTGTCTTATATGAAGCTATATAGCCTACTGATCTTAACTGAAAATACAAAAAAGTCAAAAAACAATTTTAAAGCACCGAAAAAGAGTGAAATAGTTATATTTCCAGGTCGTATATTGCCATGTAAACAAAACAAGTCAGCAATACACAGCACTTTACACCACATATTCCCACGTCTTGGACGGTGAGATCAAAGCGATCGCCGCTAATTGGTGTCTTATAGTCAGGACATGGGAGATTACAATGATATTGCAAGATTACAATGGTAAATTCAGGCTTGAAAGGGTCAAATTCTTCCGTTTATAGTATTAATATTTTTCAGAAATTCGAGGTGAAGCACTGGCCAAAGGAGGACTACGGCAAATTCTACAGCGGCGATTCATACATCATCCTTAATGTAAGTATCCCATCCCACCAACACGAGACGCTGCTCTAATGCTCGTTTAATGTTGGTCCAGCGTCGCAGACGATGGGCCAACATGACACGAACACTGGGACAGCGTCTTGAGTCAGCTTGAATACCATTGCTATCGTAGCACAGTTTATTGTGTCCTAGTGTGATATCGCAGAAAAATGTAACATTAACCTACATTTTATTTTATAGCGAAATCACATTCCTAGTGGTCCTGATGTACTCATAATATCGTCCCCTTCAATGTGAGACGGTCTATCTGCCACTTTACAAAGTGACAGATAGACCCTTTCATAGCCAAGGGGACCATCTGTATTGTTATAATTATATTCACCATCTGCTAGTATAACTTATATTTTTTGATAATACTCCAAATTTAAGACTACTCTACCTGGCTTTATGAAAACGTGTTTTTTCAAGCTTTGACGCTACAAACGCTGTGATATGTTTTATATTTAATCTTTTCTTTGTTTCCATGGTTACAGACGTACAATGAGTCAGACAGCGATGAGCTGCTGTACGATGTACACTTCTGGATCGGTAAATACAGCACCCAGGTAAGGAGGATTCAGAGATTTACCATATAAAAAACAGTGTACACCATGATCTAAATCTGTCACTTAAAGACAAACAGCAGTTACTGCTTACTTGAAAAGTAAGCAGTTACTGCTGTTTGCCTTTAACTTATAATGCAAAGACAAACAGCAGTAACTGCTTACTTGAAATGTAAGCAGTTAATACTGTTTGTCTTTGCTTGTCAGACATGCTGATAGTTAATTTAAACTGTTTAAATAATTATTAAATAAGTAAAAAATATATATATCTCTATTTTTAAGCATGGCTTCCTGAGTCAGGGGTGAGGGTCTTGTAAAATCACACTTTAAAATTTACAGTTATTCTTCAAGTAATGAGATGAGATATATGTTTCCAAATTTTATTTGAAAATATGGATGTGGTTGGCTGGATAATTTATCACATTTTTTTAAATGACTTATTGATGTAATTTCAACAGCTAGATATGTCCAATTTAAATGCTAAGCAAACAAGATCAATAGGGATATTTTACTTTAACACTTTTTGGCTGTTAACATACATTATCAGATTATGCCATCCCACCAGGAAGTCATGTAGTACCCTGAGGTTTGAAAGGTTAACCTGTCACATGTTAAAGGGGCAGAATGAACCTTTAATCTCAAATTGACATTGTATTATACCTGTCTATGTTTGTTTAATTTGCAATTGCCACAACCTTTAAAAGTATGATTGTTTCTTGAATGTCTTGACTGTTTATTATTGATGTTTATTTACAACTATTTGAATATATTTAAATTAACAAAATATATTTTATGAATCAGCATTAAATTAACCTTATGTTCGAATGATAGAGCTTGTATGTTCAATGTTGTTATTTAACTATGAATGTTGCTATGCATGGCGGGTGAGGAATTGTCGGATTTATTAGAAATATATGTTAATATTCAATATATAATGGTAACATTCTAAATAATCATAATGGTAACATTCTATATAATCGTGATAATGATAATTTTTGTAACATTCTACATATAATGGTATCATTTAATACATAGTGTTAACAATCAATATATAATGTTAACATTCGATATGTAATGATAGCATACAATTGATATAATGGTAACATACAATAATTGCTATAATGATGGTCGCAAAACGACACACAGTCTTTATCCAAAAAGCCAACATCTATGTCACAAATATTGTAGTCCCGCGCGAATCTCTATTATTTTTGCTGCATCTGAATTATTGCGTAAAATGTATCTTGTTCAAATAGTCTGCTGACCAGAATGCGCGAGAAACTCCCTTGAATTGGGTGGTGGGTAGGGGAGGGGGGGGGGGCTGCACTGTTTATTTTTATTCCCATCAAGATGTGAATTGCTGTCGCAATTCTCAATTTAATGTCAATGAAAATGAATCGTGACCCGATTTTTCTGAAGAAATAAATACAGTTTATTTATTATAAATATATTTTATTTTTCTTAATTATTTTTTACTGTTATTTTCTCACCCGGAATCAGCGAGTTCCATTTTTTATACGCATTGCTAATTTTTTGCACTAAATACTCTTAAATAAGTTTTTTGTTATTTTCATCACATATTCACCTGAGGATTTAAATAGTTGTATCTGTCAAAAAGCAGTTACGACTTTTGCGTCCCAGTGTTGACATGTTTCGCACTTAAATACGTATTTTATTTCTGATTTGGTTTTGTTATTTTATCAATTATTTATTGGCTACAATGACGATCATATGATTTTATAGCATGTGGGCATTTCATATCAGTCTGGTATAAAGTAATAAAAAGAACCATGTTTATCGCGGGAAAATGGGACTCCTTTTCAAAAGAAACGATTTTGTTTTGATTTCACGGGGAAACCTACGAAATCTTTAAAATGGGATTATTTACCATTGCAAAAAAAAAAGCATTTACAAGCTATTGCTGAATGTTAAATTATTAAAGTGGACTAGAAAATTACATTTCAAATTATTTAAATGTTCGCAGCTAAGACAGCACTTAAAGACATTTCTAGACACCCGAAGGTCCATCCCATTAAGTTTGATTTTATCTCACATTGTATTTATTTCCATTGGAAAAGTTACGATTTATCTCATCTTTTCTAATGACAATACAAAAAAGTTAACCCTTTGAGCGCGAAGCACGATTATAATCGTTTTTAATCTGTTTTATAAACAGGTTACATGACAGTTACTGACATAATTGTGAAAGAAATGAGTGTTTAAATACCAGTTACATTATTTGAAAATTTTGGTCTCAAAGTAAACATATATGAGAAATCAGATTGTGGTTGTCCCGTGACAGACATGGTCCGTTTATTCCTGCGATCTACCAGACTGTATATTTATCAGGTTTATAAACATCTCTTTCTGTTCCATCACTGGTATTATGTGGCGTTTATATTTGACCTCTTTGGCTTGGGCTCATTAGTATTCACTCCCATCAACCAGTCAATCTCGACACCTTGTCAAAACATTGGCTTAATGTTGCTTCAGAGTCTAAAACGTCGGCACAGCATTTCAGACGATGAGCCAAATTTTTCAGACGCTGCTAAAAAATTGAGCCGATGTTTTGCTCAAGTCTTCTGTTTCTTTGAATTCGTCTCTCTGAAAAAAACATTAAAAAAAAAAGAAGAGGATAAAAATAACAAATGCTATATTTATATATATGTTATAACCGGAATCGTGTGTCGACTGTGGGGGAAGAAAACTCATGTCATTTTGTTCACCTTGGGAAAATGTAGTGGGTTACACACAGCATCACACTTCAAAAAACATATTTAAAAATAAAAAAATAAAAATTGTTCTCGACGTTACACAATTTTTTAATGTATAATCATTGAATTTTTCATTTAATTTGTATTAACTTCGCGATTCCCACTTCCTAGCGAATAATTACTTGACGACGACTGTTTAGTTCAAAGATATCCCAGTTGGTCTAGTTAGTACATAAAAACTTAATATTGACGCGTGATATGTGCCAGTACAACACTCATGAAATATGATGTATACGAACACCATAATTATTATTTAGACACGCGCTGTTTCCATCAATATAGCACTTCAATAAGAAATATAAAAGATAGTAGGAAATGGGAAATATTAAAAAATAAATATGATGCATACTGGCTGATGATCAGACAGTAAGGTATAAATGACAAGAATGCAGCTATTTTTTCAATATGCTATGAATGTCTCGGTTGTCGCTTTGTTCTGAGTGTTAGGCTTGAGTTGTTCTCTCACGATGAATATAAAGTTGGTTAAACCACATGATTCTGTGATAAACTTGTCTGCTGCTCCCCGAGAAAAACCTTCACCAAATTTATTGGCAGCTTTTCTTATTCATTTTGAGGGAGAATACTTAAGCACTCATGCGGGCATCGTTCGTGAGCTATTTACTAACGTGTTCTGAGCAAGCAAAATATTCTGCAAATCGATTGTGAATTAGCGAAAGCGAGTATCTGGTGTTCAATGTCGGTAAATGCTCAGCAGCCGATGTATCTGAATCTGGCACAATTCAAACTTGGCTAGCATCTCTGTTCGCAAGCATTTGCATTTGAATGTCCAGATTCAAACATTTCATTATGGCTCTGTTTAGATTGAATTGCAATTTAACTTTTTGGCCTTCAAAAATTAAATGTCTATTTCCTATTGACATTTATTATTATTTTTGTGTATAGCACATATTTGTTTTCATTAATTGAAGCTGGAATTGCTAATGCAATTTCCAGCTTCAAATGGCGAAACATATAATGTCCATTTCTGAGAAAAAAACTAGAACGAAATGAAAGTGGTTTACCAATACATGGTAATTTTTATAATTTTTAAAAACAGAAAATCATCTTCATCCACTACAAGTCGCGGCTTGTAGTGAATGAAGATGACTATGGTAAATTCAGGCTTGAAAAAGTTAAATGACGAAACATTTGTGAAAAATAACTACCCTCAAATTGAATTACCAGACCCATTCAGATACTCCGTCTTCCATGTTTACATTGATTTACACAGGCTGTTAGTAGGACGAGGAGCAGCAGCACGTCACAGCGCTGGGCCAGCAGCCCCAACACTGTGCCAACATTAAACCTTAAAGCGCTGAAACATTTTTGTTTAAGCCAAGAGACCAAGGTTTTTTTTAAATCATTATAAATGTCTCAGTTGACTCTTTCCGCTTCATTTGAATACATATGTTATGAGTTCACGGATTTTAGAAATGTCAGAATCGACGTTAGAATTTGACGTCTATAGACGTCATATTCTGACGTCTAAAGTCGATCCCCGCACTGAAGGGGTTAAATAACTGAACTCGACTAGAGTCTTTTTTAATTTGTATATTACCCGATCAAATCACTGTTATTGTTAATGAAAAGAGGCTTTAAAAATCAAGCTTGGTAATTTTTTGTTCTCAAAATAAATAATATGAATAATTTTCACCCTCTTGAAGTTACTTCAAGTTGGGTGAAAATGTATTTGATTTAATTAAGCGCTTTAATGGTTGAGACAGCGTTGCTCCAACGTCTTCTTTGGATGAGTAGGAGCACAACACTGGCCCAATGTTGTGCCAGCGTCTCCATCGCTGTGCCAACATTCAGCCGGCGTTGTGCCGACGTGAATGTTTGTAGGATGAGTATGGCGCTGCGGCTTATAAGACTGTCGAGTTAGACACCCTGCTTGACGATAAACCCGTGCAGCACAGAGAGGTTCAAAACCACGAGTCTGAACTCTTTATAAACTACTTCCGGTCTATTATGTAAGTGTGCATTAGGGTGTGTTTGCGCATGAGCAGTGCTGCGGCTTGTCTGGCATGTTAGATTGTGTTGGTTGCGTGAATTTGAAGCGCGCCTGGGGGCCAGCCTGGGGTCCATCCCAGTCAACGCAAAACATTTGTATAACGTTGGACCAACGTCGAAGACGTTGGGCCGACGTTTTACAAATGTTATACAAATGTTTTGTGTTTGCTCGGATCTCACGACATCCTCGGATCCTCAGAATAATATCATTCCAGCTTTCTCCCATTTCCATTGGACAAATTGAGCGCATCGTAACTTCTCTAATGGAAATTAGAGAATGATGAAGTAATCTAAATCTAAGGATGTAAATTTTCTCCATTTCCTTTAGAACAGATAGAAGATCTTAACGTTTTTATTGGAAATGAGATCAAGTTAAAATAATTCGAATATCAACATGATTAGGATCTGGATCATCTTAGCTGTCTCTAACTTTCATTAGAGAGTTAAGAACACCATAACTCCAATGGAAATTAAGAGATAATCTGAATCTTCAGTTTTTTTTGTGAGATTGACCCCATGTATAGGCCTACTAATAGTGACCCTGATCTCAGACGTGTGATTGGCCCAGATTACCAACTCGACCAATCACATTGTTAAGATCTGGGTCAATCTCTAAGAATAACGGCTCAGTTTTGTTCAGCATGATAGACATCAGAGGTAATTTTGTCTACATTATACAGTTTTAGGCTAGATACTAAACAAACAGCGGATGTGCAGCTATCAACTACACAGTTTGATATTTCGCTGCCGAGCATGATGTATGAAAAGTTTCTTGCCGTAAATCTTGAAGCATGTTTAAAAGCGATGTAAAATATATTTGGCTAGATTTAGACAGTTAGTTGTCGACATTATGCAGAATAAAATAACCATTCATTCTAAACGGCGGCAGACAATTTTTTATCGATTCCATGAGTTACCCTTTATTGTAAGCAGCAACGGAAAAAATATTTGCCAAATTAATATCGTATAAATTTATAAATTTACTCTTCGTGCAGCGATGTAAAATTTATTCACTGATCCTATGAAGTTTGCTGCCCTTCGTGCTAAACAACGATGTAACATTTATTGGCGGAAATATGAGCGTTACCCTGTTCAAATGACAAAATTCACCAATAAATAACTGGGGTTAAATCCCCCCTATCAAGGCAATACAGCTGTATTACACTTGCGAGATCTATCCGCAAGTCGAATTCGTAGCACATCTTTTCGAATGACACTTAATACAGACTCTTATAGCGTTTCCGAGTTTGTTATTACGGACTAGAAAATAGTAACGCTAACATACATTCCGGTCGAAGGAATACTAAAAATGAAAAATTATAATGGTGTGTTCTCACATACAATGCTCTGTGCCATTTCGGTGCTAGGAACTAATCGCACATATCGCCATCTCTGTCCTACCAGGTACTCATTTACACCTGAGTCAAGAGAAAAATGTTACGGTAAAGTGCCTTGCCCAAAAATACAACATCGAAACAATGTCCCAATATTGAGAGGGGAGAAACATGAAAAAAGTCAGCATTTAGAAAATACATCTTGAGGGATAGCTTTGTTAAGATTAAAGTAGTACACCCGTATCGTCATAATGGTGTACCCAGAACACACCACGCGTGCGACAGAGATGGTGAGGACGAGAGAGTCACCTGGGGAATAAACAAAGCATAAACAGAGGATAGCTTTGTTAAGATTAAAGTAGTACACCTGTGTCATCATAATGGTGTACCCAGAAGGCACCACGCCAGAACACACCACGCGTGCGACAGAGATAGTGAGGACGAGAGAGTCACCTGGTGAATAAACAAAGCATAAACAGAGGATAGCTTTGTTAAGATTAAAGTAGTACACCTGTGTCATCATAATGGTGTACCCAGAAGGCACCACGCCTGTTACAGAGATAGTGAGGACGAGAGAGCCACCTGGTGAATAACGAAAGCATTAACAGGTCTGAAAGCGTAAACCGCGTTTCACAGAAAACACAAGGCGTTGACTCAATGTTGTTTTAATGTTGTACCCCCGTCTTTGACGCTGGCCCAACATTAAAACAACATTAGGTCAACGCATCTTGTTTGCTGTAAGCGTTCAAAAAGCCGCCGTGATTGCATGAGACGAGTCTGTCCTCGTTTTGTAGTTTTTGCTTACTACATCCTTGTATCATAACAACCGCCTTCAAAACCTGTCGTGCTGCTCGAATCCAGCCGGTGTCACGTGTACTACTTAACAAGCTTAAGTAACACATGTGACAGTTTGGTTCCCAGCGTCTGTAATTCCTGCTAGATCTGTCCCCGTAGATTCTACGTAGCCGTACTTTTCTTTTTTCATGAACTTCGTCATCCCTTAAACCAGTAGAATCGACTCTGCGAAACTCTGCTGCTCGCCCTTTCTGTTCTTGCGTTAAACCACTTGATTTCTATTCAGTACATTATGTTATATTTCTACGCCCTTTTTCTACCATGTAGCATCTTGTGTAGCAAACTACGTAGCATACTTTGTAGCATTTTGTTCTGTGCTGTCTGAAAATACGCATTAAACTGGATTTTGTTGCAATTTTTGGCGAACTTTATGTTGATGTTATCATGGTTATGGTCAAGGTCTTGTTCGATTTTTCTACTATACTAACAAAATAAAACGTATATAAGAAGTTGGAAATTCTCCTAACTCTTTACGTTGCCATGACGAATTAACTCTGTTGCCATAACAACTGAGACGCATGCATCCTGTTGCCACTAGCCATTTCTAACAGCGCCCCCTTGTATTGCATTCCCACACTAACTTACAGGTGGTAAACCTTCATTATTAATGATTTTGTGATGATGTGTATTAATGCCATCTCGTCCCTTTGCGCCTTTCGTACGTGTTTGCCTCGTCCCAGGATGAATACGGCACGGCAGCCTACAAGACGGTGGAGCTGGACTGTCTCCTAGACGACAAGCCAGTACAGCACCGGGAAGTACAGAGTCATGAGTCTGACATGTTTAAAGAATATTTCCCCACCATGATGTAAGTCCTGTATATTATAGTCTCTCCCCTTGGATAAGAAAGGGTGTATCTGCCACTTCACAAAGTGGCAGATACACCCTTTCATATCTAAGGGGACAAATTATGGTATTGTGAAAGTCGCTCCGTCTCAAAAGAGTACATCCTGACCATGATGTAAATCCTGTGTATAGTCCGCTGGATATAAAAGGGTGTATCTGCCACTTTGTGAAGTGGCAGATACACCCTTTCATATCTAAAAGGACGAATTATTCTGGTTTTCTTACAGTCACTCTGTGCTATTGTCGACTTCATTTTTTGTTTTTACTGCTTCGCTTCAGGTGCATATTGGTCTGTTGTAAGCAGTTATCACAAGAGTTTGGTAAACTCTAGTAGCATGTTGTCTTTATACAAATGACTGGGACTCAACTGAATTTCACTAACAGCACTCAGGCTGCTTCATTTTATGTTTAGTAGCGCCATCGCTTCGCACGCGTATTGGTCTGCAGCAAACACTTATCACAAGAGTTGATAAACTCTAGTATCACGTTGTCTTTATTCAAATGAGTGTCACCTGACTGAGTGTCACTCACCACACTCTGTCTACTTCATTATTATGTTTAGTAGAGTCACTCTTTCGTCTGCATCAAACACTTATCACTGGAGTTGGTAATCTCTAGTATCATGTTGTCTTTTATTTGTTAAAATGAGTGGAACTTATTAGAGTGTCACGTACATTTACATGAGTGCCAGTTAACCCTTTCAACCCTCACGATGCATTAAAGCATCCTTTTACATCCCTGGAAACAGACTTAATTTCCCTACAACTAGGGGTTTTAGAATGAAAATTTCCATGAAACCAGTTTAACAATACATGACAAATCTCTTTAATTTTCCACCCACTTCAAAGCATCTTCATTCACTGCTAGTCGAGAATTGCGGCAGCAATTCGCGGCTTGTAGTGGATGAAGATGACAATGGTGAAATCGGGCCTGAAAGGGTTAATGTTACGTTTAGTAGCGCCATGACATGTACATGCACCACAGACAGTTAACATGGGAGTTTCGTAAACTCTGGCTTCAAGTAGTAGTACATCATATCACGTGTATAATGGTGACCTGGTTGGTAACCGGACACAGCTTCAAATGGGTGAAAATTTAAATGATTAAATTGCCCCAGTCAACAAAATATTGGTTGTTACAATCTTTCATACATTTAAAGCACATACTTGTTTTCACTGGCGTCTAAATGTAAATATTTCACAATTGGTTTGTCAAGATTGTCACCATGATAACGGTTGACCCAATGTTAGCTCAATGTAAATGTTGGCCCATCGTGGCGACGCCGGCAAAATATTAGGCCGGCCTTGGGTCATATATCTGTCAATATCACATTTCACTAGTTCTAGTCAGTAGATAGCTTTTTCAGCGTCTTAGACTACTGTTATTTTATTAACACTACTTTCGCATTCTCATTTCCTTTGTGAATGTGTATTGAAGCTTTGCCAACAAGTGGAATCACTGCTTCAAACAAACACATGTAGCCAATAGATGCAGCATCAAGTCAGATATTAACGCTTACATTCTGTTATCTTGCTCTTGTTATTTTCCGTTTCAATACATCGCGTCTCGTGGCAATCACCTAATGAAAAACGATATTCAACACAAATTTGTTTTCAGATGTGAAAAGATCATGAATATGTTTGAACATTGAGTTTATCCTAAAAATCACTCTTCTCAGACATTCCGCGTCACATTATTATTCAAAACACGTTGAAGCCAAATAATAATTTCGGATGATAAACTTATTTTAAACTTTAAAGCCTCACGATGCATTAAAGGATCTCTGAAAAATGACCTAATTTCCCCAAACCCCTAGGTTTTAGCACGAAAATATTTATGGAACTGTTATAATAATAACGATATCTTTTTTTATGCCGACCACTTCAAGTCATCTTCAACCAAGTCGAGAATTGCGAACAATTTGCGGCTTGTAGTGGATGAAGATGGCAATGGCAAATTCAGGCTTGAAGGGGTTAATTCAAGGGATGGGGAGGGGGTTATGTAACTGATTAATTATGATGCATCGATATTTTGATTTGGAAATGAAATCAGCCAGGTCATTGACGGTTTCTCGTATGTAGGACATATCATCAGTTACTACATCTCCATCTCCGTTTCTGGTAAAAGTTGTTTTCGTTCGAGTTCTTTATAATCCTTTTGAAAAGTCTAATGCATTAACCGTATATGTCATAATCAATAAAATAAATAAAGAACATGCGAATATTATTAAATATAAATGGAATTAAAACAGATCAATACATTAATTTCTCCGTTTTTATCCCCCGCCCGTGGAAGAAAAGGGATTTTAGTCGCCCCAGGATTCCGTTAGGCCTCTGACGTCACGTTTTTTGGGGGGCGAAAAAACTCAAACTAGTGGTCGAATTTTGTTTTCTTTTAAAATCACATTCCTAGCAACATGGAGATGTGCAAGTAAGTTTTTAAAGATTTTACCAAAATTCAAAATGGCCGCCAGAGGTCAACTACATAGTTTGTTGTGGACGCAAAAACAAAAAGTCAGAAATTATTCAAATTTTACAATCACATTCCCCACGATATGGAAATGTGCAGGTGATTTTTCCTAGGTTTACCGAATTTCAAAAGTCAACATTTTAAATATTTGTGAGCGCAATTACTCAAAACTATTTTTTGGCGGCGGTGCGATAGGGGTTCAGGCCTCTTGTTTATTTAAGAGAAACAATAAGAAATATATAAATTAAAATTATTTATTTTGGATTTTATATAAACTACACATTGTCACGGTATTATATATATTTATTGTTTTAGCATGTGGTTGATCATATAACTATTTTTATATTGGGTCGGATGGCCATTGTTTTATTGTGTGCCGCATGTTTATTGCGTGAAATGGTATCTTTAGTTTTGTTTTTCTATAAAATAGGGTTTATATGGTTTAGAAAATGATTATTGCGATGTCATGATGTACGATATCCTTTCTACATCACAACTCTAACTTTCAAACGCTAATTGTTGAAGATACTGCCGATTAAATTCTTAAGCTTGCATTTAATCTTAATTCATTC
This sequence comes from Flabesymbios commensalis, assembly GCA_964017125.1. Lineage (NCBI taxonomy): Eukaryota > Metazoa > Annelida > Polychaeta > Terebellida > Flabelligeridae > Flabesymbios > Flabesymbios commensalis. The sequence goes on along the minus strand of OZ024918.1, from coordinate 8,299,476 downwards.
ACAAAATATGCATTCAAGGTAGCGAACAAGAAATTGTTTTATTATGGAAATACATAATGATATACTAGTATCACTGAGCCTGCTTAAAAACGAGTTAAAATATTTACGATGTGCCGGTAATAACAGCAAAACAACTTTCACATGGGTTAATACACAACCAGTCCGATTACTGTTGTTCTTATGATCAACGACTGGGAGCCATTCAACCCAATTGAAGACAATGGGACCAGGTTGAAATTTCACGGTTTTCCAATGTCAATAAGGTTATTTCAAGCTGATCTACAATAATTGACCAATCACAGAATTGTTCTGGGGACCTAGTAACTGCACTGGTGATCTTGTAATTGTTATGGTGATCTTGTAAACGTACCGGAGGGTAACCTTGTAAGCGTACTGGTGACCTTATAATTGTTATGGTGACCTTGTAAATGTAGTGGTGACCTTGACCTTCACAGGATGAGTACGGCACCGCGGCCTATAAGACGGTGGAGCTGGACACCTTCCTGGACGACAAACCCATCCAGCACAGAGAAATCATGGACCACGAGTCTCGTCTTTTTAAATCTTATTTCCGCTCCGGTATAACGTGAGTCTGCCTGGAAAACACAACTAAATTACGGATACTTGTCAGACCAATGCTGGCTCAACGTTGGGCCGACATCTGCGACGTCGACCCAACGTTGTCCCATCATTGGGTTATTGCTTTTATCACCGGTATGAATTGATAAGATAACGTCAAAATCACGCATTGTTAAAGCGGGTCACGGAAATTGTTTTGATAAAGCAATTTTGGCTTGAAGCAGTTAAATGTAGAATATAAGGATTTCAATAATTCTTGAAGGGGGTACTGTGTCGTGCAAAATCAAAGATCAGTAGCCACTTAATTTATAAGTAAGCAGTTCCCAGTGAACACGAGACGTTGAACCTGTGAGTAAAGGTATTTGTAAAGTGTACATCAGGAGTTTGAAGGTCAGAGACAACAATTTGGTGCAGTGTATATGTGGGGGAGGTCAGGTCTTTCTTGTTGTGACGTAGTACACACGGTCCTGTGACGTTAAACACACTTACTCATTATTGTGTAATATATTATCATATGTGGAAAATATGACGAAATATTATTCATTTCATTTATTTATTAAAATGAATTACTTTACGCAGATGCTTTGTGTTTTTTAATTGTATAACTACTTTAGTTTTTAATCTAACAGAATTGGCCAGTTTCGGTTTTTATTTCTACATTCAATTTAAGGCTGTAAAAATATGTATATGCATACATATGTTTAGTCACATATTAAATGCATAACTGCCTAATTTGAAAATTATACTGACATGCATACTTTAATAACGGCTAATCAAACATGTAAAATGTGACTCTTCAAAAGCTGAGTTAGTCGACAATAAACAGAAATGCTAAAAAATAATATCAAACATATATCCCAGTGGAATTACAATAAACATTTTGTTAAACTCTTTGATATGTTTCTGTTAATTAAGTATCTTCGCTATTTTTTTCTTGGGAAATGCAAACGATTTTCACTTTTTTTGGTTTTAAATCGCGATCTTGAGATGTTGCACTTCATCAAATTATGAATGCCTTTTTTCGTGACGTTAACGTCACACGACCGTGTGTCACTGTCTTGTGTTTCTGTCAGTCAACTCTATCTGTGCTCATGTAATTATCTCCGACTGATCGCCTGATAACGCATTAGACGTCGTAGACGGTGGACCAACGTTAAACCAACATTAATTCAACGTCTTGTGTCTGCTGGGTTAGTAGATTGGTTCAGGTAGTCTGCAATGCGCTGTATCCAATATAATATATTATATCTTGCTTCTAGGTGAAAGCAAGAGATTACATAGTGCGATCTCTGATGAAATTTTGGAATGGAACAATTTTAATATTTTATGTTATACATAGTATATTATATGTGTATATATCATATTATATATATATATATATATATATATATATATATATATATATATATGTGTATTTATTCACAATATATGTTATGATATATACAGTGTCCCCCACTGGTCGGTATTTTTAATAATAATACATCAAGGATTCAGTTTTTATTCAGATCATGGATTCTGCGCATTATGTACTACCTACTTCATTGACTCTGTACCATAACGCTATCAGTATATATCACTATATGATTGCACTAACACTATAGCAAAAATATTACTTGACATGTCATCAATACTGTAACCCAAGGGCAAATAACAGCAGCTGCTGACTTAGAACAGTTACTGATGTTCGCCTTTTCGCGGCAGACTAGTCTGAGAGCATAGTTAGCACTACTACAAAATATACAGTGTAAATATATAGGTTGTATCATTATTTGGGCTGTATTATCGCCCCTGAAGATAAAACGGTGTATCTCACACCTTGTATATTGATAGACCCTTTAGCCCCCCGGGATATATTATATAGCCTAACATCACCCTGGCACACATAGTGTTGACTCTAATTTCTCTCTGTTAATTTTACTGCTCTTACACACATATGATTTGATTTTATCTGTGCAGCACTCGCTTTTCTAATCATTTGCACTTACATTTTAAATTATTGATACCTTTATTCTGCTGTGCTGCAAACACAAACAGCAGTAACTGCTTACTTTACAAGTAAGCAGTTAGTGATATTTGTTCTGCACACAGTTCTGCGAAGGTAGAAAATGGACTATTTGAACATGTTTTCCAGATATTCCAAACAGTATTATTACTTTTTCAGAATCTGCACCTTTTATACACCTTCGATGCATGCATTCGTGATTTGGTTTAGCCATGTTTCACATTTTTTTACGTTCATTTTCCGATTATGTACAATATGATGGAGTAGGGCATTTAACATGATTCGCACTTCTTTCTTCCACAGTATTGCCTCCACGCAATAAGTATTTGGGGTAGATCAGTATATATAATATACTATTTCACTTAATAATATGCAAGCTCAATAGATCTACATGGGTCGGCCCAGATGTTTGCCATTTTGGCGGTACAAATACAGTGATCCAAACTGCTCATCAGTATGGGGTGTGCAGCTCTGCCTATTGTATATTGCACTATAAGGAACCTGAAGAGTAGACATAATTCCCACTTGAGAACTTTTTCTAAGCTGGGACGGGTTGCCAATTTTTGGCTATTTTTACTAGACATAGTCTCTTACATCCTAATTTTGTACTAGTTGTTGGTGTGCATAGGTATACAAATTAGGGTATACATATTTGACTTGTACACTCTGATGTGTATACTCTAATTTAATATGAGTGGCCTCTGCAGAGAAGTGTACAGCCTAGTTTGGTCTTGTAGTTATTAGATATTTTGACTTGTACACATTTAAATTTTCGCCCACTCGAAGTTGTGTCTCGCTACCGTGATTCACAACCTCAAGTGGGTGAAAATTACGATGCTAAAAGGCGATAGAGAGGTGTTAAAGGACGAGGGGAAGCAGTTAAAGGTCGATGGGGAAGTGTGCAGACTAGTTTGGGTTTCTAGTTGTTAGATATTTGACTTGTACACTCTAGGACGAGTACGGTACAGCGGCTTATAAGACAGTAGAGCTTGACACACTCCTAGACGACAAACCTGTACAACACAGAGAAGTACAGAACCATGAGTCAGCGTTGTTTAAGACCTACTTTAGGCGTCAAGGGCTATCGTAAGTATCAGTAGTTCAGGGATCGGTATTCTCGTACAAGTTACGATATATCGTAGACTTCGGATTGGTCGAGATGGCAATCTCGACCAATCCCAAGTCTACGATATATCGTAACTTGTACGAGAATACAGGCCCAGGGGTCCGTCCGACTAAATATCTTACATTGGTCCGATTTTAGTTTTCTGTCATTTCCATTAGAAAAAATAAAACCAGTCTGAATTGTTCTCATAGTAATAAGTGAAAAAAGATGAAACTTTCTCTCATTGTCATTATAAAGGCTAGCCCTTAGTGTCACCTCTCACCACGCATATAGTCGTTTTTAATCCATGTTATTAGGCGAGCAAATCACTGCTATTGTGAACGAAACGAACGTTTAAACATTAACATTTGCAAATGTTCGCTCTAAAATTAAACAAATAGGAGTATTTTTCACCCACTCGAAGGTGTGGATCGCGGTAGCGAGACACAACTTATAGTGGGTGAAAAATTAAATTATTAAATTAATCGCCTCAAGAGTTAAGACCAATTTGATGGAAGTAGAAAGTTAAGAAAGGATCAATTAAGATTTTTCAGTGGGATGTTCGTCTGACCAGCTGACTGGTTCTGACCGGTTATGACTGGATGTGACCGTTTAAGATTCTCCACGTATTTAAACCATGTGAGTATGACTGTTTCCTCCCAACACCTGACGTTGGTCCAGCGTAGTTCTGATGTGTTGCCGGTGTCTTGAATGTTAGCATGCATTGTAGCAGCGCTGGGTCAACGCTCCACAGTAGTGTAAGGGCTATTTAGGTGTTAGCACCCCTACTCAGTAAATATGATCCAATGTTGTTTTAATGTTGGGCAAGCGTCGTAGACGATGGACCAGCATTAATACATCATCGGGTCGATTTATCGTGCTCACTGGGTATATACATCTTCCCCACTGTAAGGCGTGGCTTCAGGAAGCCGCAGGCCAAGCCAAGCATTGCTGTAGGTAAGATGGATATATAGAGCTATAATCCTCATATGCCATTTCTCAGCCCCACGTATGTGATTTTGATAATTTTTATGCACCATTCATCCCCTCCACGTAGAAGCTCTTTAGCCTTTATGGCGCCAGTCAACCCCTAGTATTTCAGCTGCTATGCATAGTGCAGGTATTCTAGATGTGATTAAGGGTATACAAGAATCGTTCAGGTGTTCTTCCAAGTTTGACAAGTTTATTTTAAAAAACTCGGGCCTCGTCTGAGGCTTGGAGTACAACTTCTGCTGCAATAAACAGAACAAAACTACAAATATTCTAAAGGGGACAAAAAGGTAAGCATGTAATCCAATTACAAAAGAAAAAAATCAAGATGGATGGTGTGACGTGTAAAAAAAATTCCTAAACTAGAGGTGACCAATCTCCTCTATTTTAGGACAAATCTACTCAAAAACTTACCAATAATGTAAACCCATATCCTGCTGATCACGACTATTGTCGTTTTTATTCTGTTTTATTATTCGACGAAATCACTGTTATTGGGAATGAAATGTGTGTCTGAACATCAAGATTTGCAATTTTTGTGCTCAAATTTAACAAATATTAGTATTTGTCAGCCTCTTGAAATTGTGGGTCGCGGTAGCGAGACACAACTTCAAGTGGGTGAAAATTTAAATCAATTAACTAGCAGGATAAGGGTTAATAATAAATCAGGCAATTTGTACTGACATAAATTTGTTCCATCATTCAACACTCACTCCACTGTCATGACTTTAGTAAGTTAGCTTCAAAGTAGATGAATCGTCGCATTTACAATACTAAGATTCGATTAGTACTACCAGAAATGCATAATACACGTGTATGATGCATTTCTGGTAGTAGTGTAATCTTCGTATTTACCACTATTGGTAAGTTTCAGATTAGATCAGTCATCATATCTATCACTATTTGTAAGTTTCCTGGTAGATATGTCGCTGTATTTACCATTATTGGTAAGTTTTTGAGTCGAGTTGTTTTCGTTTATTGGTAGGTTTCCATGAGATCAGTCGTCGTATTTATCTCTATTTTAGAAAATTATGAATATAAATATGATGTGACATTTTTCGTATGTTAGGAGGTTTTTATTGTGCGCTCTCTTCAAGCTGTTTTTTGTTTATTTCCCGCTATATCTACATGTAGTGTAGGCTAGGGAGAGTTGGGCCACTTTTTATATTTTACACTGTTTGCTTCTCTCATTTGTCATATTATACTGTTTCCTGTGGTTTTGCGAAGTACAAACCATGCCAAACAATCTGAACTTTATTTTATTTGATATGCATTATGTTTCGAAGGAAAAAAAATGCGATTAAAAAATATGTTCTCCTGTCCCAACTCTCCCAAGAAGTGGGGAGACTTGGGTCATGTTTGGGGAGACTTGGGCCATGCCTGGGAGAGTTGGGTCACACAGAGTTTGTCTGTACAGATACGTCAAAATAGGCACAGCCTAAAAATAAAACAGGAACAATTTAATTATGAACATCCGAATCACTATAGCCACGGATGCAACAAATTATCGTTGTATAGCCCAACACTCCCATATAGTGGCCCAACTCTCCCTATGTGAGAGAGTTGGGCCATGTCCGTATAGACTCTCCCTATATCCGCCATTAAAATCACAGAATGGCTTTTGACGATATTGATTCCTCAAATGCCTTGATGACAGAGGAGTATCATAGGTATATTACACACCACAAAAGAGTATTCTACTACATGTATGTACTATTGATATGCTAACAAATTTATTACTTTCGAATCAATTTTTTACAATTTTAATATAATCGATTTCTCGACACAACGTCGTCACTGAACATGGGTTCGATAAGCTGGTCACATCGAACAACATGTTATGTATTGTTGATTCGTTAGACGGCAGCACCTGGTCATACTGCTTCACCCCAACTCTCCCTGTGACCCAACTCCCCCAAGCCTCCCCTACTTTTAATTGCCCCCTTTTGATATATAATCAGGCATCTGGCACATCCTCAAGTGATAGATATCTAGTTAGTTATTTTATTCCAAGAGCTTAGCATTTCGATAACGAGTATGACATCCCCGAATTGTTGGGGTCTCATCGTGCATCAAGCTATTTCCTGCCTTGTGGGGTTTGAAATGTCATTTTATAGTCCTGATGATTGAAATATCGCACATTCAAAGTGGCATATACGACATTTTAATCGTATATATTACTTAATATTTAGGCAAAGATAACAATACAATCAGCTGATGTACATCATCGTATTTCATGGCACTTTTCTTCATGCATGTGAAATTTAGTCTATTTTTCAATGTTCTGGTAGTTATAATTTGGTCATATTATGATATCAACAGATATATTGCAATGCAGATATATCATCACTTACATTTCAAATCTCTCAGACTTCTAGAGAAAGTATAATTTGTACGTGTTAAGCATAACAAGTTGTCAGTAGGCCTATATAATGGTATAAAAAATGTTTATTGTATTGTCAATATTGCATTTGGCAGTTCAACTACAGCAAAGCTGATAATGTAACCGGAAATCGTGTCCTGGAAATGATTAATAATATTAATTACGTAGATAAGAGCCAATTACGCACCTAAAAGTTTTAGGTGTCATATATTCTGGAAATAGGCTTTACAATTTGACACGATATAGCGATAACTGGTATGGATTGAACTTACTGATAAGAATTTGTAAATATCATTTCACTTCACTGTGCTTGTATACGTAGTGCAGTCATGTAGTTGCTCATTGATGTATCTTTGTAATTTACTAGACAAAACTTTTTTGTTTTAATTTTCCAGTTTTATTCATTAGTGGTCTGAAAAAGTTGGGTTATTGGTGGGCCACCGTCTGCGATGATGGCCTAACATTAAACCAACGTAGCTGCTAAATCTAACGATTCTTTGATTTGATTCTTTGATTAATGATTCTTCATACGTGTACATTTTTATATTTAAATATCTGTCAATTTTAAACATAATAATATTATTTTGTATGCATAAGCTATTTTATAAAGTACATGTCGATGACTCAGCTCATCAATCATATTAATGTTAAAATTAATACATGTATTTGCCAATTTTTTTTAGAACGTATAAATCATTCATTTATCCCTAAGAATATTATGCATAATATTATACGTTTGTAGTTGATGTTTTTTCGCACTATTATTAACACTTCTCATTCCGAGTTGTCATTTGACAATTCCCGTTCATTTAACGCAATTTCAAGCTTATAATGACGTGAAATATTTATCTTTGTAAAAAAAAACATCTGAAATGAAATAAACTGAATAACTGGGCATATACCACAACATTTTTTTTTCCAGTGACATTTGTTTTTTGTTCGTAACTAGCTTGAAAGAGTAGTATATTAACGAGCTTATAATAGAGCCAGATTTGATATTTTGGTTTTTATTTCTCTTAGGATCATGGAGGGTGGAGCTGAAACAGGCTTCAGACACGTTACCCCAGAACAGTACCAGCCCCGTCTGCTGCATTTCTCTGGCGTCAAGAGGAACGTAGTGGTCAAGGAGGTGAGCCATAGCCTTAATCCTAAAAACGTTAAATTGAATAATTTAAATACTCACCAACTCGAAGTTGTGTCTCGCTACCGCGCCTCACAGCTTGAAGTGAGTGAAAATTACTCGTATTTGTTTAATGTTAGACAATTTGTTAGATTTGCAAATCTTCGTGTTTGAAATCTCATTTAGGGCGGGGCCCTGGTGCAAGCCTCCTGTTTGGAAAGTTGGAGATCAAAGTTTCGATTCCCTCTCTGGCATTCAAGTTTCGAAGAAACAAAATGTTTCTTCCCTGCTCCCTCGTAGAGATTCAATATTGTAGGGAGCCTCCGTGACCGAAAGGTGGCGAGCTCGGCCTCAGACCGTCAGGTTCGAATTTCGAATCCTGTGTCTGGAGCGCAGTGTCATGTCATCCATCTCACCATCCTCAGGAGGTTCTCCTGGTCCAGATTAACCTATCCGTGCTCAAAGGTTGCCAAAACCCATATTCATTCATTCATTCATTCATTCATTCATTCATTCATTCATTCATTCATTCATTCATTCATTCATTCATTCATTGAATGCTCATTTTGCTCCCAATAACAGTGATTTGATCGGCTAATAAAACGTATTAACCCTTTAAGCCCCTGCGATACATTAAAGCATCATTTTACGTCCCTGAAAACCAACTCAATTTTCCGACAACCAAGGGTTTTAGAACGAAAATTCCCATGAAACTGTTTTACCAATACATGGCAGTTTTCTTTAATTTCTGAACGACATCAAATCATCTTCATCCACTACAAGTCGAGAATTGCGACAGCAATTCGCGGCTTGTAGTGGATGAAGATGACAATGGTAAATTCAGGATTGAAAGGGTTAAAACGCATAGTCGCGCTTAGGTATTTACGACGTAAATAAAGAATTGTGTAGCTTTTGAAAATTGTCCACAATGTCAGACCGATTGAAGTCATTTTGAAATATATTTTGCCCTTCACAGTAGTCAACAGTAGTTGTTTTGTTTGCGATTTATGCTCTCGAGGTTACAGGCCGAGTCTGCGACCTGGAGAAGCCTAGCCTTGCTGAAGGGAAGATGGCCTGTTGTTAACCCTTTAACCGCCGGTGCAGCATATATTCGGGTTGTCGTTTTTTATTAGCACATTAAGTACCACATTTGTTAAAGATAAGATATGCATATGGCACTGCTTTATGGTCGATACAGGCTGAGATCGGTACGCCGTCGCCAGATACAGGCTGAGCCGAAGGCGAGTGCCTGTATCTGGCGACAACTACCGATCTCAGCCTGTATCGACCAAAAAGCAGTGCCATATGCATTTTATCGTACGACCACCCACATGTTTAACTGATAATTAATATATTTAGACAGCAATGCGTCAGTATAACGTAAATAATTCGCAACCGGAAAACGAATTGTTTACAGGTTGTGGTCGATACAGGGAGTTATCAGTACAAGTCTCATGGTCGATAACACCTGTGGGAGTACGATAAAATGTGACATCAACCAGCAACATTTGAAAACAGTTGACGTCCATTTTGTCAAATCTGAATAATTTTCACTCCCTTGAAGTTGTGGATCGCGTCAGCGAGACACAACTTCAAGTGGGTGAAAATTCAGGTTGAATAAGTTGGCGGTTAAAGGGTTAAACATGTTAAACCTGAGAGTTCATTTTTATTATAGGTCCCCATGGCCCGCAGTAAAGTCAACTCTGGCGATGTGTTCATTCTGGACAAAGGCCTCAAGATCATCCAGTGGAACGGATCAGGTTCAAGCAAAGATGAACGTTTCAAGGTGAGTGTAAATGCACTTAACCCTTCAAGAAGTATGAACCCATCAAGTTTTTTAGTCTATGCACATGTCCATGCACATGTCTTAAGACTATATATTGATATTTCTCTTGATGTTTTTTTTTGTATAAACATATTTTATTTTGCAATCGAAACAAATACAAAAATGTAATACAAGGTTTCTCTTGATGTTTTTCCCTCCATACACTGTCTTCAGACTATATCTTGATGTCTTTCACTCCATACAGTGTCTTCAGACTATATCTTGATGTGTTTCACCCTATACAGTGTTTAAGGATCATATCTTGATGTTTTTCACTCCATACAGTGTCTTAAGAATATATATTGTTGTTTTCACTCCTAACAGTTTCTTCAGACTATGTATCTTGTTTTTTTTTCGGGCTATGCAGTGTCTCAAGACACTATATATATTTATATCTTGATGCCTTCCACTCCATACAGTGTCTTTAGACTATATCTTGATGTTTTTCACTCCATACACAGGGTTTCCCCCAGAAATAAATGTAAGCGTTGTGGCTTTCCAGAATAATATGAAAATTTGAGAGCGCGAATTACGCGCAGCTATTGTGTTAGCCCGAAGGGCGAACACAAAGTAGGGGGGTTTGGGGGTATGCCCCCCCCCCAAGAATTTTTTTAATATAAGGTGTCTTTTGGTGCTTTCTGGGGATATCTAGAATTTATTTTACCTATTTAATTTGTTGAAAAAAGTATATAAATTGACAATATTTCATGTATGATTTCATGAATTATAATTTTTTTAACGGAATGGGGGGGGGGGCTACAACACAAATACATTATGCATGAGCCTATATATAAAAATGTCTAGTGTTATATGATTTTTTATTTTTTTTAATATATCCATTGCCACTCTCACTGATTTTCACTGCCACTAACGATAGGTCCAAGCCGCTATTTACACGCATGTTGACTCATGGCTGGTTCAATGCTGGTCTGACGTCGCACACGATGGCCAGTACTGAGCCGGCCTACTTCTGGTAAACTTTCCAGGGTTTCCTGGGATTATGCTCATAGAACTAGGCTTACACAGCTAACACCATAGAGATTTATGGATAATATTTATACACTTAGGCCTACAGTGGGAGCTACCGTACATTGGCCATTTTTGGAGTAGTTGGGGCCAACGTCTGAGACAGTAGCCCCAACAAACACGGGACATTTATCCAAGGCTGTTTCAATGTTGGCACACCGTCTTCGACGCTGGTCCAACATTGGAACAACCTTGGGTGAATGTCCCGTGTTTGCTGGGCTAGGCTAGAACAACTGTGCTGAACGTGTGCATTTTCAGTCAGATCAAGGAATCAAGGAATATCGCCTATAGATTGTGTCAAGCGTGTCTTGCTGACAAGACACGCTTGTCCATAAACCAGTCAGTTTCTGTAAACCAGTTGATTGTCACCGCGCGGCGATAATGATGCGGGCTATCTGTGGGTCAACTCAACCATTTTATTTTTTCAGGCATATTTTATTACTTGTTCCCAATTAGGTCCTTATTGAAATAAGGGAGATTTAAAAAATAAAAATACCATGTACACATTTTTTAAATGTATACAGATATAAAATTTATAAAAAGCATCAACTTTGGTTTTCTTTATCATCAATAGATTACGGACAATGCATTAGACATATTAAAATAAACTTGAAAAAAAGTTCTCGGAAAAATACCGCTCTCATGGGTAGCCCTGCCTATTCCCAGAACACTCGGCACCCTGACTTGGCACGCGGCGCACAGCCGATATTACACACACTTACACACACACTTATTCACCACACCAATGTTGGGCCAGCGTCGTAAACGGTGGCCCAACATTGTTTCAACATTGGGTCAATGTCTCGTGTTTGCTGTGGTCACAGTGCAGTAGACAGCATGCTGACCAGGACCAGGATAACCATTGCGCGCGCTTAGTAAGGTCATACACTATACACCTCTCTGCTAAGGCTAAGGCTTACCCAGCGCTGGCTCTAGTGGCTGTCAGCTGTAGTTCTACGGCAAGCGTAGCGGCAACTATTAAAGCGTATCGGTAAATCAATAAAGCGTAGCGGCATTTATTAAGCGTAGCGGCCAAAAAGTGAAGCGTAGCGGGGCAGCTACGCTTTAACGCTTTAGGGGAAACCCTGCATACAGTGTCTTCAGACTATATCTTGATGTGTTTCACTCCATACAGTGTTTAAGGACCATATCTTGATGTTTTTCACTCCATACAGTGTCTTATGACTATATAGTGTTGTTTTTCACTCTATACAGTTTCTTCAGACTATGTATCTTGTTGTTTTTTTCGGGCTATGCAGTGTCTCAAGACACTATATATATTTATATCTTGATGTCTTTCACTCCATACAGTGTCTTCAGACTATATCTTGATGTGTTTCACTCCATACAGTGTTTAAGGACCATATCTTGATGTTTTTCACTCCATACAGTGTCTTAAGAATATATATTGTTGTTTTCACTCCTAACAGTTTCTTCAGACTATGTATCTTGTTTTTTTCGGGCTATGCAGTGTCTTAAGACACTATATATATTTATATCTTGATGCCTTTCACTCCATACAGTGTCTTCAGACTATATCTTGATGTTTTTCACTCCATACAGTGTCTTAAGACTATTAATGTTGTTTTTCATTCCATACAGTTTTTTCAGACTATGTATCTTGGTTTTTTTCAGGCTATGCAGTGTCTTAAAACACTATATATATTTATATCTTGATATCTTTCACTCCATACAGTGTCTTCAGACTATATCTTGATGTTTTTCACTCCATACAGTGTCTTCAGACTATATCTTGATGTGTTTCACTACATACAGTGTTTAAGGACCATATCTTGATGTTTTTCACTCCATACAGTGTCTTAAGACTATATATTGTTGTTTTTCACTCCATACAGTTTCTTCAGACTCTGTATCTTGTTTTTTTTCAGGCTATGCAGTGTCTTAAGACACTTTATATATTTATATCAGTGTCTTAAGACACTATATATATGTATATCTTGATGTTTTTCAGGCCATGCAGTTCCTGCAGCAGCTTCGTTCTGAGCGTAATGGCCGCCCTGAGATCGAGACTGTGGACGAAGATGGACTCAGTGGAGCTGTAAGTAAACAGAATATCGCCAACCTAGAGCAGAAAGGGTGGATATGCTACTGTGGCAAATCCACCCTTTCTGCTCCAAGTTTACGAGTTATAACACAGCTATCATCTGTAGAAGGGCTGCAATCGATTTTTTTTGTATCACTCCAACCCTTTCAACTAGATCGTTGATATATTCAATTTTAATTTTCCGTCACTTCAAGTTGTGTCTCGCTACCGCGATACACAACTTGAAGTGACGGAAAATTTACTCGTTGTAATTAATTAGGCGACATAGTTCGTCAGCATAACATATTAAAGTTCTTTTAGTTAAAAATAACACGGTTTGACCAGAAACATCACTCTAGGCCTCATGAAAGTTCTGGAGGTTAAACCCCCATGGTGTACCGAGGAGAAGGGTTGCAGTCGGTTTAATATGTGTCACTTTAAACATTTTACATTTTGTTCACCTAAGGGTTTCATAACTATAATATAACAATGCATGGCAAATAATTTTAATCTGTCGTTCATTAATTATCTTCATTCACTGCAAGTCAAGTCCAACAGCAATTCAGAGCCTGCAGTCGTCGGCGATGATTTCAATTCTAAATTCAGACTTGAAATGACCAAACATTTTGATTTAAGTCACAACTCATATCAGTGTCAGAGATATAGCACACATTTCTACAGCTTAAAAAACTAGTTGAAACTGCAGAAATAATCAATGTTAACCCTTTGCCTGCTAATCACGACAATAGTCGTTTTTAATCCGTTTTATTAGCTGATTGAATCACTGTTATTGGGAATAAAATGAGCGTATAAAATCCCAATATTTGTAAATGTTTGTTCTCTAATTAAACTATTATGATCGCGGTAGCGAGACACAACCTCAAGTGGTTGAAAAATTAAATAAATTAACTTAGCAGGATAAGGACTAGTTACACTTTTCTCTGTCAGTCAGGTGATGATTTTATCATGGCTTTTATAATGTGGTTGTTTATTTGTTTCAGCATGAGTTTTACCAATCACTTCCTGACGATATTGAGGATGAAGATGATGATGATGCAACTGATGCCGCTCACGACCCTAAGTTGTTCAGGTAAAATATCCTTATGTGGCTCAAGACCCTAAACTGTTCAGGTAAAATAACCCTCTGTGCCCACGATCCTATTCAGGTAAAATATTCCATGACTCTAAAATACCTCCCCCCCCCCCTCCAATAGCCAACGATCCCAAGCTACGGAGGTAGATTAACCCTGTAGAGCCCACGAATAATCTAAATTCTTCAGGTAAAACAAGCCTCTCTGATCAATATATTTATATTAGTTATGTGCTAGTGTCATCATATCCCGTATTCAAACTTCTACCAGCATTTTATTAGCTCCCGCCGTCACCGTAGGTGAGCGAAGGGAGCTATGGATTCTACCTCCGTTTTTTTTTGGCCTCTTCTTTTGCCTATAACTTTGTGAGAAAATAAGCTAGGTTAACAATTTTTGGTATGTGGGTTACTTCCAGGTGGCTAATGGACGGGTTAAAATATTTTTAATCTGAATTCAATACGCAAGGTTGCAGAGGGGAAAATGATGATGTGACGGCGTTGGGCCGTTGGGCCGTTGGGCCGTTGGGCCGTTGGGCCGTTGGGCCGTCCGTAAACAATTCGTTTCCGGAGCATATCTCTGAAAGTACTTGTCCGATTGTCTTCAAATTTTACACACAACACCCCTAGGGGGTCTAGTTGTGCCTTTTGGGGTATTTGAACTTTGACCTACTTCTGGTTCAGAACTATGACCTATTTAGACGTTTTGACGCGCACTTCGTTTCCGGAGCAGATCTCGAAAAGTACCGGGCCGATGACAGTCATATTGCACATACATGTTCTCTAAGGTCCCTAGTTGTGCCTTTTCAGGTTTTTGGACCTTGACCTTGAAGTTGACCCAGCACTTTGACCTAATTTATAACATCGGTAAATCCGACTGAAAGATTTTGCGGAATATCATGAAAACCGCTCAAGATAGCTACACCATTATTATAAAACAAATTGTGAGGTTTCAGGAGAGGATGCATCTTGAAAAATTTCAAGTCGATAAAATTAAAAATGGCCGCCTATCGGCCATTATTCACCTCGACAGGCCTGATATTGCGGAATATCATGAAAACCGCTCAAGATAGCTACACCATTAATATCAAATAAATTGTAAGGTTTCAGGAGAGGATGCATCCTGAAAAAATTGAAGTTGATAAAATTCAAAATGGCCGCCTATCAGCCATTATTCACCTCGACAGGCCTGATATTGTGGAATATCATGAAAACCGCTCAAGATATCTACACCATTACTATAAAACAAATTGTAAAGCTTCAGGAGAGGATGTATTTTGAAAAAAATCATTTTGTCAAAGTTCAAAATGGCCGCCAATCAGCCATTATTCACTTTCACATGGCCGTTATTTGGTAAACCGTGCTAGATGGCTAGACCATTACTATAAAACAAAATGTGTGATTTCAGGAGAGGATGCATCTTGGAAAAATTTGACTCGATAAAATTCAAAATGGCCGCTTATCGGCCATTATTCACTTTCACATGGCCGTTATTTGGTCAACCGTGCTAGATGGCTAGACCATTACTGTAAAACGAAATGTGAGATTTCAGATGAGGATGCATCTTGAAAAAAATTGACTTGATCAAATTTAAAATGGCCGCCTTTCGGCCATTATTCATTTTCACATGGCTGATATTTGGTAAACCGTGCTAGATGGCTAGACCATCACCTGATTACTATAAAACAAAGTGTGAGTTTTCGGGGGAGGATGCACCCTGAAAATTTTAAACTTACGAATTCAAAATGGCCGACAATCAGCATTATTTACCTCGATAGGCCTGATATCAGGTAAACCGTGCTAGATAGCTAGACCATTACTATAAAACAAAATGTGACGTTTCGAGAGAGGATGCCATCTAAAAACTTTCGACTCAATCGAATTCAAAATGGCCGCCTATCGGCCACTATTTACTTGCACATTGCTGATATTTGGTAAACCGTGTTAGATAGCTGGACCAATACTATAAAACAAAATGTGAGATTACAAGAGAGGATGCATCTTGAAAAAAATTGCCTAGATCAAATTTAAAATGGCCGCCTATCGGCCATTATTCACTTTCACATAGCCGGTTTTTAGTAACCGTACTAGATGGCTAGACCATTACTATAAAACAAAATGTGAGATTTCAGGAGAGGATGCATCTTGAAAAATTTTGACTTGATCAAATTCAAAATGGCCTCCTATCGGCCATTATTCACTTTCACATGGGCAATATTTGGTAAACCGTGCTAGATGGCTAGACCATTACTATAGAATGAAATGTGAGATTTCAGCTGAGGATGCATCTTGGAAAATTTTGACTTGATCAAATTCAAAATGGCCGCCTTTAGGCCATTATTCACTTTCACATGGCCGATATTTGGTAAACCGTGCTAGATAGCTAGACGATTACTATAGAATGAAATGTGAGATTTCAGCTGAGGATGCATCTTGAAAAATTCTGACTCGTTCAAATTCAAAATGGCCTCCTATCAGCCATTATTTACTTTCACATGCCCAATATTTTGCAAACTGTGTTAGATGTTAGTCCATTACTATAAAACAAAATTTGAGGTTTCGGGGGAGGATGCACCCTAAATTTTTGACTAATTTATATCGAATTCAAAATGACCGTAAATCAGCTATTAGTTACCTCGATTGGCCTGATATAGGGTAAACCGTGCCAGATAGGTAGACCATTACTGGGATACTTATTAGGATCATTAATTTCAATGGAGGTTTGCAATCTCTGACAGACTGTCTAGTTCTTATCCCACTCTTAGACTGGGCTTCTTAGACCTAGTTGTCTTGCGTCTTGTTGACCTAGCCTAGGACTACATTAAAAACCCTACACAAAATTGCTTAAATCAAATTCTAATTCGTCGCGGGAGCTCCTGGACTTATGTAGTCTTGTTTTATTTACTTTTTTTTAATTAGAAAATACACACATTTTCGGTGTTCTGCTATTGCTAATGTTGGTATTGTCATTGTTACTGACGTTTGCAGTCTCTGATTTACTGTCTAGTTCTTAATCTTACTCTTAAACTCACCCTTTTAGACCTAATTGTCTTGCGTCTTTATTTTTCATATATGATTTGGCAATTTGAAAACAGACAAATTATAGGTGTGCTTATATTGCTAATGCTGTTACTGACATAAATATTGACATTGTCATTAACGTTGTTTTTTACGTTGTTCCTGACGTTGTTGTAGGGTGAGTGACTCATCTGGCTCCATGGAATTCGCTCTGGAGAAAGAAGGCCCTGTCAGCGCCGGTGATCTGGACACTAATGTAAGTTACTCCAAGTATTTGCCGCTGTTTTCATTTTTGTGTTAATTTTGGATACTCTTATCTATTGTGATACTTGTGCAATTGTGAGTTTAACCCTTTAAACCTCACATTTTGATACTTGTGGGGTTAACTCGTTAACCCTTTCAGCGTGGGGGCCGACTTTAGATGTCAGAATCAGGCGTCTACAGACGTCAGATTCTGAACTCTAAAATTGATCACGATACTGAAAGAGTAAACTTATTTATAATAGCCGTCGACCCACATCCTCCGGTCTTCATGGTTTATATAAAAATCAGCGTTTGTAAGGGTTCAGCCTGGATCATGTTAACCCTTGAAGCGCCGAAATTCTTTCGTATAAACCATAGAAATCATAGGTTTTTTCAATTTGAAATCATCATAAATGTCTTCGTCAGCTCTTTCTGATTCATTTGAATACCTATGGTATGGGTCTACGGCCATTAGAAATATTTTACGCTTAGAGTGCGGGGGTAGACTTTACGTCTACAGACGTCAGATTCTGACGACTAAAGTCCATCCCCGCACTGTAAGTGTTAATGATGCCTCGAAACATCATTGCATATCCCTGAGAACTGACTGAATATCTTAAACGTAATGATTTGATAAAAATAATGAAACTGTTCTAATATTGCTCTTTTATCCAGCCCTTACAACGCTGGAATATTTGTGTATAAACCACGGAGTTTTGTGTTTAATTTGAAATCATCATAAATGTCTTAGGTATGCAATGTTATGGGTCTCCGGCCATTATAAATATTCAATTCTTTCAGTGTGGGGATCTACTTCAGGCCTATGGACATCACATTCTGACGTCTGAAATCGGTCCCTGCACTGAGAGGGTTAATTTGTGACCCTTTTGAAATCATTGTTATCCACTACAAGCTCAGCATTGCGACAGCAATTCGCGGCTTGTAGTGGATGATGACTGCAATGGTGGTTTCAGCATTCAAAAGGTTATTTTTATTTTACGTGTGTTCACCAGTCTCACTGATATATATTGTTTGTTTATTTATCTACAGGACGTGTTCATTATGGACATGGGCACTGATATCTTCATGTGGATAGGAAAGGGAGCCAGCGTGGAAGAGAGAAGAAGATGTATGAACATCTTACATGTAAGTAACCATGGTAACAAGATGTATGAGCATTCCACATGTAAGTAACCATGGTAACAAGATGTATGAGCATCCTGTGTGTAAGTAACCATGGTAACAAGATGTATGAACATTCTAAATGTAAGTAACCATGGTAACAAGATGTATGAACATTCCACATGTAAGTAACCATGGTAACAAGATGTATGAGCATCCTGTGTGTAAGTAACCATGGTAACAAGATGTATGAACATTCCACATGTAAGTAACCATGGTAACACGATGTATGAGCATCCTGTGTGTAAGTAACCATGGTAACAAGATGTATGAGCATCCTACATGTAAGTAACCATGGTAACAAAATGTATGAGCATCCTTTGTGTAAGTGACCATGGTAACAAGATGTATGGACATTCCACATGTAAGTAACCATGGTAACAAGATGTATGAGCATCCTGTGTGTAAGTAACCATGGTAACAAGATGTATGAACATCCTACATGTAAGTAACCATGGTAACAAAATGTATGAACATCCTACATGTAAGTAACCATGGTAACAAGATGTATGAACATCCTGTGTGTAAGTAACCATGGTAACAAGATGTATGAACTTTCTAAATGTAAGTAACCATGGTAACAAGATTACGAAAAGTCTACATGTAAGTAATCCTGGTAACAGGTTGAATTGCGGAGTGAAAATTGTGAATATTTTGGTGATGTTCTTGTTAGGGTGATGTGTTTGTAACGACGCTGTTTTTCTTGTTTTTGTAGAAATACACCGGTGAATCTTCCAACCCGTTCGCGCCCTTCACTTGTGTGAGTGAAGGTCAGAAGAACAAGGCCTTTAGCAACGCCCTGGCCGCCTAGAATACCACCTGACCAAACCGGCACTGCAGCCTGCCACTGTGCTAGCGTGCCGGCTGCCGAGCCTGAGAGGAACAGAGAAACCAGTGAAGCCCTGTGTCATCTGCCTTAGAAATACCACCCCTGATAAAAACCATGACAGCCCAGCGAACACAAAACGCTAGCCTTGGAGCCGTGTTTTATCCTTTTGTGATGAGAAATTTGAAGCAGAAATTTGAAGATGAGAAAGTTGAAGAAGAAATGGACATTTGATTGCCATATTTTCTATGACGGGCGTCATAGACGCTGGCTTAACATTAAACCAGCATTGGGCTAACGTCTGGTGTTTGCTTGGTGGCAGGAGAGCACAAAGAATGCACAGCACCAAAAACAACCCACACAAAACCATTCATGTCTTCGTGAACACCGAAATATGTATATTTTATATTAGTTGATGACATGTTGGAGAATAGCTTAAGACGTGCGTATCCATTTATTTAGTTTAAACAATTGGTATACCGATATTATCCTTACACTCTGGCTCTGCTGAATCGCTAGTTTACATTTTTCGTCATTTGAAGCTGGAATTGCTGACGCAATTTCCAGCTTCAAGTGACGAAAAATAATTATATTGATGAAAAATTAACATCTCCCATATTAAATTATTAGATCAACTGAACACCTACCACAAACAAGATTATCACTTTCTTTCAGACACTTTTTTTGAAGCATAGCAACGGCACAAGGATCGTTCTCCAGGCCTAATATAATTCACAACGAAATGTCAGCAGTATTGGCCTATAGTTAATTTATAAGAGATAGAAATGTCATGTTGATTGGAACACCATGGACAACGCCTATTGATCTCCTAAAACAGACACTTTCAATCACATCCTATGATGCATAAGGCTCACATTTCTACTGTTCTCGGGTACTGCCTTCCTATTTCTTCACTTGATTATTGATCTTAGGTAACCGCCAATTAGTTTTTGTCTGTATATAGCCCGCCTGTAGTATGTATTGAAGACACAGTAGACACGCGCTGTGCCCGCGCAGTAGGTATTCACTGTTACGTCATTATAGGCACTCTCCGTTCACTGATCCTTGTATCATTTTACTATTTTCTGGCAGTATTTCATTCATGTATACTCACTCCAGCCTCGATCATTATATGCAATACTGTTATACCTATCAGCTTATACTCGATGTTAATTCATCCTCTACCATGTGCATGCTATTTATCTCTACACAATAATACATATTTTTTATACCAGATATGCTACCCATTTCTCTGGTAGTGTCATCAATACTCATATTTTCAAATTTTGCAATAAAAATTCAAGCGTATCGCGCTTACGAAATTGTATGGTTAATTGTGAAATATATCGTCTCATTGGAGTTAGAAGGTGTCACACTGTCACTTTGTAAATTTGCAGTTTAGCACCTTCTAGCTCCAAGGGGATGATATGTTCCATCTGTGGAATTCTTTGTATTGTTCTCAAATTAACCAGCATTTCTGAGTCGCCATAAACGATCTGTTCGATCGACAAATTGCCATTGTTTCAGCGTTCAATTGAGCAGATATTATGAGTTTAGTCACATACTAAATGCAGAAATGTTTTAATTCCTAAATACTCTTGTGTCTATGTTACTTCGTACCTTTATATTACTTTGTATCTATGCACTACTTAGGATATCTTTATTACTACGAATTTATATTTCTCATCAAATAGACGTTCACATCGCAATCAGCTGTTTAAAACGACGACAAAGCAATTGATCAAGCATTAGATTTTATATAATTTTTGTTATTTACCAAATTTTGTTACTTTATTTTACCAATACATCTGTTGATATACGCAACCACGCACAAAATTTGACCAAGGCCGTATTTAATGGAAGCTGATCTGTGCAATTACTAGTAATTCTAGATGTTTGGTCCCAAATTATGCAAACATGAGTATTTTTCACCCACTTGCAGTTGTGGATTGCGGTAGCGATGTTCAACTTCCAAGTGGATGATGTCGAATAAATAAAGAACTGAGAGAATAAAGGGAGAAAATTGTATTTCATCATCTGACAGGCAAGTCTTCTGCATTCATTCGCTTGTTTTTTCTGGTAAATTATAGCAATGTGTAAGCAAACTTTATTGTGTCGGTAATTCTGATTATTTATACATTTTATCTTTGGACTACTTCCCAGCAAACACAAAATATTTGTATAACATTTGTACAATTTTGGACCAACGTCGAAGACGTTGTGTCGACGTTGTATAAATGTTATACATATGTTTTTGTGTTTGCTGGGTTAGGATCAACCGCAAAAAACAATATTAATTTAAAATGGTAATGGTTTCTGCATTCAAATATAAAGGCAATAAAACAGACCGACAGTTATGCGGGCCTATGACATAGTGGTTAAAAGCTATTTCAAATATTTTTATGTCTCTATTTCATTATTTGTATAAATGTTCAGCAATACAAGATGAATCGCCTGGTGATAGCTAGTTTAATGCCGATAATAATTGTACGAATGTGGCTACTATATTTGTAAAACAAATCGTGGAAATAAATTATACTGTACGTAATATTTGGTTGTTGGTGTTCCTATAAATATGTTTAGTTTATTGTTGTCATTAGTCTCAACATTATTTGTTTGTAAGGATGTCAAACACTACATCAGTATCCGACAGGTCGATCCCCTTAAACCTGTCTCCGCGGGGATCGACATTAGTCGTCAAAATCTGACGTCGACTAAAGTCTATTCCCGCACTGTAAGAGTAAAAATATTGCTAATGGTCGTAGACCCATAACATAGGTATTCAAATGAATCAGAAAGAGCTAACTGAGACATTTATGATGGTTTTACATTGAAAAAAACCCTTTAATCTCCATGGTTTAGATTCAGCGCTTTAAGGGTTAACCCTTGCACCGCTAATCACGACAATAGTCTTTTTTATTCAGATTAATTACAGTGATCGCAAATGAAGTGTGTGTTTAAACTAACATGATTATTTTGTATTCACTTGTGTTGTGCGACACGGTAGCGAGACACAACTTCGTGCCATGTGTCGACGTCTACCTGTTCATTTCTCAAGTTAAACCCACTTACTCCCAATTGTTAGCCTAGGTACCCTTATTTCTCTGGAGCCGACAAACGACATTTCCGAATCCGTGGGCTATTTCCCGCAATATTTATTATTTATTTATTCAAACATATTTATACATGGTAAAAACATTTATATTAGCCATTGGCTACTTTGCATGTGTGCCCTGTTTTATGTCATTCATGTACATAATATATAGGAACACATCTTTCAACAATTATCATATAATTATGTACAATAGTTACAGTAACTAGCATATTTCTATACTGACTGCCAGGGAAGCAGCACGTACACATCTGGCTGCTCTAAATTATTATAGAATTTTTATGTTTAGTGTTTTATATGCATTCTTTTTTTAATAGAGTATTGGCGAGGTGGGGTACTGGGATGATTGCTAGTAGTAGTACTTTTCGGCCCTATCCGGGGAGGGTCATTAGGGATCTGTTTCGTATGTTGGATGCTGTGTACGGCATTGTACAGAAGCACTAGTCTATAGCAATCATCCAAGGGCAGCTACAGCCTCCTCGTATCTGGCCATAATCTTCGGGCGGATTGCCAGTGGCGTACCCTGGTTCCTCCGCTCAACAGCGGAGCCAATGCAGCACCTGCATCAGTGCTGGTGCTAATGAAGGCCGAGGTAGCCTTAAATAACCGGCAATAGCGTGTTTGACATTAGGTCTCTCACGTGGGATGAATGGAGTTACCCAGAGGGAGTTATCCTTCCTATTGTTACTCTAGGGACTATCCGACCCGAAGATAGTGGAGCTTCGCAAAATGCCACAGTTTCAGCATTAAATTACACAGGGAAAACTCAAGTCTCAGGCAGTCTGGGCATGTCTGGGGGTATATCCCCTAGACATGCCCAGAACCCCTTATCGGGCGAGCGAAGGAAAACGCTCTCAATAACCCACCATGCCCTATCACCCCACCCTCACATCATCATCTGTACATCATTCATCTCATCAATTGACTACAACGTTTCTATCGTATTACAATGTCACTTAAAAGACCTTTTGTGCCGAAAAGTGACGTAAAGCAATGATTTACTACTACTACTACTTGACAATTTTATAGTTGCTGTGTTTTTGAGAACTATCACCGTTATATTTCGCATTTTCATCAAACTATACACTTTCACTATGTCACCTTTATATCTGCTGCTGCTGTTTTTTATGCCAACCTCTTTTACTATAAGAGATAGTGAATTTAAATTATGCTCCGCACGGAAAACTTACTGTTTTGAATTGACAGATCGAATTGATGTGTCTATTCCAACCCTTAATCAATCGCCATGCCTAACGGTATGCACAGATCGAAAATTATCACCGATTCCGCGATCAAATCCAAATGTTGTAGTATCACTCCTGCTTTTGCTTTCAGGAGATATCAGTCTAAATCCTGGTCCATCCCCTAGTCCTATTAATAACGTACGGATGGCTACAATAAATGTGAGATCTATATCTAATAAAATTGCATCCTTCTGTGATATCGTGGAATCAAAGAAGCTTGACGTTGTCACAGTAACGGAGATGTGGTTGTCTACAATGGGAACATCTGCATCCCTTGCCGACGTAACACCAAATGGGTTTGAACTCGTCCAAAATTCACGCAAAGGAAGAGGGGTGGCGCGGCAATTAAGGTAAACGAGCTTTTTAATCTCACCCCATGTGATATACCAACTTACACAAGTTTCGAGGCAGTAGCCTGTAAGATAGCGACGTCTTCGTTCTCTGCGCATGTCATATGCTTGTATAGAATGCAAGATTATCCGTCAGAATTTTTCAAACAATTTGAAGACCACCTTGTTAACATGTCATCTGTGCCAGGAGAGTTATTTATTTTAGGAGATTTTAATTTACATCTCGATACGCCATCTAGTCAAACGGACGATTTTACTGATTTATTATCAACTTTTGGCCTCAATCAGCACGTAAATTTCCCCACTCATATTCTTGGGCATTGGCTTGACCTATTCGTCAGCCGTTCAACAACTCAAACACTTTCTTCTATATTTTCATCTGACGGGTTGTCTGACCATATGCTTGTAATTGCCGATTTCACAGTAAACATACAGAAGAAATATCTCAAATAGAGAATTAGCCTACTTACAGAAATACAAAAAATATTGATCTTGATAAATTTTAACTAGATATTCAGAAATCTGATCTTATTACAGACCCGAAACATTCAGTTGCCGAACTATACAATCAATTTCACAAAACACTAGAATCTTTACTTGATTGTCATGCTCCTCTTAAAACTAAAACTGTCTCGCAAAAGCCACAAAATCCCTGGAGGACAGACGAAATTGATCTTGCGAAAAGCAAGCACCGTCAACTTGAGCGAGAAAAAAATCCAAATGGGCTATGCCATCTATTCAACAGATCTACCCTCTCTTTGCGCAAGTTTTTCAACTTTCTTTCAAGATTGAAAAAATTCAATTGAAGTTCCGCACTGATAACCGTAAACCCGAATTTGTTCCACCTCCTGAAATAAAATGTGTTTGACATGTTTTGAACCAGCTACCTCAGAGGAGGTAAGAAAATTAATTCGGACATCTCCAACCAAGACATGTGCGTTGGATCCAATAGCCACCAGTCTATTAAAATCATGTGTGGATGTACTGCTGAACCCTATTACCAATATAGTTACCCTGTCTCTGTGTTTTTCCAGACACGCTCAAACTGTCGCATATAACTCTGCTGTTAAAGAAACCCTCATTATCGAAGGATGACATGAAACATTACAGACCTGTTTAAAATTGGAATTTTATATCTAAATTGCTGGAAAAAAATATTGCAAAACGTATTCGCTCTCACTTAGTTCCAAACGACCTTCTAAATCGTTATCAATCAGCTTACAGGCCCATGCATTCTACTGAGACTGCGTTGCTGAAGGTGCAGAATGACTTTTTGAGGAATTTAGATGATGGCAAAACAACAGTTATGGTTCTGTTAGACCTCTCGGCAGCTTTTGACACACTGGACCACAGTGGAGTCATCAGCCTGTTAGATAATTGGTATGGCATCTCTGGAAATGCCCTCCGGTGGTTTGCCTCATATCTGATGGATCGACAGCAAATGGTTAAAGTTAAAGAATGTGTGGGTGAACCTTTCTAAACAAAGTATGGTGTTCCCCAGGGATCTGTCCTTGGGCCGCTCCTTTTCACACTCTATACAACACCTCTTAGTAAAATAATCTCTAGACATAATGTGTGTCACCATCTTTATGCTGATGACACGCAGATCTATATCACACTATCAGAACCAGAGATGTCATTGGCACTGTTGCAGGATTGTCTGTTACACGTAGGTGACTGGATGAGAAGAAGTAAACTCAAGTTGAACCCAGATAAAACAGAGGTTTTACTGTTTGGAACAAAATTACATCGAAAAGAATTTATAAAACATTTCCCCGCAAAATTATTAGATCAAGAAATAACACCAACAGACTCCGATTGAAATCTTGGGAGTCGTGTTTGACGGCGGTTTGAATTTCAGAAACACATATCATTGGTTTGTCGTTCTTGCTACTATCACATTGATGACTTACGTCACCTGCGTCGGAGTTTGACATCGGAAACCTCTAAAACCATTGCAACAGTGCTTATTTCAAGTAAATTGCAATGGTCTCCTCTATAATGTTACCAACCGAGAATTAAACAGGCTTCAGGGAGTTCAAAATTGTCTGGCCCGGGTGGTGACACGTTCTCCTCGTTTTTCCAGAACAACACCACTTGTAAAGTCGTTGCATTGGCTTTCTGTCTGTTTTAGAATAAAATTTAAGATTTGTTTAGTCACCTATAAGGCCTTATGCAACAATCAGCCAATCTATCTTAAGGAAGTGCTTGAACCTCCGAAACGTACTCGTGATCTTCGCTCATCTGACCAAAATGTGTTTTTTGTTCCTCGGATTAGGACCAAGGAGGGTGATGGGTCTTTTTCTGTAGCGGCACCAAAATTGTGGAATCATCTCCCCGGTGAAATTAGAACTTCAAAAACAGTTCACTCTTTCAGAAAAAAACTAAAAACTTTTTATTTTAACCAAGCTTTTCCGACCTAGTTCTTTTGTGTCCTGGCATGCTCAGTTGGTGACCCGGAATGAAATAACGACTACGGTACTGAACATCTCTTCTGATTTTCGCGCCTATGAAATTAGGACACCGAGGATTTAGGCGCTATAGAAGTTTATATATTCATTCATTCATTCAACTAAAATAGAAGGTACATTAGGCATTAGCCGATGATGTATGCATTTGAGTTAATTGAATAGGTTTACAAATGCATGTATACATTGACATTTATAGCAAGGTGTAAAGAAAAGAAAACACAAATGTCCCCGCACTATTAAAACGCCTACAAAAACCTACAAAAATAGGAGAAAGCGTTGAGACATGTAGAATTGAGTCTTTCATAGTTTTGCGGTTTACGATTTATCACTCTGCCCATTCGAATATAAGCCTATATCCCACACCGACAGCAGACAATTCGGACTCTGATATATACACCTAAGACTACCTACTGGGCACACAACGTTATAGTGACGTTGAATCAACGTTGCAATAACTTCGTGTGCCCAGTGGCTAAGTCTATTATTCAGGCCGACAATTACAACTTCAGTAAGCTATATGTTGGGATAGTAGTCTCATATAAATATAGAAGACCAGCCGACTGCAGACAATTTCGACTGTGAGTTTAGTCAGGGAGCTTGACCCAAAAAGTGGCAGAGGTCTGATATGTATATATGACAGAAAAAAATCCAGGCCGACAATTCCGACTCCATATGGTATTGTTAATATAAAAGGCGACCTCAATTGCAGATTTATCGCGACCGGGTTCGAGCCGGACGGAATCACTGACTGACGAGTTAGTACTTCCGCCCGGCTCATGCCACATGTGGCCCGGCCACATTCTTTCATTCTGAACTCGACCTCAACGGAAGGTAGACGTGTGACTGCGTCGTCTGCAGTCAGCCGCGTGGCTGAGTGGTCGCCCCTGCCGCACGAGTAGTAGTAGCACGATTATCTGACAATGCCTGCATGATCATGACATGAATAAAGAACGAATAGAAGGAATCATCTGTTTTAACTGAGTTTATACTACGAACCATTACTTGCTGACCGGGCAAGATTCCAACAAATAAGATTGAGCCTGAGGCGATGGTCGCATCCGTTGACCTGCCACACACCCGACAATGTTAATGGTAACCCTCGCAACAAGTTCAATAAGGCCATCTGCAGCAGACAATTCCGACTCTTGAGATGTAACTTGCAGTACAGGCCGATCTCAGACAATTCCAGCTGTGAGATAGTAGTACTCCAACATTCAAGCCAGCAGCCGACTCCGACAATTCCGACTCCAAATAGTATTGTTAATATAAAAGGCCAGCCGACAATTCCGACTATGAGATGTAACATGCAGTACATGCCAGTAGCACACTTCCGACTCTGACATACAAGTAAAGTTGTAGGACTAGGCCTAATTTGTCTACCATCTAGGCCGACAATTCCGACTCTAGTATGGTTAACATAAGAATCCAGCAGACAAATCCGACTCTGAGATGGGACTTGCAATACAGACCGACATCAGACAATATTCTGAATGTGAATTGGTAATTATATGGGCAGCCAACAATACCGACTCTCAAGATGTAACGTGCCATACAGGCCGACAACAGACAATTCCGACTAGTAGAGATAGTAACCCTAGCTGTACCTACCATGCAGGCCAATAGCCGTTAATTTCGACTCTATAGTAGGCACCTATTTTTTAATATAATGATAAGGACATCAACCGACAATATTCCGGAGAGTAGACCCACTTCTGTCACCGAGGCCGACAAGTCCGACTCCAGTATTTTTAATTACATACTGACAGCAGAATACAATTCGTACCCTGCGATATCAAATCTTCCACAGAGGTCGACATACTATAATATCATATTTGATTCAATTGATATGAATATGTAGCCACCAGCGAAGATATGTTCCAATTAGTATTCGGATTAGGCCTATAGATGAGCAGCCGACAGATTTGAGTTGATTATTATATATGACCAGCTGACATTCAGAAAACAGTTCCGACTTGACATTATTTATAGCATAGGTCTTTGGCACATGACAACTATTATGACTTCACTTTATTATCATGTATGGCCAAGCTCCATTTCCAAACTCTTTTATTTATATATGTGTGGCCATTCAAGCTTCAGTTCAATCTCTCTAAATAATTTTGAAAAAGTTCATTTTCAGCGTTAAATTATAGATCAGCCATCACTTTGAACAAAGGTACATTAAAATGAATAGCACACTAACTAGTTAACTTTTCATGTAAAAGACAATAAAATATCCTGCTCCAACAGCCCACAGAGAAGACTAGACTCCTCCTGCATCCTCCTCTACCTCCCGCATCTTCCAGCAGAGGCAACAACAAAAGGCCCTTGTCAGGCCATGATAACAAAATATTGAACAAACTATAAAGTTGTTGCAATGACTGGTGTAAAAAATGAGTAATAAAAAGCATATATAACTACATGCTAAGTAAACAAAACAATAATAAAAAAGATATATACCCGGTACTAATTATTTGAAACAATAGAGAGTCTGACAGTAAATAATTAAAAATAATGTGATTGAAAATAATGTAAATGAAAAAAGTACAAATAAATTGAGGCATTTCAGCTCTGATTTGTTGTTGAAATTTCATCGAACACTAACTTGTAATTGCAACCGCAATTCCTAGCTTGTAGTAGATAACACAACACATTTTATATTAAAATTGATTTGGCATCTGAAAATGTGGTGCGACTTTTCGTTTATTTAACACTCTGCTGTCTATTTTTAGACGAAACTACATTCAACTGCCTGTAATGTGAGTTGCCCAAGTTGTTAAATTAAATATTGTTTTGTATAGAACAGTTTTTTTAACATGGAGCAAATCTGCCAACTAACATCAGATGCGTAACATGTAGTTTTTGATAGAAACAACTCCAAAGTGTTAAATAAATGAATGGCCCTGATTTTGAATAACTTTGATTGAGTATTAGGTTTCAAATTAATATAGTGAAGTAATTTTGAATTTTCATCTACCAGAAGCTTGTAATTGCTGCGGCAATTCATAGCTTGTTGTAGATACAAACAAATAGATGTTTTACTAATAGTCAAAACAAGTTTTTGCATAAAAAAAAACTAGTATCAAATGACATTTGGTCACACCGCGTTAGCATGTTCGCAAGGCATCGTAAGTTACCTAATATGACCCTGTGATCTAAGCACTAACATTAAATAACACTAAATACCTAGAAGTCTCCTTATTTGGCCATATTAAACTTTATATAAACGAATATGGACTGTATTGGACCGAATATGGATCGTATTTGACCCCATACGTGGACCGTATCGACCCACGAAATAATAATTCCATATTTAACATACAAATCCTCGTAAACACCTCTTCTGCATCCGTATATGACCGCTACTCAGACCATAAATGACCGTTTGAATCTCATAGAACCGTAAATTTCACTATCTAACCATACATCACCTCAAATAACCTTATATCTCCGCATTAGATCGCTTATGGCCAACCTTATATCACCCTATAAAATTCATCAAAAATCCCCGAAAATCACTTTTTCCAACCGCAGACCTGGTCATTTAGGCCAACGGTTCACAAAATATAATTTGCGGTCATCTACGGTGTTATAAGGCTATATACGGTTCGACGGACCGCGTGTGAACCGTGAGTCCAACACACGCAATATGCTCATAATGTGATTAAATATATAGATAGTTTTGAATACGGTCGATATTTTAGCCCAACTCTTGCCCTGTTCTATATAATATCTACACTGTTACTGATGGCATAGTATAAGAAACACTAGCCTACGTAAATGAGATGAATGGGGTTTTAGGTCACCTTTGTACACTTTTAGGCTAGACTGGGCCAAAAAACCTCCTGAGGATGGTGAGATGAATGAAATTACACTGCTTTCCTGACACAAGATTCGAATTCGAGTCTTTGCGGTCTGAGGCCGAGCACGCTACCTCTCGGCTCCCCACAATCTTAAATCCTTACGAGTGAGCAGGGAAGAAAGAGTTTTGTTCCTTTGAAACTTGAAGGCCATAGTGGGGTTTGAACCCGCGATCTCCAATTTTCCAAGCAGGCTCAAAGCACTAGAGCAACATTTAATATTGACCTTATAACATTGTTCGTTTTCATTCTGCTATCCCCCAGGGCGTAGAACGGTATTCATTCATAATCGATTGATTGATTGATTGATTGATTGATTGATTGATTGATTGATTGATTGATTGATTGATTGATTGATCGATCGATCGATCGATCGATCGATCGATCGATCGATCGATCGATCGATCGATTGATTGATTAATTGATTGATTGATTGATTGATTGATTGATTGATTGATTGATTGATTGATTGATTGATTGATTGATTGATTGATTGATTGATTGATTGATTGATTGATTGATTGATTGATTGATTGATTGATTGATTGATTGATTGATTGATTGATTGATTGATTGATTGATTGATTGATTAATTGATCGATTGATTGATTGATTGATTGATTGATTGATTGATTTGTTTCACATGGCATATTTTGACTAAATTTCTTTGAATAAAGAATAATTAAATCCACCGCAATAAACCCGTTCCGAGTTCTCATTTGATATACTTATACTTCGATATTTTATTAAAGTCGATAATTTCCCAAATCACGTAGGTGTCTTTTGTGCCTTTCACACCTCTAGATGAAAAGAAAGGAGTAGTAATACACGGGGGTGGTGAGGGTTGACCCTTAATGCCATAAGTTATCTAATTAAAATTTTCACCCACTTGCAGTTGTGTATCGCTAGCGCGACCCACAACTTGAAATGGGTGAAAATTATTGATGTGTAATTGATTTTAGAGCAAACATTTCCAAATCTTGATGTTTAAACACTCTCGATAAATTAATTTGGTTGACTAATAAAACAAGCAATGACCATAATCGTGATAAGCGGATCAATGGTTGATTGATTGATTGATTGATTGATTGATTGATTGATTGATTGATTGATTGATTGATTGATTGATTGATTGATTGATTGATTGATTGATTGATTGATTGATTGATTGATTGATTGATTGATTGATTGATTGATTGATTGTTTGATTGATTGATTGATTGATTGACTGATTGATTAAATGATAGAAGATCTTTATTAGTGAATGAAAAACACCCATGACATATAGACAAGGTGGACTAGTTAAATAGCTTAGAGCTGTCACGACGGATCCGGGGGGGGGGGGGGCATGGGACACACGTACACTCCCCTCTTTTTATCCCAAATTCTTTAAGAAGTCCCTAAATTGGCCTATGTATGCCAAAAAATTCTTGGGAGCGAAACCCCCTCCCCCCCATGCCCCTCCATTGTCACATCCTGCATTTGCCCCTGGCTGCAGGGGTTAACCCTTTCAGTGTGGGGACCCTCTTTATACGTCAGAATCCGTCTGTAGACGTCATATTCTGACGACTAAAGACGATCCTCGCACTGAAAGAATAAAAACATTTCTAATGAACGTAGACCCATTACAATTCAATTGAATCAGAAAGAGCTAACTAAGACATTTATGATGATTTTAAATTGAAAATAACCCTTTGGTCTCCATGGTTTTCATAAAAAAATTCAGCGCTTCAAGGGTTATTAGTGAAGCTCTCAATATGACATTAAATGCCAGCGTCTGCTTGGCGACCATAATCAGATAATGGCATGGTGATGACATTATCAAGTGTTTTATTATTAATGGGAATATAACGGAAACCGTGCTCCAGTCATTTAGTAAATAACGCAGATCTAACTTAGCAAGCTAACAACAGTTCTATATATATCTTACAATGTTATTTTATTTGCAATTCATGCTACTACGTCCTCTTGGTGGAGGTCATCTCAGCAGTGGTGATAGCAGTTCTGCGCAGATACTACTTTCTCAGAATTTCCAAACCTGCAAGAATGTGGACCTTGAGAACAGTCGTTTGATTTGTGAAATCCATTCAATAGAGGATGAGAACAACCTCGTCTGCCTGGGATTGTCAAACTGTAAGATGCATGTGACACTTTGTCCGGTTGGAAGCATCAATAAAACCTGTTTCCCGCTGAGAGATGACAATTCTCTCAGCTATATGTGTATTTGTCATTCTGGGAGACGAGCAGAGTCAATCGTACCATTAACAGAGTGGACAACATGGATGACATCTACCAATCCTTATCAATCATTCATACATGAGATGAGTTTGATTGTACCAAGTCTGGACTTGACGGTTTCACAGGAGTTCTGCCAACCTACGAAAGTTTACATAATTTTCCTTTACAATCTGCCTGACTCTGTTTTCAGTGCCTCGTCATGGCATGGCGGTCATGACGCTTATAAAGCTAACTTGAATGTAGATGCATCTTGCTCGTGGGTCGGCAATGACCAATCACCTTGGCTTCAGATGACATTACCGTCTCAATACGTTGTCGTAGGAACTGTGATTAAACCAAGATGTGACCGTTGTTGTAGACAACATTACGTAACCAGAGTTAAGATATCTACATCTGTGGACGGAGTGAACTGGGAGACTGTGATTGAAAGTGAGGATGTCATCCATGATGTGTATAATGGTTTTGGAAAATGCAGTGTGTGGTTTCCTCGATCATACACCAACCGCTACTGGCGAATACATGTTCTATCCTTTCAAAACCACTCGTCCATGAAATCCGACTTAATTGGCTATAAATAATAATGGTAACATCTGAAACGTGTAACTAAAGTATCTAACAAAACATGTATGTGATAACACAAAAACAACTTAAACAATTTAGAAGTGCGAGGTGATTTAAAAGCACAAGGCAAATATACCAGATTTGTCGAATTTCAAAGAATGTAGGCCTAAGACATGAGTGAAGCCGCCCCACGATGCTTCATACTGATTGAACAACAGTGCAACACACCGTGCATTACAAGATGTTCGATCCACCAGAAGCGAATGTTTTATATGAATGAGTTTTAATTGTAAGCTATTTTTAGGCATACTCTAATTATCTGTGTAAATATGCAATTACTTGTATATATTAACGATTGATGTTGATACATTTCGCAGCTGCAGATCTAAAATAAATAACGGTCTGTGGATCATTTCAGGATTTCACATTTCAAGACTTGAGGGTTTTTGTACACTCATTCTGCAAATGAACACATGTTAACTATGGATGACAATGTAGCATATGAAAAGTCAAAACACCATTGATTCACTGCAAATGTAATGGTATTTATGTTCCGTCGTCGGTTTGGTTGAGAAGGAATGAAAAGTATTCTACTGTTACCATTAGGACAAAAACGGCACAATAAATCACTAATGAATAGTCTGCCCATTTACATAAACCTTTCAATCTAATTTCTCAAAAAATATAAAAAGCTCCCACAGAAATTAACCAGCTATCTACCAGATAATGACTTTAAATGATTTTTTTAACTCTACCCGCTGAACACGACCATAGTCGATTTCAATCTATTTTATTACCGGGTAAAATCACAGTTATTGGGAATGAAATGGGGGTTTAAACGTCAACAATTGCAAATGTTTGGTCTCAAAAGAAAAAAAATGAGCAATGTAAGTAGATTCTTAAATGATAAAAACTATTTTTTTCGCGGTTTCATTTTAAGTAGGTGTGCTGTCATGATTCGCTGAGTGAACATTGTGGACCCACACGCATGCACATCATAGTCAGCCATGACATGAGTGGGGTGTGCCACAGTTTAAATATTATGGTTCAGTGATGCAAAAACGGCACGACTGCTTTAATATTATCGCATGGAATTCTACTATAAAAAACAATATTGATCGTCACCTATCGAAATGTTGTCAAGTTTTAGGTACATACAACTTTAAATCAAATGTCAAATTTGGGCTTTTTCCAATCTGGGCTCTGCATATCTGGCTGTGACGACCACATTTGAAGTTGAAAGTAATACTCTGGTTATGTTGCACCCATGTATCCCAAATCTCTGATGATGGTACATGTATCTCATCGTTATCCTCTGGCCTCGCCTCTGGCATTTCTCTTATTGATTTGGGAACATTGAACGCATAATGCTCATAGTGTACACATTAAATATTCGGCCTTCCTAAATATTTAGCTATTTCTGAGGAATTATGGTCGATATTTTAGCCCATCTTTGGCACTGTTCTATATAATATTTATACTGTTACTAATGGCAGCCTAGGAAAACACGTAAACGTTCAGTGTATTCTGAATCAGAGCGCACATCGAGACACGTAGCTAGCTAGTCTGGTAAAACTGACGGAATTCACATGGGATCATGAACAAATACAACATTTTAAATACACTATTTGCTGTGGTTGTCACAGCAGTAAAAAGTAGCTATCTGGAACATATGGTTGGAGAAATATTGTTATCAGAAAGCTATCAATCTTGTCAATCTGTGGATCTCAATCAGGATCGAGTAATTTGTGAAATCCAATCAGAAAAAGATGAGAACAACCTCGTCTGTCTGGGATTGTCAAGCTGTAAGATGCCTGTGACACTTTGTCCAGATGGCAGCATCAATAAAACCTGCTTCCCGCTGAGAGATGACAATTCTCTGAGCTATCTGTGTATTTGTCATTCTAAGAGACGAGCAGAGTCAATCGTACCAGTAACAGAGTGGACAACATGGACGACATCTACCAATCCTTATCAATCATTCAAATCTGAGAGGAGCTTGATTGTACCAAGTCTGGACTTGACGGTTTCACAAGAGTTCAGCCAGTATCGCACTCCTACACAAGTTTACATAATTTCACACTACAATCTGCCTGGGTCTGTTTTCAGTGCCTCGTCATGGCATGGCGGCCATGAAGCTTTCAGGGCTCACTTGAATGAAGGTGGTGCACCTTGCTCTTGGGTTGGCAACGACCAATCACCTTGGCTTCAGATGACATTACCCACTCAATACGTTATCGTAGGAGCTGTGATTAAACCAAGATGTGACAGCTGTTGTAGACAACATTACGTAACCAGAGTGAAGATAGCTACAGCTGTGGATGGAGTGAACTGGGAGACTGTGATTGAAAGTGAGGATGTCATCTACGATGTGTATGATGGTTTTGGAAAATACAGTGTGTGGTTTCCTCGATCATATACCAGCCGCTACTGGAGAATACATGTTCTCGCCTTTCATATCCATCGGTCTATGAAATCTGATTTAATTGGCTATAAATAATAATGGTGACATCTGAAACATGTAACTAAAGTATCTAACAAAACATGTATATGATAACACAAAAACAGCTTAAAACAATTTAGAAGTGCGAGGTGATTTAAAAGCACAAGGCCAATATTCCAGATTTGTCGAATGTCAAAGAATGTAGGCCTAAGACATGAGTAAAGCCGCCCCACGATGCTTCATACTGATTGAACAAGAGTGCAACACAATGTGCATCACAGGCTGCTCTATCCACCAGAAGCGAATGTTTTATATGAATGAGCTGTAATTGAGCTTTAATTGTAATCTATATTTTAGGCATAATTATCTGTGTAAATATGCAATTACATGTACATATTATCGATCGCAGCTGCAGATCTAAAATAAATAACGGTTTGTGGATCATTTCAAGATTTCACATTTCAAGACTTGAGGGTTTTTGTACACTCATTCTGCAAATGAACACATGTTAACTATGGATGACAATGTAGCATATGAAGAGTCAAAACACCATTGATTCACTGCAAATTTAATGGTATTTATGTTCCGTCGTCGATTTGGTTGAGAAGGAATGAAATTCTACTTTATCATTACGACAAAAACGGCACAATGAATCATTAATGAATATTTTTGCATAAACCTTTTAATCTAATATCTCAAAACATATATAAAGCCTCCACGGGAATAAGCCAGCCATCCACCAGATAATGACTTTAAATGTTGT
>OZ024918.1:8250070-8262804 GCA_964017125.1 Flabesymbios commensalis | reverse complement strand
CCAAGGGGTTAATAGAATCTACTCACTGTACTTTTGCTGTGTTTACGGTATGAATTTACTGTACTTTTATTGAGTTTACAGTGTGAGGTGTAGATATTTGTTGGACCAGCGTTGTCCTGCATTGCCAGAACATAATGGTTCATATGCCCCGTATCTACATGACCTATGCATAAAACTGTGCGTTGGAGCTGTGATTTACGTTATTCACTGGCCATGAATGTATGCGAATCTATGTGAATTGTAGAAATTATATTTTCTATAACCCTTTCAAGTCTGAATTTACCATTGTCATTTTCATCCACTGCAAGCCGCGAATTGCTGCCGCAATTCTCGACTTGTAGTGGATGCAGATGTTTCGATGTGGGTTAAAAATTACCACGTATTTGAAAACCAGTCTCCTGTAAATTTACTTTCTAAAATCCCTACTTGTAGGAAATTTGAGTATGTTTTCAGGGAATTAAAATGATGCTTTAATGGATCGTGGGTGCTCACATGATTAAAGATAGAGTCACATTCTAAACTTGCATGCGTGTAAGCCTTCAGCATACAGTACAGCTGATTCAGTAACCTGATTACAAGACTGGATACTACTCCAACGAGACACTCCCAATGCTGTTTTAATGTTAGGCCAACGTCTATTCTGCAGTTATACAGTCAATTTTTTTGCAGGCCAGCGACCTGCTAAGATCCAGGACTAAGGGCTTTGAGATTCGATAGAATTACTAACTCATAGATGTCGCTCAAGTATATATGAACTTGCTGTGATTTGAGAACTTGTTCTTATTGAGGCTTTGGGTATGAAACGCATATTTAGTATTATCATGGAATAGGGCCTTGGCCTACCCACAGGCACTATTGTATTCTGCGGGACCCTTGTCCCGCAAATTTTGACAGTTGACCATTCCTTTAAATAGTCTGTGTTGGCATTGACGAGTAACACATTTTCTTTTTCGGTCCTCGAGAAAAAAAATATTTTTGAAATCTGGGGATCTAGCGTATTCCGGCACGAGTGTGACAACTTCGCGGTGAGAGGAGGCACTCGTGTCGTGAGTATGACGACGTCGTCGTCATAGCGTTCTGCGACCTGTAGGATGGACAACGGCTACTGTGAATTATAGTCAGTGTTATTAGGGCTATAGATTTTATTGTATAACCTCACCGTGATGATCACTGGCCTGCTGTTTATTTTCCAGGTCGCTGGGGGTTGGGCATTATTGTTTTAATGATTTTGTGATGCGTGTTGATGAATGAATGATGTTTGATTGACATGGTAATATTATTTTTAACTAAAATGTGATATTGTTAACATTGGTGTTAATGTTTTATATAGTCTTATAATGTTGGTATATCTTTGGTATATCTTTGCGAGATAATTCACTTGTTCTGTTTCATTTGAATTGTTCAGTCTATGACTATTTAAATTCGCCCTTTTGAATAGTTTGAAATATCAAAATAATATTTGTATGATCTAAGAATATTATCTGTGTCAACCAGATATTTTGGGTGATTGTCAAACTTGAAAGTATATAGATATTTTACACTTAATTTTATGTATTAAAGTTTGTTTCTCTTTTCATGTTCCTGGCTATTGCCTATGAAAACGATCCTGTGAAAGGGCCATCTCGGTTATCTAATATTAATGTGTGCATGATTCATGGGATTGAAATGTCAATGAGTGTGAATTGTCATTCACGTCAGATCAACCTCGTCTGTCTCATGTTAGTCTTTCGGATCGATATATTATGTCACAAATTTTGATATAATATATTTCGGTGAATTTACCACCCCTGGTGTAATTCCATCTTAAACACCCCATAAGAACATTTTTCCTTAATGTTAAAGCATTATATACAAATCTAGCGACATGTACAGCCACTCGCCCGAGCGGATTAAACAAGATCAATTGTGTCATCGTGGTGACCTCTTAAAATATGGTAAATCCGTTAGAATATCATGAAACGATGTTTTACGAAGATTATCATATACAGCACACTTCAAACGAAAATGTTTTTCGTCTTCAAAATTTACATATACGTTCGCTTTAATGTAATTTGGTACGTCGTCCAACCTCAATGTTCACATTATGATCGCTTACTCTTAATTTTGGGAGCGCTGTTCTGTGCTTAAAGTCCGATACAATTTGCAGATAGTTTGCAATAGTTGTTTAATTACGTGTATGTTCTCTATACGTACACAGTTTATTTGCAGTGCCCATCTTAACACTAGAACTGTTGTAGGTTTAACTGAGAAATCTCGATTCCGTAGACGTCCCTTTTCTTAATCGCAATGATGAACCAATGTTGGTTCAAGATTGGTCAACCTTCTACGACGCTGGCCCAGCCTTGAACCAAAAGTTGCTCAGCATCTCGAGTTTGCTGGAAAGTAGCCGATTCTACACCCCCCCCCCCACGAATTTTAATTCGTATCCCAGCACACACGATATGTTGAATCAATGCTGATTTAACCCTTTTAGCCCTCACGATGCATTAAAACATCATTTCACATCCCTGAAAACACACTTAATTTTCCAGCAACCAAGGATTTGAGAACGAAATTTCCATGAATCTAATTTACCAATACATGGCAATTTTCTATAATTTTTAAACCACATCAAATCATCTTAATCCACTACAAGCCGCGAATTGCGACAGCAATTTGCGACTTGTGGTGGATGAAGATGACAATAGTAGATTCAAGCTTGAAAGGGTTAATATTGGTCCACCGTCTACGACGCTGGTCCAGCATTGGCTCAGTGTATCATGTTTGCTGGGATCTCTCGAATACCAATTGCTGCTTTAACCCTTTAAGCTCTAACGATGCATTAAAGCATCATTTTGCATCCCTGAAAACACACTTAATTTTCCAGCAACCACGGATTTTAGAACGAAATTTCCATGAATCTAATTTACCAATACATGGCAATTTTCTATAATTTTCAAACCACATCATGTCATCTTCATTCACTACAAGTTGAGCATTACGACAGCAATTCGCCGCTTGTAGTTTGCTGGGATCTCTCAATTACCACGTGACAGAATCAGCCTATCCGCTCACGTCATTCAATTGTTATTTAACTGTTTAAACCTTGAGGCGCTGAAATATTTTTGAATAAACCATGGAGAGCAAAGGGTTGTTTTCAATTTGAAATCATCATAAATGACTTTTTTAGCTCTTTTCGCTTTATTCAAATAGGGGCCTACCTATGTTATGGGTCTACGGTCGTTATAAATATTTTTACTCTTACGGAGATCGACTTCAGACGTCATAATTTGACGTCTGGAGATGTCAGATTCTGACGTCTAATGTCGATGCCCACGCTGTGAGGTTTAAGTACGATGGGCCACGACCTCGGCTATTGTCACAATAAATTCAAAAACTAACAAATCCTTTTTACTTGAATCAATCCTATGTAGTGTCTAGTTATGGCGAACCGGCTGTCGAGCAGCTCTTTCTACTTTATTTACATAACCATTCACCAGGTGGTAGTGTAGTGGAAGACAACACCTGAGCCACTGTGATTCTAAACACAGCAGAGCCGTGCTATATACATACTATATGTTATTTTTTTTCAAATCCCAGACTGGCTCTTATGACAAGTCTGTGTTGTCAGAAGTGTGAAGAATTCTGACTCCATTTTTTCAACTCTTAGAAACACTGAATCCTCCCAATATTTCAAACTTCACTGGATTGCTTTGTTTAATATTGGTCCTTTTTTATCTCGAATTAAATTTTGTATACTTTATGTTCCACTGATTAGCCTTTTAACTGTTTGCCGCCAATCACGAAAATGGTCATTTTTAATTTGTTTTACTTCCCGATGAAAGCACAGTTATTGGGAGTGAAATGTTTGTTTAAACATCAGGACTTGCATGTCTTAAATTAAACAAATACATGTATGAGTAATTTTCGCCAACTTGAAGTCTTAGGTCGCGGCAAGGAACATATATTCAGTGGTCGCGATAGCGAGCCACAAATTTAAGTGGGTGAAAATTTAAAATATATAAATTAGCGTTATTAGGGTGAGTGCATAAGCGATGACCAACCCTTTCAGTGTGGGAAGTCGATGGAAGAGTCTGAAGTCGATGGAATAGTAAAATATTTAGGTATAATGGCCATAGACCTATACCATTGGAAAAAACCCTTTGGTCTCTTGGTTTATGTACAGAAATACCTGTGCGCCTAAAGGCATACATAGCGGTCGAAAACAAGATAACATAATATCGCGTTTTGGGAAAGTGGAGAATGCACCCGCGTAACCTTAAAGCTCTGATGTCGACTAAATCAGTTTTTTGTACGATTTTATTCACATTAGTATTTAACGAAAACACATTTTAACGTCTCCGAGTCATTTGTAATATACTGCTTTGTGGCTTTACACGTAAGTAGATACTGTCTTTTAGCTTTACAAGCAAGCAGATACTCCCTTTTGGCTTCACAAGTAAACATATACAGCCTTTTGCGCATGCTGCTTTTGGCTTTGTAGAGCAGTATGCTAACGTCTCGTCCGCGCTTATTATTACTCGATTTTGACGAAGTGAATTTATTCTATCTGCAGTGCAGTGCAAAGCCTGCAGACAGTATCTGCTTGCTTTACAAGTAAGCAGATACTGTCTTTTGGATTGGCAGCGCTGCATTGCTGTTGACGTAGATGAATATTATACTGGACACGTTTGTGTTCTATTGTATAGTTTACATCCCTGAAAACAGACTAACTTTTTCTACAACTAAGGGTTTTAGAATTCTTCAATTTTTCACCCACTTTAAATCATCTACATTCATTACAAGTCGAGAATTGCGACAGCAATTTGCGGCTTGTAATGGATGAGGATGACAATGGTTACATATAAACATAATACAAGCTGCAATGGCCACAATTTTATTTTTTTGATGTGTTGACCAATATGAATGTCAAGGTCTAGGATTGTGTGTTTTATTGAAACCATCAAGTGATAATCCCCTCTTCACTAGAAATGGGGACAAATAACGATCACATTTAACATTACTGACATGATTAAGTAATATATTTTTTAATGATAAATAGATAAATATTTTAATATCATTAAAAAGTCCACAATAAGACATACATGACGTTGCATAGTAATACATTCGTGATCATATAAATACTAGTATTCATAACGATAGTTGTGGACAGGTGCAAAGAGTATTATAAAATATTGAGACATTGTTGTAATATGAATGACCGAATGAATGAATGAATGAATGAATGAATGAATGAATGAATGAATGAATGAATGAATGAATGAATGAATAAATGAATGAATGAATAAATGAAAGAATGAATGAACGAACAAACGAATGCATGAACGAACGAACGAACGAGCGAACGAACGAACGAACGAACGAACGAACTAACGAACGAGCTAACGAACGAACGAACGAACGAACGAACGAACGAACGAACGAACGAACGAACGAACGAACGAGCGAACGAACGAACGAACGAACGAACGAACGAACGAACGAACGAACGAACGAACGAACGAACGAACGAACGAACGAGCGAACGAACAAACGAACGAACGAACGAACAAACGATTGCATGAATGAATGAATGAATGAATGAATGAATGAATGAATTAATTAATGAATGAATGAATGAATGAATGAATGAATGGGATTTTATGTCACCTTAGTGCACATATAGGTTAAACTAGTTCAGGATAACATTCTGATGATGGTGAGATGGATGAGATGACATTGCCCTCCAGACACAGGATTCGAAATTCGGGCCTTGGCGGTCTGAGGCTGCGCACGCTACCTCTCAATCAGAGAGATTCATTTTTATTCATTTGAAACTGGAATTAAAGACGCAATTTCAAGCTTTAAATGACGAAAAATATGCTTATTTATGACAAATAGACACCGCCTAAAATGAAATATTAGATTACCTGAGCATATGATCCAAACTATTTCATCAATTTCAGTATTTACACGTCGGAATCTGACGTTTAAAAAGGTCATAATCTGACGTTTATAAGACGTCAGAATCTGACATTTATAAGAGGTCAGAATCTGACGTTTATAAGAGGTTAGAATCTGACGTTTATAAGAGGTCATAATCTGACGTTTATAAGACGTCAGAATCTGACGTTTATAAGAGGTCAGAATCTGACGTTTATAAGAGGTCA
This sequence comes from Flabesymbios commensalis, assembly GCA_964017125.1. Classification (NCBI taxonomy): domain Eukaryota; kingdom Metazoa; phylum Annelida; class Polychaeta; order Terebellida; family Flabelligeridae; genus Flabesymbios; species Flabesymbios commensalis. Next base: position 8,256,655 of record OZ024918.1, on the reverse strand, counting down.
GAATCTGACGTTTATAAGACGTCAGAATCTGACGTTTATAAGACGTCAGAATCTGACGTTTATAAGAGGTCAGAATCTGACGTTTATAAGAAGTCAGAATCTGACGTCTAAAGACGGTTATAATGGCCGTAGAACCATAACAAAGGTATTCAAATGAAGCGGAAAGAGCTAAGTGTGGCAATGCATCTGACACTACTGATCGTCTTGTGATCTGATTTGTATGCAGCACTAACATTACTAACCATTAACCCTTAAAGCCCTCGCGATGCATTAAAACACATTTTTTCACCTCTGAAAATGACTTAATTTCTTACACCTAGGAGTCTGGGAACGAAAATTTTCCTGAAATTGTTTAAATAATAACAAAACATTTTTTTCATCTGCCACCCACTATAATTCATCTTCATCCAGTACAAGTCGAGAATTGCGACAGCAATTCGCGGCTTGTACTGGATGGAGATGACAATGGTAAATTACGGCTGGAAAGGTTTAACCCTTAAAGTGCTAAAATATGTCTATACAAAACATGGAGACCAAAGGGTTTTTTCAATTTGAAATCATCAGAGGTACATATTTCGGCATCAGTAGAAAATGCGTTACCAACCAAAAAATGTTCAATGACCTCCAATAAGTTGATTTCTAAAGAGTTGATTTCTAAAGAGTTTCTCAATTCGTGGACATAAAAGTGTATAGAAAACCACCATCAGCTACTACAGTATAAATGTCTTAGTTAGCTCTTTCCGCTTCATTTGAATACCTATGTTATGGGTATACGACCATTATAATCTTCTTCATTATTTCAGCGCGGGGATCGATTTAAGATGTCAGAATCTGACGTCCAAGACGTCAGATTCTGACGTCTAAGAACAATCACTGCGCGGAAAAGATTATTATTATTAACCCTTTAACCGCCGGTGTCGCATATATTCGGGTTTTCATTTTTTATTAGCACATTAAGTACCCCCTTTTAAACATGTTAAAGATAAAATGTGACATAAATCAACAATATTTAAAAACAGTTGACCTCCATTTTGTCAAATATGAATAATTTTCACTCACTTGAAGTTGTGGATCGCGTCAGCGAGACACAACTTCAAGTGGGTGAAAATTCAAATTAAATAATTTGGCGTTTAAGAGGTTAATGCCGCTGGCTCAACATTAAACCAGCCTTGGATCAACGTCGGGTAGTTGTACATCTAAGCGACATGGATGCCAAAGGGTTATCCCCTTAAAGCGCTAAACACAACTATAGTCTTTATTATTCCGGTTCATTAGCCGATTAAAGCACTGTAATTGGAAATTAAATGTGTGTTTCAACATCAAGAATAAACAAATACTAGTTTTTTTCACCCATTATTTTACCACGACCCACAACTTTTAATTGGGTGTTTCAACATCAAGATTAAACAAATATCAGTAATTTTCACCAATTTATTTAACCACGACCCACAACTTTAATTGGGTGAAAATTTAAATAAAATAACTTAGTGCCTAAAGGGTTAAAAGTCGATATTTTGGAGACAATGTGTCTAAAGTCAGTGACGTGTGTCCAGGATAAACATATATTATAGGACTACATTATTTCGTCCGACAGTCAACACAATTTAAAACTCAAAGTGTTACTTTTGGAATGTGAAAAACGTTTTGTATTCGCGAGGAAACATTTTCTTCAATTACATTGTATAACGTCATGCTAATTGATAAAACAGGCTTAAAAGACATTTTTTGCGAAAAACTGAATTGTTTAGCGGACAGCCTAAATCTATCAGGACGTTGTTTGTGTGATAATTTGTTTAAAATCCTTATTTTCAGACAATTTGAAGAGTTTTTTCATTCTTGTGAAGATGCCTGGTTTTCTATTATATCCATGATGCTGATGACGTCATATTGTCATGGTAACGTTAGCAGTGTTGATAATTGTGTTCCAGATCATCACAACTACCTGCACTGCTATAGCAACCATTACATCTCAACCACAGCCCATAATGTCCACCATCATCTTTGGATTCGCTCCCCTCTATATTTCCTGTAGTCTGCAACATTTATCTGTACACCTTACGTATTCTGCAACAATTACAATTCAGCTACGGTTGTTTGTACACCTGATGTATTCTGCTACGTTTGTCTGTACACCTTACATATTCTGCTACGTTTGCCTGTACACCTTATGTATTCTGCTACGTTTGCCTGTACACCTTATGCATTCTGCTACATTTACATGCACACTTCATGTATTCTGCTACGTTTGCATGCACACATCATGACTGTATTCAGCTGCGGTTGTCTGTACAACTTGTATATTGTTCTTATATATGTGTCTGTACACCTCATGTATTCTGTTACGTTTGCCTGTACACCTCGTATAGTTCTACGTTCGAGTCTACACCTAGTGTATTTTGTAACTCTAATATGCACACCTCGTTCCTGTCACTAATCTTTTTGTTCACTTCATATATTAGATAACTTTTGCTTTTACAACTGATGCATGTTGTACTTATGTCTGTAGTTGCCACTAATTCTGAACAGCTGGACCTCATATTCAGCACCTTTCATCTGTACACATCATTTGGTCTGCTACATCTGTCTGTACACCTAGACGTCACCGCCACATCTGTGTGTACACATCGTGGTTACTGTTGTGTCAGTATAATCTGAATAACAGAAAAAACAGCTATATCAACATCAATTTACTAGTAGTTTTCTCAATATATTTTTGTATTTATCTTGTTTGTATTGCGCTATTGTAAGAAAAATATTGTAAGAGCAATTATGGTAAGAAAAAATATTGTATCATTTTCTTTTTACAGTCACTTCATTTAGTACTTAAAGCGCTATGTTATCTAATTTGTATTTTCACTCACTTGAAGTTGTGTCTCGCTACCGCGACCCACAACTTCAAGTGGGTGAAAATTACTCATATTTATTTCATTTGAGACCAAACATTTGCAAAACTTTATGTTTAAACGGTTAGTTCATTCTTAGTAGCTGTGATTTTATTCTGCTAATAAAATAGATTAAAAACGACAATAGTCGCGCTTAGTAGTTTAATGGTTAACGGCAATGTGAAGAACTCCAGTGTGTTAGTTTCTCATCGCTCACCATTCGCGGCTCAAACTGCCATGCTAAAAATGCAAAATTACTCTAACTTTTAAAATAAAAATGGTCAACCCTTGGGCCTTGCACTGTTCAAATATTTTATTACAAAAAAAGATTTAATCACGATATTAGCTCTCTCCGTTTGATTTGAACACGCATTTCATTATTAGTATTGGGACACTTTCAGTGCGGGCACCGATGTTTATCGTTAGATATTTTGAGAGCAAAGGTTTTTTTAAATTTGAAATCGTCATGAATGTCTTTAATAGTTAGCTCTACCCGCTTCATTTGAATACCTATATATTGTGAAGTCATTCGAAACACGAGTAGGGCATAGTCCCAGCTTCGGGCTTCCTACTGTCGCGATATTGCCATGATTTTGCAGAAAGCGACGTAAAGCAATATTCACCTATCTGTTATGGGTCTACGCCTCCATTATAAATATTTTACTCTTTCCGCGGGGATCTACTTTAGACGTCAGATTCTGACGTCTAAAGTCGGTCCCGCGCTTAAATGGTTATATATTTAAAGGAGAAACTATCATTAAAATTTGTTAGATTCGCATATTATACTGATAGCCCAATAAGTAATTTTCACCCACTTGAAGTTGTGTGTCGCGACAGCGAGACACAACTTCAAGTGGGTGAAAATGTAAATTGTATTATGCAGCGCTTTTAGGGGTTAATTTGAATATGTAATACCATCATATGTTCAATGATTATAATTTTCAAACCTGTAACGTGGTGCACATGCAACATGGCTGACACAATATGGTACAAAGGGCTGAGACATTATTTTAGCACTAGCCCAACGTCTCAGATAGTGGCCCGAAAATCAAACGCAGTTTTGTCTAGATTCTTATGTAACCCTGTCGTCATAGCCTCGGGGAAAAAATAACAACTGTGCAAACCTGGCTTAGTCGAACCTTATGGCGCCGCCATTCAATCTCAAGAGGGGGGGGGTGCAGTTTTTGTCGCGGACAAATTATGTATTTCAAACCGGGTCGGTGGCGCACCGAAAATTTCAAATTCTATTACATGCTTATATGGAACAGTTTTTGATGTAAATTTATTTACTTCACACAGTCTGTCCGAAATTATATTTAAAAAAAAAACTCCGGTCCCCCCCCCCTGGAAATTGTATGGTTGTCCCCTTATAGTGCTCTTCGCGTCTATTGCCGTCTTACCCCTTTATGTTTTCTTAACCCTTGAGCTGCTGAATTTTTTTTTAAAATAATTTTTCATTCATTTGAAGCTGGAATTGCTGACGCAATTTCCAGCTTCAAATGACGAAAAATATTTCTATTTTTAAAAACTTTTTAAAATCTTTTAAAATTTTAATTGAGTTATTTGTCTAACTGACCATCCGGCACAAACTTTATTATCCATTTCAGTGATATACTATGTTGTTTCAAATCTGGATTGTAAATTGTATTATTCAAATTGCACGGATGGCGGTCATTTTTGGCACTTCAGTAGTGGGTCGCGGTAGCGAGACACTACTTCAACTGAGTGAAAATGTACAACTTAATTTAGTATTTTAAGGGTTAACCCTTGAAGCGCGGGGATCGACTTGAGACGTCAGAATAGACGTCAGATTCGGACGTCTAAAGTTGATCAGCCACAATGAAAAAGTAAAAATATTTATAATGGACGCAGACCTATAACATATAGGTATTCAAATGAAGAGGAAAAAGTTAAATATGACATTTATAATGATTTCAAATTGAAATACGCCATTTGGTCTCCAATATATCACATCCTTAATGGCTAAGGATTAAGCCTCTCGACAAACAGAGAAACATATGGCTCGTATAGGAGCATGTACCAATAGCACCAACCACAATATGGTCCACGTAACAATAACACACCATCTCTACACGCAACGTTAACCACTGGAGCGCTAAATTAAATAATTGAAATTTTCATCCACTTGAAGTTGTGTCTCGCTACCGCGATCTACAACTTCAAGTGGATGAAAATTACTCACGTTTGTTTAATTTGAGACCAGACATTTGCCGATCTTAATGTTTACATGTTTATCTTGTAACAAATTAACAAATTAAAAACGACTATAGTCGTGTCTAGCGTTGAAAGGGTTAACGTTCTGCCCCATCCAACACGAGACGTAGAGCCAGTGTTGGCCTCATGGTGGGCCAGTGTTCTAGCCAGTGTACCAACATTAGATCAGCATCGGGTCAATGTATGTGTGACTGTAAGAATGGCGTGCGTGATGATTATACAGTAAGAATATTAGTTGCACATATCCCACACAGTGGTCCCAGCAAACACAAAACATTTGTATAATATTTGTACAATGTTGGACCAACGTCGAAGCCGTTGGGCCAACGTTGTAAAAATGTTATACAAATGTTTTGTGTGTGCTGGGGTATATGTGATCGAAATGTGTTTAGCTTTTAAAATGGCTTTATTGCGTAAAATGTACACAAATATACACAATTTGTTATTGGTAATGCTTATTATTCAGCATATCTATCGAGCTTTTATATGGATTAGTCTGTTTGCAATACTTATATCGAAATGATGTCCATTAAACCCTTTGAAAAAAATGGTGTGTACCTTGTCTCCTATGATATTATCAACAGTGGGTATACGTTTCCATAATACAGCATGCATGTAGTGAATATTGCTTTACGTCTCTTTCTGCACAATAAAAGCAATATCGCGACGGAAAGAAACCCAAGGTCGGGATTATGCCCTACTCTTATCGAGACTTCAAGGGTTCTTCATAGTGCATAGTACCATAGACAGCGCTGCACACTCCATGCCTTTGAACAGGACTGCATATGCACAATTTCGATGACAAACAACGATCCAGCTGGGATTCGAACCCAGTACCTCTAATTTTCGAGCCACAGCCGGAACGGGAGAGCCACCTTCAGCATGGAAACATATTGTAGATGTTTCCATGCTGTAGTATGGAAACATCTCCATACACATGGGTCCATACCATACGGGAGCCCAGTGGGCAGATGTTTCCATATTGTAGTATGGAAACATCTTGTAGATGTTTCCATACTACATTATGACAACATTTTGTAGATGTTTCCAGACTATAGTATGGAAACATCTTGTAGACGCTTGCATACTACAGTATGGAAACATATTGTAGATGTTTTCTCATTGATATTTCCATAATTACAAGTACTTACCCATCCTGTAGTATGGTAACATCTATTTCTGAACACACCAAGATTTACATACAGAAATGACCCCCATCACTAACATGAGAGCACCATAGTGATCACCGTGAGATCATGGTAACACCGTGGTGATCATGTATTAAATCACCATGGGGACCATCAATGAGATCACCTTGGTAACACCCTGATACCATGGGGACCATCAATGAAACTACCATAAAATGTGATAATAAATAAATAAATCTTAAAATACGTGACCTGACGAAAAACTAATTAATTCACAGATCGCCTGACATTATTGCTTTGCGAATCATTGCATGCATGAA
>OZ024918.1:8070070-8245070 GCA_964017125.1 Flabesymbios commensalis | reverse complement strand
CTTTTCATAATATAATTATTACAATCATGACAAAAGGTCTAACTTTTGAAATACTCCATATATAATTTCGAAATTAGCAGGGCTATTGGGATTGTTTCGACAAATAATGTTTGCCAAATTTCATAAAATCGGCTGAGAATTGACTGAAAAATCAGCGAAAAACCATGCGGCATGTGCTACTGGATAATTCTGACCTGGACTAGCATAGTCCTGTACGCTCGCTTCAGATCTGGACCAAAGATCAGGGGTCGAAATCGTGGGTCCATATCTTGTATTCTACACAATGTGTGAGCATTGTGCAAATCCCGTCCAAACGTCATATATAAGAACAAATGTTTTAGCCCTTTAACCCTTTAAGCCCTCACGATGCATTAAAGCATCATTTTACATCCCTGAAAACAGACCTAATTTTCCTATACCCAAGGATTTTAGAACGAAAATTTCCCAAGAAACTGGTTTACCAGTACATGACAATTTTCTTTAATTTATCACCCACATCAAATCATCTTCATTCACTACAAGTCGAGAATTGCGACAGCAATTCGCGGCTTGTAGTGGATGAAGATGAATATGATAAATTCAGGCTTGAAAGGGTTAAAGCGATGAAATATTTCTATATAAACCAAAAGACCAGAGTGTCATTTCAATTTGAAATCATCATAAATGTCTTAGTTAGCTCTTTCTGCTTCATTTGAACACCTATGTTATGGGTCTATGGCCATTATAAATATTTTACTCTTTCAGTGCGGGGATCGACATTAGTCTTCAGAATCTGATATCGGATGTCTAAAGTTAGCCCTGAACACAAGGCTATTTCGCTAAATAGCCTTTTATTCAGGGCTAATCTAAAGTCGGTCCCCGCACTGACAAGGTTAACATCCTATTACCCACCCATTTTTAGTAATTTAATTTACCTCGAGACTTGATTGCGAACACAATTCCCATCTCCTTCAGGTAAGCATAAATCCCATTATCTTATGAATACGAAATAATGTCCTAACTCAAAACGGCTTTATTGAACAGTGTCCTCAGTCAAAACGGTTTACTAAATAAAGTACTAAGTCAAAAAAAATAGCAGGATTATTCCATTTTGTATTCAGTGAATTACTGTAGATCTGGTAATATTCGCGTGTTTACATTTTCGCGAATTTCTGATTTTGGGATTTTTCACGAGGTTTAATATTAGCGGATTTTCATTTTTCTTTAGTAGCGCTAATATAATAATAATTTTCGCGAGATACTTGAATTTGTGAATTTGTCCTGCTCGCGATATTCGCAAAAAATAAAACCTCGCAAATATCAATACATCTACAGTATATCTCGCTGTCGCGACCCACAACCTCCACTGCATGGGAGGAAAAAAAATATATGCATAAATTAAAATTAAAATAAAGATAATTTATATGTAATTCAATGTGAATTTCTACTTCGGATGTCCGTGTTTCACGGACGAATAAAAATGCTTTAGCACTTTAGCACTTTAATACTTTAACCCAATAACCGCCGGTGTCGCATATATTCGGGATTTCATTTTTTGTTAGCACATTAAGTACCACCTTTTAACCATGTTACAGATAAAACATGACATCAATCAGCAATATTTGAAAACAGTTGACTTCCATTTTGTCAAATCTGAATCATTTTCACTCACTTGAAGTTGTGGATCGCGTCAGCGAGACACAATTTCGAGTGGGTGAAAATTCAGATTTAATAATTTGGCGGTTAAAGGGTTAACCGTTTAACCGCTGATCCCTATACTCTATTCGTTTTTTTTAATTTTCAATACCACATTACAGTACATATCAGGTTTCACACATGTTAATGGTAAAACGTGACATAAATCAGCAACATAGTATATTTTGAATATTTTTAAAATATATTTTCAATGACTAAAAAATAGTTAGAATCTCTCACCATAATTTGATAAGCTGTAATTTTTTATAAATTCAGGTTCGGCGGTTGCAAATAAGACGTAGAATCTGGCCCGTATTCTTGTCCAAGTTACAATACATTGTAGGTTTCTGGGTGGTCAAAATGGCCATCTCCACCAATCCGAAGCTTACGATATATCGTAACTTTTACGAGAATGCGGGCGCTGGGCGTTATTATATTTTTTTAGGCCTACAGGGAAACGTTGTTCGCAATAAAAAATGCCCAGAAACAGTTGAGAACGCTTTAGAAAAAAAAACGCCTTTTACAATTTCGTCTTTTGGATGAGTAAAGGTATGTACGTGATCAACAAAAATCTAGCGCTTTAAAATTTAGTTAACAATTTTACCGTAGATTCGGAGTTTTAACTTAACTTGATGTCACAGATTACATATGTTGATATTCACACAATATTTTTTTTTCTTTATATCAATTTCATTGCTTAAGCACATACCTCTCCTTCAAGTGAAATGTTTGCTTTGATAATATTTTTGAATAATTCCGTGATGCAAAGTAATCTCATAATCTTTATATATTGTAATTATAATACTAATAAATATTACATAACCGCATAGGATTCGGCGAGCGGCGCTATATGTTTCATGTTATGATTTATGCCACAAATTAGGGACATTTATATACAATAATATTTTTTTAATTATTTATGCATCTAAATAAAAAATGTAAATATATTTCTACATGACTTAAATCATATAAGGGTAAATATAGTAGTATCTACTGATATTATTTGAGAATGCAGAATTATGTTCTAAAACTCATCGTAAGCTGAAATATATATTCAATATCGGTAAATTATATAAAAATGAGCAGTTATCAGTATATGTCCTAAATCATTTTTGAGGTGGAAAAACGTCGTACCTTAACCTTTTACCCGCTACGTTATATCTCTGTTATCCCTTTTAGATTTTCACCCACCTTAAGTAACATCAAGTGGGCTAAAATTACATGTATTTATTTTCAGACCAGACATTTGTAAATTGTGATGTTTAAATACTTATGTCACTATCAAATAATTTTCGACGTCAGGATGACGTCTAAGAAGTCAGATTCGGACGTCTAAAGAAGATTTATAATGGCCGTAGACCCATAACATAGATATTCAAATAAAGCGGAAAGAGCTGACTAAGACATTTATAATGATTTTAAGTTTAAAAACCCCTAGTTTCTTTGTTTATATCAAAATATTTCTGCGCTTTAAGGGATAAGTGTATTTATTATCATGATTGTGCATTGCCCACGACCCGGCACGGCCAGACAGACAGCCTAACTGAGTTACAAAGACAAACAGCAGTAACTGCTTACTTTCCAAGTAAGCAGTTACTGCTGTTTGTCTTTACGTTGTGGACTGTTCATCAATTCACCAATAATTATGTTGTTATAACCTCATTAAAATACTACAGTGTGATGTTTTTATTTTCAAGAATTCCGTTTCCGCGAAACTATTTCTGGTGGGAAGCTGTGGCCATGACCAACACACCATTAATACACCGAAGTGCAAAGCCAAAAGGCAGTATCTGCTTACTTCACCAGTAAGCAGATACTGCCTTTTGGCTTTGCAGAGCAGCATAGCGTAATGTGTATACAGAAGTGACGTTGGCGGACCTGTCCTGAGTGCGTGACAGACCAGAGAGTGTAATGACGGGAAGGAGAGTATAGAGTGACCTAATTAGCATAATGTACTCTTTAAACCTCCATCTGGCCTCAGTTCACATCTTGTATCAGTCAATCTACAGGGCGCACTAATAATAGACATTTACTTTGCACAGACAGTTTTTTCAGTAAAATTATGGGCATACAAAAATCAACGGGAATAATTTAAAAATAAGCTATACAAAATGAAAGTCTTCTGTCAATACAAATATTATATATGAATGTGTAATAATATCTTGTAATAATTTTGTAATAATATATTGTCGTTATATACCAACAAATAGGATATGTGTCTGTCTGTATACCCCTTTACATATATGCGATACTTTATAATTTTTTCATTACGTCCATGACTAGATTATTTTGCCTTGAAAAAACATTTATCATGACTAGGTATATAGCCTCACTTTATGCATTCATTTCGCACTTACGCACCGCATGGCGCGTTTTGAATAAAACTAAGCCAAGAAAATTATAACAAATATTTTAAAAGTTCCCGCATCTATAACTTCGCGTGATATAAAATGAGTCGGATCTCGTCAATTTTCCTCACATTTGCTACAATGCGCGCACACATTATCCTTCTAACACCAAGCTATTTACTTTTATTTATTTTTTAATTTTTATTCACTTTGAAATCATCATAAATATCTGAGTATAATTTTTATTTCCCTTGCGATGAGAATTTCTGATGCAATTCCCACCTCAAGGCGAATAAAAATGACATAAAATTGACAAAATACCCAAAATATTGCTTCAAATGAAATTTAGCTCAGAACGTCCTCATTGACAAGATACCCAAAGTATCTCTGCAAATTAAATTTAACTCAAAACGTCCTAATTGTGACGCATTTTTCATTGGTTGTATTATAGTTAATACCATGTTGTGCATAAATGCGACTAGGTGACTAAACCCTTAAAGCGCTGAAATATTGGTAAATAACTAAAGGGTTATAATCAATTTGAAATCATCATAAATGTCTTAGTTAGCTGTTTCAGCTTCATTTGAATATTTTATGGGTCTACGGGCATTATAAATATTTTACTCTTTCTGTGCGGGGATCGACATTAGACGTCAGATTCTGACGTCTAAAGTCGATCCCCGCACTGTAATTGGTTGAACGCTAAGCACGACTATTATCATTTTTAACCCTTTAAGTCTTCACGATGCATTAAAGCATCATTTTACATCCCTTAAAACACACTTAATTTTCCTACAACCAAAGGTTTTAGAACAAAAATTTCCATGAAACTGGTTTACCAATACATGGAAATTTTCTTTAATTTTTAAACCACTTTAAGTCATGTTCATCCACTACAAGCCGAAAATTGCAACAGCAATTCGCGGCTTGTAGTGGATGAAGATGACAATGTAAAGTCAGGCTTGAAAGGGTTAATCCGTTTTAGTAGCAGATTAAAATCACTGTTATTTCGAAAATAGAGTCGGTCCTCGCACTGAAAAGGTTAAAGGACTGACAACGAACATGTCGATCTCGACATCATCCGCTGACAGTAGCGACTGAAGCTGCAGTGTTCTAGTTTTAAAACAGAACATGGCGATTAATGCACGCGCGCGCCCGCCGCCATTTTGACCGAGACATGTCGGTGAGTGGACATTGTCACATTTCAAAAGCTACTTTCGTTGACTGAGTTAAATGACAGGGTATTTCTGAGAGATGCTTAAATTTAAATTAATTTCAAATTAGATGAAGCATAATGTTGATTTAAAAACGACGTATTTGGGAGAAAAACAACGAAGGTGCGCATATCAATATAACATAATTTATTTGATTATTACATAATAATTATTTTTGACATGTTCTGCAGATTGCAGATGGGTATTAACTTTACAATCTTCTACGAATCGCGTTTCCTCTGTAGTATTTCGTCCCGGCCGGATTGTAAAGTATCTAGACATATCTAGAAAAGCGTGTCAGTATGTTACATGAAAATATGTTGTTAATGTACTAAAACATCCGATAAAATAATTAAATTGTCTTTAGCAAAAACTTATTTCACCATATGTGATCAGATAAAGAAATTAAAGTGTCTCCAACAAGATTGTTTTAAACTGTGAACAAGACTATATAACTTTAACATTTACGATTATACTCTATGACATAGATCTCCTACTGCAAAATTCAGAAATGGTACTTATTAAGAATATTTTAAAATTAAATATTCCTAAAAAGAAACCTTTCATTATAACTGTAGTGACATAGGATAGCTTTTCTAAGTTTGCTGCGTTGTAGTGCAGTATGGTGTAGTATAAACGTTCCAAAATAAGTATAATCGTAATGAAATATTAGGGACGTTTTAGTATACTACTGTATGCTCATGATAGGAGCGTTCTTAACCAAGCACTTCCTATTGAATGACGTATGACGCAAACATGTCACACCTAGCATTTTTGCTGCTCTGGGGGAGAAATGAAATATTCTTTTGGAAATTATTCTACCCCACTATGAAAAAAAAATTAACGGCGCGCTTTACTTTGTATTACTTAAACGTGTCTTGGGCGTCTTCTTCTTATTTTACTTTAGAAATCTGAGAAAACCTTTGTGACGTTTTTCCAAAATTTCTAAAGTAAAATAATAAGCTTTTGCTTAGATGGAAGATTTGCTATGATTTCAGCAGTGAAATAATTCGTTTTTTTTTAAATAGAGCGCTTTGTTCTGATCTTGTTTGAGTTTTTTGTTTGTACCGTTCAGCTAGAGTTGTATCATTTAAATTTTCACCCACTTGAAGTTGTGTCTCGCTACCGCGAGACACAACTTCAAGGGTGAAAATTAGAGTTTTTAGCAGCTTACCTGACACCACAGAATGTTCGATCGGTATGGATTGCTCAGGAGAAATGATGTAGTGTGGTCCGAGCAGCGAGCGAGACGTTATTAAAGACGTCCGCAAGACCTGAAAAAAGCAGGAAGAAGAGACGACGGCGCCGTCAGGTCGCCGCTAGATTGACTGACGCGCATGCGTGCATACATTACACATATAAGGTACATCTAATCACGTGATGAGTGATGAATTTAATCAGGGGAGACATCAAATCCAACCCGTGGGTACTGAATACTTGGACCTAATCTAATCCCGCATATCGCGGGCCGTCAATCACACAGGGTACTAGATTAACGTCACTCGCCCGTGTCCCGCCGCGCACTACTTCTCACGGCCTCATCACACACACCACCGCTATCATATCCCTCCGCAGACTAATAACTCATATTCCATGGTTGACTTGGCAAGGACGCTGTACGAAGCCAAATCGTGGTAACTGCTTACTCGACAAGACAGCAGTTACTACCGCTTGACTGCAAACTCCGCTAGGCGAAGTCAAAACGTGGTAACTGCTCACTTAAAAAGTGAGCAGTGACTACATTTTTGCTGGAAATTCGCTATTTGCTACGCAAAGTCAAAAGGCAATAACGGCTTACTTGAAAAGTAAAGGAGTTATTGTTTTATGGTTTTGTAAGCCAGCTTTGTAAGCCTGCTATTCACCGATCCCTGCGTAAAAAACGTTTCTGATCAGTTATGTAGATATGAGTGTCTGCATGGGCAATGTCATAATGACCTACACGACACATTCAAAAAGTGTTGGTTTAATGTTGGGCTAGCGTCGCAGAGTGAGTGAGTGAATATTGCTTTATGTCGCTTTCTGCACAATCATGGCAATATCGCGATAAAAGGAAGCCCGAAGCCGGAACTATGCCCTACTCTTATTTCGAATGACTTCAACGGTTCTTCATAGTGCACAGCGTCGCAGAACTCAATGCTAGTTTACTGTCGGCCCATCGTCTACAACACTGTTCCAGCATTAAACTGGCACTGGATTTTCGTCGGAACGACATGTTTGGCAGGTGTCGCAGAGGGTGGGCCAACTGGGACGGCGTCGGCCAGCATTGATACGGAACTGGGCCAGCATTGGAGCGGTCGATCCGACATTGACTATTAACTTAAGTTATTGGTGAACGATTTGTCCATTTCATTCCAAAAATGAAAGGAAAAATATGTCTGAATTCACTCGTTCATTCATTCGTTCATTTATTCATTCATTCATCATCCATTCACCCATTCATTCACCCATTCATTCACCCATTTATTCACCCATTCATTTATCCATTCATCCATCCATCCATCCATCCATCCATCCATCCATCCATCCATCCATCCATCCTTTCATCCATCCATCCTCATATCCATCCATCCATCCATCCATCCGTTTGTTCGTTCGTTCGTTCGTTCGTTCGTTCGTTCGTTCGTTCGTTCGTTCGTTCGTTCGTTCGTTCGTTCGTTCGTTCGTTCGTTCGTTCTTTTGCTCATTTATTCATTCATTCATTTATTCATTCATTCATTCATTCATTCATTCATTCATTCATTCATTCATTCATTCATTCATTTATATATTCATTCATTCATTCATTCATTCATTCATTCATTCATTCATTCATTCATTCATTCATTCATTCATTCATTCATTCATTCATTCAATTATTCATTCATTCATTCATTCATTCATTCATTCATTCATTCATTCATTCATTCATTCATTCATTCATTCATTCATTCATTCATTCATTCATTCATTCATTCATTCATTCATTGTTGATTTAGCAAATGAATGGAAGAGGATGCTGAACTTCACTTACTAAATATGTAACATGATCCACCGACCTGAAAACGTGAGGCCTGAGTGCTATATCAATATTGTAGAGGAATGATTGAATGAATGAATGTTTTTTTTAGGCCAACTTTGTGCACATATAGGCTTAATTGGGCCAGGAGAACCTCCTGAGGATGGTGAGATGAATGCCCTCCAGACACAGAATTAGAAATTCGAGCCCTCGCGGTCTGAGGCCAATCACGCTACCTCTCGGTTACGGACGCTTTTCACAGATAATAATTATGACATAAATATATATATAAATCACTCCTCGCAGGTTAGTTGTATTCTTTGGGATATTAGGCTACACTTCCAGATCAAAGGTAGTTTTGCTGTGTGCTACAGATAAAATAATATTTATGTAAAGATATATAGGGGCTTAGATATCTATATTAGATATACCTAAACCGATATTCAATTTTGAGCATAATTAATGCTCGAATATCGATTAACCAATAAAACGTTTATCACGACTATTTTTTTTTTTTTAATTCATTTTATTATCCCATCAAATCACAGTTATTGAGAATAAATAGAATGTTAAAGCTTCAAGATTTGCAATTGTTTGGTGTGAAATTAAACAAAAATGAGCAGTTTTCACTCACTTGAAGTTGTGTCTCCCTACCGCGACCCACAACTTCAAGTGGATGAAAATTACTGAAATTTATCGAATTTCAAACCAACCATTTGCAAATCGTGATGTTTCAACAGATATTTCGTTTGCAATAACAGTGATTTTATCAGCTAATCAAACGAATTTAAAACGACATTAGTCGTGCTTAGCGTTTAAAGGGTTTAGCACGCTACATCCCAACAAATAGGAGACGTACAACCAGCAGAGTTAACCCTTTCAGTGCCGGGATCGCCTTTAGACGTCAGAATCTGACGTCTTTAGACGTCAAATTCTGACGTCGATCCCCGCACCGAAAGAGTAAACATATTTATAATGGCCTCAGACCAATAGCATAGGTATTCAAATGAAGCGGAAAGAGGTAGTTAAGACATTTATGATGATTTCAAATGGAAAAAACTCTTGGTCTCCATGGTTTTTATACAAATATTTCAGCGCTTTTAAGCTTAACTCTTTCACCACTGAAGCCCGTTTTTATGTGCTGAATGCCATAGCATTCAGCACATAAAAATGGGCTTCAGTGGTGAAAAGGTTAAGGATTAAAGGCCATTTTACATCTGTGATGATATGCAAACGGTGTTCATTTGAGTGCGATATTGGAAAATACAGCACTCGTCCAATAAATAAGGTGTGAGCCTTTAGGCGACCACCTTATTCATTGGACATGTGCTGTATTTTCCCATATCGCACGAAAAATGAACAACTTTTGTATTTTCTCACACGATCAAGTCACATAATGATATAATAACTGTTATAGATTGTAGTTCAACTATAGCTAGAGTGCGATATGGGCTGATACCGATATACGTCTCACAGTGAAAATCACTGCACAAAGTGTGAGAAAATGTTATGTAGAACGCTACCTTCCCAGCAAACACGTGACATTGATCTAATATTGGTTTACCGTTGGCCTATCGTCTGCGACGCTGCCCCAAATTTAAGCTAATATTGGGTCAATATGTATGCTTGATGAGCATTCGGCACTAGTACTTGTTTGCTAACTTGTAGCATGTATTTTTGACCTCTTGAAATAAAATATTTATTATTATTATTATTACTAACTGTAAATCGCGCTATAAAAATCGCGCAATATTGAGTACATTCACACAGTCCGCGATAAGTTACTATGGTTTGATGTTGGACCAGCGTCGACAAGGTACATTTCAATAAACATCGCTTCTGCTTCAATCTGAAACTACTGCTCGATACAGAGGTTTACCGAATCGCTGAAATACGCAATATCGATTCTGGCGCAATGTTTTTATCACGAGATTCACATTATTATTGGTTTCTATACCACAGTATCTTTTTTGTTACGTAAACTATGTATGATAATATTTATAAATACGTAGTCTTTTATTTCTGGTTTTGGTGCAGGAAGCAGATAGACTCCATGTTCATATTTTGGCAATGTCATTTAACTTTATTTTTAGTACATTGTTTTAATTTACATTTTCAAAATATGATGTGTTTTAATTTATATTATACTACGTACTTAGGGAGCATATTTAATATACTGACTGATTTAGGGAGCATATATCGTGCTTCATGCCTTGGGAAGCATGCACTATATTATACAATACTGGATGACATATTTATATATCTATACTGGCTGCCTCATAGGCTAGGGAGCAAATAATATATTATATTGTATAACCTCTGTTCTGCGGCATTATATGGTACTATTTTTCATTCAATTTTTAGCTCAAATAAAAAGATGTGAAAAGATTTTTAACCCATTGACCGCCAAATTATTTACTTGGAATTTTTACTCCCTTGAAGTTGTGTCTCGCTAACGCGATCCAATCTGAAAAAGTACAAATGTTTTTTTCAAAATTGAGATCAAACATTATGAAATCAGGTTGATTTTTTCTCTTTAAAATATTCAAGAGGTGGTATTTAATGTGCTAATAAAAAATGAAAAAAACACGAATGTAATCAGGACGGGCGGCTAAAAAATTAAAAGAGCATCTATCAGAAAATATTTTCTTGGTTGGAAACGTGTACAGGACATTGGTTACCAGACAAAACATAGACTTATTCACACAAGTGTACTGTCATGATGGCCGTGCAAAGGCAAACAGCAGTAACTGTTTACTAATAAAGTAAGCAGTTACTGTTGTTTGTCTGTGAACGGCGGTCTGTTTCTGTGTACCGTTCATTTCGCATCAGCTCTATAATACATAATGCCTGATTAGGCGAATTGTGAGGATCTATTTACCACAGCGGAAGCACCGGCGGCACGGAGAACAAGTCAGTTGTGCTACGGTCCAGGCTGAGCAATATTAATATTTGACATCCCCCCACCTCCCCGATACCACCCGTGGCGTACACCCCACCCCTCCCACATATCATACCGATATCTACATTCAGACAGAAATATGCATAAATTATGAAAAACATGTCCAGGGGGCTGGTTGGTTAATCAGATATGTCCTGAAAACACAAATAGCAGTAACCGCTTGCTTGAAAAGCACACGTGCTACTGTTTGTTGTCCCCGCACGTCCGTGCTGCCCCCCCCCCCCTCCAGCAAACTCGAAACGTTGAACCAACATTGTTTCAGTGTCTAGTGCTTGCTGGCCTATATTGACAATGCGAATCAGACCATGAGCTGACTATGATAAACGAGTCCTGCTGTAGTCTAGTTTTCTCCTCCTCGCAATCTAAACGGGAGACATTAGCCGGTCATAAAAATTTTAAACGCTTATAAATAGTTTGGATTCCTGCCTTGAATTGGTCTAAGATCAGCCGCATTACAGAAATAGATGATACCGTTTTAAAATGAGAAACATTTTTCCAACCTGAAATTATTTGTACCCTTTAGTTATAGGGGTAAGGCACTGTTTTTTTGTTGATTTAACTCGTAACAACGCTGAAATTTTTATGTGTAAACCTTGTAGAAAAGAGTTTTTCATTAAAATTGAAATAATCATAAATGTCTTAGTTAGTTATTTCCGTTTCATTTGAATACCTATGTCATGGGTCTACGGCGATTATAACTATTTTACACTTTAAATGCGGGGATCGACTTTAGACGTCAGAATCTGACGTCTACAGACGTCAGATTCTGACGACAAAAATCGATCCCCGCGCTGTAAGAGTTAAAGCAGTGAAAATTTATATCTTCACCAACTTGAAGTTGTGGCTCGTGAAAATCTTGCAAATTTAATCCTCATTTCTCTCATGCATTTTTGTTTTTGAAAGATAAACGAAAGCCTAAACTGCTATAGACGCTATTAGCAGTTTAGGGTTGAACTGCTAAATTAAATAATTTAAAGTGGTTTAAGGGTTGATTTACCATGAGCCGTGAATCGCTTCCGCGAGGCGAATTTAAATATCTAGATTTATAAAAAAAAAGAAAAAACTGTCTCAAATGAAAGTTTATAATCTCCTTATTGTGAACTATGCTATTTTTTTTATTCATTGAATTGATTCCAAATATGACATTTGCTGAATAGATACGGATGCTTGCTATTTTCTGTCGCGATATTGCCACGACGTAAAGCAACATTCTCTCACTCACACACTAGCTCACTCGGTCAATAGATCACTTAAGTACTCACTCACTCACTCACTCACTCACTCACTCACTCACTCACTCACTCACTCACTCACTCACTCACTCACTCACTCACTCACTCACTCACTCACTCACTCACTCACTCACTCACTCACTCACTCACTCACTCACTCACTCACTCACTCACTCACTCACTCACTCACTCACTCACTCACTCACTCACTCACTCACTCACTCACTCAATCGATTGATCAATCGATCAAACGATCAATCGATCAATCGATTGATTAATACTTCAATGACAACAAGTTGGTACTGGAAGCTAGTTCAACACTGCCTTCATCTTGTTACTTACATGTAGCTGGAGATGCCAATCAACGTCTCTACTACATAGAACGACACTGTCCGAAATAATGGTACAGTTCTGTTTCGCACAATCACTGTAATTTATGTCCAAATAAGGTAATCCACACTTTACATGGGGTCATGTCGTACCCCCGGGGACAAGAGGCGTCTCAAATGTGTTATTTCGATGTTATTTAAAGAAGTGAAACAGAAGACATTGAACCAATGCTGGTTTAATGTTGGTGAAACGTCGTAGACGGTGGGTCTTCTAAACGACAGCCAACCTTGTTGACCTACCCTCGGGGTCGAAATGTTTTAATCATCTACGCTTAACAAATTAAAATAATTTGTTTTTGTTCCCTGTAACTTTTTTTATAGCGGACATCATCTTGTGAAATGGTCTGCATGTGCCCATATGAAACACCCACAAGTGTGAGACTAATCTTCTGGAAACTATTCACGGCGATGTAATACTGACCGACGGATCAGCGAACATAACCGGCCGCCACCACCGAAGATCCACACGATCTGATGTGGAAAAATAACGAAAACATTCAGGACATATACAGGACAAAACGAATTTCTGACGAACGTAACGAACATCACTGAGCATGAAAAGAACTGTTGTCTGGTGATGTTCGCTGCACCGTCAGGTCAAGTTTGACATGACCATGAGTGTTTTGTCCTGTGGTGATCACCATCAGTTCGCCATTTATCCGTTTTGCTCCTGCAGATATCCTCCCAAAATGAAATGAAATGAAATGAATCGGGCTTTAGGCCACCTCAGTGCACATATAGGCTAAACTGGGCCAGGAGAACCTCCTGAGGATGATGAGATGACACTGTCCTCCAGACACAGGATGCGAAATTCGAGCCCTGGTGGTCTGAGACCGAGCACGCTACCTCACGGTCACGGAGGCTCCTCACAATACTGAGTTTTACATGTGGATGGGGAAGAAACATTTTTTATTTTTCAAACCGCCGAGACCGGGAACCGAACCCCGAACTCTGGCGTGAAAGGCAGCTGTGCTAACCACTACCCTAGGGCCCCCGCCCAATATCCTCCCAGCAAACACACAGCATTTGTACAAGTATAACATGTATACAATGCTGGACCGACGTGGGAGACATTGGGCCGACGTTGTATAAATGTTATGCACATGTTTTGTGTTTGCTGGGAGCTGCATGCATTCTGTATTCTGCATACATTGCTATTCTGATTGTTGCGTCCGATTCTTGTCCGTTTATGTGTGTTCGCCATCCGGTGTTCGGTACAAATACCACATCAGGCATCAATTATGTACTCGTTCAACAAATAACAGTGAATAAATTCTTCCATGTCTGTCAGTAACCAGCCTCCGCCAAGTCAAGTCAAGTCAAGTCAAGTCAAGTCAAGTCAAGTCAAGTCAAGTCAAGTCAAGTCATGTAAAATGAATTAAAGTGTCACCCACAGTAACTATTTATTTAAAACGTTGCAGTAGAACATATAATTATTGTGGCCAATCAGTTCTGACTTATGAGACACTCTCATATAACAAATAAATTAAATAACATATTGTGATAATATGCATTATGTACAAAATAAGTGCTACACCTGACCCAGGCGCTACACAAAGTTCCTGAAGGCTCCCCCCTACATAGCGACACAGATAAAAGCTACAAGCACATACCTGATATCATAAATGCATAATAAAAAAGTACGTATTTCTGCTTGTATGTATACATGTGGAACCCCTTTCCACATCACTACATCGCCAGCACTGACGTAGATGACCGAAAGTTCACGTGATTAAAATCTGTCAGCGCGGGGACATATTTTAGAGGTCAGATTCTGACGCCCGCACCGAAATCGTCAACTATTTCTATTCGTCGTAGACCCATAACATAGGTATTCAAATCAAGCAGAAAGAACTAACTAAATTTATGATGATTTCAAACTGATAAACCCCTTTCGTGTCTCGGTTTAGACAAAAAAAAATCATCGGAAAGCTCAGACCGATCTGAGATGGGAAGGGAGTGGGGGATATCACGCTTACGGCGAATTTCGGATATTACGAAGTATTTTTTTTTAGATCCATGCTATTTCGTTATAACGAGGTTCGACTGTACATATATACATACATATAGACATAAATACACGATGCATGTAACTTATACCCTTATAAGGAAATATCCTTTGCAATAGGGTGTCACGTGTTGGGCTTTTCAGATTGCAATCAGGGTTTGATGTAGCCTACATATCATTACTGATATCCCAGTTAACTCAATACATCTACGACGGTGGGCCAACATCGAGCCAGCATTGGTGCAACATCGCCCGTTTCCTGGGATAGGCGTACAGGTTATTACTGACTGTTGCTTATACATCCTGATGCCTGCTAGATAAACTGATCGTATCAGAGAGGGACATGGCGCAGTGGTTAGAGCGTGGCACTTTGCCAATATCGCTGCCTGCCGTGCGGTTTCGAGTCCAGCTCTGTGCAGGATTTTCAGAGAAATATTATGTTTCTCCCCTCTCAATCTTAGGACATTGTTTCGATGTTGTGTCCTTGGGCGAGGCGCTTCATCCTCAAATGCTTCACTTGACTCAGGTGAAAATGAGTACCTGATAGGACAGAGACGGCAATGTGTACGATTAGCTCGATGCGCCGAAATGGCTACAGGGCTGTATGATCCCCGTGGAGTTGAAATGACACGCGAATGAACAGGTCTAGTGACCAGGGGGGTAAAATGTAAAGTCGGCTGATAACTCTTCAGCATTTATATTAGACTATAAACCTTTACCTTTACCTTTACTTTGGATCAATACCCCTCCCTCTCCCAGAAAACACGAGGCATTAAACCGATGCTGGCCTAATGTTGGGCCAGCATCGTAGACGGTGGGCCAACATTAAACCAAAATTGGTTTTCTTGTTTTCTGGACGACATACCCTGTCTGTGCAAAAGCTCCAGTTTCCCAGCGGTAAGAATTATGTAAAGTAATTATCATAACACGCGAAGTATTTTTTCTTCTCCATCAAAATGAAAAACCCTAATCATTTCAGTACTATGACCGTCGTCTTTAGACGTCAGAATATCAGATTCTGACGTCTACAGACGATTCCCGAACTGACAGAATTAAAAATAATTATAATGACCGTAGACACATAGCAATTAGACGAAAAGAGCTAAATAAGACATTTATGATGATTACAAATTGAAAAAAAACATTCGGTCTCAGGGTTTATATTAAAATATGCCATCGCTTTAACCCTTTAAGCCCTCACGATGCATCAAAGCATCATTTTACATCCCTGAAAACAGACTTAATTTTCATACAATCAAGTGTTTTAGAACGAACATTTTAATGAAACTGGTTTACCAATACATGGCAAATTTCTTCAATTTTAAACCACATCAAGTCATCTTCATCCACTACAAGTCGAGAATTGCGACAGCAATTCGCGGCTTGTAGTGGATGAAGATGGCAATGGTAAACTCAGGCTTGAAAGGGTTAAGGGTTAAAGTTTACTTGTCTAGATGTTGTTTTAATCGAGTCGACTGAATCAGAATTCTGTATATGACTTATAGGTAATTGCCATACATTATTCAGCTAACTAAAACATCTATATATTCATTCATTTTGACTTCTGGGGGGGGGGGGGTAGGCTACCACTGGAATTATAATGGAGTGACATAACTAATTGCATTAGTTAGAAAGCATTACGAGCTTTCACGTTCTGCTAAGCCCTAATAATAAGATGATAGCATGCTGCTATACAAAAAATGAGATAAAATTACTGATTATATAGCCAGACATGCATGCCAAGAGTCAAAAACGTTCCATTATTTATCACAAATAAAACAATTTACAATGATTAAACAGCTTATTAAAGGGACTAGCACACCACCTAGTTTTAGTCATGGTTGTCAAAAAGTCAAAACTTGTCTGGTAATTGCTGAAAATTAATGATGCGATAAGAACATAATAATATTGACATTTTTTCGGCGACAAAGTGTATTTATCAGACTTTTGGACAATATTTTTATACAAACCATGGAGACCAAAGCTTTTTTTTAATTTTAACTTTTTCAATTTTAAATGATCAGAAATGTCTTAGTCAGCTCTTTCCACTTTATTTCAAGAAATGTTATGGGTCTACGGCCATTTCAAATAGTTTACTCTATCAGCGCAGGGTTTTCCCTAGTCCACTTTAGACGTCAGAAGACGTCAGATTCCCCGCGCTGTAAGGGGTTTTGTCAAATTTAAAAAAATCCAAAAATCCGAGAAAAACTCGGAAGTGGGTGGGTGGGTCAAGCCCCAACCCGGATTTTTTTTTTGGAAATGCTATGTTTTTTGTGATTTTTGTGTTGTTTTCATGTTTCTAAAAAAAAAAGGAAAAATGGATAGGGGGTGGGTTGGTGGATTCTGATTAATCCGAGTTTTTCTGGGATTTCGGGATTTTTTTTAACTTGACTAGACCCTAAGGGGTTTTGTCAAGTTAAAAAAAATCAAAAAATCCGAGAAAAACTCGGCAGTGGGTGGGTGGGTCAAGCACCAACTCGGATTTTAATTTTTTTTAGGAAATGTCATGTTTTTTTGTGATTTTTGTGTTGTTTTCATGTTTCTAAAAAAAAAACTTGGATAGGGGGTGGGTGGGTGGGTGGAGTGCTGATTAATCCGAGTTTTTCTCGGATTTTTGGATTTTTTTTAACTTGACAAAACCCCTAAGGGTTAATGGCGTTAGTGAGAAGTGTCTGTATACTCAGATATTAACTGTAAATTACTAAGAGTTGTAAAGTTACAACTTTGGTTACAATATGAGGACGAGTTGTCCTAAGTCTGGTTTTCTAGACCCTAATTTAAGACCCTGTTCGCTTCGCACCAATCTTCAGATAGTTTAGTGATCCGGTCTGCTTCAGTTTGTATTCCCGAAACGAGCACCGTGAATTGGTAGCAGCACAGTTGCCTCGTAACGGTACTTGGGAAAAGCGGGAAATGCGTTTTTACCGCCAACCTAGAAATAGTTTGAGCCAAAGAGACCGTCTGGTTTGGCAATCCGGTGGCAGATCCACATTTACAGCCAATCGAAAAATAGTTTGAGCAAAATAAACGTATGTTTTGGCAAACAGGTTCAAGATCCAAGCGACCAAACCTTCATGCAGGCAGGTTTGATGGTTTGGTCAATCCGGTTATAGTTTTGCCTTATCTGGTGCGAAGCAAACGCTCTGGATTAGTAAACTGGTTTCAGATCGGTGCTAAACGAGCGGGGACTGAATAACAACTGACTGACGGCGGTGATTGGCCGATCTCGTCATGTGATTCGTCGGGGTAGGATACTAGACTTGGTTCGACCAGTTCACAGTTAGTAGGGCGAATTGAATGATGGGTAGGTCAGGGTTCAAGATACCCAAAACGCACAAAAACATTTTCAAAGCTGGTCAGAGAAAACTCTGAGTGGAAGACAATAATTATTTAGACTTGGCTGTGACCCTATTTTAGAATCAACTCCAAGACTAGATAATTTGGCATATTTGACACATGAGTACATCATGTTAAGTACCCAAGTTATAGTTGTCCATACAACTATAAGTTGTTGCATACCATCAAAATTTCAAGTGGGAAATTCTTTGTCAAAGACTTCAAATACTCTAATCTCCAAGTGGATACTAACTGTAAAGTATGACCATGGGGAAATCTCATTTTCATTCGGTTCGACATTGTAATGCCCGGGACTTTCTATGATATTAATATAGGCCAAATGCCGATTTTGGGTCAAGTCACAAATTCAATTTAGTTATGGTGCCTGGAATTATATTTCAAAAAATAATAATTAAGACCGCATTATGAGCGTGAACGTTGGGGAAATATCTGATTCCTCTTACAAAAATATTGAAACAAGCGGGTTCAAATCTGTGTAATTTGTTGTTGCGAACATTTTCTGGTTGATTTTTGGTTTAATGATCTTGCGGGGAAGTGAGCTTCTTCAACTTGTGAGCATGTGCACTAGCATTAAGCTATGACCTGGGCCGTATAGAGGAACAGTGAGAGGAGCGCGCATTTTTACGTCGATACACTGGTCTCAACATGTACTCGACGAGGCCGCCATTAACGTGATCGCCTAGTCACATAGAGAAGGGAGAAACAATGTTGTTTCTCTGAAAACCCCACCCTGAAAGAGCTGGGTTCGAACCCGGGACGCTTGCATGACTGGCGAGGCAGTCAGGCGCTCTAGCAATTGCGCCACGTCCCCTTCTCGGTACGGCCATTATTATACTTACGACAAAGTTAATATCTTATTGTTTATCCCATCATTACCTCAACATTGGGTCAACGTATCGTGTATGCTAACTCGCTGAGGGGGGGGGGGGGGGGGGAGGCATCATGTCCATTTTTTATGTGTATTGTTCTAGTGTAAATGAAATGAATGGGGTTTAAGGCGACCTTTGTGCAGATATAGGCTAAACTGGGTCCTGACCCGAACACGTTGCCTCTCGGTCGCGAAGGTTCCTCACAATATTTTTTTTTAAGAGTGAGCGGGAAAGAAACATAGTATATCTTTGAAACTTTAAGGCCAGACTTTCCAAGCAGGCAGATTTACCCACTGCACCAGGGCCCCCGCCCTGTGCTAGCCAGTAAACACGAGATATTGAACCAATGCTGGTATTGTGTAGGGCCAACGTCGCAGACGGTGGGCCGACAATATGCCAGCATTGATTCAACGCTTCTTGTTAACTGGGTGGTGCAGGTGTGATGTGTACAGATGTCTGAGGCCGGGAACGCTACCCCTCGGTCACGAAGCCTAACCAAAATATTGTTTTTTTAAGTGTGAGCGGGGAAAAACATAGTTCATCTATGGAGCTTGGAGGCCAGAGTGGGGCTCGAACCCGCGATCTCCGACTTTCCAAGCAGACAGCCTTAACAAATGAAATGAAATGAATCAGGCTTTAGGCCACCTTTGTGCACATATAGGCTAAACTGGGCCAGGAGAACCTCCTGAGGATGGTGAGATGATTAAGATGACACTGTCCTCCAGACACAGGATTCGAAATTCGAGCCCTGGCGGTCTGAGGTCGAGCACGCTACCTCTCGGTCACAGAGGCTCCCCACAATACTAACTTTCACACGTGGATGGGGAAGAAACATTTTTGTTTCTTTCAAACCGCCGAGACCGAGAACCGAACCCCGGACTCTGGCGTGAAAGGCAGCGGTGCTAACCACTACCCTAGGGCCCCCGCCCAGACAGCCTTAACAATGGCACCAGTGTCCCTGTGCTATTGCAGGTGTGATGTGTACCAGTGTACAGATGGGAAATGTACACATCACTGTATGTTGTACATGCAACTCTCCCTATGGTTTTTGTACAGTGCGATCCTGGGAGAAACCTAATTAGACCAGAGAGTATACTCACATTGTTTTAACGTGTACAATGTTGGTTCAATGTTGAAGCAGCGTCTTAGACATTGGCACAACATTGAGCCAGCATTACATCAGCACACAGTAGAATCCCTCCCGGAGGGCCCCACAACACACAGATTAAATGCCGCTTGTCAGTTCTCGTCCGGATTGTGGGGACGGGTTGTCAGGGGTGGTTAGCCTGAAACAATCAATTGGCGGGCTCCAGACGAGGGGGCAACGCAACGAACAGCTATATTCACACTTAAACCGATAAATTAAAAAAAAAATAATAATAATTTATTAAATATTTTATTTACCTTCAAGGGCGTGAAAATTGCCCATATTGTTCAACTTTACCCTTTAACCGCCAAATTATTCAATCTGAATTTTCACCCACTTGAAGTTGTGTCTCGCTGACGCGATCCACAGCTCCAAGTGAGTGAAAATTATTCAGATTTGGCAAAATGGAGGTCAACTGTTTTCAAATATTGCTGATTGATGTCACATTTTATCTTTGTCACATGTTTAAAAGGTGGTACTTAATGTGCTAATAAAAAATGAAACCCGAATATATGCGGCACCGGCGGTTAAAGGGTTAAACACAGATATTTCTAAATCTTGATGTCTGAACGCTCAGTTCATTCTCAATAATAGTGATTTAACCTGCTAATAAAACGGATTAAAAACGACTATATCGTACTTATCGTCTGAACAATTAATTCTAATGCTACTAAATTATTTGTTACTCACTGTATTTCACTCATTTTAAGCTGGAATTAGGAAAGTGCATTTTCCAACTCCGAATGACGAAAAGTATTACTTTTTATGAAAAGGGACATCTCCCAGATTGAATTATTTGATGACTTCATCACACGCCACAAAATATTCTACTTATTTTAGTTAAATTTACCTGCTAAGACTTATAATCATGATAATTATATATTTTCAAGCCATTTGGGACTGAATAAATACCACTAAAACATTTAACATATCTAGTGGTAGATGCTCAGTTAATCAAATAATTCAATTTGGGAGATATTTATTTTTTTATAAATAATATTATGTTTCATTCATTTGCAGCTGGAAATTGCGTTAGAAATTCTTGCTTCAAATAAAAAAAATACTCACAAGCAACTCAGCGGTACAAGGGTTAACCCATGTCCCGCTATGCCCGGATATATACGGGGTTAAGGATGTTTTAGATCAATAAAAATATCACCTAATTTTGATAAAATAGTTTTTAGTAGATGCTTAGATGATCCAATAATTTAATTTTAGACATGTCTATTTTTCATAAATAGTAATATTTTTTGTCATTTGAAGCTGGAAATTGCGTGAGCAATTCCAGCTTCAAATGACAAAAAATACAATTGAAACAATTCAGCAGGACAAGGGTTTAGTTAGTTTTGAACTACCTCGCAGCCGCACGGGCCTAGCAATACAAGGGAGAAGAGAGAGGAAGTTAAAAAATCAAATTATCGTATGAATAAAAAAATACCCATCCATGAACCAATGTACCTGCGATACTCGAAGGTTTGCAGTTTTTATATTGTTTTTAAACTGCGACAAACTTACCGACTGACATTCAATGTCTTATGAGGTTTTTGTAATTGTAAGTGTTTTTATATCCGCTAAAGCATAAGTATGATGTAGTAAATCAGAGTGTTCGGCTAGTTAGGGGTTTTGTCAAGTTAAAAAAAATCAAATAATCCGAGAAAAACTCGAATTGGCCAGACACTATCCACCCACCCCCCTATCCATTTTTGGAAACATGTACAACAACAACAAAAACAACACAAAAAACACCCATTTCCGAAATTTTCTCAGACTTCTGGATTTTTTCTAACTCGACAAAACCCCTTAGTAGCGAAAAGGCACCCCGCACGTGTTGTTTAACCCCTGCAGCGCTGAAATATTTTTGTATAAACGATGGAGAAACAAAGGTGTTTTTTTTTAAATTTGAAATCATCATAAATGTCTTAAATAGCTTTTTCCGCTTTATTTGAATACCTATGTTATTTTTGTCCCCTTTGATATGAAAGGGTGTATCTGCAGATACACCCTTTCATATCTAAGGGGACGATTTTAATACCTATATTATGGGTCTACATACATTACTCTTTCATTTCGGGGATCAACTTTAGACGTCAGAATCTGACGTCTCTGACGTATATGGACGTCAGATTCTGAGGTCTGAAGTCGGTTCCCGCACTGAAAGGTTTAATAAATCTAGTGCTTAGTGTCCTGTGAAAATGTATGCATTAATATGCAATATTATTTGCCATACGATGTATTAAAATCAATAAAATTGATTGATTTGATTTATATTCAAATGAGTATATTGTAAATGACGAATTTCGTGGAAGTAGATCAATAAAATACACTCGAGTGTATTTTATTGATCTATGTTACTGGTCAAATTCTAATAATAATATTCTATTATATATTCAACAGTTGCACCTCCATATAATATATTCCTTATTTGAGATGTTTTGGAAATCTTATTCCACCGGACCTGTACATACGTTTTCAAGCTAATTTTAAACGAAAATCGCAATGAACTTTCTAAAAGAGTTTGTGATTAATACTCTGTTAATCAAATAATTCACCATGGGAAAAGTTTATTTTTCATAAATTAAATATATTTTTCTTCATTTGAAAGTTGAAATTGCATTTGTAATTCAAACTTTAAATAAATAAAAAATAGTATAAATGTCAACTCGGCATGACTGTGTTGTCGTTGTATTACAGTAGGTATATGATACACGTTAAAACGCTAAAATATTCTTGTATAAATCATGGAGACCAAAGGGTGTTTTCAATTGGAAATTATTATAAATGTCTCAGTTAGCTCTTTCCACTTCATTTGAATACCTATGTTATGGGTCTACGGCCCTTATAAATATTTGACTCTTTCAGTCGATTTTATACGTCAGATTCTGACGTCTGTATACGTCACATTCTGACGTCTATAGACGTCAGCCTGTGACGCCTAAAGATTAAATCAATCAAGTCACGCGCTGAAAGGGTTTAGTTAACACAATCATGGTGAATCTTGTAAGCAAAAGACTTGAAATGCTAATCAAGATTATTGCCGTTTTCACCGTACTCTATAATTATTACTCCTTCAAAAAAAGAAAACTTGAAGGTGACATGTGCTGTCAATTTGCTAGATTCCCAGCAGACACAATACGTTGAATTGATGTTGATTTAACGTTGGTCCAGCGTCGTAGACGGTGGACCAACGTTAAACCAACATTGCTTGAACGTCTTGTATCTGCTGGGTTTGCATTTACTTCGTTTGAAAATGTTTGTGCATGTAATTTTTAGCATGTTTGTGTAAGTAATTTTCACCCACTTGAAATTAGCGCGATCCACAACTTCAAGTGGGTGCAAATTAAATAGTATAACATTAACCAAACTTGTTCTCTTCATGCTAATGTAGAGCCATCATCTGTGACTGCGAACCAACTTCAAACCAACGCTTGTTCAAGTGGGATGTTTATGGTTTGAAGGTTGACGTGAAACACGGTGAGATCTTGCTGACTACGATCAGAAAAACTAACATCTATATTACATTTGGTGGTGGGGTGCAAACGAGGGGGTCATTTGTACTCATGTCTGTATTGAAACAGAACAGTAATTATACTAATTTAAGGGTTATTCTGTGAAATATATATAGCATAACGTTTTATATCAAGGCGACAGAATCAGGGTAAAATCATCAAAAAATCTGTAATTTTATTTTCGCTTATTAATATGGCCATATGATGTGAACATGCCCATAGACTAGAATTGCGTAAGTTTTTAATTTTTTAATATTTTGGACATGCATGTCCAAAATAAGAAATACGGGAAATTCGTCTTTATATCTCGCTTTACTGGTAAATGCGCAACACAAAAATAAATGAAAAAAATGCAGTTCTAGTCTATGGACATGTTTACATCATATGGTCATATTAGGAAGCCAAAATAAAAATACTGATTTTTTCATGACTTTAGCCTGATTCTGTCGCTTTAACCCTTTCAAGCCTGAATTTACCATTGTCATCTTCATCCACTACAAGCCGCGAATTGCTGTCGCAATTCTCGACTTGTAGTGGATGAAGATGACCTGATGTGGTTTAAAAATTAAAGAAATTACCACGTATTGATGAACCAGTTTCATGGAAATTTTCGTTCTAAAACTCTTAGTTGTAGGGCAATTAAGTATGTTTTCAGGGACGTAAAATGATGCTTTAATGCATCGTGAGGGCTTAAAAGGTTAAATAAAAAGCATATAATATAATGACATATAAATAACTAAATTGAATATTATCGGCATTCACGTTGACGTCAAAATTATTATCATCCCATGTGTGATTATTTTTTATTGCTAAAGTTGTTTTTACTTGGCTTTTTATGGAAAAAATAAATTTAGTCTACATGTACCTGTTACTTTTATTGTAGAAAATAATGTTGATATTTTGTAGACACTACACGCCAGTCAAACGATGCCACAGCAATACGATACATTGACAGCGCTGGTTAAATGTTAGGCCAGTGTCGTAGACAGTGGCCCAACAATAAACCAGCATTGGGTCAATGTCATGTGCTTGTTGGATCAGCACCACCGCTTCTGATCTGCTAACCTTTTGAATACCATGTAGCAAATGAAATTAATATTACAGTGTAAATAAAAAATGTTGAAAGCTATAGTACTGAAAAAAGCTTTACTCAGCTACTAAATATGAGTCTTTGTTATTTTACAAAGTCTGGTCTATTCAATTTGGCCACAATTTATGTGATATTCGAAGAGTGTTCAGTGGATTGCGGTACGGAAAAATAAAATACTCGAAAGGTGTGAGCCTTTAGGCGAACACCTCATTCATTGGACGAGTACTGTATTTCTCATGCGAAAACAACGCTCATTGTTGTTATGGTAACCCTTGTGCTGCTAGGTCCGCATAATACGGTTTCAAGCATGAGTTAGATCAAAAGAAATATCACTAAATTTGATGAAATCGCTATTGATAGATGCTTAGTTATCATGGTTATTCCAATGATTCATTATTGAATTTGTCTTTTTTTCATAAATATGAATATTTTTATTCATTTGAAGCTTGAAATTGCTTTAGCAATTCCAGCCTAAAGTGAACGAAAAATAGAAACACACAATTCAGCAGTATATGAGCTAATAGAACTGCCATTAATCGTCATTTGAACGTCATCCCGGTTTGACCCTTTCAGTGCGGGGACCAGCGTTAAGCGT
The DNA here is from genome assembly GCA_964017125.1 of Flabesymbios commensalis. NCBI lineage: Eukaryota > Metazoa > Annelida > Polychaeta > Terebellida > Flabelligeridae > Flabesymbios > Flabesymbios commensalis. The sequence goes on along the minus strand of OZ024918.1, from coordinate 8,219,684 downwards.
CAGAATTATTGTTTCAATACGTATGTTATGTGTCTATGCTACGGCCATTATAATTTTTTTAATCTTTCAGCGCGGGGATCGACTTCAGATGTCAGATCAGATTCTGACGTCTAAAGCCGATCCCCGCGTTAAAAAAATTTAAAACTAAATACATTTTTAACATTTTAAAATAAGATTGTTAAAAGAAGGGAAACCACTTAAAATTAATATTTTAATCCTCCTTTAAAATATATTGATTATTTAAAAGAATTATCAGTAAATTCAAGTAAACTAATTTTCACTCACTTGAAGTTGTGTCTCGCTAACGCGATCCACAACTTCAAGTGAGTGAAAATTACAAAAAGTTGATTGTGTCAAGAATATGTATTATTACATGTATATCATGTATATTACATGTAGATAACTATAATATTTATCACTCCATTCGATAAAACAAAAAAATGGAGATCTTGTATAATTGTAGGCATTTCTACACCTCATTAAAATTCTCGATGGGTCACATATACATGTATGTGATTTTCTGGCTCTGATATTTAAAGGGTTAGTTAAATAAAAGGTACATTTAATTCACTGATATATTTATTTCCATTTATTCTTTATCATTGACCATACATTTTAAAAATGGCTCTGATATTATGGCACGATAAATTGTATTTTTACCATTATAGCCTAATGTTTTTCATCGTGCGACTAGATTACTAAATACATTAATAAAGATGATATAAATTTCTTAGTTCACGAAATGATCCACACAAACTGACATACACGCGTTTTTTTGTTATTTTTATACTGCGTTTTTGATTTTATACTGTCCTATACATTTAGTAGAGCTGAATTTCATTTCTTCATTTCTTGGTTAATAAAATGGCAAACAGAAACTGCCACATACGCGCTTTTCAAATTATTATACGATATGAACTTAGTACTGTCAGATAGAATTAATAGTACTCTATTTCTTGCTCAACAAGATGACCAACACAAACTACCACATACGTGTTTCTAAATCATTATACTATATATTATATTTCATACTGTCCCCAGCATGTTAATGGTTAGTTTCATATACGGGTGTATCTAATATATTATATATTAGATTTCATACTATCCCCAGTATATTAATGGTTAGTATCATACAGTACAGGTATATAATAGTATATTATATATTGGATTTCATGCTCTCCCCAGCATGTTAATGGTTAGTATCATATATGGGTGTATCGTATATTATATATTAGATTTCATACTGTTCCCAGCATATGAATGGTTAGTATCATACAGTACAGGTGTATACTATTTGTTAGTGCTAATAATACCACCCACACCAACTGACACAGAGGCGCTTTTTTACAAAGGTTTTGTCAAGTGCCGGTTGTGAAAACGAATTACACGTTACCTCTGAACACCTGACAGAGGCCAAGTCCTGGTTTAATGTTGGGACAGCGTCGCGGACGCTGGACCAACATTGAACCAGCACTGGGCCACTATCTGGGGTTGTTGGGTGTATAGCCCCAGCCGTGTGACATCTAGATAAGCCAATCACTCAGATGTTTAGTTTGACCTGTGTGACCTTTACCCCTTTTGTAACGTGGTATTCAACCTTTGTACAAGGTCAGGTGGTAGCTCACCCAGAAAATGGTGCAGTTTGAAAGTAGCCCGCAAATAGTGGTGGGCCAATGTTAGTTGAATGTTGGGCCAACCTTGTTGACGGTAGGCCAATAGTAAAACAACGTTGGCTCAGCGTTCTGAGTTTGCTGAAAAGTGACCACACCATGAAATAGTGAACTGTACTAGTGTTTATATTTATTTATTTTATTTTTCATTTTATATTGCATTTATATCGCGCCTTATCTCAATTGATTCTAAGGCGCAAAGTAACTTAGCAAGGCCTGTTATCATTCAAATTCCAACTCCTGGGGGATATACAGCTGAGCTGCCATTGAGGCGCATCAAGCTATTTTGATTCACAACAAATTCGCCTTATGTGCCAAGTACTCACACATTGTGGATTTTCTGGGGTATCGCCGGATGGGAACTGTTTGAAAAAATCAAAATTATATATACCTGTTTGCTTGCATTTTAATTTGCCTTTACTGCATTCTATTCCATATTCTCACTTATAAATAACCATACTGTGTGGCTATGTGCATGTAAATCTTTCAAACACTACGCGCCGGAGTGTACTATGTTTATTATTCATTCAGTGGTAGGCAACATGCTTGTGCGCATACAATAATTTGTGCAAATAGATATGTGATTGACAATATTTTACCATTGTACACAATGGTAAAATATTGTCAATCACATATAAATTCATATTTCAATCAAATGCGTAATAAACATGATAAATGGGGGTACCACCCCAACAAACACAACATAACGTCTGGTTCGATGGATTGAATCGACCCGCACCCCAGCAATATATTGACGTGCGTTTTTTATTTTGCGGTATTGATAAAAAGCTCATTTGTATATCAGCTAAAAATATAGTGTTCCTATTGAAAGACCATTGCGGCAACAAAATAAACCAGCAATATTAATCTCCGCCCATTTTATACATCCCCCAATCTGGCAAATATTAAAGTCGCTAATAATATACACTTTACAGTAAATAAAACATGTTTTATTCAAATCTTCAGCAGATTTTATAGTGTGGGGTACTGTTTTATGTTTTTAAATTACTAAATACTGATCAATAATTTGTTTCTCACTGTTTTTTCGTCAGAATCTGGCGCCTGAAGACGTCAGATTCGGACGTATAAAGACGGTCCCCGCACTGAAAGAATTAAAATATTTCTAATGACCGTACACGTATAACATAGGTATTCAAATGAAGCGGAAAGAGCTAACTAAGACATTAATGATGATTTTAAATAGAAAAAAACCTTTGGTCTCCATGTGGATAGAAAAAATATATTTTAGCGTTTCAAGGGTTAACCCTTTAAGTCCTCACGATGCATTAAAGCATCATTTTGCATCTCTGAAGAATGACTTAATTTCCTAAAATCTCTGGGGTTTTAGATCGAAAATGTTCATGGAACTGTTTCAATAATAGCGATTTTATTTTCATTTACCACCCACTTCAAGTGATCTTCATCCACTGCATGTCGAGAATTGCGACAGCAATTTGCGGCTTGTAGTGGATGAAAATTACAATGGTAAATTCAGGCTTGAAAGAGTTAATAGTGGAATTGCTAACGCAGTTTCTAGCTTTGAACGAGGAAAAATATGGCTATTTACAAAACATAAACATCTCTACAATTACATTATTAACTGATCATTTGCAACAAATTACATTATTAATTATTGTTGCATTTAGTTGGCTTGAAAATGTCCTGAAAACGCTTACGAACGTCCTGGTAAGATGAGGTTCAACCCTTATCCTGCTTATTACGACAATTGTCGTTTTTAACCTATTTTATTAGTCAGTCACTGATATTGGGAACGAAATGTGTGTTTAAACATCAAGATTTGCAAATTCCACCCACTTGAAATTGTGGGTCGCGGTAGCGAGACACAACTTCAAGTGGGTGAAAATTTAAATTTAAATTTACTTAACAGGGTGAGTTTTCAAAGGGAACAGAGGGAAGATGAAAATCAGGCTGTTTATCAGGTGTGTCAGTCATCAGAAGTCATCAAATCCACACACACAGATTAACTGCTTTTCAGTGCACCACGGAAAACCCTCTGAATCCGCTCCTGAGAACCAGGACATAGCTATAATGTTTGTCAGATTAGCGCCAATTCTCTAGCAAATATCGTCAGACTAACATTTATCTAAAATTTGAATATTCATCAATTTCAACTGGGTAAAAATTGATATTTGCCATTAATAACAGGGATTTAATCAGCTAATAAAACAGATTTGAAACAACTATTGTAGTAATTGCCGGTGAAAATGTTAATAACTTCGATATATTTCTCCATATCTATTTTGGGATCGCTGTAGCGGGCGGGGGAGGGGGTAAAGATACTACTCACAAAATTTTACATCTATGATATTCTGTTTGAATCACAGACAATATTAATCACGTCAGTTTTCAAAAGGTTGAAAACAAGTTTACAAATTTACGTTTCTGTTTGACAACAGGTTTACGAATTATACTCAGCGACGTAAACGTCCAATAATAATTGGATAGGCCTATGTATTATATTATCACTGTCAGACATTTAAGATGACTTCAAATTGAAAAAAAAACCGCTTTGGTCTCCATGGTTTATTCAAAAATATCTCAGCGTTGTATTAAAGGGATAAATCAGTGTATTTTCGTAGAGTGATTAGACTAATGATAACGCTACATGCCGGCTGTGGTGGGCTTATCAGTCAAACTGGTAAACCCTACGAGCCGCGATCTAGGTAATTTAAATCATCACCCAATTGAAGTTGCCCAAATTCAAGTAGGTGAAATGACTGATATTTGTTGAATTTGTATCTAAAAAAAACTAATTTTTCGAGCGCTAACTTTTAACCCCCCTCATGCGCCGAACTGCACAGTGGTTTCATTTTAAAACTACCCAGTTGAAGTTGAAGTTGTATCTCGTTACCGCGATCCACAAGTCAAGTTGATTTTTTTTATTTTGAGACCAAATATGTTCAATTATTGGTTTATTTTTAACCCTTTCAGATCGGGGACCGACTTAAGACGTCAGAATCTGACGTCTAAAGTCGGTCCCCAATCTGAAATAGTAAAACAGTATAACATTTATAATGCCATAGACCTATAACATAAGTGTTCAACTGAATTGGAAAGAACAAACTAAGACATTTATGATGATTTCAAATTGAAAAAACCCTTTGGTCTCTTGGTTCACATAAAAATATTTCAGCGCTTGAAGGGTCAAACCGGATTTATTTTTCCTGAAAATTTGCAAATCCAACGAGTTAGAGACGAGCTGAGATATCGATAAATGACATTGAGCAACGTTGATGTTTTAAGCGCTAAGCACGACTATAGTCTCATAACTGTAAAATTGCTCACAATGGACTCAATTTGATCGATCTTAATAATTTATACTCACTGAAAGCTGTGGATTGCGTGAGCGAGGCACAGCCTTAAATGGGTGGGAGTTTAAATACTAAAACACTTAGTGATCAAAAGGTGAAACACATATCGTAACTACTGCATGGGGTTAACAGCGCGGGGATCGACTTTAGCGGTCAAAATCTGACGTCTATAGACGTCAGATTCTGACGTCCAACGTCGACCCCGTACTGAAAAAGTTAAATATTTATAATCGTCGTATACCCATAACATAAGTATTCAAATGAATCGGAAAGAGCTGACTAAGACGTTTATGAAGATTTCAAATAAAAAATAGTGGTTTCTATGGTTTATATAGGGTTATTTCAGCACCTTAAATATCAAACCGGATTTATTTCTCGATGAAAATTTGCAAATCCAACGAGTAGCAAATGAGCTGAGGTGTCGATAAATGCTATTGTGCCACGTTAACCTTTTAAGCACCAATACTATAATCGTGTTTAAATTCGTTACTATAAACAAAAAAAAACATCTTTTAAATGTCAAATAACTGTAAAATTTGAAAAAAAAACGTGAACAGATCTAAACGATTTTTCAGTCACTTAAAACCTCGGTCACGCGATTCACAACTTTAAATGGGTGGGGATTTAAGCTAAAAAAACTGAACGATCAAAGTGTTAAACACAGATTATGACTATACTACATGGGATAGCTAAAGGGTTTTAAATGCCTGATAATCAAGATGTACTCACAATGTGATCTCGCACTGCTTTACAGGGTGGACCACTCCTGCACCGCACAGATCCCCGACAATGCACGTCGCCCAGCTCAGCATAAAAGCCCCGGCTATATGTCCATAATCGGCCGATCACGGTTTAAAAGCTATCACGATGGAAGGATAGCGCAGTTTGTAGTTTATCAGAGGTGTATCTTTGTTAGTTTACCGCCACTCGGCCGGGTTTGACTCCGTGGCAGGCTGTGGTAGCACTCCAGCAACGCAGACCTTGCGGTTTCTCACTCTGGTTTGCGCACCCCCTGTAATCACACGACTGACAGCCGCGGGAAGCCTACCAACGCCATTTCAACGTTCTGTCAGCCGCGGCAAGTCTATTACGAGACGTTGACCCAATGTGTGTTTAATGTTGGGCCAGCTTCTGCGACGCTGGCCCAGCATTAAACAGACATTGGGTCAACGTCACGTATTTCACGAACCAATGGTATTTCAACGTCCTGACAGCCCCAGCAAGCCTACCCCGAGTAAACACGAGAGGCATTGATCAATGTTAATTCACTGCTTGGGTATGGTCGCAAACGTTGGGCCAGCGTTGAAAAACATTGGTCCAACATCTCCTGTACTCTGGGCCAACGATAAGTCCTGACAGGCACACCACGTCCACCAATGCTATTTCAACTGCTTTTCTCTATCCATTCGGAATGATTGGTATTTTTTTCACTGTCTGATGCACTCGAAACCCTTTGCCTTTTTAGTAACGCCAGCAGCGGAAAATGAAACGCTAGTCATGCACAAATACAGCGGGCAGACGCTGCACCGATGTTGGTTGAATGCTGGCCCAGCGTTGCATGCGGTGGCCCATCATTAAAGCAACGTTTTGGCAGTGTGCAGGGTTTGCTGACATACAATGCCTACTACAATGTTCAACTCGCCTTCTTACTCCAGCGAGAAATAGGCCAAAAAAATAAAGTTTCCTTACATATAATTCACTTAGAAAATGAAATGAAATAAATAGGGGTTTAAGCCACCTTTGTGCATATATAGGCTAAACTGGGCAAGGAGAACCTCCTGAGGATGGTGAGATGAATGACATGAGACTGCCTTTCAGACACAGTATTCGAAATTCGATCCCTGGCGGTCTGAGGCCGAGCATGTTTCCTCTCTGTTACAGACGCTCCCCCACAATATTGAATCTTTACTATTGAACGGAGAAGAACCATTTTGCTTCTTTAAAACTTGAAGGCCAGAGTGGGGAACTCAGTTAACTTTTACAGTGCGGGGACCGACTTCAGTCGTCATAATCTGACGTCTGTAGACGTCAGATTCTGACGTCTAAAGTCGATCCCTGCGCTGTAAGAGCAAAACTATTTCTAATGGCCGTAGACCCATGACATCCTTTGGTCTCCATAGTTTTTACGAAAGTATTTCAGCGCTTTAACCCTTTAACCGCCAAATTATTCAATTTTAATTTTCACCCACTTGAAATTGTGTCTCGCTGACGCGATCCACAACTTCAAGTGAGTGACAATTATTCAGATTTAACAAAATGGAGGTCAACTGTTTTCAAATATTGCTGATTGTTGTCATATTTTTTTTTTAACATGTTTAAAATGTGGTACTTAATGTGCTAATTAAAAATAAAAATCCCAATATATGCGACACCGGCGGTTAAAGGGTTAAGGGTTAAAGGTCTAATATCGCTCAGCTTCCCTGCACGTTTAGTTATTTTATCCCTGTCACACTTGACTGGGTAAACCCCTCGGACAAGGAAAAAATGAAATGATGTGAATAGGGTTTTAGGCCACTTTGTGCACATGTAGGCTAAACTGGGCCGAAAGTGTTTTTGTTTATTCCTTTAATACCGGTAATTGCAAAGCTAGCTTCAAATGATTGTATTAAAGCTGTCAAGTAGTCATGCGTAACACATTAATCTACAGTATGTACCAGGACATCTGATCATGTGTGACTGTAAATGGTGAATACTCAGAATTTGTCAGTAGCTACATAGCATTTCGACAAGGGGAAACTTACAGGGTTACACCCTTTTAGTCAGAAGGCCCTTTAGTCAGAAGGCCCGTTAGTCAGAAGGCCCGTTAGTCAGAAGGCCTTTTAGTCAGAAGGCCCGTTAGTCAGAAGGCCCATTAGTCAGAAGGTTCTTTAGTCAGAAGGCCCGTTAGTCAGAAGGCCCGTTAGTCAGAAAATATATTAGGTTTTTTTGTCAGAAGGCCCGTTAATCAGAGAGCTCGTTAGTCAGATTATTTATTCATTGGGCAGTGAACAATGCTAGGAGACGCTCCATTTGATATCTGGGGGTTATATTATTTTGAATAATACGTTTGTTGTACTGCTATTTATAAAAAAAAAATTGAGAGTTGTGCATAATATAATTATTCAAGGATACTTAAAAAATGCTGATAGAGTCCATGTGTTTTCTTAAAAAAATCGGTAGTTTAATATATAGTTTGAGGGAAAAAAATAGCATTGAAAATTATAATGTGAAAAATGTAATAATGTTTTCTTATAAACAAGAACACTTTTTCAAAGTATACACAAACAAATTGCACAACTAAAAGTAAAACCTGTATAACCCCATAAAGATCATATGTTGCGTCTCTAGGACATTGTTATATAATTTCGCCTATTGGTTGTTAATAAGTCGATATGATCTTGATAGTATCATAATCTTGAAAAAAATTCAATGTCGGTTCGTAGTTCGTACATTTATATTAAAAACTACTATTATAGATGACTGGTTGTTTGCTTGGTTGGGTTATTTTCAGCAATGAGTGTGCTTTAATTTTTTTTCAGCACTATACTTTTTTTCGCATATAGGCCTATATTCTTTACTGAAATAGATGTGAAAAATGTGTCATGAGAAAACCCCACAAGATTTCTCAACTCGTGTTGAGTTTGTATCCATCTGTTCAATTTATGGCAAGCGTTGATAAATGTATCATTTTTCTCAGAATAAATAATAAATTGTTATCCCAAATATTCTGATAACTAGCATTATTTGTAGACTTCTTTTGTGTGGAAAGGCTTGTTTCATATTCGAGAAAGCGCATTTTACCACGGGATAACTATTATATAATGTGATTGCAGTGTATATTATTACCGTGCTAATTAAGACCTGCGCAAAATTTGAATCTCATTATAATTTATTAGAAGTATCTTGTTATCTCGACCATTTCTCAGCAAGTTTCAAAATTCAGGTACTCGCGTTTGCAGCAGTATATTGGTCATATTGCTTGTTCATATTTACATTGTTATAAGCCGTTCAAAGACATGGAGTGTACATTTCTGCCTACGATATGCAATTGTTTTTATAATTATACTATTTTGTTCCTATATGTACGTACGGCTGCCCTGGCTCTAAGCAGAAAATTGACTGTTATTTACAGGCAGCTTTGCAAAAACCACTTGATCCAATTATTATGAGTATTTTTTATTCATTTGAAGCTGAAAATTACGTCAGCAACATTAGGTTCGAAACATAAAGAGTAGCCTATTATTAACGCAACCCTTATGAAAGTGCTAGACGTTGTTACTAGCACTAGTAAATAAATACAGAAAAATAATTGGCATAGGGTAATTGTTCACAAATGAGATGATTCCGATGAGGTAATTATTTGACTTTCTGATTAATAATCTACATCATCCTTCTGACTAATAATCCTTATTTATTTTCTGACTAACGTGCCTTCTGACAATCGGGCCCTCTGACTAATCATCCTTACTGGTTTTCTGACTAGCGGATCTTCTGACTAACAGGCCTTCTGACTAGTGGGCCTTCTGACTGACGGGCCTTCTGACTAAAAGGCGGACACCACTTACAGTATATCCTCAATGCAATTGTCTATTTTTGTGAACGACCTGGAGAAATATTTGTCTGAAAATAGTTGTGAGCAACTCAACTTTAATGATGCAGAGATTGCAAACTTTCTGAAGATTACTGTTTCGCTACATGCCGACGACATAATAAATGTGTTTTCTAACTCTGTATTAAAGGCCTACAAAAAGCATTGAATTATTTAAATTAATATTGCAAAGAATAGAGGTTACTTGTAAACTAAAACAAAAAAGTTTTGATTGTCAGTAAAAGACATATTCGGGCAACGTACAAAAATTATTGCAGTCTCATCTATTTGATTCTGCGGTATTGCCAGTACTTATCTATAGTTGCGAAATATGGGGATTTGAAAATTATGCTATTATAGAAAAAGTACATTTACAATTTTTAAAATACACCTTGCAATTGAAAAAAAACACTCAATGTGTATGATATATAGAGAGCTTGGCAGACTCACAATTAAATGTGAAATAAAAAAACGAATGATCAAATTCTGGATTAGGCTAATCGATGCAAATAACTACAAATTGTCAAACAAAATTTATCAAGTTTTATTAAATATGCCCTTGGCCAATATTTACTCCTCCCCATGGATCTGCGCCATAGAAATCATTTTAAATTCATGCGGACTTATATTTGGTTACAAATGTTTTAATTACAAATTATATAAACAGACATTTGGCTTTGAAAAATACTTCGATATCTTCCCGTATCAAAAATATTTCATTTTTGCCAAGTTCAGAACGTGAATTCATAAGCTCCCAATCGAAACTAGTAGATATACAAATACTCCCAGACAAGAGCGATTCTTAGGCCAAAGTATTAGGTTTCGTACCTGAACAAATTCATAACAAGCTGAAAATGTCAGGAAATGTTCAGAAAACGATACCCCACAACATACTAAAAGTCCCCAAAAATGCACCCTGTGCCTTTTGATAAATTTCCAGCTTGTTCCAGCTTTCACTCATATATACCCTAATACTCTGTACACTGTGCAATGAAAATGTATTGGATATGAAATTCATTATGTGCTCGAGTGTTCAAAACTAAAACCGTTGAGAATCAAAATAATATTTACCATCTGTACAATATACAGATCGACCTAATGTCACGAAATTAGCTAATATTTCAGGCTCAGATAATCAGAGAACGCTTATCAGCTTGACTATTTTTTGAAAGTCTGTAATAAACATTATGTATTGCGATGTAGATGATTATTATGATCCCAGTTATTTTGTTCTGTAGTAAATTATTAACTTTTTACATGTATGTACGCGTATATTTCGTTGCCTCGGAGCTAAAGGATCCTATCTGACACTCGTTAGAGTGGCAGATAGGATCCTTTAGTTCCGAGGCGACGATTTATTGTTTCTAATTTTTTGTACATGATATCATAACACATTTCACCACGAACTTTTCACCCTATACCAAAGTATTGGTTTGGGGAAATAAAATGTATCTTGTCTTATCTTGTTAAAACACACCACTACATTATTTTCATTGTCGACCACTACATTCTAAGCCGGGAATGGAGAGTTATTGTTCAACAAGTACAGACCAATTATCATGGTAGGCCTATGGTATTATAAAAAGTCAGGTGTGACCGAGCTATTAATTATGAGGGATACTCATTATGGTGGATGTGTTTTAAGTCAGTTAAAACCCTCGGAGTTATTCATTCCTGGCTGTGAAAAAGGCCTTGGCCGTCGGCGTCGACCTTTTTCACAGCTAAGAAAGTAGACCTCCTCGGGCTTTATGCTATACTTGAACACTGAAAGGGTTAAATCACCACTGACATCGGGAGTGGTGAGTGATCAGCCGCTTTAACACTTTAGTCCCGGGCAGAATGACAATTTTACCTTGTTTTAGTGCCCAGGCGATGTTTTATTGCGTATTATGATGCTTGACTATATCCAGAATGAAAATCCTGTAGGTGACAGTCTGGCACCATTGGTGAAAAATAGAGATGGCTTCTAATTCATATATAAAAGATAAGGAGAAGAACCAATGTAATGCATTGTGACATATAAAATGATTTGTAGATGCAACATTTTAATTCCTCCTATAGACCTTCTACTCTCTGGGGGGGGGGGGGGGCCCATATAATATGTTGCCATACATATAGTCCAGGCCCCGCCATAAGGTCGCCTTTACATCTCGTCGCCTCGGAGCTAAAGGATCCTATCTGACACTCGTCAGAGTGACAGATAGGATTTTTTAGCTCCGAGGCGACGATCTCTTTAGGCATAGATTTTGACAGTTGATTCGAATATAGGATATTTCTAGCATTGATAATGTACTATGTTTTTTCTTTAATTTGTAGCCTATTAAATCGGGCATTTTCCAAGATGACCATCATCATTTAACCAAGGTCAAATATACAATATTTCGACAGAATAGGAGCAGCTTCATAGATTTGGTATCTACTGAGAGGTATGCCCGACCTAGTGATGTGGCCAAAAATTATTTTGAACATCGCATTGTGGGAGCACTGTGGGTAACACGAAAATCTCTCCTGTACAGTCGAGTGGCAGCTAATCTTCCATCTTAATCTCCAATAACTTAAGATGAATGATGAAAATGATCAGTCAATGAACCATTGTGAATCAGCAAAAGTCCATCGTAAATAAAGATACACATCTGAACAAAGACAGGTTAAACTTTTTAACTTCTTGAAAGAAAAACGTAATCTTTATGACATTGGGAAGCCATGTCTAGTTTAAGCTCCACAACCTCATTAACAGTTCATATATAAATTCTTTTAAATATGGAAGGGGAATGGGCTCGAGGAGATATCCCTTGTTAGCCTAACAAGAGTATAGGCTACTGCTTGATAATTTGCAGAAAAAATAATGACCAATGGTGGCAAGCAGTTTACTGGTGAATATTTAGCAACTGGTGGAGTTGAATGTGTCGACTTAAATGAAATATCAGCTGGAAATCAAATATAAGCTACTTGACACATTTTTAAGAAAAACAATTTTCACCAACTTCTCCGCAATATGTCTTTAGAACCAGTGCTCACCAATAAGTATTCATTGTGCGCGGCAGTAAATCGCGAGAGTAGACTAAGTCCTCTTGTAATCTAGAATGATACATTATAGTTGTCCGGCTGCTATGATGTATCGTTCAATGGCAAGAGGGTTTCTTCTGGGGTTGTCGATATTCCTCACCGTCGCAAATGGCATTCGGGACAGTTCTCAGCGAATCTAGTGCAAATGGTTAGGTATAAAATGCTTGGCAAATAGCTCGCCAATGCTCTCACCGAATGCTAAGGAAATGCATAGCGAATAGTCGCTGAACATTTCCCATGCTTTTACCAGCATTTCACATGCAAATGAGCTTTCGGCGAATACTTCAACGCTTGTAGACTATGGCGAATGATTAGCAAATATTCGGTGACTACTAAACTGCATAATGCATATTAGTTTTCAGCGAATGTATGGCGACTCAACTCGAAGATAGTACGGCCAATGTTCGCAAAGCATACGCCGACAATTTCAAATGTTCTGCATCCTGTGTGTATATCTATTATTAGGCTTACTTAAAAAACGCACCTTAGGCACTGTATATAAATTGAGCAATTTATTTCCCAAAAGTGAGATGAAAACCTCACAGACACTTGATTATTATACCTGTACATGATACATGTCATTGCCAGTTGATCACCATGCAAGGAAGTATTTGATAAATTTGTATCTCAATGTAGGGTCTGTAAATTTGAATTAGTATAATAAAATTATTGCTAAAACTCCAAATTGTCTGTATTAAAAATCACATTCAATTACATATTGCATGTTTTTTGTTTTCAAACATATAATCTGATCAACTTATTTGCCGTGGTCATACTTTTAGTTGGCCTCATCTTATTTGATATTATGTTATAATTAGGCTGAAAATGTGAAAGTGCTCCATTTGTCATTCAAGACGGCTGCCTCAAAGTAAATCTTTCAAGAAACTCATAACCCAAAAATGACCAAGTATTCTACTCACTTTTATCTAATGTAGCTCACCACTATTATACCACACATCTAGGCAGCGTATGCTTGAAGACCACATGAATATGCTTCTATTCTGACAAAAAATGATATCAAGTTAATGTTTGACTTTGATCAAACGGCGGCTATCTTGGATTTTTGCCAACAATACAATGTCAAAAGTATATTCTCACCAAGTATAAAATGGTTTATGACAACGCAACAAAGTTGGACACGCCTAAACATGCTAAAAACCCTATGGTAGACACCACAACTATCGATCTATTTCACTTCGGACAAAAAGTTATGCACACGGCATGACCCTCTGGTGGTCATGTTGTTTGCTTATTGACCGCCATCTTATTTTTTGTCATCTAAACAGTGTTTAAATTATTTCTTTATTAATGCCAATAGATCGGGTCCAAACGAAAACCCTGCGTTAGACACACAAATCATGAATCTGGTTTTATATTGTCGTAATACATGTATATCATTTTAATGTTTCACCTTGAACAAATGGTGGCCATATTAGTTTTTTTTCCCCAAAATGCAATGTCCAATGTATTTCCTGGCTACACCACTAGGTCGGGCATACATGGAAACCCCATGATAGACAATGCTCTTATCGATTGCTAAGAAAATGCATAGCGAATAGTCGCTGAGCATTTGCAATGCTTTTACATTTCACATGCAAATTAGCTTTCGGCCAACACTTCAATGCTTGTAGACTATGGCAAATGATTAGCAAATATTCGGTGACTACTTAATTGCATAATGCATATTAGTTTTCAGCTAATGTATGGCGACTCAACTCGACAATAGTACGGCCAATGATTGCAAAGCATACGCCGACAATTTCAAATGCTCTGTATCCTGTGTATATACCTACTATTAGGCTAGTTTCAACGGTATTTTGAAACTGGACTATTCCACTTTTAAGTTACCCCTCCCCCCATGTATACACCATGTACACTAAATATGATTATTGCTGATTTTAAGTACAGTTAGACCTAGATTAAAGTAGGTCAGTCGATATGATTCGCTGAGTACACAATGTGGGCCTACCTACATGCGCAGCATGGGCAATCTTCAGGGAAGTGGGGTCCACCGCCATGTAAATATTATGGTTCAGTCAAGCAAAACGACCCAACTACTTTAAATTAAAGATAGTTCAGTGAAATCTATTTATTCAAAGAAAATCTAGCAAACTTGAGCACATTTATATATTGAAAAACGATAAATATTCATTTTAATTAGACGGGGGTAACTTGAAATTATTTTCAGATTACCCCTGGGGGTAGCCTGAATAGGGGGGGGGGGGTGGTAATCTGAAACTGTTTCACAAATCCCATTATTAGCGCATTAAATACGAACTATTGAATATGCTAAAGATAAACCTGACATAAATCAATAAGATTTCAGAACCGTTGACCTCCATTTTGTAAAATCCGAATCATTTTCACTCACTTGTGTGTTGTGAATCGCGCCAGCGAGACACAACTTCAAGTGAGTGAAAAGTCAGAGTAAATAATTTGTCGGTTACTGAGTTAAGTGTAGACACGTAGAAAGGTTAAAAATAAACTGGCAGTTCCTGCGTGGCGGCAGACACGAGGCGTTGGCCAAATTCTAGACTGATGTTGGCCCACTGTCTACGCCGCTGGCCCAACATCAGCCCAACATCGGGCCAACGCGTCTTGTTTGCTGGAATGGCGGTGCTCCATATCAAATTACATTTATCAATGTGCTCCTTTAAGAAGTATTTCGAAATAGATATTTAATTGACATATAATGTTATGAAAATAGACGGAGCGGACAAAAAAATATTATATGCGGTTACAAAAAGTTATATATCATATGCGGTTACAAAAAGTTATATTTTTGGAAATATTATTAATGGGCTATTCTCACGGATGTAAATGAAATAAAATGAAAGGGGTTTTAGGCCACCTTTGTGCACATATAGGCTAATATAAACTGAGCCAGAAGAACCTCCTGAGGATGATGACATGAATATATGACACTGCCCTCCAGCCACAGGATTCGAAATTCGAGGCCTGGCGGTCTGAGGCAGAGCACGCTACCTCTCGGTCACGAAGGCTCTCAACAATAATGAACAATAATTATTCACGGATGTACGATGTATCAATGACCGATATAACTATAGCTACAGCTAGTCGCCAAAACAACAACGAAGATATACACGTAACTGCCCACTTGAACAGTAAGCAGTTACGGTTTTTTTGCTTTACATGACATAGCCGGCTAAATGCCCATAGGTGGACCAGTGTGCACATGGATCTAATTTGAAAATGTTCACCTTTTCATCATATAATATATGACATTGAGCTCAAAATCCGATATCATGACTGATAATCAGTGACTGGAGAACGGGATAAAGTGACTTCTGTGCTAATCTGAAATGTACAGATTCCTATTTTAATAGCAAATGACTGACTGATTGACTGACTGACTGACTGACTGACTGACTGACTGACTGACTGACTGACTGACTGACTGACTGACTGACGGACTGACTGACTGACTGACTGACTGACTGACTGACTGACTGACTGAGTTAAGGTTATTTACGTAATTTCCAACAATCCATCCCGCTAGTTCCGCTAGCTGACAAGTGATAGGGTGGTCAGGGGGGATTCAAGATTTCCAAAACTATATTGCCCAAAATTGCTCAAAATTGCTAAAATATTGGTATTTGACACCCGAAATTCAGGCCCACTATGTCTCAACTTGAGTTACTACACGAGTAATTGAGAGTGTCAATTCCCCATATATTTACTGAGGGAAATCATTGATTGACAAGTATTTTTTTTATTTTTTTGATCGGACCCCTTTTTCAAAATTATTCCCCCCCCCCCCCCCCCTTCCGCGGCATATAGTACAGAGAGCAAATGCAGGATAAGATAGAGCTGCAGCATTCAGAAATCAGCCCTGTTGACAGGTGTTGTATGGTGGCAGACACCATGGCGACGGGCTGATCACTATTAAACCTTTATCTGCTAAGTTACCTTATTTAAATTCCACCCACTTGAAGTTGTGTCTCGCTGCCGCGATCCACAACTTCAAGTGGGTGAAAATTGCGCATACTTGTTTGATTTGTAAGCAAACATTTGCAAATCCTATTGTTTAACACACATTTCATTTTCGACAAGTGTGATTTAACCTGCTTGTTAAACAGATTAAAAACGAATTTATTCTGGCTTAGCGGTTAAAGGGTTACATTTGTTATCATAGGAGACCTGATATTTATCAACCCTTGAAGGACTGAAATACATTGATGATTACATAACAGGAGAAATGCTCACTAATACACAGAGAATATAAAAAAACACTTCTAGAACGCTTAAAGCCTTGGGGGTCCGAGCTCAGAAGCGCGACAAAAATAATCGTAATCAGACTTACAGTGACAAATCCGTTTGCATTTGTCGTCTGGGCCAAGCGGACCACGGAGTCGGAAAAAATAATAAAAAATAAAAATAGGTTTTAAATATTTTTTCTGAGCATAGCTTCACACGAAAAATGCACAAATTGCTTCGTTTGCAGCACCTATTTTGTGGATCTTTGACAGTTAGGACCCCTATTAATATTTGCTGTGGTCGATTCGTGATGTCGGATTCTGACGTTAAATGTGGGTCTCCGCACATGTGCGGGGGATTTAGCGCCTAGCAGCTTTCGCAGGCGTTCCGTTGTGCCTCGCGCCAGCGAGGCACAACGCAACTCTTGCGAACATTTATGTCTGAAATGGTAGTAGATTATAAGTACGATTGATCAAAAACCTGTTTTAATGTGTTATTAAAACGATGAGAAAAATCACCACCGGTGCTTAAAGAGTTCTAATATAGCGAGCCCAGGCTGACGTTTGAACCGTTTAAATACCACATGATATCAGAATAGATTATCTACAGTGAATGACAACTTGAGATAACAAGAATGGTATTCAATAAATCAAGACAAAAATTCACGCGTCGCTTTCTGTCCTTTTAGTTGTATTTTTTAAATGACTTTCAAATCCGACTGCATGCTAGTTATAACCCTTGCTTTTTACTCGCATTCAAACAGTTTTCTCTTTTCTCGGGAGAAGAATATTTGACTGAAGTTAGCTATTTGTCAAGTTTTGGATCTCAAATATAGATAAGAGATCAAGTGCTCAACCATATAGGGGTAATTTTCCTTCATTTTAAGCCAGCACTGGCATTTGCGCTTCAACAAAAAAATAATAAGGCAGTACATAAACAGTCAACATGTGGGATAATATTTCACACATACCATGTATTTCATTTGTTTTGTGTTTATAGACCATGTACACGCATATAATATAATGGCAACTATTAATGAATTATTTATAAATACATTAATATTTAAATCGAATAACATTTTTAAATAGTTTTAAATACAATGTTTAAACTGCTCCATTGTGTATACGTTTTTTTCATCAAAGTTGATTCCTAATAATGATATCTTTCAAGCGCTCTTGAATGTATATTTTTAATTTACGATGACTCTTCTCATGTCTTAACTCACAACCATAAAAAAGACTATACTGCCGTGCAAAGCCAACATACAGTATCTGCTTACTTTAGAAGTAAGCAGATACCCCCTATTGGTGTGGATTATTTTGATTTCTGTCAAGTAAACATAGTTGTGTATTTTGGCATGTATCTATATATTAGTGTACCTCATTTTAATTGTCTAAAATTATACGTTTAACCCTTTCAAGCCGAATTTACCGTTGGCATCTTCATCCACTACAAGCCGCGAATTGCTGTCGCAATTCTCGACTTGTAGTGGATAAAGATGACTGGAAGTGGGTGATATATGAAAGAAAACTACAACGTATTCGTAGAACAGTTTCATCGAAATTTTCCTTCTAAAACCTTTAGTTGTGAGAAAATCAAGTATGTTTTAGATGGTGTAAAATGATGCTTTAATGCATCGTGAGGGCTTAAAGGGTTAAAATACTGTTTTTCCTGAGACAGAACAGCTCTACCATGCAGCGTAATCATCGGCGGATATGGAATAGTTTTTATCCAAGCAGACAATATTTATGAATGAATCTGTTTGTCAGTATAAATACTAATAACAAGGTCAGAAATTTTCAGCCAAAAATATATTCGACCTGACAGCAAAATAATGCAGACCTTCCAAATAATGCATATTAGTTTTAAAGATAAGTCAAATAATTCAAAATAATATAATGAATTAATACAATTAATTGTTGGAAATAAGTTGAAAGGGGATATGTATTATACGTTGTATGTAAATTTATACGCCTATGTAGGCCTATTAGGATTATGACCATAGTCGTTTTAATTCATTATATTAGCCGATTAAATCACTGTTATTGGGAATGAAATGTGTGTATAAACATCAAGATTGGCAAATGTAAAGAGCAACATTTTCCAAAAAAATCCATCACAGTGTGTTAGATATTGTCAGACTACAATGTAAAATATACATGTTTTAGCAAGAGGCATTTCAATATAATAGTGGAATCATCATTCGCAATGCATTACATTTTATATTGTTATATTATTCTAATGATGATCAGGCATACAACATGATCTCTCAGACGCGCATTCGTTGTCACCTAGCCTACAATTTTATCAATTATTTTTTGTTTTTTATTCATTTATCAACCCATTATTTTAAGATATTTTGAAGATTAATTAACGCTTAATTGTCATTGTCTACAACAAACTGATTGTCGATAAATATTTTAAATAATTTTTACATTAAATTGCAGATAATTCAGCACTTTATCACGTATAATATTTGTCACACTTAATTTTTGAATATCCACAGAAAATTGGTCGGCAATATTTTTGCCTTTCTTTATTACCAAACAGCTGAAGGTTGGACGTATACGTTGGTAACTGATTAATTCTGCGTGAGTATAACAGTAACTGCTAACTTGGAAAGTAGACATATACTTTAGTTTATCTTGGCAAAAGATTGGACGCTGTGTAGAATTTCCCGACGCGAAACCTGATATCATGTGTATTATATTTACAGAGACTGAGCGGCCATTATGACAAGGCGAGCCGCGCATGTGGGACAAGGAACGGTTATGTTAATAGTGGGCGGGGCTAATTATGTTGATGAGGTGACTGGCTGTGACGGCCATCTTACATGTTAGCGCCCCGGGGCTGGCGGAGTGATACACGCTAGGCGTGTCAGACAGTGCAGCGCCTGTACGGACGGCACTACTTTTAACCCTTTCAGCGCGGGGACCGTCTTTATACGTCAGAATCTGACGTCCGTAGACGTCAGATTCTGACGTATAAAGTCGATCCCCGCGCTGAAATAATAGATATATTTATAATGACCGTAGACCCATAACATATGTATTCAAATGAAGAGGAAAGAGCTAACTGAGCTATTTATAAAGATTTCAAATTAAAAAAAAACCTTTGGTTTTCGTGGTTTATATAAACAATTAACATATTTCAGCGCTCAAAGGGTTAATACAGATTAGCGCAGTCTGTCGGAATATGTGACCTGGACGTGCAGGTGTACAGAGCATACCACGGCAGTGGTTGTCAGAAATTAAGACTATATTAGACCATACCGGTCACAGTTGTACCACAGCTAACACGAGACGTTGGCCCAATGTTGGTTTAATGTTGGGCCAGCGTCGCAGACGGTGGACCAACATTGATCCAACATGGGGTCATGGTTATCACAAATGATCCCTGAAATATTTCCAAAGTCCAAGCTGTCACAAATCGGCTCAAGAATAATATGTGCAGGGATGAAATATACTTGCTAATAATTCTTCTCAATGCGTATTCACAATACGGATCTTTAAAACGGAATTTTGTGTTTTAAAAGTATATTTCACCACATTGTTACTATATGATAGTAAATTATTGCGTAAATTCACAACTGTCAACCTCAAGCTGTCAATTGTGGTTGTAAGTTATATATGGTGGCTGACCAACACTCGAAGTTGTGATTAATCAATATAACATGGAGGAACTGAGTGATGAATTCAATTTTCTCTTACAAATCTATCAGATCTCAGAAAAATGTTTTCACCTCTGTACTTGTATATATTTTAGGTTTCTACGCTTTACAGAGTGTCTTTTTAGCTACTATACATATAATTAGCATGTCATGCATAGTAGCTATTGTATCTCTGGTTTTGGTGCGGAAAACAAAATGATAGACCCTATGTTATTCTGGCAATCCCCTTTAGTCTTATTTTAAGTATCAGTCATTTATATTATCGTAATACCCAGTGTTTCTTATGGCAATGCCAGTTAACATGATTTTAGTTATGTATGTCATACTATGTATATTGTCATATGATTTTAACAAATTAACAATGTTGTATATACATGTACATATCTCTCTATTATTTCTATGACGAATAAGTCTGGATTGACTTTCTTTCTGTCAATAAAATATCTGTCTGTCTGTCTGTATTGCCAAAATGCACCTAACATACAAAAAAATAAAAGTATTATATTCGGTGATGTAATCGCTATAATCTTTGGCATTTAAAAGATTTAATATGTATATTTGATGTATATGTATATATAAAAAGTATACCTCACTGTGTCCAGACCTCGGTTTGCAGCCAGCGTGCGTAGTACTGAGGTGAGGCGACACTATGCTGTCACAGGCAAATGTAATGTACTTTTTAAATAAGAAATTATGATTATTATGTATATTTAAATACGATACCCGTTTGACTTGTGTGCATTAATTTATAATTAACTTGAATAACTTCTTCGAATGTTGTTACATTGTAATTTATTCTGTGCCCCATGCCATTATTAGACCAGGGCTAACCGTTGCAGCGCGGGGATCGACTTTAGACGTCAACGTCAGATTCTGACGTCTAAATTCGATTCCCGCACAATAAGAATAAAAATATTTCTAATGGCCGTGGACCCATAACATAGCTATTCAAATAAATCAGAATATTATTGAAAGTTATTGTGCCAAAAATATTTTATTATTATTTCGAATATTATAATGTCAAGTACACATACATGATTGCTTGTAATATAGATTTTTTTCCCCAATGTTGATCATTTGTAAATGTATATTTGTTTATTGTCTCTATAATCAATCATGTATTTCTTTTAATCAACCGGTATTGTGTTTCGCATGTGTATGCAATATTCACATATTACGTAAATTTTATATAGTTATGCAGCGATGTATATACTATATATAAGTATCTATGATTATATCTGTGCATATATAAGTAGTCTTACATAGCCAATCGCTTGTATATTAGAACACCATGCGAATGGTGAAGTGAGCTCAAAATAATTGTACATGTTAATGTTCAGATAAGTATATACTTTTTATATTGCTTCATTATATATACTTGATCGTCTTAGCTAAGTGAAATCTATCTATTCAATGATTGTGCAATATAATTGATTAAATGCAACTGTGAGGATTTAAATATAATTAAATAATAATTTATTGATGTAAAAATAACATATATGATTTGTAGGTATAGTATAATCATATGTGTACTTTTTTAAAACAGACATTTTTTGTTATATAACATTGTATATAGTTATGTATACTTTATTATGCGTTTTTGTATGTTTACGTTGGTATATGAGGGCCCCACGGCAGATGAGCGTCGCTCAGTGGGTTTGATATATATATATATGAAAATGCCTATTTTATGAACAATTTGTATGTATACATGTACATTTTTACATGTACCCTCAGTAAAAAAAGTCTTTATTATTATTATTATTATTATTATTATTATAAAGAGCTAACTAATGTATGATGATTTCAAATTGAAAAAACCTTTTGGTCTCCATGGTTTATACACAAATAATTCAGCGCTTTATCATTTTGTAGAGGCTTATCTTCAGAGATCAAGGTCATCAAAATATTTAAGTAATGTCAAAAAAGTCACATGAAAAAAACGACAACATAATGTCAAAATTGCTGTTTAATTAACTTCTATGTTTGGTTCAAAGAAAAGTTTTCTTCGTGACAAGTACACTCCTTCAGCAGTATCATCTTCATCTGTCCATGTGTAGACACTGCTAACCCTCGTCTCTGTCTCTCCTTGGATAATAATGCAGTGGTAAAAAGCCGGGTCAGTGGGAATTCCCCTTCTATCAAACTCATGGCGGGAGTTTCAGCATTTTTCAGATTACACCAGAGCTGGTCGCTGAGTGGACCTGACAACACCTCGAGTTGGCAAGCTGCCATTATTTACGGGAGGCCCCAAAGTATTCAGTCCTTGAGCTGCGTGAGCGGGCCGTCTTTCAGTCTACATGCCAAGCTGATTTATCCAGAATATACATATAATAGCTAGCTATTTCTCAATCCCTACAAAAAGACCAATACACGTTTAACAGTTTAATCATACACAATAATTAGAGTTGGCCACGTGGTCTGGCTGGATCGACGCAAGTTTTCTCACCGCAAGACAATTTTGAAATTTTCACCCGGACGCATCAAACAAATCAGCATAATTCATAGATCATATTGTATACCCAGGAAAGACGACACGTTGAAATAATGGTGTTTAAATGTTGGGCCAGCGTCGTAGACGCTGGGCCAACATTTAAATATCATTGTTTCAACGTGTCGTGTTTGCTGGGTATAAAGCTTCAGTCGTGATATTCATTATCATTTCACGATATTTCGACAATATTTGCACTTTTCTGCATCCTGTTTGCCCAGCTATGAACACTGTGCAACTCATCGTGTTGTCCTATCAAATGAATGCCACAATAAAGATGTAGATAATTTCAATTCTATCATGAAGCATCTCCTTACCCTGAAAGCTAGGCAATGCACCGACTATCAGGCAGCACTATTACATTCAGCCACAAGCATCAGCGGCAGCAATTACAGACGAATTCTGGGGCACTGGCATTAGTGCACAGACCACAACACGCACTAAACCAGAATATTGGCCTGGTATCAACATGTTGGGTAAAATCATGGCTGATACTCGTGACGAGCTGGTTAGCCAACACGCCCTTTGAGAAAACTGCATTATTCTGCACCACATGCACGCCCCTCAGCTCTACACAGACAACTAATCACACCATTAGATGTGGTGGAGCTGGTGGACAATCATGGAATATATGCTGGACTGGGATCCCTCCCTTGCCACGCTGGGCGGGGGCCCTAGGGTAGTGGTTAGCACCGCTGCCTTTCACGCCAGAGTCCGGGGTTCGGTTCCCGGTCTCGGCGGTTTGAAAGAAACAAAATTGTTTCTTCCCCATCCACGTGTGAAAGTTAGTATTATGGGGAGCCTCCGTGACCGAGAGGTAGCGTGCTCGGCCTCAGACCGCCAGGGCTCGAATCTCGAATCCTGTGTCTGGAGGACAGTGTCATCTCAATCATCTCACCATCCTCAGGAGGTTCTCCTGGCCCAGTTTAGCCTATATGTGCACAAAGGTGGCCTAAAGCCCGATTCATTTCATTTTTCCTTGCCACGCTTCCGGCCATACTGGTCGAAATGATCTGTACAGGCTGGTTGTTCATTTTTGTCAGCTGACTTCCACAGGAGAAGTTGAAGGTGACTGCGGAGAACATGAAGTAATAAGTTTGCTACAGTAGGTGGCAGAGATATAGGCTAACTTTGAGAGGTTCCCCTTCTTGTGGATGTACAAGTTATAGCGTGCACTTGCCATTGATGTTCCAGGCTGTTGCCCATAAAGTGCTGTGAAAAACTCCCTGTCCACCTCAATGAGCAGAAAATGCTTGACAGCTGATTCACTGAGTGTTGTGTGCAATCGAGGACAATCTCATGACATCAGCTTCAGTGCACTCACCTTCCTTTTTCCAAATTGCGTTGATTGTTGCTTATTATGTGATAAACTACTAGTTACTTCATTAGATATTGTCGTTGACCTTGACTTTTACCCTGTTTACTTTTTTAAATTGCATGACATGTGATAGTCGTGCATAAAATTATAATCCATACTACGCAAAATAAAAAAAATGGTTTACTACATTGCATTTTTCACCATTGCACCCCATATTAGACCTTGACATTGACATGTTGGTCGTTTTGATGATATTTGTTTATTGGTTCACTCTTCGTTGTGATACTAAAGTCAAATAAGCATGATATACCGAGTTTTCATTCCAACGAAACTAAATTCCGAATGACATTGTACATTTTTTACAATTCTGACCCCTCTTGAACTTTTGACCTCATAAAAAAAATTGCCGAAAGTTGTCAAGAGGACAACTAAGTGCAAAATATCCCTGAATATCATAGGAATATGAATCAATCATAAAACCTTGCGATACCAGACTTTGCATGCTTTTTGGCCTTTTACATTGAGTGGCAACTCGACCAAAAGTGATGTTTTATTCTATTTCAAATGACGTCCTAAATACTAGAGTGCTAGGCTGCCCGTTCCCACTCACTGGGATCGATTTCCTCAAATACAAAAGTAGGTGGCGAAGCTAATTTGTGACGTCCCAAGATGTTGTCATGCCTGTCTGGTTATAATACATGTACATGTACACGCAACGGTAGCTGCACTGTATGATTTTATAAAACTAACCGACGCTGACTGAATGCAGGTGCAGCATTAGCATTGCTGGCCGTCACCGCTACCGCTAGCCGAGTAAACAACGGCTCTGGGTGAGCGCAGCGAGCCACAGAGCCGTTGTTTACTCGGCTACTTTAAATTGCTACTCTGCACTCATTTTGATAAGCTAAGTCCAGTCTAACATCAACTTACTTATAAATAAATACATTTAATTAGATCCCTGTATGTGACATATCGGACAACCTGAATTTAAGTAAAATACAACTACAATTCACGGCCATATATTTTGCATAAATTTTTACCGGCGCGACAAAAAAAGGTGTGAATCTGATTTTTTTTCAAAAAATAAATATTTCGATTTTTTTTTACCGTCACTCATCACAATATATCCCAACTGACTCAAAAATATAATAAACACAATTAAAGACGTTTTGGTAAGCATTAAGCCGAAATTTAGTGACACATTCTTCAATTTTTATGAAAAAAATGCAAATTTCACTTTATTTAGAAAAGTTCGAATTATTTTTAATATTACAGAAAAACTGGAATAGTGTCTCACTATACCTTAAAAGACTACCAATTCTATATGGTATTAGGATAAAAATATTTTTTTAAATATATAAATATATAAAAACCCACTGAATATGATGCTATTACCCCTACCCCCGAATCTTCAGTTTACGCGACAAAAAAAAATAAAAAAAATAGGATATATATATTTATATATATATATATTTTTTTTTTAAGGATTTTTTACTGATTGTAAATGATCATAATTTTATCTTATGCGACTGAAATATATAATAAGCACAATTACTGATGTATTGATAGGCAATAAACAGCAATTTAGAAGCAAATTCTTCTTTTTTTATAAAAAATGAATAAAATTGAACTATTTTTGAAAAATGTTCAAAATAATGTTACAAAACCATAAAATAATTCCCTATTGTACTTTCAAATGATTTCCCTGCTATATGGTATTAAGAAAATAACATCCAAAGAATATATAAATATAATAAAATGGACTGAATATGATGCTATAATATTACCCATGCCCTCGGTTGGTATTTAGTTCACGCGACAAAAAAAAAGAATATCATTATTTTTCACAAAATAAATGAATATATTTCTTTCTCACTGTCATCATCATGATATTCCATAAGTGATTTCCCATGTTGTATATGGTTACAAGAAAAAACCCATCATGTACAAAAAAATTACATAAATATAATAAAACCGACTGAATATTATGATATTCCTTTAACTTAGGAAATGGTAACCGTTACACTTACTTATTTATTTTAATTTCATCAAAATTTTCCAAATCGCTTTCAACAATAATATGAAATAATATTTGATGAAATAAAATATTCCATGCAATTAGTGACATAACATAATGTGATATCCCTCACCCCCACTATTTTAGAAATAATAACTTTCAATGAACATGGTGAATAGAAAACAAAATCTGTTTTTAAATATACCGTAAGTGTTTCTAGATTTGCAGTAAATATAACATTCACTCGAATAAACTGAAATCATACTTCATATGTATATAACACACACATTTCAGTATTAAATGACAATAGTGCCTGGTTCATATGAATCAGCATTGTAAACTTCATCATCATCGTCATCACATTCTAGATTTTGATTAGTCAAGCTCTCGGACAAAATTTCAGGACCCTGCCTCCCGTAAAACCAATATATGGAGTATCTTCCATTTTTCACTTCCCAACCATTTTTTCCCACATTCCACAAACAAGTATGCTTGTTTATCGAGTTACGCGAAATACGGAAACAGTAATTTGTTCTTTTGATTTTTTTTGTAGAAGAACAGCCTTACAGGGAGAGTAGAGTGATGCTTAACATCCTTTTAACTTTCATAATGGGTTTTCATTATCATGTGGCTTAAAACTTTTCTGGCAAATTTAAAAACGGCATAAAATTACTAATTGTTGACAACTTCAATACATCTTACATACAAATTCCTCTAATGTAATGTGCATTGTAATTGAGTAAATGGGCATTAAGGATAAAAATATAGGGGGACGTACGTGACATAATTGTGGCTTTCAGATATATATATATTAAATATTTTACTTGTCAGATGTCCAATGTCCAATGTTCTTTACATACAAATACTTATGCTTAAAAGCTTTTAAGCTTTCTCGTGTGATTGGAAACAATTTAAATATAAGCTTGATATTTTGTAAACATCTATTTAGGTCAATACAAATAACAAATTCATAGTGAATACAGTCATTGTGTATTCAGCTTCAATTATAACAGTGACATGGCAGATGTTCCACTTGAAGCCTAATTGGAGAAAATAAAATATGAAAAAAACAGCCAAGTCGATTTGCACCTTACACGGATGTTGTACAGCGCTG
Source organism: Flabesymbios commensalis (assembly GCA_964017125.1). Taxonomy (NCBI): domain Eukaryota; kingdom Metazoa; phylum Annelida; class Polychaeta; order Terebellida; family Flabelligeridae; genus Flabesymbios; species Flabesymbios commensalis. The sequence goes on along the minus strand of OZ024918.1, from coordinate 8,192,221 downwards.
GCCATATTACGACAAGGGTTGCTACATGTAATTAAGCCCTCAGAAGTTGAGACTTATAGAGGGTATATGTATTACAATTATTCCAATATACAACTGAGGCAATTACATGGTTTACATCTGCAAACTGCAGTAATGATTTATCCTGGATAAAACTGGGTTAAGGGCATCAATATTTCACCAACTGATTCAGAAGAACAATTTGTCAGGTTATCATCATTCCAGTCTGTCAGACAGATTCATTCTGAGGTGATGTACCAGTAAAATTCATATTTATTTTTATCTTCTGAAGATGTTTTTTTTTCAATTGCATCTTCAGGGACACTAGCCTGTCCTGGACTGGCTGTGCTAGTAATTATGCTAATCTGGCTGTCCACATACATTTCTCTTGCTGTGTGTGACCTGGTGATCATAAAGGTATCAAATCTGACACAATTTTCAACTTTTGAGAAAAAAAATTTTGCACTGATAACTCAAATGTACTGAATAAGTAGAGATAATTATTAACTGGTAGTCGATGTTCGAAGATAAACTGCCAGCTGGTATTTAAATTTGATGGCTTCAAAAATGATATCAATTAAAAACAAAGTCCCTGATTTGTTATTTATATTTATTTTGTTGTTATTTTCGTAATTTTGAATAACTGGCAATACAAATCATTATATTGCTGGTCTAAATAGAAACTAGAAGAAAAATAGAAACAAAGTGCAGTGAACAAAAATAATACAATTGCCAATAGGCCAAATATTTATTGGATGAGTCTATGACTATTACAAATATATATAGAACCTCTGTCACAGTGCAAACGAGCACCGCAAATCCATAAGATTGTGCATAAATATGCACCTATATCAGTGTGTCACATGTCACGTACGTCCCCCTGATGCTGGCACTATTAGACTAATTTTTGATTAAAATGAAAGTAAATGTTTATTTTATTAACATAGTGAAAGGCCCAAGTGTCTAAGTTTTTAATAACGTGTGCATAGGTTCAAGTGCAGTCCAAGTATTACATTTTAGGAATTCTAATTGGTTTATGGTGGGGAGGGGAGCCTACACATTGAAACTTATAATATAGAGTTTTTAAAAAAAAATTTAAGCATACAAATTAGTTTATATTGCAGGATATATCACAACAATCATAAATAAATGAATTATATGTATAAATTTATATAATTTAGTTGTAATACGATGTCGTCATACTAGGGAGAGACGTACGTGACACTTAGGGGAACGTACGTGACATAAAATATAAGTGATATAAAATATAAGTGATTCTTGTTAAAATACTGATGATCTGAAGATAGTGGGACGTACGTGACAAAATCGGTCATTTTTTGACATCATGAATTTTTTTTTTTTTTCTAATACTGCAATAAGAATTAATTCTTTGACCTATTTTGTATACTAGAAAGGTGTGGTTCTGCTATAGACTAATATAAACACCCTAGCATCATGTATTTTTTCTATATTAAAGCTGGATAAACACACCACCAAAAACATGCAAAAAAGTGTAAAACATTACATGGCACTAATTTGATTTTTTTCTTGCTATTGTTTGAAATGAACCAATACTATATACTTATTATATATCATGGGAAAACTAATTTTATATTTTCTGTAGTTTAATCTCAGAATAAACCAGAAACAATATATAAAACCTGCTTGATTTAGCCTCTGAATGAAATTTGATATAAAAATAGATGCTAACACATTACAAGCATAATTTAACCTTTTTGGGAAAATTATTCATCATTTTCTTAAAAGTGGGAGTTTTTTAGATCCGTATAAAGGTACACATACCTCAACTGTATACCCCTGGTCAATTTTGTTCATTACTCACAATCATCCCGTTTTCGTAGCAATATTTGCCTACTACACTCTTTTTTTGAAAAAAAGACACATTCTTTCTGCAAACAGGCCAGCATTATTTTGAACATTTTTGAAAATAGTGCAATTTTATTCATTTTTTCATGAAAAATGAAGAATTTGCTTCTAAATTGCGGTTTAATGCTTATCAATACATGAGTAAGTGTGTTTATTAAATATTTCAGTCACATATGATAAAATAAAATCCCTAATTAAATATATATATATATATCGGGGGTAGGGGAAATAGTGTCATATTCAGTCGGTTTTTATGTATTTATATATTTAAAAAAATATTTTTATATTAAAACCATATAGCATGGGGAGTTATTTAAAGTATAATAAGACACTAGTCCAGTTTTTTTGTGATATTAAAAATAATTGAACTTTACTGAAAATAGTAAAATTTGCATTTTTTTCATAAAAATTGAATAATTTTTCACTAAATTTCGACTTAATGCCTACCAAAACGTCTTTAATTGTGTTTATTATATTTGTGGGTCAGTTGGGATATATTGTGATCAGTGACAGTGAAAAAATCAAAATATTTATTTTTTGAAAAAAAGTAGAATATTTACACTTTTTTTGGTCGCGAAAAGTGAAAAAGCGTATAAAAAATACTTTTCGCACCAACCGGTACTTGTAAGAAATGGGTTTCTGAATAGAGGACCATTTGCTGAGGTGGAATCAAATATCAGACCTTTGCCACTCGTTCGGTTGATTAAAAGTGCCGTGGCTCCCATACTATAAACACCCAATATCTTATGGGGGAGAGGAGGGGGTGCAGACACACACATGTGTGGTGAGCTGTCGGCAGTTTGAGACTCACGTGCTATCGGTGTATAGTATGGGGACAACATAGTACACCGTGCTCGGCGTAGATCAGATCCGGATCATCAATATCCGGATCCTGGATCTTGATCCGGATCATCCCCAAACTCTAATCGATTGCACCTTGTCCCGAGACGCACTTCTGGTAAACGTTTCATACAAATCCGTTCATTACTTTTGAGTACTCCGACGGACGGCCATGAGACAGACAGACAATCACACAAGGCAACATGACGAAAATCCTAACCATCCCGGCTGAGATAGCAAAGCGTTAAATCATCTCGTTCACATCTTATTTTCATCACGTGCTATGAATCACAGCAACTACGGCGGACCGGTAATCTCCAAGCGACCGAGCCAGATATGAGGCTTGTGATTGGTCGAGAGAGTCATCTCCACCAATAACATGCCTAAGATCTGTGTCAAGCGCTTTCAGATTATAAGTGTCAGGACAATCCCCGGCGCTCATGATCCTTGACTGAGAGGGGTAACAAAAGTGACCTTTGTTAAAGTGACAACACTGAAAAATGCAAAAACTAAAACAATTGGCCTATTTTTCTTCCTCAAATAACGCTCATCATCTTCAGGATACCAAAAAGCTGTATGCAACAGCAACACCTTAAAGGTGATCTATCACCCCTTATATGGTATGAATAATTATGTCCTTATAGGGGGTGATTTGCTATCCATGATAGCGAATCACTCCATATAAGGAAACACTTGTGCCCCTTCTTGTGGCAAATTTGATTTATTTGTCACAAAATTATTCATACTATATAAGGGGTGATAGATCACCTTTAATCTGCTATTTTGTCACTGGTAACCCTTGACAGAAAACCCTGGGGTAACAATTCAGCACAATATTTCCATAGTATTGTTAAACTTTTCATTACCATACATGACGGAAATTTCCGTCGTCATTCGTCAATGAACGTAACCATAAAATGACACAAATTTTCGTCAAATATATACTACATTTATGTATTTTTCGTCATTTGAAGCTAGAAATTGCGTTAGCAATTCCAGCTTCAAATGACGAAAAATAGAACTCCCACACCAGTATATCCATACATGACGGAAATTTCCGTCGTCATTCGTCAATGAACGTAACCATAAAATGACACAAATTTTCGTCAAATATATACTACATTTATGTATTTTTCGTCATTTGAAGCTGGAAATTGCGTTAGCAATTCCAGCTTCAAATGACGAAAAATAGAACTCCCACACCAGTATATCTGGATCCTGGCATGCACCCCGGCCTGGAAGTCAAAGGGTTAAAATTTTTTTTTCATAATTGCCATTGAGAAGGTCTTTCCTCGCAAATAAGATCATTATGCTAACAAAACACCGTTCATGTACAGTTTATTTGGTAAGAAAAGGTTAGAATTGGGACAACCTCTTTTAGCTTGAATTTGTGACATTCAGTTCATACAGTATATCATACCGAATGTAGCAAGAACGACACATTATTTTTTGTGAATGAAATCCACGTGTTACACATCCTATAAATCAATATTGCTATATGAACAAAATATGCGTGAACAAAATTACAGCTGTGGACATAAATAACCCATTAATGTGAGATTTTAGATGTATGCATTCCCAGATGTATGCTGTATTTCAGCTGCATATAATGTCAAATGTAGGCTGTATTTCAGCTGTACACATTCCTAGATGTCGGTTGTATTTTAGCTGTATATAATGTCAGATGAATGTTGTATTTTAGCTGTAAATATTGTCAGATGAATGCTGTATTTTAGCTGTATATGATGTCAGATGAATGTTGTATTTTAGCTGTAAATAATGTCAGATGTATGTTGTATTCTAGCGGTATATAATGTCAGATGTATGTTGTATTTTAGCTGTAAATAATGTCAGATGAATGTTGTATTTTAGCTGTATATAATGTCAGATGTATGTTGTATTGTAGCTGTAAATAATGTCAGATGAATGTTGTATTTTAGCTGTTAATAATGTCAGATGAATGTTGTATTTTAGCTGTATATAATGTCAGATGTATGTTGTATTTTAGCTGTATATCATGTCAGACGTATGTTGTATTTAGCTGTAAATAATGTCAGATGAATGTTGTATTTTAGCTGTATATAATGTCAGACGAATGTTGTATTTTAGCTGTATATAATGTCAGACGAATGTTGTATTTTAGCTGTATATAAAGTCAGATGTATGTTGTATTTTATCTGTATTAATGTCAGATGTATGTTGTATTTTAGCTGTTTATAATGTCAGATGTATGTTGTATTTTAGCTGTAAATAATGTCAGATGAATGTTGTATTTTAGCTGTAAATAATGTAAGATGTATGCTGTATTTTAGCTGTATATAATGTCAGATGTATGTTGTATTTTAGCTGTATATAATGTCAGATGTATGTTGTATTTTAGCTGTAAATAATGTTAGATGTAGGTTGTATATTATCGGTATATATTTCCAGATGTATGTTGTATATTAGCTGTATTTAATGTCAGATGTAGGTTGTAATTTAACTATATATAATGTCAGATGTATGTTGTATTTTAGATGTACATATCATCAGCAGATGCAAGTTAAATTTTTCTATATATTGTCAGACGTATGTAGTTTTTAACTGTATATATTATTAGATGTATGTTGTATGTATCTATGTATATTGTGAGATGTAGTTTTATTTTAGCTGATACACCCTTTCATATCCAATGAGACGCTATATCGTCAGATGTAGATGTTAGCTACAGATATCAGAGTCTGGAGAGAATGGATGTTGTGTATGTATCGTGAGATCTTCACACCAATCTGTCGTCACTGTATTATTGACTGCCGCTGTTCGTCCTTGTGACGTTAAGGTTGAAGGAGGTTCAAACTGTAGTGTGTAGAGCTCAGCCGCCCAGGTCTGTAATTCCCTGATAACTTGTTTATAAACTGGATCCTCTGATAAATCATTCCTCTCTTCTGGATCATCTGGTTGTAAAGAAAATACGTGAATTAACAAACGTTATATATAAGGATATATGATGCAGCAAACATAATATGGGGGGGGGGGGGTTACGTGGACAAACGAATGAACAAACACAATATATTTCTGGAGATACGAATCAGCAAATTTAACCCTTACAGCGCGGGGATGGACTTTAGACGTCAGAATTTGACGTCTGTAGACGTCAAATTCTGACGTCTAAGGTCGATCCCCTACACTGTAAGAATTTAATGAATGACCCATAACATAGGTATTGAAATGAAACAGAGAGAGCTATCTAAGGCATTTATAATGATTTCAAATTGAAAAAACCCTTTGCTCTCCATGGTTTGTATTAACGTATTTTAGCGCTTTAACCCTTTAACCGCCGGTGTCGCATATATTCGGGTTTTCATTTTTTTAGCACATTAAGTACCACCTTTTAAACATGTGACAAAGATAAAATGTGACATCAATCAGGAATATTTGAAAACAGTTGACCCCCATTTTGTCAAATCTGAATAATTTTTACTCACTTGAAGTTGTGGATCGCGTCAGCGAGACACAACTTCAAGTGGGTGAAAATTCAGATTAAATTTGGCGGTTAAGGGGTTAATGGGAAATATACAATGAAGCACAAATCAACAAATATAATATACAAGGTCACATGAATCAATAAACATAATATACACGGTCACGCAAATAAAAAATATACAAGGGCAAGCGAATCAACAAACATACTGTAATATAACATTTACAATGTAACACAAATCAACAAATATAATATACAAGGTCACATGAATCAATAAACATAATATACACGGTCACGCAAATAAAAAATATACAAGGGCAAGCGAATCAACAAACATACTGTAATATAACATTTACAATGTAACACAAATCAACAAACATACTATACAATGACACGCGAATCAACTAATATAATATACAAGAGCACGCGAATTAACAACCATAGTATACATGCAAGGTCACACGAAAAAACCCCCATAATATACAAGGACACACAAATCAAGAAACATAATATACAAAATCACACGAATCAACAACCGTAATATACAATGTCACACGAATCAAAAATATAATATGTCACCCGAATCAGCAAATATAATATACAAGTACACACGAATCAAGAAATATAACATACCAGGTCACACGAACCACAATATAGACGCAGCGATATCATGTATGCCTTTTGACCCTTATCCTGCTAAATTAATGTATTTAATTTTCAACCACCTGCAGCTGTGTCTCACTACCGCGACCCACAACTTCAAGTGGCTGAAAATTACCCATATTTGTTTAATTTCAGCACAAAAATTTTCAAATCTTGATGTTTCAGACAGTTATTTTATTCCCAATACAGTGGTTTAACCGGCTAATAATACACAATAAAAACGACTATTGTCTTGATTAGCAGGCAAAGGGTTGACTTTCAACCTAATGACATAATGATTCGGGTTGAATGCACAATGTTGGCTTAATGTTGGCCCGGTGTCGTAGACGGTGGACCAGCATTAAGCCAGCAGTGGGTGGACAATGCACCATCTTCTGCTGCTCTACCAGTGGGTCAGTACTAGTTTCGGTAATGCTAAACATACTAACTAAATATAAATCGATTACATTTCATCCAGTTTCACTCTCGATAAATATAATGTTGTAAGTGGTTGGCTCTCTACCGTCACCTTGGATCAGGTCGGTGATTTAAATGACTGTGGATTATCTTCAAATCAGTGCAATGAGTAAATGATTTTTACTGATTTACAATGATACTTTGGATTTTTGTGCTTTTTGCCAGAACCATACGACCGAATCATTTTGATCTTACCATGAGCATTATATAATTATAAACGTGAGAATACGTATGTTTATACTCACCTTTGATATTATACAGTTGAATGAGCCCGGTATCAAAATCCCATATGTTAGACGAGTTAACCCCTATGGTTTCTGATAATAAGGCATGCCTCTCTTGCACAGCGGGCCAGCTCAACGGAGGAGTGTCTAAGGGCAGTCCCATCAGAATTAGCGAGGAGTTCAGATGTGTTATGTCAAACCTCTCCAATCCATAACCATCAGATCCACCTGGGAAACCCCAAATCAGCTTCAGGTCTCCCAGCTTGGTTCTTCTCCTGTGTGAAGAATGATACAGATAATGAAAAAAGTTTTTTCAACACCAACAATAAATTATTCCCGCACCACTTTTCACTTTCTGAAAATATATCTGATATAAACTGATAAAGTATGTGATGGGTGTGGAGCCATTACAAATGAATGAATGGGTTTTTAGGCCACCTTTGTGCACATATCGGCTAAACTGAACCAGGAGAACCTCCTGATGATATACGGCCATTATAAATATTTTAATTCTTTTAGTGCGGGGATCGACTTTGGTCAGAATCTGACGTGAATCTCACGTCTATAGACGGTGCACGCACTGAAACGGTTATTTTTGTCCACCGTCTGTCCATATCTTGGACAACACAGCACTTAGAAATGATCATAGTGTAGGTCACAATCATTATCTATACAGTCGAGCCTTTCTTTTATAGCGAACTCGCTTTAAAGCAAATTCATAGATATAACAAACAAAAAATTTCAGGAACGGATCATCTTCCATAGGATTACATGAACAATTTTATATGTAAAACCTTTTTTTATGTAACCGTAATTATTATTATTATTTGTAATATGATTTACATTATACTTTAATATTAATACTTTGAAAAATAGAGAGACTCAAATTTGATCTCTTGCCATCCGAGCATAGATGTACATGTACATGACCAATCAAGCATTATTAAATACAGTGGAAAGGCCATTCGATCTGAGATGGGACGGGAGTGGCCAAGATCAGATTATTATTTAAAAAAAATTCTGGAGTCTCTGATATTTCGTTATAACCAGGTTCGACTCTACTATGAAATGATATAAAATAGCATGACTATGAAATAATCACGACATGCAACCCAATGAAATGCCCCCCCCCCCCCATTACCTGACTGCCACTTGTACCCCTCCTCCATCCAGGCTTAGAGAGTGAACCACCTCCTTCCTCCTAGAGCTCCATCCTTTGAGAGCCACTCTCCTTACATCTATACCATCGGTTTTATATTCGCCTGTCAAAATAAGGAAGAGGATATATTATTAAAAACTATAAAAATACACGATTTTTTACGATGAGTACAACTAATACTGATAATTATTAAAAATATTATTTAAAAAATATACTTGTTTTGCAAACGAACATGCGCATTTTATCTAAGTGTTTATGCTAGCCATGTACAGGAGTTTTTATTCTTAGTGGGTATATATTACACGAATTTGTACAAAACTAATTATTTTTTCTAGCGCGGTGATCGAATTTAGAATTATGACGTATGATTCTGACGTCTAAAGTCGATCACCGCAAGGAAAGAGTGAAAACATTTTAAAATGACCTTAGACCCATAAAATAGGTATTCAAACGTAGCGAAAAGACCTAGCTAAGACATTTTTAATAATTTCAAAGCAAAAAACCTCTTTGGTCTCCATGGTTTTATAGGAAACATTTCATCGTTGCAATGATTAACCCTTTCAGTTTACCATTGTCATCTTCATTCACTACAAGCCGCGAATTGCTGTCGCAATTCTCGACTTGTAGTGAATAAAGATGCCTTCAAGTGGGTGGAAAAGTTAAGAAAATGGCCATGTATTGGTAAACCAGTTTCATGGAAATTTTCATTCTAAAACCCTCAGTTATGGGGAAATTAGATCTGTTCACAGGGATTTGAAATGATGCTTTAATGCATCGTGAGGGCTTAAGGGGTTAAAAGGGAAATGAGTATGTTTGCTGAAGGACTTACATGGATCACCACCTGCTATAGCCACTAGTGTGGGTAGCCAATCAGAGGCGTGGATCAACCTGAAGCCAGCAAACAATCAGTTAGACAACCACCTACAGAGCCAAAAGCCAGTAACTATTCAACTTTAAGCAGTTACTGCCTATTGGCTTTGTGGAGTAGTATATATTATGCATGGCAGTCCACATCATTCCAGTCTAACAATATATTAATTGAGTCAAACATAAAAAACTGCAACAAAATTTATGTTGCCACAATTCATTTCAGTAAGGTCCCCAGAGCAACATATCAAAAGTGGGTCTAAAAAAATAATTGTTTTGGATAAATTATGGTTTAAACGAGTTAGACATAAATAACTGTCAGCACAATGGACACTTGTGTGTGTTTTTCCTGCTAAGTTAAATTGATTTAAATTTGTTACCACCTGAATTTGTGTCTCGCCACCGCGACCCACAAATTCAAGTGTGTGAACATTACGCATATTTGTTCAGCTTGATATCAAATATTTGCAATTTTTGAAGTTTAAACACCAATTTCATTACGATTAACCCTTTAACCGCCAAATTATTCAATTTGAATTTTCACCCACTTGAAGTTGTGTCTCGCTGACGCGATCCACAACTTCAAGTGAGTGAAAATTATTCAGATTTGACAAAATGGAGGTCAACTCTTTTCAAATCTTGCTAGTTGATGTCACATTTTATCTTTACCATTTTTAAAATGTGGTACTTAATGTGCTAATAAAAAATGAAAACCCGAATATATGCGGCACCGGCGGTTAAAGGGTTAAAGTTTGGACTGCATGAGAAGAAACTTGTCTTGTCAGTAGTTATCTTCAACTTGGATCTTTATCCTGTCATCTTTATCCTGTCATGCCGACACGTGCATTAAACAACTTATCTGGTAATTTGTGATAAGGAAATGTAAATTTAACTTTTATCGGCATTAAAAATAGAGATAATTGCGCTAAGGGGTTTGACAAAAAATCCATAAATTCCAAAAAAAAATAGATTGGCCAGACGCCAAACACACACCTCCCCCATCCAATCTTTTTGGAAAAAACACAAAAAAACACACACAAAAATAAAATCCGAGTTTTCCCCGTATTTTTGGATTTTTTGAGTTCACAAGAGCCCTAAGTGATGTAGTGTATAAGATAAAAAGCAGTGGTTCCGGTACGGAGACCTGTGGAACTCCATATGAAAGTGTAACTTTGTTTGAAGGAGTGTATTTAATTATATCTGGTAAACAAGAAGAAAACCAAATTTGAGCCGGACACGATATTCCATACTAATCTGAAAATCAAAATTGAATATTCTAGTTTATATTTCTTACCCATTGGCAACCGGGCGCTTTTTTGTCTTTCGCACCATTTTTCCCCAAACAAATGTTGGTGATCTGATACCTCCTTCATAGAGACAAGCTTTACCTCCCCTATATGGGGCATTATTACCTGGTCCACTGGCTCCATTCTGTCAAAAATAAAATATATACGATGACATTAAACCTTCTTTATAATATAACATACATACTACGACATGATACCTCCCTCATAAAGACAAGTTTTACTACCCGTATATATGCCGTTATTACCAAGTCCACTGGCTCCATTCTGTCAAAATAACATGTCCTATGACATGTTATATTATAAATGATATTAGGTACACGCTTTCCCTCCATGGTATGGGACATTTTTGCCGGGGCAACTGGTTCCATTTTGTAAATGGAGATAATAGCGCTAAGAGCTTTATCAAGTTGAAGAAAAAAATGAGCATCTTTAATGTACGTCACTCCCAGAATACAATTAGATTTTATTCAAAACTGGTAATAACTTTGTGAACGGCGTCAAACTTCCCAACCATCTGCATTACATACGATGTCATATAAACTTTACGACGATGTTTTATGGTTGGCATGCTATGTACATGGCCATGCAATAACATGGTCATGAAAATAACGGATGCAAATATGTTTACCTTGAACATTTATTTAAAATTCACATAATTAGCGAAATTAATTAGATTACAGAGATTGCCTATATATTATTCCCTAATCAATCTGGAAGCTTGATTTTTGAATGGCTACTTTATAGCAGATTTGCCAAAGATAATTTGTGTATGATAGGGAACCCCCAAACCATCGTTTCTCCAAAGCTTACATAGTTTTCTATTCTGACTCTGAAAGAGATATAATAATGCAATTTTTATATTTAAAAAATATATATACTATTAGCTGCTTTTGGGGTTTTAACATGTTAATTGTATCATGTGGCCTATCCCACTAAAAATCTGAAGATTATGTGACCTTTCTCTCATTCCAATTAGAAAAGTTAAGAAGCTCTACTTTTCCAATGCAAATGAGAGAAAGTTAGGATAATCTTCAAGGGACTCCGTGGGATGACATTAATCTTGGTATTTTGTTGTATATGCAGCGATATATCCCGAAGATCATGATTTCATTTTTTTCAAAATTTGCACATTTGTAAAAACATTTTTGATTAACATTTATAAGAATCCAGATATAACTATTTGTACACATAAAGGGTGGTTGAATGTAAGCACACCATTGGGCCACATGTAGATGCCGTCGGCCCAGTGTTGAACTGACAATCGGTGTTGCAGGCGAGCCCCCCCCCCCCCCAAACACCTCTTTTTCAGACACCAATTAGCGTCGGTGTTATTCATGTGGTTGGTCGGAGAAAGCTGGTATTTCTGGTATAAGTGTTGTATAATGCAATCACCTAGGTTCACGTGACAATATACGACTTAGAAATATAACTAGCTTAGTCCTTTTCAAAGTTTTTAATTTTTTAAATGTTTTTTTTAGTTATTGCCTTTATTATTTAGATGCAATTGTCAAAATGGACATGTCAACAGATGCTGTTCATTTAGGATTTTTACTGGGGTGGGGTCTATGTTATCGACCTTTCAGTTAAACATGCCAAAATAAGGTAGCTACTTTAGCTTATACTGAGTCGAAAAAAGGCAGCAACTGCTCAATTGAAAAGTAAGCAGTTACTGCTTTCTTGGTTTCCCAGTAAAAATAAAACATTTGTATAACATTTATACAACGTCGGCCCAACGCCACGTTGGTCCAACATTGTATAAATAGTATATGTTTACTGGATTTGTACCGCAGTGTATATTGCTTACATCAGACATAAATACTATCAGAGTTCGTTGGTGCTGGTCAGTTCTTCTGAGAGCGTCCACAATCTGTTTTATCCCATCATCTACGTGGGTTATCATGGCTGAAACAACAAAATAGATATAATAATAATAAAACATAGAAATAATAAATAATAATAAATACTAATAAATAAATAAAATAATAAATACACACATGAACATCGACTCTAGAAAATTAGAAAAAATAGAAAAAAATCCTTTTGATTTTCTCTGATTTTTCCCTAGCTTTTCAAGAATGCACAATTCCCTGACTTTCCCCGACTTTTAAGGAAACAAATATGTTCTGACTTTCCCCTGATATCCAAGTCAGTGGCCTTTCTTTTAGAGCTCTGGTGATTGAACAACAACAACAACAACAACAACAACAACAACAACAGCAACAACAACAACAACAACAACAACAATATAATAAAAATGATGAGTTGCTATATAGACACAGTGCACTTCACACACAAATCCCTTGGTTCCTGGACATATTCCGCTATCTGTCATTTAAACTCTCCAGTGAACATATATAGACAGCTCTGCCATCATTTTACCCCGAGAAACTTATGGCACTTGAGTTAAGTGAGGCACATGAGAATAAAGTGCCTCACATAAGGACACAAAATAAAAACAACCAAGTCTCAACATTGAGAGTAGATACATATAATATTCTTCTGCACCAAGCGGGAATTGAACCCGCATTACATAGAGAAAGATGAACGGTCCCTCTATGAACTTTGTATAAAATAACACCAACAGAAGTTCATGATATTTGTCGTTTAATACCAAAATATGTTGACAATATAAATCGTGTTTTGTCTTCATACCAAATCAGGGAATTCCGAAGATATAATAACTTGATCCCATTAACTGGAATTTAAATAAAATGGATTAAAAACGACCATTGTCGTGCTTAGCAGTGCGAGAGATAATGGTATTGATATTCTACCGTGCAAAGCCAAAAGGCAGTATCTGCTTACTTTACAAGTAAGCAGATACTGCCTTTTGGCTTTGCAGAGCAGCATTGCTATTTGTGTTTACTTGCCCAGGTATTCTCGTCTGGCCGTATCCTCCACGTGTGCATACATGTCTATATACTTCTGTGGTGCCTAAAATAACAATCTTTAGTGTGTCAGACTTAATTTGACATGTTAATTTTACATGTACTTCACTTCAGAACTACTACGATTTCGTTTTGATACTTGCAATGTTTTGATGTGTGGTAAAATGACCACATTCGGTCATTATAAATATTTTAATTCTTTCAGTGCTGGGACCGTCTTTAGACGTAGGATCATGAACGTCTAAAGTCGGTCCCCGCGCTGAAAGGGTCAGGCAAGTAATGTTAACATATTTGGTTAATATCAAGGAAACTGCTGAATACATAATAATTTCTTTGGGAATCTGTTCAACTGACTTGAATAGGAATGTGAGGTGCCTGCCATGACAACCAAATGAAAAAAGGGGTACTCTTTCCACTTTCTTTAATAATCTTCACCGTTCTGTTTGTTGTCAGGTCCTGAAAGAAAACTATGAAATATGATTTCACATCCACCCTGAAAATTATTGTGAAGTTTCGTAAGATACTGTAATTGTTGTGAGGTACTGTAACTTTCGTAATATAGGCCTACTGTAGTTATTTTGATGTACTGTGAGCTTGGTAGCATATTGCAAATTGTTGTTGGGTACTTTAAGGCGACTATGTTTTTTTTCTCTGTCTTAGATGAGCGCGCGCATTAGATTTATGCCGCGCATTACCAAAAAACATGTGGTTTTTTTCTGCCCAGCGCGCGCATTAGATTGTTGCCGATTTCCGAAAAAAACCAGGTAATTTTGGGAGATAAAAAAACATTTCGAAAAAACAAGTTTATTTCAGAAGATAAAAAAACATTTTCCCAGCTATGTTTTTATTTTGCTTGTTTTTTACGTCGCTCTCATTAACTTTTTTAAAAATAGGTCAAAAGTGTTTTTTTATTTCGTCGCCCTCATTAACTTTTCTAGAAAGTTGTCAAATGTTTTTTTTGTAATTGTTTTTACCCACAAAATGGGACAAACAACAAACTTTAAGAAATTGTGTAGAATAACCGGGAGATTTTTTAGAATAAATACACAAACAATTGTTGACAGGAAATTCACTCCACATATCTGTAAAAATACACTTAGTGGCTGTATTTCTATTTTTTGCAGGTTTGATTTCATACACTTTCAATTTTATAAACGTACAATTTTATAAACGTACATAGATTTCTTTCTGGACATTTATTAAACATACAGCCCTCGCCCCCCCCCAAAAAAAAATATAATATCTACCTTAACCAAACCACTACATTCATAAAATCAAATATATGAAAATAACTAAGATGTATTTACACGTTCGTGTAAATGAAATATCTACACTATATGTCATCTCCCCCAACAGTTTATGATCACTTACTGTGGAATGATAACCAATGACACTGTCATCTGGTGTTTCGTCGTCAAACCAAGCCAGAGGGGAGCTCGGTTGATTGCCAGATCCTTCAAATAAAGTCACAATAACATAAAATGTTGCAATACGTGTTAAACCTCTCAGCGCGGGGACCGACTTTAGACGTCAGCGTATATATGGACGTTAGATTCTGAAAGCTTCTAGAAATAATTTGATATAATTAAAATATTTATAATGGATGTAGATCAATAACATTGGTATTCAAATGAGTCGGAAAGAGCTAACTATAACATTGATTATGATTTTTTTTTAAAATATATCGTTATAAGGGTTAAAGCGTCTGATGGTTATGAATGGTGGGATTTACCGTGGATGATTTTCGATGAATCCTCGTTTAATTCTAAACCAATTTTCATAAATTCTTGCAAGCACTATTTGCTAGTCTATCATGTACATCGAGGCTAAATGGTAAAATGAGACTGTGTGATAGCAGGGTTGAGTAATTCAACACTTAAAGCGCTGATTTATTTTATATACACCACTTTTAACCCTAAAAGCGCTGATTGTTTTTATGAAAACCGTGGGGAAAAAAGTGTTTTTTTCGATTTGAAATCATAATATCTGTCTTGGTTGGGTCTTTCCGATTCATTTGAATACCTATGAAGTTGATCCCCGCGCTGTAAGGGTCAATTTGAAATCATAAATGTCTTAGTCAGCTCTTTCCGCTTCATTTGAATACATATGTTATGAGTCTACGGCCATTTAAAATATTTTACTCTTGTTGTGCGGGGATCGAATTTAGTCGTCAGAATCTGACGTCCATGGACGTCACAGTCTGAGTTCTAAAGTCGATCCGGTGAAAAATTAAAATATGTATTATGTCTGTAGAACCATAACATATGTATTCAAATGAAGCAGAAAGAGCTAACTAAGACATTTATGATTGAAAATTGAAAAAAAACCTTTGGTCCCCATACATGGTTCGCACAAAAATAATTCAGCGTTGTAAGGGGTCTTGTCAAGGTAAAAAAAAAAATCGAGAAAAATTTCGATTTGCCAAACCCCACCCACCCATCCCCTACCCATGTACAAAAGAAAACACAAAGACACACACAAAAATCCGACTTGGGGCTTGATAACCCCCCCCCCCCACTACCGAGTTTTTCTCGGATTTTTTTTCAATTTTCACTTGACAAAACCCCAAAGGGTTAATGATTTAAAACTAAAAGATTGACATTCAAAATAATAACGAATAAAATATAGCAAACACGAGGCGGTGAAACAATGGTTTAATACTGGGCCAGCGTCGCAGACGATGGCCAACATTAAGCCATCATTATCTCGACGCTCTGTGCTTTCTGTGTAGTTACCATGTTGGTAGTGGTCACTCGTTCCGGATAGCAGTCCGTAATATGTGTCAAATCCACGACGTGTTGGTAAACAGTCCTTCTGACAGAAACCCAGGTGCCATCTACAAGAGATTTTTCGGAAATTCGCAGTAAAATCAAACGAACAATATTTGTAACCAAGATAATACTTTTTGTGTAATCTCCAATGGCCGCTGTTCAAATTATTGTTTAATATATGAATTAACGCTGAATATTCATTTTTTACACCCCTTTGCATTTGACCTTTATAAACAGTCACACTGACAGCCAACATGCTAATACATATTGGCCAGCAAATATCAATCATTGAACAACAACTCTGACAAAAATGACATTTATAATAAACCAAAACATAGAAACATCTACATTGACCAACAGCGGAACCTAGAGCTCAAGCGCTATAAATATGTAAAAAGTACACCCGCTTGCAGTAAACTAAAAAAACTTGAAACTGGTGAAAATTACGTATCTTTATTACACTTCAGAATAAAATGGTCTTTAAATCGAGAATAAAATGTAAAAAAAGCTGAAAAGGCTATTTTTTTCAAACAAGTATTGATTTATATTTTCACTGGAAAATATCAGTGAAACTGTCTTGGGAGAAAACATACACAGTTCACTGGCACGCCACCTGGTGAATGTGCAGAAACTAAAGCACCCTCTCGCTAATTTTGTATATATATTGTATTTTACCTCTGTAAAATAAATATTTTAGTTACCTCGTTCCTCTTCATTTGAATACATATGTATTAAATATTTTAAGTATTTCAGCGCGGGGATCGACATTAGACGTCAGAATCTGACGTCTATAGACGTCAGATTCTGACGTCTAAAGTCGGTCCCCGTACTGAAAGGTTTAATCTAGTTTGTGCTGTGTCTTACTTGCCGACAGCATGAGTCGCGTAACCTCTGTCTTTCAAAGCTTCAGGTAAGATTTTAATGTCTGTAGGAAGACAATGTGGTGCGGAAGAGCTTAATGCGCCAGTCTGAAAAAACCCATATCTTATAAACATAATAAATAATTATCGATTTTCTTCGATTTGTTGGAAATTAACTGAGTTATGAGATTCTATTTTTCTAGGTAAGCCACATGTAAAAAACTAAAGGCACAATGCGATCTATGATTATATTAATTGTAAATAAATATCAGTGAGTGAGTGAGTGAGTGAGTGAGTGAGTGAGTGAGTGAGTGAGTGAGTGAGTGAGTGAGTGAGTGAGTGAGTGAGTGAGTGAGTGAGTGAGTGAGTGAGTGAGTGAGTGAGTGAGTGAGTGAGTGAGTGAGTGAGTGAGTGAGTGAGTGAGTGAGTGAGTGAGTGAGTGAGTGAGTGAGTGAGTGAGTGAGTGAGTGAGTGAGTGAGTGAGTGAGTGAGTGAGTGAGTGAGTGAGTGAGTGAGTGAGTGAGTGAGTGAGTGAGTGAGTGAGTGAGTGAGTGAGTGAGTGAGTGAGTGAGTGAGTGAGTGAGTGAGTGAGTGAGTGAGTGAGTGAGTGAGTGAGTGAGTGAGTGAGTGAGTGAGTGAGTGAGTGAGTGAGTGAGTGAGTGAGTGAGTGAGTGAGTGAGTGAGTGAGTGAGTGAGTGAGTGAGTGAGTGAGTGAGTGAGTGAGTGAGTGAGTGAGTGAGTGAGTGAGTGAGTGAGTGAGTGAGTGAGTGAGTGAGTGAGTGAGTGAGTGAGTGAGTGAGTGAGTGAGTGAGTGAGTGAGTGAGTGAGTGAGTGAGTGAGTGAGTGAGTGAGTGAGTGAGTGAGTGAGTGAGTGAGTGAGTGAGTGAGTGAGTGAGTGAGTGAGTGAGTGAGTGAGTGAGTGAGTGAGTGAGTGAGTGAGTGAGTGAGTGAGTGAGTGAGTGAGTGAGTGAGTGAGTGAGTGAGGGTGGTTGTTCAGATGAGTGGCTAAGTGGGTGAATGAGTGATTGATTAAAATAACGAAGAAATACAACACTCACAATCGTCGTCTTATATTGATATCTTCCACTTAATAGTGACGCACGTGACCTGCAAATAGTACATAATGATGAAACAGCAAAATGAAATATAGAATGATCATAATAATGTATTGAGCTTTGAAATAATAGAGGATAGAGGATACATTAGAGTGCATGCAGTTTATCCACAAGTGAGAGCATTTTGAATCTAAGTGCTCAGATCTGTTAAACCTGGAAATGCTTAGTGGTGCTATTGTATCAGCGGACCTACAATAAAGCCCTATATTGGTGACGTATATGTCGAGCTTAAGCTACATGTGATTGTTTCAAGGTATTTGTGGTGAGGTGTGTTTATTTGATTGGCTTATTATAATGCAGAGATCTGTTGAGTATATATGTATATGTAAATGTATATGATAGTCATATTTACTTACATTGACAGCTTGTTTTGTATTATGTTGGGTTTATATGTGATTATGAATAGCTTGTTTGGATATACTAATATTTTATTGTCTCACATATTCTTTAGACTCTAGGATAAACGGATTGATTAAAAATAATCTTGTGTTAATGACCTACGGTGAACAGCTTGGCTGCACGTATGCTTGTGTTAGTTTTCGTCCCCCGTTCGCCAGCTCGTCAATGGCGGGAGTTATCACCTCTGGATTGTTATATCCCACATCATGATAACCTAAAAATATAAAATAATAAACCCAAGCTCGTGTCCCGAGGAATAGTTTCCTTTTAGTTTTCGCCATTTATAGCTGGAATTGCTAAGGCCAGTTTCAGCTTTAAATGACGAAAAATATTTATATTTGTGAAAAATAAACGTCTCGCACATTGAATCATTTGATAACCTTTCTGCAGAAAGGTTATCAAATGATTCAATGTGGGATACGTCATTATCTGACGACAATAGTTAATCACCGCAATGAAATATTTAATTTACATAATGGCCGTAGACCAGTAAGATGTGTATTCAAATGAAATGAAGCGGAAAGAGCTAAATAAGATATTTATGATGATTTCAAATTTATAAAAAAACTAATTTTGGTCTCCATGGTTTGCATAAAACCGTTTTAGCGCTATGATGGTTAACCCTTTCAAGCCTGAATTTACCATTGTCATCTTCATCTACTACAAGTCGAGAATTGCTGTCGCAATTCTCGACTTGTAGTGGATGAAGATGATTTGATGTGGTTTAAAATTTTTAAAGAAAATTGGTCAACTAGTTCCATGGAAATTTTCGTTCTAAAACCTTTTGTTGTAGGAAAATCAAATCTTTTTTCAGTGATGTAAAATGATGCTGTAATGCATCGTGAGGGCTTAAAGGGTTAATTCGATTGTTCTAAAACGTATTGTTTATCTTAGCTTTATACTTAAAATAGCTCTTTGTAAACTTCGTCCTTGATCTATATAAATAATATGTCCTGTTATTAAGAACATAAGTCGATATCATAACCTACAAAGAAAATAGTAGGTGTGTTGGCGATCACAGCGCCCATTAGAAATAGGGTACACGCCCCTTTACGCTTATACACGATCTACTAATGGTAAGATAAGTTATTCAGTGGCATTTCATTTGGAGCTAGAAGTGCTTAACCCTTTAAGACCCGGTCTCGATTATAACTGTTGTTTTTTTTTACCTTTTTTATTAGCACTTTACATATCAACTTTTCAACATGTTCAAGATAAAAACGTAACATCAATCAGTAAGATTTAAAAATAGTCCACCTTCATTTTTTCAAATCTGAATGATTTTTACTCACTTGAATTTGTGAATCGCATCAGCGAGTCACAACTTAAAGTGGGTGAAAATTAGAGTTGAATAATTTGGCCGTTAAAGGGTTAACCCATGGAGCACTGATGTCGACTACAATAATATATCAGTGTTTTCTATTAGCACCAGCTTATCTGGTTTTGAAAAGCAAAATATCTGCACTCAGATTTTGTCTAGACTAAATTAAAAAACAAATCAAGGTAAATCTAGTCACTTGAAGTTGTAGAGACATAAATTAAAGTGAGTGAAATTGCATTTTTCTAGCTCAGAGCTGGAGTACTTAAAACGTATATGGACGCTTTTATACTATGTAACGTGACAAACAAATATTTAACCCTTTCAGCGCGGGGACCGAGTTTATACGTCACCATCTGACGTCTGTAGACGTCACATTCTGAAGTCTAAAATTGGTCCCCGCACTGAAAGAAGTAAAACATTTCTAATGGCTGTAGACCCATAACATACATGTAGGTATTTATGATGATTTCAAATTGAAAATAACCCTTTAGTCTCCATAGTTGATACATAATGTTTTAGCGTGGTAATACCAAGAGGCCTATCTCAGTGTATGTTAAAACCCTTAAAGCCCTCACGATGCAATAAAGCATCATTTTACATCACTGAAAACAGACCTAATTTTCCTACAACCAAGGGTTTTATGATGAAAATGTTCTTGAAACTGATTTACCAATGCATGACAATTTTCTTTAATTTTTCACCCACTTCAAGTCATCTTTATCCACTACAAGTCGAGAATTGCGACAGCATTTCGCGGCTTGTAGTGGATGAAGATGACAATGGTAAACTCAGGCACGAAAGTGTTTAAGTCTCATTACGCACAAAAGCATTGTTTTGAATTCCTGCACAAAACTGACTGAGTTGTCTATAAACCTGATGTTTTTAGAATGGAAACTTTCACCAAACAGTTTTAGAAATATATGACAATTTCATTAATTTGTCAACCAAGTCGTCTTATCAACTACAAATCGAGAAATGTGACAGCAATTTGCGACTTGTAGTTGTTGGAGACTTCAAGGGTGGATTGAAAGAATTAAACTTTCAATACATTTCAAACCTTCAGATTCACCTTGAGCCTTCAAAGACAATTCGAATATTTTGAAATGAAAAAATCAATTCAAGGAAATAACCTTATATATCACCGATTTTCATTTGCTCGAGTTTAGTGAATTTTCTAAAAAAAATTGTTTTATCTTATGTAATCTGGTACTTTGACCAACGATAAATATATAATATCATGATAGAAAACCTTCATTGTCATTTATTTTAAGAATTACACTGGACAAACATAGTCTGTAAACGATAATTAAATAATATATAGATAAGTAATAAGCACGACAAATAAGTAATAATATTTACCCAGATCATCTACTGTCATGAAGATGATATTAGGTTTCTTGATAACTGAAACACATATAGCAATAGGCTTACGTGATTATAAGAGACACTGAAACACATGTGACAATAGGCTTACATGATTATGACAAGAGAAACAGAAACACATGTCATAATAGGTTTATATAATTATTTTAAGACAATGAGAACATATTTGTAAAACAGACAGTAGTACAATGCTCTAAGAATATTCCACATACGTTCAGCAAGAATTAAAAACACTTCAAATATTGTTTTATAATTCTCTAGCTACAATGCATCACGAACGCTTTAACATGACTAATAATTTCGGAATGTCTACAAGGACGGTCCAGAATGTTTGAGAATGCACTTCGATATCAAAGAATATTCAAAGAAATCACTTTTTGTGCACATGCAGAATAAACTGGGCAATTAGAATAATCTTCTGATGATGGTGAGATAAAAATCAGATGACATTGTCCTCCAGACACAGGATTCGACATTCGCACCCTGACGGTCTTAGGTCGAGCACTCTACCTCTCGGTCACAGACGCTTCCCAGAATATTGAAACTGTACGATTGGACGCAGAAGAAACACTGTTAAGCACGACTTTAATCCTGTTTATCTTAATCCTGTTTATCAGCCGATTTAAATCAATGTGTTTATAAACATCCCGATTTGCAAATGTTTGATATGAAATTAAATAAATATGAGTAACTTTATCCCACTTGAAGTTTTGGGTCGCGGTAGCGAATTGCTCATATTTGTTTAATTTGAGACCAAACATTTACAAATCGTGATGTTTAAGCACTCGTCTCATTCGCAATAACTGTGTTTTAACGGTTAACCCTTTAACCGCCAAATTATTCAATTTGAATTTTCACCCACTTGAAGTTGCGTCTCGCTGACGCGATCCACAACTTCAAGTGAGTGAAAATTATTCAGATTTGACAAAATGGAGGTCAACTCTTTGCAAATCTTGCTGGTTGATGTCACATTTTATCTTTAACATATTTAAAATGTGGTACTTCATGTGCTAATAAAAAAATGAAAACCCGAGTATATGCGGCACCGGCGGTTAAAGGGTTAATAAAACAGATGATAGTCATGCTTGGCGGTCAAAGATGTCAACAGAATATTTGAGTTGAGAAATACTGAAATGAAATAGCGACCTTGAAAATTATTGACATGCGTGTTAGTATTTGAAGTGTGATCTTAACACATTTGTAGTCCATTACGCAGTATACCTACTACTTAAACTGTCCATAGGACCAATTAGAAGATATAATTTGTCAAGGTTGTATCTAAGTACACACATTTTCAATTTCAGAAAAACTGATATGAAATAACGACCTTGAAAACGATTGATATGCGTCTCAGCGTTTGTAGTTTGACCTTTGCACATTTAGAGCCCATTATGGCTGTTGTACATTTACTCAGGCTGTCTATCGCTAATTATAATGTATAATTATTCAAGGTCGTATGTATAGTATTATGATTGATAGTAGTAGTGGTAGTAGTGTTATCATCGTCCGCATAGCAGAAATACCATTCACCAAACAGAGTTTGTTTAATTTGAGCACAAATATTTGCAAATTTTGATATTTAAACAGTCTTTTTATTCCCAATAACAGTGATTTAATCGGCTCATAAAACAGATTTAAAATGACTTTTGTCGTGATTAGCAGGCAAAGGGTTAATTGATTATTCTTTGGCACACGAGATACATCTCTGGTAAAAGCTTCATGCTAATCCATGCTTGAATTATTAAAAATAAAAAAAACCTTTGGTCTCCATGGTTGATACAAACATATTTCAGTGTTGTAAAAGTTAAACCAACGTTGTTTTAACATTTCGTGTTTGTCGTGAACTGTGACACGTTACATATCTGAAATTAAATTCATGAAAACAAAAATGATATAATTCATTACAATGAGGAGGTTCTCAGCTTTACTTTATTACCTTTGGGAGATTCTCTGCTTTACTTTATTACAACAAGAAGGCTCTCAGCTTTACTTTGACATATTATAATTGGGTATAATTCAGTACAATAAGGGGGTTCTCAGCTTTACTTTGACATATTATAATTGGCTATTTTATAAAAGCAGAATATTTTTATTCGTCCTAACTCTTTAACTCTCACAACGCTGAAATATGATACTACAAATCGTGGAAACCAAAGGGTTTTTTCAACGTAAAATCATCATCAATGTCTTAGGTACCTCATTCCGCTACATTTCAATACGTATGTTATGGGTCTATGGCCATTAGAATTGTTTAAATTCTTTCAGCGCGGACAGCGTCTTTATACGTCAGAATCTGACGTCTACAGACGTCATATTCTGACGTATAAAGATGGTCCCCGCGCTGAAAGCGTTAACCGCCTGTCCAGATTGTATTCGCTTTTTACATTTTTTTATCATCACATTACTTATCAGTTTTTTAAACATGTTGACTTTAAAATGTGGCATCAATCAGCAAATTTTAAAAAATTGTTGACTTCCATTTTGTTAAATCTGAATAACTTTCACTCACTTGAAGTTGTGAGTCGCGTTAGCGAAGCACAAATTTAAATGAACCAAAATTATTTTTAAATAACCTGGCTCAAGTGGGGACTGCACAGTAATCCACTCGTCAATGCGAATAAAAATTTACGAAGTGCTGATTAAAAGTGAAGATTAAAAAATCAGAAAATATGGACATTTGAACAAACAATTATATATACTCATGCATTTACCAAGCTTTAATAGTACAGCTTAAATAGGATATATTTAGGATATTTATATATATAGTTTTATAATAGTATTCTTTTGAGAAGTCACCAATATTTTTATATTGTTAGTTGCATATGTGCAACGATCTGCGACAAAAAAGGTACGACAATGAAATGGTCAGTCATAAAATAGATCAAGTTACAAGTACTTCAGTTTAAATTCTTGTTCGGTCAACCTTTGTTGATTTGTACTCATTGAGTACTCAGAGGAAATGATACCCGACCCGTGGGTGATAAATAACACACTGAGGGTGGAATGCGTACGTAGAAGGAACCATCCAAAGAAAGCAAAGTGTTTCTAAACTAAATGTGTCTGTTTTTGCCAAAAACTCGCATTGACTAATTATGACCAAATTACAACTGGTGCAGCGATTACGCCGAAGACCTGTCGCACCGGAGCTGGTATTCATACATGAGCTTGTAGTCAGGTTTCTTCTCTGTCAGTTTGTGAAGATTCAGCATTGTGGAGAGTCTGTATAAGAGGTAGCGTGCTCGGCCTCAAAGCGTCAGGGCTCAAATTTTGAATTCTGTATTTTTAGAGGGGACATCATCATCTGATTCATCTCACTATCTCAAAGAGCTGATACTGGTTCAATTTGGCCAGTATGTGCACAGAAGTGGCGTAAAACCGCATCCATTCCTTTTTTTATTTCTGGATTCGTTTCTTTATTCATTTTCAATTCGTCCATTCATCCTTTTTCCTTTCATTTGTTCATTCGTTCATATTTATTCCATTCATTCATTCAGCGAGTCATTTATTCATTCATTCATTCATTCATTCATTCATTCATTCATTCATTTATTCATTCATTCATTCATTCATTCATTCATTCATTCATTCATTCATTTATTCATTCATTCATTCATTCATTTATTCATTCATTCATTCATTCATTCTTTCATTCATTTATTCATTCGTTCGTTCGTTCATTCATTCATTCATTCATTCATTCATTCATTCATTCATTCATTCATTCATTCATTCATTTATTCATTCATTCATTCATTCAGTCATTCAGTCATTCATTTAATTATTCATCCATGCGTACGTTCGTTTATTCCTTGCTTTCTTTCTTCTTTTATTGCTTCATCAATGCATTCATTCAATCTGCTAATATTCCAGTAAACATACACATTTATACAATGTTGTTTTATAGTTGGCACGTCCGTATGTTACGCTGGCCAGCAATAAACCAGCATTGTATCAACACTTTGTCTTTGCTGAGATATATCGGGGCCGGCATCTCATTACAAAGAGGGACGTGGTGTAATTGTTAGAGCGTGGCGATTTGCAATTTCTGCTACCTGGCAAGCGGGTGCAGGTTTTCAGAGATATATCCCGCTTTAAAGATCTCATTCTTGACATATTGTTTCGATGTTTTAATTCTGAGGTAGGCACTTTACCCTCAGATGCTTCACTTCACTCGGGTTTGAACGAGCTACCCGGTAGGACAGATATGGCAATGTATGCAATAAGTTCAATGCGTCGAAATAGCTGCAGAGAGGACTGTATGCTCTGCGTGGAGTTGAATTTGCACACGAAGTCAGATGATATATCTAAAGACTATAAACCTTCCCCATTACTCATTTTTACATGCTATTGAATGCTATGGGTCAAACGTAGTATTCTGACACTAATTCTATCATAATTTATGTTTATCCATTCCGTCCGCTGTTCTGGTGTCGATTTTCTCACACTTATCATCGTGGTCGCCGCTGGTAGATAGACATAATTTGACAGATGTAGGTGTCGGGTTGATTTATCACACCATTCAGTAACTAAACCCTCACAACACAGTGGTCAACCCCGATATATAAAGCATCGACGACCACTAGATTAGCCTCTCAGACGTTGAACCGATGCTGGATTGACCTTTCAGTGCGGGCACCGACTTTCAACGTCAGAATCTGACGTCTAGAGACGTCCGATTTTGACGTTTAAATGCGATGACGGCAGTGAAAGAATTACATATTTATAATGGCCGTAGACCAATAACATAGGTATACAAATGAAGCTGAAAGAGCTAACTATGAAATTTATAATGATTTCAAATTGAAAAACAGTCTTTGGTGTCTAGGTTTGTATAAAAATATTATTTTGCAGTGTACCGAGTTGTAAGTGATGCTATGCAGCCTAAACGCATCATTATTTACTAGTAGATTAAATTATACAGCATACATTCATCGTTCATTTATTCGCTAATCACTTCACTCATTAATTATTTTATTCAGTGATTCATTAATTCATTAATGTATGATAATAATAATAATTTCAGTATTTATGTGGCGCACATATCCAGCCTAGGGCTGCTGATGGCGCCTTACATCATATAATCAGATTATCCCTGGTCATTGGACCTGTTCAATCATGTAGCAATTAAACTCCCCGGGGAGCATACAGTGATTGCCTAACCTAAGGGCATAAGATCGAGATACAACGATGCCCCAATGTTGAGGCGGAGGCCTAGATAATGCTTAAATCCTTTAACTGCGAAGTTATTTAATTTGAATTTTCGCCCACATGAAGTTGTGCCTCGCTGACGCGATTAACAATTTCGAGAGGGTAGAAAATATTCAGATTGGACAAAATGGAGGTCAACCTTTGTGAAATCTTGCTACACTGTAATTGGTGTCACTTTTTATGCTCAACGTGTTTTAAAGCTGGTATTTAAATGCCGGTGCCGATAATGCTCGTTTTTTTATCATTTTTCTCCGCGCATACCGCATTTAACCCATACAGCGCGGGGAACGACATTAGTCGTCAGAATCTGACGTCTGTAGACGTCAGATTTGTAAATCTTGATTTTCCAATAACAGCGATAATAAAACAGATTAAAAAACGACCATAGTCGTCCTCAGTGCCTTAACCCATACAGCGCGGAAATCGATTTTAGTCGTCAGAATCTGACGTCTGTAGACGTCAGATTCTGACCCAGCAGTCTACCCCAGCAGTGTACGAGTAAAAAAAATTATAATGGCCGTGGACCCATAACATAGGTATTCAAATGAATCAGCAAGAGCTAGCTAAGACATGTATTATGATTTCAAATTGAAGAAGACCCTTCGATCTTCATGGTTTCTGCAAAAAATTGTCAGCGCTTAGGGTTGAGAAACGAAATATTTGTCCCGCGTTCAGGGGTAGTATTGCAGGGAGTCTCGGTGACCTGGAGGTAGGATGCGTGACCTCATAGATTAATTTAACCCTTTCGGCGCCGGACGTCTATAGCCGGCCCCCGCACTGGTAGATTTAAAAAAATATATATAGCGGTCGTAGACTCATAACATATATATTTGAATGAAGCGGAAAGAGCTAACTAAGATATTTATGATGTTTCAAATTGAAAAAACACACTTTGATCTCAATGGTTTATACAAAAAATATTTCAGCGTTGTAAAGGTTTCAACTTGGTTACAACATTTACCCGACAATAAATCGCTTTGCACTGCATGTACCTTCGTGATACCATATATCCCATCTCAATAGCTTATCATTCAGCTTTGAAATCTACGCCCCTTGTCCACCGATTGACATGTTAACCACATACAATGACGTGACATATTAAATGGATCGATTTATAATTACATTTGAGTTATGTTATAATCACACGCGATGTGGTAACGTTAGGTATTTTGAGTTTTTTTGCTCATATTTTGTATATATTTTTCTTGTGTATTTTATTTTCATGAAATATATTTATACAGTAAGGGAGGACGGGGAGAACTGGGACAAGGGAGAACTGGGACACCACTGATAACGTCCGTTGTTTTCAGCCAATCAGCTTCTAGGAAACATTTTTCTGTGGCCCTTAGTTGCCTTCACCACATATCTCTCCAGAATCAAATTGCAAACAACTTTGTTAGTACAGTGACAAAACAAAAAAATTGAGTATAAAAACTTATTTTTCTGCCTTTGTGTAAATGTGTAAAGCCAGTTGAATATGAACAGTACCTCACATTTACTGTGTTTGGGGCATCCTTGCTACCTTCTTCGTTGATATCTATTTTACTATTTTGATTTTTGAGTAAGTGAATAATGTATAGATCTGGTAGGGATGGGGAGAGCTGGGACTATACGTAATGGAATGTTTGGGGAGAACTGGGATATGACGTTCCACTTCTCCCCGTGGGTGTCCAACTTCTCCACATAAGTGTCCAACTTCTTTATATATTGGATATTAATTGTGTAAATGTGTTCATAAACTGTTTGTACCCACCCACATCTGTTTTTAATTCACCTTATTTCTATTATTGCTGGATGTAAAAAGATACGTGAAACTGTCCCACTTTACCCCACCAGCTGTCCCACTTCTCCTTGCTATGTCCCAGTTCTCCACGTTTTAAACTTTTGTTTCGGCAGGTAAAAAAAGTGCTCCCCATTACTTCTCACTAAAATGGTAAATAATATCATGTAAAAATATCCCCAAACTACATGATAGAAATATACAAACTTATAAAAGGAATAACAGTAAAACACAAAGTAGGGTCAAATTACGACAATGAAATGGTGTCACAGTTCTCCTCGTCCTCCCCTATTGGTATGTCGTGCTTGAAACAATATATAATAATTAGCAGCAGCTCATTGAATTTTTTAGAAAAACATATTGTGTTCATGCAATTGCGTACTCTGACATTTGAAGATGTTGCAGTAATGAAAGGAGACGATACATAATTTGGCTTCACTTGGCTTAGTCATTCAGGGACATAATGTTTTTATTAATTCAATGCTTCTTTAACCACAATAGCTCTGATAAACAACATAATTGACTGTGAAAGATAATTTCAATTATATTATTACAAACTAAAGCCATTATATTTCAGTACAAGTCTGGACAGGTCGTACTAACATTTTCCGAGGACGTAGGAATAACGCAGTGAAAATTCACTCATAACCCCATGCGCGTCTAAGTTACGTCTGTGCTACGTCAATCAAGCTGCCACAATGTTAATACGTAGAAACTCTATCAATATTATCAACACCATCGCACATCAATAGAAAATTCAAGTGTTGCGTAAGATCCGATTTATTTGAAAATTTCGAATTATACGAGCATAAATCAGTATGCCTACCATTAGTAAGTCTTATATATCAGATCAGCTCAGCTCTGTAAGGGGGTCGTAGTCAGAGCTTTTTGTTGCTGAAATGTGTGTTTCTATTTTACGTTCATTTAAGCCTTACAACGCTGCAATTTTTTTGTATAACCTATGGAGAAATGATCATAAATATCTTACTTATGTTTTTTTGCTTCATTTGAATACGTATTTTACGGGTCTACGCCCATTATAAATGTTTTAATTCTTTCAGTGCGGTGATCGACTTACGTCACATTTTGACGTCTAAAGACGGTCCCCGCGCTGAAAGGGTCAGCCGTCGGGTCCTGCTTATATTCGTTTTAAAATTACATTTTTCATTAGCACATTACATGTCAGCTTTTAAACATGTTAAAGTTAAAACATGACATCAATCAGTAAGATTTCAAAATAGTTGACCTTCGTTTTGCCAAATCTGAATTTTTTTAACCCACTTGAAGTAGTTGTAAATCGCGTTAGCGAGACACAACTTAAAGTGGGTAAAAATTCCAATTGATAAAATTGGCGGTTAAAGGGTTAAAGCTCACATAGGTATTCAAATGAAGCGGAAAGAGCTGATTAAGACATTTATGATGATTTCAAGTTGAGAAAAACCTTTGGTCTCTTGGTTTCTATAAAAATATGTCTGCGCTTCAACGGTTAATGTCGGAGATTTAATTTTCACCCACTTGAAGTTGTGGGTCGCGGTAGCGAGACACAACTTCAAGTGGGTAAAAATTTGCAGTCCAACATTAGAAAAACATTAGTTCAACATCTCATGTTTGCTGGAGCTCCAGGGTAAAAGTGAAATTATAGCCAACGATTTAATTTCATCAAGCGTGGCACATAATTTGTTCCCGGTCAATTATAGTTAAACACGTTACTATCATAGGGAAGTGGAACTACTCGACCATAAGTCTAGTCATCAAGTCAATTGTCTTTTGTACAATAAAGCATTGGCATAAACCCAACATTGGATCAATGTCTCGTGTTTGTAAGAGCCCCAAGTGTAATTATAGTAAAATTGAATTCATCATGCGTGGTACATAATTCGTTTACGGTCAATTATAGTTAAACAGGTTACCATCTGATCATAGTTAAACAGAACTACTCGACCATAAGACTAGTCAACTAGTCGATTGTCTTTTCGTGATCAATAAAGGCAAAGGTAAACAGTTTATACCCAGCAAACACGAAACGTTGAGCCAATGTTGGGTTATTGCTGAGCCAGCATTAACCAAAAATTCGTTGTAGCTACAGGTACAAAGTGTAATTATAGCCAAAGATTGCAGTCATCAAGAGTGACACATAATTCGTTCACGGTAAATTGATTGACGGTCAATCAATTAAACAGCTTAAAGGTGACCTATCACCCCTTATATGGTATGAATAATTATATCCTTATATGGGGTGATTGGCTATCATGTGACCCTCTCAGAGGGTCACATGATAGCCGATCACCCCATATAAGGAAACACTTGTGCCCCATCGTGTGGCAACTTTGATTTACTTGTCACAAATTTATTCATACTATATAAGGGGTGATAGATCACCTTTAGGATCGTTGTGAAATGGAACTACTCGACCATAAGACTAGTCAACTAGACGATTGTGTTTTGCTCGATACAGCAATCGGAAATAGTTTATACCCAGCCACTGAGGGGAAGTAATGTGGTTTGATTTATAAATTAATTAATTTTACACGTTTGCTAGGGTACACAGCAATGATCGGGAAGTACACGATGTACAGGAATATCAGTCCAAGTCACGTATCCTACCCCCGACCAATCGAAGAGTGGTTCAGCCTGTCACATGACGAGATTGACCAATCACCGCTATCATTCAGTTGTTATTTAAATTAGGGGGTAGAATACGAGACTTGAGACGACATATCTCTATACTTTCCGATCAAACCACAATACTCACCCCCCCCCCCCCCCCACTGGCAGAACTATCAATCGACTGTGCTGTGTGCTCGTGGGAAATGTTCATTCATGTGCAATTTCAACTCCCCAGGAACCATGCAGATGCTAAATTTGTTACACTGCTACGGATCTGTTTGTACAAACTGCCATTATGACCTACCAAGTACCCATTAACACCTGGGTGAAGTGAAGTATAACAACGAGCCTTAGCTTTTCAATCAGCTAGTAATTGCAATTTTTACTCAATCACAACTTTAAATGCCAGAGCTGTTTTTGTATTAGCACATGTGCTACTTGTAAATTACAATATATCTGTTTATACCAAATGCGATATAATATATGGATTTCTTGGTCATAATAGTATGCAGTCACCTAAGGTCTGTTGTTGTTATGCTCAACACAAAGAAAACAAACGTTTGGTCTCACATAAAAAAAATATGACAAATGTTCACCCACTGTTGTGGGTCGAGGTAGCTAGGGAGAACATTAATTGGGTGAAAAATTAAATGAGATAACTTAGGCCCTGTTCGACTCAAAGCCATCTTAAACCGGTTTACTAATCCAGAGGTTTTGATTCTCACCAGATGTAGAACCGGCTTGACCAAACCATAAAACCTGGTCATTGGATCTTGAACCGGTTTGCCAAGCCATACGTTTCTTTGGCGCTAACTGTTTTTAGATTGGCTGTAAATTCGGATCTGGAATTGGATTGCCAAACCACATAGTTTATTTGGTACAAACTATTTCTAGATTGGCGGCAAATGTGCTGCTATTAATTCACGGCGTTCGTGTCGGGCGTACAAACCGGATCAAACCGGATCACTGAACTATTTTGTGATCGGTGCGAATCAAACAGGGCTTTAGAAGGGCTAATGCAGTGGCTTTGAACAGAAGTATTGTCGCATCTGTACAATAAGTGGTCGTGTGATTTTTAATTTCCCCAAAACATATCATTCGTGAAATCACGATTTGAAATGTAGTGGAGGTGAACTCTTTTAGTGTGGGGACCGACATTAGACGCCAGAATCTGACCTATAAAGTCATTCCCCACACTGAAAAATGTAAATATTTATAATGGCGTATTTAGTTGTTATTTATATTAGGGGATAGAATACAATTCCTATGCATTAATTGATTTGCATAGATGTTTGTAAATAATATGTGAGATTTGTGTACTAGCAGACACTTAAGAAAACAATATGAATATTTACTTACATAAAATGTGTTCATATTTCTGCATAATTACAATGAATATGTATATATCCTTAATAATACCAACTAGCAGCTATCCACTATATCCAACCTTTAAATTTTAAATGCTTTAAAAATATTTCAAAAAATATTTTAAATACTTTTTAAAGTTAAGCATTACCGGTGTTTGATCAAGTCATACGTAGGCTGCATTCATGAAATATATATCTTCACTGTAATTAACTACCAGCATATTTCTGTCAAGTTGTCACATCATTTATTGACCTCCTGACCTCATTCTCGTTTGAAGTGTGGACGGCAACACACTGGGCGATCAGATGCAGTATTAACCTTTACAGTACTGGAATATTGTGGTAAATACCATGGAAACTAAAGTGTTGCTTACTTCAAAAACGTTCCCCGCGATGAAAGGGTTTACTCTTCCTTTACCAATTGTGCATTTATGTAAAGTCCACATGTGTACATGAATTAATTGCAATGGAGATATTTCATTGCATGCGTGGTTGAAAATCTCCAACCAGAATGGTCACTGACATGGACGCAATGTTTTGTTTTGTGCCCAGCCTGACCACTGGCCCTGTGACTACATATTACGTTCAGGCTATATTGTGATATATTGGGTTACATCAGGGGTCCTCCTTAATAAGAAGTCGGCTTCTGTGGGTAGTTTTATCAGGGGGAAGTCGGTAAAGGAAGTGTTCAACCTTATAATACTGGAATATATATTTTGATCCCTTTTATGAATAACAACGGGTGGCTCAATCTGTTCGGTTTTGGATAGAAACAAAGACTTGCAGAATTTGCATGCCGGCCTTCCCGATATTTGTCAACTAGGTTGTGCATATACATTGCTCTTTGCAGTGTCTATGTATACCACTTCAAGTTGAGACATATCGCACATAGCCTAAGTGCAGGTGGATATCGTACCTTTCAGATTTATGTTCACGTGTATATTATACGTTTCACATTGTCACTTTTACGACCGATGCTGTTAATTAAATAGATTTATTTGTCAACACCGTCTTGCAAAGCCAAACAGCAATAACTGCTTACTTTTCAAGTAAGAAGTTACTTCTGTTGGCTTTTTCATTGTCAAGCTCTTTAAGATGTTTTGTTACACTTGAATGTTACCATCAGATAACATGTTAACATTGGTGATGGAAATGATGAAATGTTAACTATTCTATTCCACGTGATCTACTTTGAACTTTCATCTTAAGTTAGTATATTATTCAGTGTGTTTTCAACCCTTACAACGATGACATATTTTTTACATAAACCATGGAGACCAAACGTTTTTTTTAATTTGAAATGATAATAACTGTCTTATTAGCTTATTCCGCTTCATTTGAACACATATGTCATGTCTACGGCCATAATAAATTGTGTAATTCTTCCAGTGCGGGAACATTCTTAGACGTCAGAATCTGACGTCTATGGACGTCAGATTCTGCCGTATAAAGACGATCCCTGCGCCGAAAATGTCAGGATATATGCCATTTCTGCAGTATCACATGAATTGCATATCTAGCTAGACGATTGAGATTTATATAGATAAATAGCATAATTGTATGTACCTTTTTGATTTACAGTTTAATAGACCATGATTGAGATAATCATTAGGTTTAAAAGATAACACGTAATTAGTGATAACAATCCAAAATCTCGGCAGAGATTTGGGGTGAATAATTCTCAATGTGCCACATGAATGGTGCAATGATTGGCTATATGCTCGCGTGTGCAGAGGATGGCTTTTGTGCGCAATGGGTGGTTCTGAGTGTATGGGTGGGAACTTGTTGTAAATAAGTAGGTTAAATTACTTGCACCTTATATGTTAACCTTTAAAGGGCCAAATTTAGTTATTTAAATCTTCACTCACTTGAAGTTATGTCTGGCTACCGCGACCCACAACTTCAAGTGGGTAAAATTACTCATATTTGTCTAATTTGAGACCAAACTTTTACAAATCTTGATGTTGAAACATTTATCTCATTCCCAATAATATTCATTTGATCGGCTAATACAACAAATTAAAAACGTCTATAATAGTGATCAGCACTTAAAGTGTTACCCGTGTCGTACGGTTTTAGAGCTAGTTCAACCTTTTCAGTGCGGGAACCAACTTTAGACGTCAGAATATGGTATCAATAGACGTTATATTCTTACGTCTAGAGTCGATCACCGCACTGAAAGAATAGCATATTTATAATGGCAGTAGACCCATAACACAATGAAGCGGAAAGAGCTAACTGAGACATTTATGATGATTTCAAATTGAACAAAAATCCTTTGGTCTCCAGGGTTTATATAAAAATATTTCAGCGCTTTGTGGGGTAAAATGACACTTGAATTGTAGATATACCCCGGTAGTGTGTGAAAAATTCTCAATTCATAAAGTATTGAATGTGAGAGATGTATTACGTTCGATCAATACAAATAATTTTCATTCATTTTTAGCTGGAAATGTGTTAGCAATTCCAGCTAAAAATGAATGAGAAATTGTAAAGGAAAAGTCTACCACGACAAGGGTTAAACTCCAGCACGACAAGGGTTAAGCTAAGTATAACAAGTATTAACAAAATCGTGTTACTACGCCAACAACAAACCATGAATGCGTCATTGTGCGTATTTTATTCCCACGACAGTGTCATTCATTGTGAATTAGAATTCCTCGTGATCCGTCAATAGGGTTATGAATCAGACCTCCTGAGCTCGCAGAACGCTTCACTAAGCAAGGTAATGGATCATTATCATGATATGACAGTGAGAGTGATATTGTACACAATATGACAGGTTTCTTGTCACAGCACGTTGTGAGAGTCTGGAAGATTTTCTGATCAACCCCGAGTTATGCTTGGTACACATTTCAGGGTTTCCGTTAGTAATGTTTGAGTGAGAGAGGTCCAAATGGGGTGCATGGGTGATCTTAGGGTCCTGCCCCAGGAAAAGTGTTAAATTTTGGTGCTTGAAATGGCTTATTTTAACTGAAATTATTCTACCGGAAATAACAGCAAAATATGGATTGTTACTGAGTAGGGGGGATTTCTAAGCCCCTCATACCCCCTCGGAATTTATGCTCACAGATAATACCGCATCATAATGACCACAGTCCTAGGATCCCGTGTTCAATGACCTGTTGTTTGGCAGAAAATATGACGACAAAACACATCAAAAATTTTTGTCGTTGGCCAAATGTCGTAATAACCCAGCGATAAGTAATATAATTTATATTAAAAATTACTGATAAATCATAAAAAAAAATAAGGTGCTCAATTTGAGACAAAACATTTGCAAATCTTGACGTTTAAACACACATTTCTGTCCCTATAACAATGATTTGATCGACTAATAAAACCGATTAAAATTATAATAGTCGTGATCAACGATGAAAGGGTTAATGCTAGGCCAGAATCGCAAACGATGGGTGGGATCGAACCGAGATTTTGTGGAGATCTCGTGTTAGGTGGGACTGCTAAGCCATGTCGCCTCCCGTAAAGTTTTTGTCAAAATTTCTGAGGTGCATTTGGGTCCGAGAAATGTCGAGCGGCATCCCCAGTGCAATGCAGCTGCACTCTGAAACTGCTTAGAAATTCTTACAGTTTTCGAATCTGAGAATAGCGTGTGTTCGCAGTGCAATGCAATTATTTGCGGACCATAAGAAATGTCGCAGATTAATAGATTGCCTGACTTGACACATAGTCTAATTGTTATTATCACACCATAGCTGTTAACCCTTTGCCCACTAAGTCATCTTTTTTCAATTTACAACCCACTTGAAGTTGTGTCTCGCTAGCGCGATCCACAACTTCAAGTGGGTGAAAATTAGTCATATTTGTTAACTTTGGGACCTCAAAAATGCAAATGTTGACATTTAAACACTCATTTTATTCCCAATAACAGTGATTTACCCTGCTAATAAGACAGATGAAAAAGTATTATTGGCGTGTTTAAAGGGTTAGAACACTAACATCCACAACACGCATATTTGCTTAATTTGATACCAATCATCTGCAAATCTTGACACATATTTTATTTTCAATATCAGTGATGAGATCGGCTGATAAAGCGGATAAAAAACGATTTAGATCTTAATTAGCGATGAACCGGTTATAACTTCTACATACACTAGCCTAGTAAACCAAGGTTATTCATCAGATTGCACGTAAATTCACATGAATTCGTTCTTAAAGACCTTGAATCACGGTAAGTATCAGTGGTATGTTAATGTACGTGACAGGGGCTCATTACATGCTTAGCCCGAGAAATATCATGTCTATGAAATATCCTATATCTACCAGCTCAATGCTTGTCACGATGCGGAGCAAGTTTGTCTGGAATGGTGCATTCCTGAACATCAGTCATGGTCTGCTGATATGCATAATAACAGCAAGTGCGTAGTCTACAGGATGTATAAAGTGAATTTAACCTTCGAAAATTACCTAACTGAACTTTCTGATTACCTCAGATTTTCCTATTTAAGGTTTAGATGCCGAAATAACAACTTTCCTGTGGAAAGAGGTGCTAGGGAAAACATTCCAAGAATACTCCGAATATGTACATTTTGCAACGATGGAAGTATAGGAGATGAATTCCACTACCTACTGCAATGTAAAAACTTTCTTAAAAACAGGTTATTGTATCTGAAATGCCGTTCATTTATTAATCCATCAACGCTTACCTTTAAACAAATTATGAATCCAACTAGTTCTTTACTACCACTCTGCAAATTTATTAATGTTATTATAAAAAATGTTTTATAAATATATGTATGATTTCATAGTGTATATATGATAGGTTTTAAAATGTTCAAAAACTGTTGCAATATATTTATAGAAATTAAGTTAAAATTTGAAGCAATAATGTATATGTATATCGTCGGAAACATCCCTGGCAATTACGCATGTTCTGTTTGAACCAACGTAATAAATTTGTCTTGTCTTGTCATACGCAACACTAATTATTACATAAATCTTTTGAAATCATGTTTTAATAATAAAAAGTGAGCCTGTCCAACGGTGGAGGATTGTTCAAAATCAAAGTTAGCTTTCCATTGATTACTCAGTCAATTCTCAAGAGACTCTTATGAAATTTTGTAAACGGTACTTTTTTCTAGTCATTCGTAAAAAAAGTTGTGTAGCTCAAAATTTAGACTGTTTGACATGTAATGCATTATGGCGCTCGTCTATAAACCCATCGCCTTCATTCTGGTTTATTAACAACTGGCTAGATAATAATGATTGCATTTTTTAGCGAAAATCGCTTGAAAATTGACTAAGTAATCAGCGAGAAACTGGATTTCCCTCAGTACTTAACTGAGCCCCAAAATACAGAATCCGCTGTCGGCAAATAAATGCACTAATGAAGCATAATATAATGAATGATGTATTGTTAACTACCTACACGCAAGGTGATGACTTTACCATCTGAAGAACCGTGTCACATGGAGATCACACATGGCTTAAATTGAAAAAAATAGACACTTTATGATAAGCTTTCATGTCATCTCTAAAACGCTGAGCACGACGGACTATAACAGTTTTCAATCCATTTTATTAGCCGAGTGTTTAATCATCGAGATTTGTAAATATTGTCTCTCCATTTAAATAAATATGGGTATTTTTATCCACTTTCAGTTGTGCGCGACGGTAGACCCAGCTCGCAAAAAATAGACTTATTTAATTTAGCGCTTCAAGTCGTTTTTCTTTGCCTTTAGGCGGCAATTTACTCAAGGCAAAAGAGATATAGTATTTATTTATTTATTTGTCCAACCTCAACAGATGGAGACAGTATACATAAATAGTAGGCTTACGTGGAATGACATGTACACGGTTAAATCAATTGCAACATAAATAAATTACCGGTCAAAAACATGGATACGTTAAAAACATAAAATACTGATTACTGTTGATTAATATCTTGTAAGTAAACGTAACAGTTAATGGGACACAGATTCCCTAGATTGGATTGTCAGTTCCATCAAATATATAAACTTCACCTTTGATGCCCACACAAACTCTATTACATTTCTAGTCCTGAGATAATCAGTTGTCAACGCCCCTCTGTCACAGTCTGACTTAACCTTTTCACTACCATACATGACGGAAATTTCCGTCGTCATTCGTCAATGAACGTAACCATAAAATGACACAAATTTTCGTCAAATATATACCACATTTATGTATTTTTCGTCATTTGAAGCTGGAAATTGCGTTAGCAATTCCAGCTTCAAATGACGAAAAATAGAACTCCTACACCAGTATATCTGGATCCTGGCATGAACTCCGGCCTGGAAGTCAAAGGGTTAATGACTTGTGAAATATCTCACTTAAGTCAGTTCTGAGTATCTTCTCCATATATACGGTTATTCTATCACCGCAATTCACTTACCATTATGGTCACTTACAAACGCCCTGCTGTCAACGGCAGAGACAATTAAACACCATTAAAGCGCAAAATTAAATAATTTGAATTTTCACCCACTTGAAGCTGTGTCTTGCTACCGCGACCCACAACTTCAAGTGGTTGAAAATTACTAATGTATGTTTAAATTATTTATTGAAATTTCAGGACATACACTATCTCCGCTCTACACTTATCATTATGGTCACTTACAAACCCCCTACTGTCAGCGGCAGAGACAAATCAACACATTTAACCCTTTCAGCGCGGGGACCGACTTTAATGATTTCAAATTGAAAAAACTCCTGTTAGAAAATGTATATCCGCACCAGAAGTCGGCCCAGAATTGTCACTTCTTCTATACCCGGATTCAGTTTAATCAGAGTGAATAAATTTTGCTGATTTTCCTGTCAATTCTCAACCAATTTTCATAAAATTTTACAGACACTATTTCCGAATGATGCGGCGACTACCCAGAAACTTTCATTAAACAATATTGCATATTTTAAAAGTTTTTATAAGTATCATCATAGATTATATGGTTTTTCTATGATGACTTAATCAATGTATTTTAGCTAAAAATATTAGTAATATTAGTTGGGAAAATATGTTATATAGAGTAAATATTATATTTACACAGACTTGTTTTGTGTTTGCATATTTAACCCTTTCAAGCCTGAATTTAGCAATGGTGTCATCTTCATCCACTAATAGCCGCGAATTGCTGTCGCAATTCTCGACTTGTAGTGGATTAAGATCACTTGAAGTGAGTGGCAAATGAAGAAAATATATTGTTATTATTGAACAGTTTCATAAAAATTGTAGTTCTAATCCCCTAGGTTTTATGAAATTAAGTCATTATTCAGAGAGGTAAAATGATGCTTTGCTGTATTGTGAGGGTTTAGAGGGTTATATAAATTATTTTATTCACTTATAAGTAAAGCATGTAAATAAACTAGATCTGCATGTTTACGAAAAAGAGAGTATCATTTTAATTACGTAAACGTGTAAATTTATACACAAAAACTCACAATTATTTAAAAGATATGCGAGGCATGTACACAAATGTAGCGAAAATAAAATAGATGTGATTTGATTTGACCTTACCTTTCTTTCCTTGGCTCGTGTTGAGTAGAGTTAGTGACAACACAAGAGGTATCCATGCTTTCATCTTTACCATATTGTCTATCAAATGCGTCCTTCTCCCTTTGACTGTGGTATAAGAGACTGACGAATGACACAAAAGTTAACTATGTAAACCCAAGGAGGTCTATACTGCTCTGCAAACTCAAAAGCCAATATGTGCCCCCTTTACAAGTAAGCAGATACTACCTTTTCGACTTTGCTCTAGTATTGATTTCCTTTATAAACACGCAATTATGCAGGTCAGTATTTTCCAGGCGTGTCGTAATATTATAATCGTAGCAGAACGCGAAGGTGCTTGTCGATTCAACAGTTAAGGTGCGAAGAGTGTGAACTTTCAAAATTTATCGCCCCCTTTTCAATAATAACTCAGATGCGAAGATGCTGAGATAAGAATGTGATGCCAAACGCGTGATGTCAAAATACTATACATCTGTACCCATTATATTATGTCCACACAAGCGCGTTTTTGTCGCAAGAAGTGTTTCTTTCTGAAAAGTGGTTGTTTATATATATCTCCTGTTTCAATATATAATATCCTTCTATGTGAGTTTCCGTGTGTCAGGGCTTGCGTGTTGATAGTCGTGCAATCCAAGCTGGCATATCCCCAATGAATTCGAATGTGTAAGCTTTAGTCTTATCAGGGTTTTCACATACTTGGTCCACTCTCTTTATTTATGTAGTGTCTGTTCCACCTTGACCCTTGTCCTGCTACAACCGTGTATATACTGTTTCAAGCAGATTTTTAACCAAATACTAGGCACGTCACGGAAACGGATAATATAGCTTGCGGTAGATGCTCAGCTAGTCAAATAATTCAATTTGGAAGATATTTATTTTTAGAAGAATAGAACTATTTTCATCATTTGAAGCTGGAAATTGCGTTAGCAATTCCAGCTTCAAATGAATGAAAAATGAATTAGTAACAATTCAGCAGGACAAGGGTTAACAATTACCTTGAGGGGGGGGGGGGGTGTAAACTCATACTCATAACTTATCTTGCCATTAGTAGATCGTGTATAAGCGTAAAGGGGCGTGTACCCTATTTCT
Organism: Flabesymbios commensalis; assembly: GCA_964017125.1. NCBI lineage: Eukaryota > Metazoa > Annelida > Polychaeta > Terebellida > Flabelligeridae > Flabesymbios > Flabesymbios commensalis. The sequence goes on along the minus strand of OZ024918.1, from coordinate 8,151,081 downwards.
AATGAGCGCTGTGACCACCAACACACGAGGAGGGGGGAGGGGGGTGGGGTCACCGTCAACAAACTATTTTCTTTGTAAGTTATAATATCGACTTATGTTCTTAATAACAGGACATATTATATATATAGATCAAGGACGAAGTTGACAAAGAGCTGTATTAAGTATAAAGCTAAGATAAACAATACGTTTTATTTGAATCAACCCTTTGGCCGCTAAGCACGACGAAAATCGTTTTTAACCCTTTCAAGCCTGAGTTTACCATTGTCATCTTCATCCACTATAAGCCGCGAATTGCTGCCGCAATTCTCGACTTGTAGTGGATGAAGATGAATTGGTGTGGTTTAAAAATTAAAGAAAATTGCCATGTATTGGCAAGTCAGTTTCATGGAAATTTTCGTTCTAAAACTCTTGGTTATAAGAAAATTAAGTATCTTTTCGGGGATTTAAAATGATGTTTTAATGCATCGTGAGGGCTTAAAGGGTTAATCTGATTTATTAGCAGGTTGAATCACAGTTGTTGAAAATACAAAGAGTGTTTGAACATCAGGATAAGCTCATTTTTGTCTCAGATTATTTTTTCTCCAACTGACGTTGTGGGTCGCGGTAGCGAGACACATCTTCAAGTGTGTGAAAATTTAAAATACTTTGGCGAGTGAACGGTGGAAGTTGTTATTTACTTAGGGGTCTTGTCAAGTTAAAATAAATCTTAAAACTCGGATTGGTCGGAGCCGAACCACCACCATTTTTTATATATTTTTCTGAAACATTTAGATACATGAAAACAACACATAAAACACAAAATAAAACACAAAATAAAAATAAACAAATCCGAGTTGGGGCTTGATTTTTTTCTTGCCTTGACAAAAGCCCTTATCAGGCGTTAATTCACCGTTTACAATTTAACCTTCTCAGTTTGGGGATTGACGCGGAGATCAAATTCTGACGTCCATAGTCGGTTTCCGCACTGAAAAAGTTAAAGTGCGTAAGAAAGACGATCAAAATTTAAATTTTAATTTTAATCATGTTATGTTTTGTTGATGCCCTTTTGTAAAATGAATCAAACATAGGCTTAATACAAATAAACATGAAAAACAAAGGGGACAGTTTGCGAAGGTGTAATGTGGTATTACGACGTTTTCCACTGATAAAAATATTTAGACGATTATCATTTCTTTGGAGGTTCTATTACACAGGGCCCACAACCGCACATGTTTACTCAGGACGATGTAGCTACTTTAGACTGAACTAGAAAGCGCGTAAATAAACAGAGGTGCCAAGTTTGTGAAGACCTAAATAAATTAATTAATGTGACCTGCCACGCGAAAAGGGCTATTAGCTCCAAATTTTCAAAAAAGATTTATTCAGTTGATTCGATGGCCGTGTCCCTCCTGTTTCATTAAATGAAATAATTTTTGAAAAATCGTTATTACTTTTTGTTTTATACGATTTTTAATATTTTAAATTTAGTTATGAAATCATAAAAAATAATTTTAAATGACGTTATAATTAATTTAAATAAAGCCGCGGAGAGGTACCTTATCGCGTGGCGGGTCACCAGGCTTGTCATATATAAAGTGTATTATTCACCCAGTAGATTATGTGCCAGTTTGGATGATAGTGACCTAGAACACGCGAGCGTAACACGGGTGTGTGTAAACTCATATAAGTATATCGTGTGTAAACAATAGGGGGTCCCCCCCCCCCCTTAGACCTTGAGCTGTATGTTTAGAAATGCTCGCACCTACAGACAGCAAATACCATCAATCATAACTCCCAGTGTCCCCCAGTGTCTATCGAGAGGAAAGTCTGGATGATCCTTGGAAAAAAAGTCTTCATAAATGTACAGCACAGGTGATAATAAGCTGCGCAAACTTTATGATAGTTTTGTTGCAAAGTGACAACAGACAGCCTAATGACAGCTTGAAATGACAATAAAACACGTAATTTAATATATAGCGAGCAGTGGCGGACAACATGTTGTTCATTTTCAACCAATTTTACCCTTAATAACCCTCCAACCACCGGGACCGATTATATATTTTTTACATTTATATATTTTTTACATTTTTTATTAGCACATGGCTTTGCAGCCTTTAAACATGTTGAAGATAAAACGTGACATCAACCAGTAAGCTTTAAAAATAGTTTACCTCCATTTTGTCAAATCTTAATAATTTTCACTCACTTGAAGTTGTGGGTCGCGTCAGCGAGACACAACTTCAAGTGGGTGAAAATTGCAATTGTATGATTTGTCGGTTAGGGGGCTGAAATATTTGTATATAAACCTATAGACCAAAGGGTTTTTTTCTCAATTTAAAATCATCATTAATGTCTTAGTTAGCTCTTTACGCTTCATTTGAATACCTATGTTATGGGTCCAACTCCTTTTTAAACGTTTTAGTTATTTGAGGGCGGCGATCGACTTTAAACATACGTCAGATTTTGACGTCTAAAGTCGGTTCCAGCGCTGAAATAGTTAATTGTATAGAACCTGCTATTTGTTAATGCAGCGATGTAAGACTCTGCAAGACTCTGTAAGACTACTGCATTCAATAATGACCTTGACAGAGAAGCAGCGTCCTTGACCGCAGACCCCGCGGCGCGGAAGTTAAAACCTGTAGAGTGGAGCCAGTGTCAACATTAGTGTAAGTGTCAGCTCATTCAAGTCACCATGCTCATGAGGCCAGCCAGGCCCAGGAATGTGAGGGAATGTACGAACGAACGAACGAACGAACGAACGAACGAACGAACGAACGAACGAACGAACGAACGAACGAACGAACGAACGAACGAACGAACGAACGAACGAACGAACGAACGAACGAACGAATAAATGAATGAATGAATGAATGAATGAATGAATAAATGAATGAATGAATGAATGAATGAATGAATGAATGAATGAATGAATGAATGAATGAATGAATGAATGAATGAATGAGATTACTGAACGAATGAATAAAATAATAAACGAGTGAAAATTGATCCCTGGGGATATAATGCCGAACACACTATCTCTCCGTCACAAATGCTCCCGGCAATACTGTATATATAAGGATGGGGAAAAAAATCTTTAAATAAACATAATAATGAAGACCTCAACATAGACCATTGGTCGGATATTGTGATCCAGTGTAGGGGACTGGATCCGGCTCCTACATGAGAGGTATGTAGCTTCACCCACCACACCAGGGTATCGATCAGCTGATCACCTTTATCATGAGGTTTCTGCTGGTTCAGTGTAGCCTGCATGTTCATAAAAGTGGCCTTAAGCACTGCTCATTCATTCATTGATTCCGTCAGCAGATATGTATGACAGACTAATGATTTAGACATTGAAAAGATAGTGATTTTCACACCAGGCGACTAATCATCTGTCAGATCTTAAGTGCTGTAGTTTGGGACCCAGCTGCTATTCTATTATAAACAACTGTCAGTATAATTGATAGTTTACAGCGATTCTAGCCCTGCCTTGATAGGTTCAGTTAGCGCTTAGAACATTAAAAACTTAGGCCACTTTAAAGGTGATCTATCACCCCTTATATGGCATGAATAATTATGTCCTTATATGGGGTGATTGGCTATCATATGACCCTCTCAGAGGGTCATATGATAGCCAATCACCCCATATAAGGACATAATTACTTCACAACTTAAAGTGGTGTAGAACCAAACGTATAATGTAACTGCATGGTTACATAATCCATGTGCTTACATTATACGGCTCTACAGTACCTAAAAAAATGGATTGATCTGTAAATTGTATAGAAATATAGAAATATAGAAATATATATATGCATATCCGTGATTAGGTGATACTCATAATAATCATCATAGTACTGCTGTATGGATAAAACACCCATTTGATTCTGAATAGTAAGACATCCTATTTTATTTGTACATCAGTTCGAACCACGGTTAATTCCCGTTGAATTAAAATAAATATAATATATGTTCACACGGGACACAGCATAATGTAATTTGAACCAGTCGAACCCGTTAGTACCCTCGTTAAACCTGATCGGTTCGTACATATCTTAACTGGGCTAACTGTTATAGCACTGGGCGGGGGCCCTAGGGTAGTGGTTAGCACCGCTGCCTTTCACGCCAGAGTCCGGGGTTCGGTTCCCGGTCTCGGCGGTTTGAAAGAAACAAAATTGTTTCTTCCCCATCCACGTGTGAAAGTTAGTATTGTGGGGAGCCTCCGTGACCGAGAGGTAGCGTGCTCGGCCTCAGACCGCCAGGGCTCGAATTTCGATCCTGTGTCTGGAGGACAGTGTCATCTCAATCATCTCACCATCCTCAGGAGGTTCTCCTGGCCCAGTTTAGCCTATATGTGCACAAAGGTGGCCTAAAGCCCGATTCATTTCATTTTCATTTTGTTATAGCACTACAATATAAAATTTAAATTTCCGCCCACTTGAAGTTGTGTGTCGCGGTAATCTTCAAGTGGGTGAAAAATACCGTAGATCTGGTAATATTCGCGAGGTTTCAATTTTCGCGAATTTCGCGAGGAGGAAAAATTCGCGAATTCAAGAATCTCGCGAAAATTATTTTCATAATAGCTTTACTAAAGAAAAATGAAAATTCGCGAATTCTAAACTTCGTGAAAAGTCCCAAAATCAGAAATTCGCGAAAATTTATACACGCGAAAATTACCAGATCTACAGTACTCACATTTGTTTAATTTCAGACCAAGCATTTGCAAATGTTGATGTTTAACCACACAATCCTCATCCAATAACTGGGATTTAACCAACTAATCAAACAATTTAAAAAACGACTGTCGGCGTGCCTAGCGCTTTAAGGGTTAATGAAGTCACTGACCCTCTGCAGACAAGGGTCGCCAGACGAGCCTGGGTCCGTGTTCTAAACTCTTAAAACGATGATTTATCTTTGCATAACACATGGAGACCCAAGGTTTTTTTTTATTTTAAATCATCAGAAATGTCTTAGTTAAGTCTTTCTGGTTCATTTGTTTTCTCGTGTTATGGTTCTAGAAATATTTTATTCCGTTCAGTGCGGGGACCGTCTTTATAGGTCAGACTCTGACGTCGACAAATGTCAGATTCTGACGTATAAAGACGGTCCCCGCGTTTAAAGGGTCGATGCCACCCTCCCAGATGAAAGGCGTTTCGGCGCATTGAACTGGTCGTACACAGTGCATCTCTGTCCTACCAGGTACTAAATTTCACCTGAGTCAGGTGAAGCATTTGAGGGTGAAGTGCCTTGCCCAAGGACACAATATCCAAACAATGTCCCAAGATTGAAAGGAGGCCTACATAGATATAAGACATGGGATTGACGCCTACGCGGATCTAAGGCATATGTGATTGACGCCTACATAAATCTAAGGCCTGATATTGATGCCTATATAAATCTAAGGCATACAATTGTTGATTGAAACCTACACAGATATAATGCATGTGATTGATGCCTACACATATATAAGGCATGATATTGAAGCCTATGCAGATTTAAGGTATGTGGTTGAAGTCTACACAGATCTAAGATATAGGATTGATGCCTACACAGATGTAAGGCATAATATTGACGCCTAAACAGATCTGAGGCATGTGTTTGATGCCTACACAGATCTAAGGTATAGGATTGATGCCTACACAGATGTAAGGCATAATATTGACGCCTAAACAGATCTGAGGCATGTGGTTGATGCCTACACAGATCTAAGGTATAGGATTGATGCCTACACAGATGTAAGGCATAATATTGACGCCTAAACAGATCTGAGGCATGTGGTTGATGCCTACACAGATCTAAGGCACATAATTGACGCATACACAGATATAAGGCACCGTATTGTTGCATACATAGATCTAAGGTATAATATTGATGCCTACACAAATATAAGGCATGTGATTGATACCTACACTGATCTAAGGCACCATATTGACGCCTACACAGATCTAAGACATGATAATGACGCCTACACAGATCTAAGGCATGATATTGACGCCTACACAAATCAAAGGCACATAATTGACGCCTACACATACTTAAGGCACCATATTGACGCCTGCACAGATCTAAGGCATGATATTGATGCCTACAAAGATATAAGGCATGTTATTGATTTCTGCACAGATTTATTGTATGTGATTGACGCCTGCAGATATTTTAGTCAGCTAAAGGGTTTTTTCAATTCGAAATCATCATAAATGTCTTAGTCAGTATTTTCTGCTTTATTTGAATACCTATGTTAATTATTGGTCTACGGCCATTATAATTTCTTAATTCTCTCAGTGCGGGAGCCGTCTTTAGACGTCAGATTCTGATCCCCGCGCTGAAAGGGTTAAAACCCGCTGTGGATACTCAGTGTTCTACATTGACTAGGCCTACTGTGTGACAACCGCGATCCACATATACAGCACTGAAATATTTTGCATAACCCATGGGATGAAAAGCGTTGTTTGATTTTGAAACCTTCATTAATGCCTTAGTCAGCTTTTCCGCTTAATTTGAATACCTATGTTTCCAGCAAACACAAAACTTCTATATAATTTGTACAGCGATGGCCCAACGTCTTCGACGTTTACCAAACATTGTACAAATGTTATACAAATGTTTCGTGTTTGCTGGGTTTTTGATCAACGGCCAATATAATGTTTTAATTCTTTCAGTGCGGACACCGTCTTTAGACCTCAGATTCTGACTTCTAAAGACAGTACCCGCGCTGAAGGGTTTGAGCCCGCCGTGGACAAACTCAGTGTTCCACAGTGATTACTTCAAACCACATATCTCAGTCAACCCTTAATGCGCTATTTTATCACAGTTATAAGATTTATATTGTTGCATTCTTGAAATTGTGTTTCGCTACCGCGACCCACATATTTAAGTCAAGTTGGTAAAATTGTTTTAATATGAACAATTAGAATAAAATATGTGCTCATTTCGCGAATGTAATGCTCGCATCTTCTTCAAATATTCTGCTTTGAATGACAAATAAAACAGCTGGAAACAGCTGCAAAGCCGAAAGGCGGTAAAGTGAGCAGATACTGTGTTTTGGCTTTGCACGGCGACTTTCACTTTAAATGTTAAAACCCTTCATGAGCCATGCGTAAACTGTTTCGGCTGCAAGCGTTATGTCAGAAGATCAACCGTTAGTCGGGACTGTTAGGGATATTTTGGGGCAAATTCTTCCAAAGCTACACAATTTGGCACAGATATAGAACAGATTATACTCTTTCGATTCGCGATGGATGCCAAAACTGAAATCGCTCAGGGCCGGTGTATTAGCAAAATCCAAGATGGCCGCTATTCAGATTTGAGGTATACCTTACTGAGGATACCCAAAATGCTGTGACCACGCGATATATCGCCATGGGTGATAGTTTAGCTAATTCTGGTGTCATTTTATTTAAATAAATGGATTTTTTCACAAATATTGAACAAAAAAGGCAATTTTGCAAAACAAATGCTTGAAAATAATTAGGTTTCATACTAGACCAGACGTGGCTGGGAGTCAGGTGTCACCCGGAAGGTGAATTTAAACCACTATTATTTTCACATAGCCGGAGTAATCAGGGGCCAGAATCAACCTGTTCATCAGGTGACTGCCGCTGCTTTATTGTAATATGGCCAAAAATGTACATGAAAAAAAGGGTTATGTGAACATATTACATCCTGTTTTGGCTAGATGTAAGAATTGGTGAGCTGTTCTTCAGGGTCGGGAAAATTGACCATATGTCACATTAGTGATTTATGCGTAGTTAAATTTTGAGCTATATTAATATACTGTGGATCTGGTAATTTTCGCGTGTTTAGATTTTCGCGAATTTGTAATTTTGGAGCTTTACACGAAGTCCAGAATTCGCGAATTATCAATTTAGAAGATAGGTAGCGCTATAATAATTGTATTTTCGCGTGATTATTAAATTTGCGAATTTGTCCTCCTCGCGACATTCGCGAAAATTAAAACCTCGCGAATATTATCAGATCTACAGTATTTGATATCAATGAAAAGCTTCTTTCCCATGGATGCAATATAGTTTGGGTCCGATAATTGCCAAATGCACAAGAGAGCTTTTTGTTGGTATTAATTTCATTTATTTTTCATACTTTTTCAATAAATAGTCAAAATACTTTTCACTTAGCTGATTTTGTATGTAATAAATGTTGGTTTTTATTCAAACATGTTCTAGAACTATTGTTGATTCAAAATAACCCATTTGGACTAAAAAAATAATGATCTATTTCAACATATTACAAATTTTTTTGGTTGGATTTCAAATTTGCGCACTTTACTGCCGGCTTGGAAAAATCGACCGTGTTTCTCATTTTTGCTCAATTAATCCTTAAATTGAAAATGTATCAACATTTTTATTAGCAGTTGAAAGTCACTATCAAGGGCCTTAACGTGGATACATAATATTTTATTTCTGTTAAAAATGAAATGTACACCAAAGCACTAAGTTTGTATTTTTAACAACTTACAACGTTTTTTAGTAAATACCAGCAGGATTTCATCTCGCTCATGTTGTATTGTATAAATGTTTGTTATTACGTTTACATTTTCTGGATCCCTTTCTCAAAACTGATCTTGACCATTGAAGAAGTGATCACAGCCACTTTAAAAAATACTTAACCACTAAAATTGTGATCTTGACCACTATCGAAGTGACCACAGCCATTTTAAAAGTTATCTGAGCCACTACAAATGTGATCTTTGCCACTAACAAACGTGTGTCAGCCACTGAAAAAGTTATATACGCCACTACAAAATGATCTTGGTCACTGAAGAAGTGATCACAGCCACTTAAAAAAGTATCTAAACCACTACAAAAGTGATCTTGATCACAAAAGAAGTGATCGCAACGACTTTAAAAGTTGTCTGAGCCACTACAAAGGTGATCTTAGCCAGTAACAAACTGGTGTCAGCCACTGGACAAGTTATCTAAACCACTACAAACGTGATCTTGGCCACTGGCGAAGTGATCACAGCCACTTTAAAAGTTATCTCTGCGTCTACGAATATGAGCTTGGCAACTGGAGATGTGATCGCGGCCACTTTTATGGTTATCTTAGCCATTACAAAAGTGATATTGGCCTGAAACAAATTGGTGTCAGCCATTAATAAAATTATCTAAGCCACTACGAAGTGATTTGGTCCACTAAAGAAGTGATCACAGCCACTTTAAAAGTTATCACGAGGGTAAACTTGGCCACAAACAAAATTATCTTGTCCACTGAAGAAGTGATATGATCAGAGCAACTTTGTTGTGGCTGAGATGACTGTGATCACTTTTTCAGTGGTCAAGATTACTTTTGAAATACAACATTTCCCGAATTTACAGTGAGTATTTTAAAAGTGAGTCCAGTTGACATGCAACACAATTCTGAGAATAAACCGGAATGGAGTTAATTGGTTTATAAGGGGGTGTCATAATTAAATAATGTACTCCACGTCAAATGGCTTAACTTTTGAACTATGCAATATTTTCAGGATATATGGCAAATGACCATAAAAATAGTGTTGACAAAATTTTATGAAAATCGCTTGGGATTTGACAGAGTAATCAACGAAATGCTGACTTTCATTTTTAGATCATCCTCCACCGTTGGACAGACTACTTTAAGCTCCTCTGGCTCACATCGTGTAGTGGCAGCATAGAGAGCCTACGCATCTAGCTACATTTTTAGAGAAGGATATTCTTGGAATTATTATAGGAATCCAGTTTGGATAATGACAATGCTAAGCCATATATATTAACCAATATATATTTGCAACAGGGATCTCTATTTATATTGGCATGCTGATATAATTACTGTATATGTCTGAAAATTATTAAAATCGTGCAGTTATTTGACATAATGTGGACGGATCATACAAGATTTGAGAAAGAAAACAAAATCCCCAGCGCCCAGAGCAAAAACTGATCCCACACGACCTGGTCAACTGGCAATGACTGCATGACATAAAGTAATTATTTTAAAACTATTTATATTGCGAACACGTTATATGTATAATTTATTACACTTGTAATAATACGTAAATAATTTCAGTTTAATATTTTTACTTCTGCATGTTACGTTATACAGTATAATTCAACTTTTAGTTGCCAATATATGTTATTGTTATGTATGGCGCATATGCTCTAAATAACATTAAATGACATCAAATGTGATATTTCGGGGATGAATCTGCTGAAATGTTGTTTGTTACTAAGTTATAGAACTCAAATTTTGACAAAAATGTGTGAAAAATTGCAATAAATGAGGATGATTGCGTATTTCCAGTGACAAGTACTTCCGCATCGTATCATTCCTAATTTCAGGTGTCGTATTAATCTTATTGACGTCAAAGTACAAAATCAATAATATGCAATAATCAATTTAACTATTTATCACTGATACTGTTTATTTATTATTGGTGGGATTGTGATCATAATCGTGTTGTACTTGTGTGGAAATGATTGAAAAAAATGCAGTTATTTGACATAGTATGAACAGATCATGATAATTAAGCGTTGTGCCAATACATCACATAAAAACGTGACATTTTGGGGGAGAAATCAATCAAAACTTATGAAAAACATAAGGATCATAAATTAGGCTTGTCAGTAGCGAGTTTTATTTTGTGTAATTTAAGATTTTAATTATTGTATTGCTTAATTCTGATATTTCTGCTATCTAGTGGCGGCCTTTTTAGATTTAGCTCCTACGGTGGGGCAAGGCGATGCCTTTCTTGGCAACCACCCAAAATCGATCTAGTAGGGTTCTGTTGACATATGGGCCAAATTTGGTGGCTTTGGAACAATTTGCCCCAAACAGTCCATTTATTGCCCTAACAGCCCTGACTATGTACGACTTTGAACAGTTAACCTTTATCCACGCTCGCCTGCAATTGAGATATAGAAGGGGAATCCGGATCTGAGACCCAGAGTATTTTCTGTGACAGCATGAAACTTCTGGCTGAACTCACAGCATGCCCGGTCACTATAAGCACAAACACAATCTCAATTGCATGCGAGCGTGTCTTTATCATGTTTATCCTGCTGATCACGACTAGTGTCGTTTTAATTAATATTAGCCGACCAAATCAATGTCATTGAGAAGGAAATATGTGTCTAAACATCAAGATTTGGAAATATTTGCGCTCAAATTAAACAAATCTGAGTAGTTTTCAACCACTTGAGGTTGTGGATCGCGGTAGCGAGACACAACTTCATGTGGGTAAAATTTAAATAACTTAATTAAACAGGATAAAGTTTAATGTACATTATATCAAGAATACATTAGTCAATGTATTCTTGATTATATTGATGTATTCAAAGTCATGAAGTGAAGCTTTGTCTAAAGGCGGCAATTAATTCCCGGCATAGGTATGTCGCGCTTTGCATAGATGAAAATTCGGTTACTTGTAGTCGATTTTGGTTACGTGTGACCGAAACAGCTTATAAATAGCATAGATTATGATGTCTATTGACGTCAGAATCTGACGTCTAAAGTTGATCCCAGCTCTGAAAGGATAAATCACTATGTTCTATGCTCTAGTTACTTGGTTTAAACATATTTTTATTGTCCAATTGAAGCAATACAGGATTGTAATACATAGGCTTCGGTCGGAAGTGAGTGATGCTTGCGGAGTTATGGTGTGAATACAACGAGTAGGCAGTAGATGAAAATCTCGCTGGCAGAGCTAGAAAATGTCAAAAAAGAAATGCTTATAATTATAAGACGTACTGGCACATAATTCGACCCCTTAGATATGAAAGGGTGTATCTGCCACTTTAAAAAGTGGCAGATACACCCTTTCATATCTAAGGGACGAATTATGGAATAATAGATAGGGCTGCAAAAATTATATCACTGTACATATCTTAACGCTTTCTCCTCTTTTTTAATGCGGGACATTTGGTGGGTTTTTTTGCCCTTTTTTTGCCGTACCTATCATTATACAGATATGTACATTCCTAATTCTAAATGAAACTATAAACGTTTCTGACTGGTCTCATTACCCGATCAAATCACTACTATTTGGGATTTGCAAATGCTCGGCCACAAATATGAATAACTTTAACCCACTTGAAGAAGTGGGTCGCGGTTGCGAGACACAAATTATTTAATTTAGCGCTTTAGGGTTAAAGGCGTACTGGCACACAATTCGTCCCCTTAGATATGAAAGGGTGTAGTGGCAAGTACACCCTTTCATATCTTAGGGTACGTATTATGAAATGATAGATAGGGCTGCAAAAATGTCTTAACTGTACATGTCTTAACGCTTTCTCCTCTTTTTTTAGCGCGGGGACAATTGTGTTATTTCTTTTTTTTTACCTACCTATCATTGTACAGATATGGCCCACCTAATCCTAAATAAATAAATGAATGAACAAACATTTAAACAATGATTAATTGAAGATACATGCGTGGGGCTAGTTTCCTAGCTATACCCAGTACCGCTTATCGGGTGAGTGACGAAAAAAACTCTCAATAACCCACCATGCTTCCTCACGACATTATCTTTACATCATTCACTTTTCATCCACGACATTCACTTTTTTACATCAGACCACTATGTTTTTTCTCTGTTTTAGATGAGCGTGCGCATTGGAGTTAGGCCGCGCATTACCAGAAAAAACATGTTTTTTTCTGCCCAACGCGCGCATTGGATTGTTCCAGAAAAAAACAAGTTTATCTCAGGAGATAATGAGGTCATAGTTATTCTCATGAAATCAATCCTGACCATATCCGGGACTGATTTCTTAAATTTCGCATCACAAGCACGGTTTGAGTGTCTAATCTTACATTTTATCGCTCGTTTGAGTATGTACAAATGCTGGGATGTGATATTTAGGACTCAATCCAAGATGGCTGCCAGAAATGATCAAAAAAATGTTCAAAAATTCACATTTTCTTGCAAATATTTTCGAAGCACATGTTTTATCATGTAAGAAAACCCCCACGATCGGTGTCATTTGGTTCAGAGACAACCCTTGAGTGAAAATCATATGATTAGTGCTTGATTTGTAGAGTAATTAATCAATATGGCCGATTTTAAAATGGCCACCGTGAAATCAATGCTTAATCTTCAAATGCATAACTCAACATGGTTTGCTTTATTTTTATCGCAGAAACACGGTTTTCGTTTTTATTATTATATTTTAATGCTGAATGAATCCACTGAATATATATATGTATATTTTAAGAGCTAGAATATGTTATTTAAGAACCAATCCAAGATGGCTGCCGTAAAAATGGCAAATGATATTTTCGAAACTTTTGAAAATAGTTCATGAGCACACGTTCTGCTCTGTACGAAAACCTCAGTGAGCGGTATTATATGGTTTAGAGGCATATATTAAGTCAAAATCAGGTGATTAATTCTTGATTTATCAAGTAAATAATCATTATGGCGATTTCAAAATGGCCGCCACTAAATAAATGCATTATTGAACATTGTCTACCTGATTGTCATATCATAAACACGGGTTTGATGTAATATCTTAAAGCGACACAATCAGGCTAAAATCATAAAAAATCGGTAATTTTCCTTTGGCCTCTTAATATGACCATATGATGTAATCATTTCCATAGACTAGAACTGCAATTTTTTTTTTGTGCTGCGCATTTACCAATTAAGCGAAACATAGAGACGAAATTCCCATATTTCTTATTTTGGATATATACTAAAGCAACAAATGTCACTTTTGTAGTGGCTTACATAACTTTCAAGGTGGCTGTTATCACTTCTTCACTGGCCAAGATCACTTTTGTAGATGCTGAGATAACTTTTAAAATCGCTGTGATCACTTCTTCAGTGGTAAAGATCATTTTTGTAGTGGCTGATATTACTTTTAAAGTGGTTCTGATCACTTATTCGGTGGCAAAGATCACTTTTGTAGTGGCTGAAATGACTTTTAGAATGGCTGTAATCACTTCATCAGTGGTCAAGATCACTTTTGTAGTGGTTTAGATAATTTTTAAAGTGGCTGTGATCACTTCTTCAGTGGCTAAGATCCCTTTGTTGTGGCTTAGATAACTTTTTCAGTGGCTGACACCAGTTTGTTAGTGGCCAAGATCACCGTTGTAGAGGCTAACATAACTTTTAAAGTGGCTGTGATCACTTCTTCAGTGGTCAAGATCACTTTTCTAGTGGCTGAGATAACTGTTAAAGTTGCTATAATAACTTCTCATGTGGCCGAGATCACTTTGCATTGGCTAAGATAACTTTTAAAACGGTTCTAATCACTTTTTAGTGATCAAGATCACTTTTGTAGTTGCTGATTTACCTTTTAAAGTGGCTGTGATCACTTCTTCAGTGATCAAGATCACTTATAGTGGCTGAGATAACTTTTAAAATGATTGTTATCACTTCTTCAGTGGTCAAGATCACTTTTGTAGTGGTTTAGATAATTTTTAAAGTGGCTATGATCACTTTAGTGGCCAAGATCACTTTTGTATCGGCTGACATAATTTTAAAAGTGGATGTTATCACTTCTTCACTGGCCAAGATCACCTTTGTAGGGACTGAGCTACCTGTTAAAGTCACTCTGATCACTTCTTCAGTGGTCAAGATCACTTTTGTAGTGGCTGAGATAACTTTTAAACTGGTTGTAATCACTTCTTGGGTGGTCAAAATCACTTTTGTCATGGCTGAGATAACTTTTTTAGAATGGTTGTAATCACTTCTTCAGTGGTCAAGATCACTTTTGTAGTGGTTTAGATTATTTTTAAAGTGGCTGTGATCACTTCTTTAGTGGCCAAGATCACTCTGTAATGGCTTAGATAACTTTTTTCAGTGGCTGACACCAATTTGTTAGTGAGCAAAACCAACTTTGTAGTGGCTGACATAACCTTTAAAGTGGGTATGATCACTTCTTCGGTGGTCATGATAACTTGTGTAGTGGCGGAAATAACTTTTAAAGTGGATGTGATTACTTATTTAGTAGTCAAGATCACTTTTCTAGTGGGTTAGATCATTTTCAAAGTGTGTGTGGTGGGTTCTTTAGTTGCCAAGATCCCTTTTGTAGTGGCTGAGATAGCTTTTAAAGTTGTTGTGATCACTTTTTCAGTGGTCAAGATCACTTTTGTAGTGGTTGAGATAGCTTTTAAAGTGGTTGTAATCACTTCTTCGGTGGCAAAGATCACTTTTGTAGTGGCTTAGATAACTTTTGAAATGGTTGTAATCACATCTTCGGTGGTTGAGATCACTTTTGTCACGGCTGAGATAACTTTTAGAATGGTTGCAATCACTTCATCAGTGGTCAAGATCACTTTTGTAGTGGTTTAGTTATTTTTTAAAGTGGCTTTGATCATTTATTCAGTGGCCAAGATCACTTTGTAGTGGCTGACATAACTTGCAAAGTGCCTGTTATCCCTTCTTCAGTGGTCAAGATCACTTTTGTAGTGGCTTAGATAACTTTTGAAATGGTTGTAATCACTTCTTCGGTGGTTGATATCACTTTTGTCACGGCTGAGATAACTTTTAGAATGGTTGCAATCATTTCTTCAGTGGTTAAGATCACTCTTGTAGTGGTTTAGATATTTTTTAAAGTGGCTGTGATCACTTCTTCAGTGGCCAAGATCACTTTGTAATGGCCTAAATAACTTTTTCAGTGGCTGACACCAGTTTGTTAGTGGCCAAGATCACCTTTGCCATGTCTTAAATAACTTTAAAGTGGCTGTGATCACTCATTTAGTCGTAAAGATCACTTAGATCATTTTCAAAGTGGGTGTGATCGCTTCTCTAATGGCCAAGATCACTTTTGTAGTGACTGAGATAACTTTTAAAGTGGTTGAAATTACTTCTTAGGTGGTCAAGATCACTTTTGTAGTAGTTTAGATATTTTTTAAAGTGGCTGTGATCACTTCTTCAGTGGCTAAGATCACTTTATAGTGGCTTAGATAACTTTTTCAGTGGCTGACACCATTTTGTTAGTGGCCAAGATTACCTTTGCAGTGGCTGAGATAATTTTTAAAATGCCTATTATCACTTATTTAGTCGTCAAGATCACTTTTGTAGTGGCTTAGATCATTTTCAAAGTGGGTGTGATCGCTTCTTTAATGTCCAAGATAACTTTTGTAGTGGCTGTGATAACTTTTAAAGTTGATGTCATCACTTCTGCAGTGGCCAAGATCACTTTGTAGTGGCTTAGATAATTTTGTCAGTGGCTGATACCAGTTTGTTAGTGGCCAAGGTCACCCTTGTAGTGGCTGAGATAACTTTTAAGGTGGCTGTGATCCCTGGAGTAAACACCAAAACAGTGTTTCTATAATGATCATTACGTAATACATGTTTAACAATTACAAAAATTAAAGGGAACTGAATGTTCATTTTTAGGAGACAAGGCTTTAGGTCACCGGGGCCAAAGCTGAACAAACGCATATTTTCTTGTCATTTTCACTGCAGCCATTTTAGATTAAAGTACTTAACATTACTTTTAGTGGATTCACTGAAAAGTAAAATGCAAAAATAAATACAAAGATCGTGTTTTTAAATGACTATTATATTATGCACAACATGTTCAATAAGGCATATTAGGAGTATTCATTGATTTCATGGCGGCCATTTTGTAATCGGCCATAAGTACTAGTTACTTAACAAATCAAGCATTAATAACCTGATCTTGACTCATAAGACGTCTCAGAAATAAATAATACCGCTCATGGAGGTTTTCATGCAGATATAGAATGGAGCGTGTGCTCATAAATTATTTGTAAAATGGTGCGACATTTTGACAATGTTGCGGCGGCCATCTTAAATTTCAACTTTTTTCCCATGTTATAATACTTTTAATGGACATAGTGAGGAATAAAAAGTAAGATTAGACACTTACCCGGTAGATCGTGTCTGTGAGATAACTGTGTGACAAACATGTTCAATAATGCATTTTATTAGAATTACCGGTAGTTGATTTCACAGCGACTATTTTGAAATAGGCCATAATTATTTATTGTTCTACACATCAATCATTAATCACCTGATTTTTGTTCCTGGGTACGTGTCTCTCAATGAAATGATACCGCTCATGGAGGTTATCGTACACCATTAGAGCCTGTGCTTATAAACTATTTGCAATTTGAATTTTTTCGCATTTTTTTCACCATTTTCTGGCGGCCATTTTGGATTTAGTGGTAAATATCACATTACAGCATTTGTAAATACTTAAGCATGCAATAAAAATGTAAGATTAAATACCAAAACAGTGATTATAATGTAAAATTTAAGAAAACCGTGTTTGATAATACATTCCAGGAGAAATCATGGATTTTACGGCGGCCATTTTGAAATTGACCATAATGATCAATTACTTGAAAAATCAAGCATTGGTTACCTAATTCTGACTTAAGAGATGTATCCGAACCAAATGGTACCGCTCATGGAGACTTTCGTGCAGAAGCGAACCTGTTGTCATAAACTATATGCAAAAAAATGGAAAAAAATTACAATTTTGAAAAATTTCATTTTGCGACATATCTAAAATATTCAAAATAGCTCTTCGAGGTGGGATGCTAGTGCAAAATTATATTTTTTTTACTATTTTATCCCCACAGATATATGACCTGATGGATAGAAAAAACTAAATACAACAATATTTGATTAAACTGACCCAACATTGTGATAGAGTGAGAACGACGCGAAAATCATATTTAAGCGAATATTTTCTCTAAAAATTGGGTAGGTGTACAAAAGTGCCAAATTCTCAGCCCTCCCCCATTTCCGGCAATGTCATCAACCAGATTCTGTATCTAGAGATCTCTGAGAACAGTTCTAGACATGTGGACAAATGTTGTACCGCCGGTTTAGGTACCTCGAAAATTTGGTCCCTCTGCTGCTGTACTAATAAGGCTAGTCTGTCAAGGCGTCACCTGGTGAATGGTAGGGACAACATACCTGTTTGGTAACTGTTTAAATCTAAAAATCTCCACGATCTCTGTTTCACATACATGTACGTCTATTACACTGTTAGACGTGCAGCTGGTGGCTATAAAGATCGACTTTAAGGCTCAGAATGTAATGGGCAAATTTTGGTCCATCTTATTGGAAATGTTCTCCTCTTTTTAATGATGGTTGCTGTGGAGCAGTATTATTGGGAGAAATTGGTGAAAATTGAGCTCAAAGACATGTACCCGCAAATTTAGCGCTTGATGTTGTAAAGATCCACCTCCTCCCAAAATAATGTCTACAATGTAAACGTTTTAAACTTGATACATCTTTACCAAAGCTAGTTTTACACTAAACACTATTCTCATCACAAAGTGTCTCGTGTTGGGTTATATTCTAATAAAAATGGTGAAAATCAGGTTTAGAGATTGTACAGGTAAATGAAATATCATGTTTAAACATCTTCTTAAAAAAACATAACCAGTATTTGAAAGAGTCTGTGGCTTGTACTTCCTTAGTGAATCCATGAATATTAAAGGAGCAAATTTATTAATTACCAATAATTATCGGTCAAGCAATTTGCGTTCGATATATATGTGTAATTGCAACGTTCATTGATACAAGTTTTAGTTTGATTTATTTATAAATGCAATACGTATTATGATAAAACACGAACAAACAAAAATAACAAACATTGCCTACTATAATAACAAATAATGTTTTTATTTGTTGCTTTAATGTACATGAGCAAATCCAACATCAATTACGATGATTTTTGTTTAATAAACTAATTTTATATTTATAACTATATAACACGCAAATGTGTTTAAGCAGGGCAAATAAAAAACATATAAAAAAATATACATTTATCAAAGTAAAACACAGAACAATAACAAACAATACTGTATAGTGTCATTAATCAGTTAATGATAGTATAATATTGTTTTAAAATGAATTTACATGTTTGTGTAACGTCTACATCTGTTATGCAAAACCAATTACATCCATACCAAGCATTTTTCTATGAACACAAATCAACACCAAAAATATGTTACTATCGTTATCATAATTGGCATCTAATTGCTACCAATGTATTAACACATAGCTATGCTTAATTGAATGTCTATATTACGCCCATTTTACTTCGCACACTAATCTACAAATAACCCTTTACCATTTCAAATAAACAACATTTGGCTCAAAAACATGTAACAAATAAAAATAACAAGAAAAATCTATATTTTTATAGGACACAAGCATCCAAATCAGTTAAATCATGACCACACAACAACACTTTGCTATAGATTGCTATTACAATTTGCTATAGACTGAACTCAGTGTGTAATACAAATGACTACTAAGGACAAGTTTCACCATTAAACATGTTAAAGTGACTGAAAGTATGAGCAGTGTTGTCTCAATACAATGTGATTTTGAACACTGTTACTCGTCAGTGTCTTCAATATTTTCTTGGACAGTAACTGTTGTTAAAACATTATTATATATGTCCGTGGCAGCATAAGAGCAAAGTTAAATGCATGGCATTCCACTTTGATAGCAAGGACATCCAGTAGAAACACATTCACATTTCAAACTGTCAATTAGCCCAGACGCACTACACCCTTCATAGTATACTGGAGATAACATACATTGCTCCTGTATCCAGCCAAAGTCAAGAGGTGTTCCCAAATCAGAAAATCCAACATGTGCTGCTTTCCATACCCGGGCTTGCAATGCTGCACGTTTTACGTTTCACCGGGTGGTATTTTAGACAGAGATAAGTCTTTTTGCTTGGCAATGCGAGTCCTCAATGTGTTTAAGTCATGATGGTAATTGTATTCCTTGCCTGGTTGATCATACAAGCTAGAAACTAGCTTCCTAGCCTGCTCTGATGCCGCATCATCATCAGTGCCTGACAGTTTAACAAGTTCACTAAAGTTCTCTGGCGATTTGGTGATGACTTTCATGAGAGTATTTATACCAATCCTATATATAGCTGAAGCTCTGTCACATCCCGTTAAGACATGTGCTTCAGGGAGCTTGTTGCAGGGTACCCCACCTAAACTTTTAGAAATTGCATGCACAGGTATGTAACGTCGTTTGTTTTGCGTGGCTGCAACGATTCCTGTCTGTATCCAAAGCTGTGAGGTATTGTACATATGCTGATAATAATAAAATGCCAAGACTAGCACATATGCACCGGCTTATCGAATAATTATTTGTCCTTTTTCATGACTCTTCTCAAATTTTATGTCGGCATCTATGGCGTGGAATGTTATCTTATTATCAGCTTCTTCTTGTGAGCTAAAGAGCTGACTTGGTTTTGATGTGCCCTTTGATAATTTGATAAGTGATTTAACTGGGTGTTTGTGTTTTATTATCAGCTTCTTCGTGTGAGCTAAAGAGCTGACTTGGTTTTGATGTGCCTTTTGATAATTTGATAAGTGATTTAACTGGGTGTTTATGAACGAAATTCTGGCCAGCATTTCATAAGTAGCCACAAAGGAATTATATCAGGCATTGCGTGTTATCGGAAACTCCTAGGATGTTTTTCCATGGTGGTACTAGACGCCCGCCATGAACACTGTATATTTTTTTGTTGTCATCATGTCCAGCTCTTCGAGCGCGTTCACCGGCTTTTATTGAGAGTTTAGTGTTGTACTTATCAAATACTTCTATGACAGTGTCTGCTTTGTTGAACTGCTGCAGTAATAGTTTGGCATAAACAATTTCTAAATCATAAAATGTTTTATGTTGATTTACATCAATTATTTGTATCAAAGCAATTGCATCTCTGATGACGGTACCACAGAAATCTCACCGACTGATGCAGCGTGATTCTCTAGTACTGACGTTAGTACTGATTTAGCATTTTTTCTAATGGTTCCTTGTTTGTGGAACATGCTTGATGATACAGCTCCAATCGGATGGCTCATGACTTTTTCCAAAGATAAGTCATCACGACATTCTGCAATAACAAGAGCTCTTCAAAACACAAGCTCTAGGTTTACTGCAGCGAGCTTTGTTCTAGATTGAGAACGTATACTCGCTTTCTGTTTCATAATAGAAAATGTTTTTACAGATCGTTTTTTCATAGGCCTGTACGAAGAATTTTTACCACCTACTGTCAGTCATTCACTAAATAACGATTTCACTTGTTTCTTTCCATTGTTTCCAGCTGTACATTCTCACACCACTTGAAAAAGACATCATGTAACACGTCATCAGTGCTTCGTACATCATTGATATCAAACCACATACAGCAAGTTTATAGTGCTTTCCAGACATCACTGTGGCAGATTCATACACACCAGAATCAATGAGAATATCACGTAAACCAACATCACCCCAGAGCTGATCATGTGTGAAAGCCACCGAGTCGCATAGTGTGGTTGTTGAATTCGTCTGGTAAATGTCACATAACTTGCTTTGCTATACAATACAGTTGTTGGTCCATTGTTTGCACTGAAAATGACTGACCAAGTGCATGTGACATTTCTGTGCATTTTCCCATGACTGTATACACTGTTGACATATCTGAGGGTTTGGCATCTACTATTGGTGCATATCCAGCCACAGTGTGAGATGTGTGTTTTACAGCGATTAATGACTGATATCCTGTGCTTCATATCCACTCGGTAACAGGATCTGTCCATGGGAGAGTAGACGCAGAAGTAGCCAAGCCTAATTATTAGGCATACTGGAACGGGATGTCTGCAGTGCATGTATAGCTTTTCAAAAGCACCGACTGTCTTTGGTGCTTCACTACGCACTGTTGGTCTTGCAAATAGGTGTATTTTTATTAGAGATTTTTCTGGCGCCGAGGAATTCTCTACTGAGTTGGAGCTTTATCTGTTGACTGTTCTTGAAACAATACCCGCGCCATTGCATGTAATCATGGTAATGTATTCTTTCCATCAATTGTTTGACAGTTTATGTCGACATTATCATCACCTTATTGTACAAGACTGCAATCTACAGCAGTGATCTCCATTAAACTAGGAATATATATACCATTCTGCACATGACGTAGTTCATCTTCAGCCGCACTGGTTAAAAAACGATCCACACAGAAACAAGGGATATCGGCCACATAATCCTATTATTTACATAGTCCCAATATTGACCGTAATAATAATGCTTAGACGTGGAGGTGTACGATTTTATTATAAATTTTGTTAATGTGGTTATGGAGGGTTGTGGTTCGGGGATATGTTGCATACTCTTTCAGTACAGTGTGCTCTAATAAACACCTTTTCTGTATTTATTTTAACAATTGATTTTCGTGTTTAGCAGTGTTTTATTTTTTTATATACACATCAAATTCTCATGAAGTGATATATCCCACTACCGCTATTTAAGATTAAGAAGCTGAATATCGCCAAAAATAGGGATCACATACACATGTTTACACTAATATTTGCGCCAATTTCTAAACAGAATTTAACTTTCCCGAAGTGCCACTGGAATGTGACCGTACCATAGAAAGTTTAAAATGCAATTATTACATTCTAAACCATACCATTTGCTACAAATTAATTAATTTGTGGTTATTTTTTTTAAATATAGAAAGCGGTTACATAATTTCACGGTACATAAATCAATTTTAACTAATTTCTGCTACGAATAGAGGATCACATGAGACACCATTGGCAAGAGGATAATTTTTTCAGAAAAATAGTTGATAATGTGGTAATATTACATGGGGAACGTTTACATTATAACAAATTCACTTCGGAGTAATCAAACAGTAAAGTACACAAAATAATCATTAAATTTGCGGGTACATGAGTTTGAGCTCAATTTTCACAAATTTATCTCATTCAAACAGCTCCACATCAACCACCTTTGAAAAGAGGAGAAAACTTCCAATAAGATAAACTATAATTTGCCCCTATTACATTCTGAGCCTTAAACTCCTCAAATATGGGTTTGAATGAGAACCAGCTGCACGTCTATGTATTACGGTTAGCCACCGATAAATAAAATCATTTAAATATTTCGCAGTTTTTTTAATGTTCGCCCACTTAAAGTTGTGTCTCGCTATCGCGATCCACAGCATCAAGTGGGTGAAAATCGTTCATATATTGCTTTAATTTGAGACCAAACATTTTTGTAAATCGTAATGTTTAAATACACATTTTTCTTAAACAATAACGGTGATTGATTAAAATAAAAATTGCTAATATACTACTTAGAGAATTATAGCACATAATTAATAACCAGATAATTGAGCTTGCTCGGTAATAATAACCAGCATTGTTCCGACATCTCGTGCTTGCCGGGCGGCGCGCTTGTCAAGAAATAATCGTCTTGAATATAAAATCATCATCAGTAGGCAGGGTAAATTTTCACAAAAGTTGGAAAGAGGATATCAAGTCTTGTGTATGACTTATTAGGACCGGCAGTATAGGCCGGTATCCTATTAAGTTTAGTTTGCCTGAGTTTGTGTCCTATTTAGGGGTGCTGTGTGTGTATTTAGGGGTGCTGTGTGTGGGAAACGGTTGACATTTCTGTACACCAGCTCTTATGAACATGTCCAATATAACATTATTTCACAATTGGGCTAATGTATCGTGTTATCCGGGTAGTGCCCTTTTGGGGGGATAAAAGGTCACCCTTATGGCAGTCAGAGAAAATTAACACGGTACAATCACCCAATTCTGTTTCAATGTTGGGCCAGCGTCGAATACGATTGACCGGCATTGAACCAGTAATGGGCTGCGACATTGAAACGGTATTGGGTGGATGGGCCTACATTGTGTGTACCAGGTACATCGCATACGCGTATACTGACTTATCAGCGGTGGTGGTGGAAGGAATAGGCCTACACGTTGAAGATATACTTGTCTCTTTGGTTCTTTCAATAATTATATCCTGTACATTTAGGATTCTGGCCCATAAGGAAAACCAATACAGCTATGTTTACAAAATATTAGGCCATTTTTTTGTCTAAAGCACTCAAACAGACTAAAGCCGGGCCTCGGAGTTCGGTAAGTCCTTTTCTAGTTTTGGTTCATATGGGCCCGAGGTAGTAATTTCCAAAGGCGGCACCCCCCCTAATTAACAATCCTTGTTGCGCTGACCCTGCTACTATTATAACTGACATTAACATGGGTAAGTCTCTGGTAAAAAAAATGATATATTAATTTTATTTAATCAGCAGACGTATAGCGTGATAAGTATTGCTATTCTTTTCTCTAACGAAACATCTTTTGAATATGAGTTTACAATGCGCATTGCAAAATGTATCGACAAAACTATTCATCACTTTGCATTTTTGATGAAGATCTGCTCGTGTGCTGCTCCACATGTCTGCTGCATAATAAATTCCACCCTACGACCACGCTGGTCGTTGCCACAACTACGCTAGATATTGTCAGCTCTATATTCGTCACATGGAATGATTGAACACTTTTCAGTTCTGATGACAAAAATGCAACCAGACTGTGTTGGTTTATAATTCAAGATCTACTTTGGACACAATAATTTAGTGTACTGGCCATCTCCGGAAGTGAAACTCTGAGTATATGTCGATACATTCAAATAATGTGAGAAAAATACTGTACAGCTAGCTAGCTGAAGCCTTACTTTATCCAGGTTGCCACACAGAAGAATCTTGTTGTGGTGTTGCAGATGTTCCTGTCCACATTATACATAGTGAGGAGAAGAATCTGCTGAGTTCAATAAAAATTGGAATGTTGATGAAATATATTATATATATAAATATATTATTATACCTGATGAATATGTATCTTACTAATTTTAATCAACAAAGCAAGACTATATACTGGTCACAACAATATAAAACTCGAAAAATGTTAGTTAGAAAAACAACCCAATTGAGAAAAAGTTGTCTATGTTATGTGTACGTTTTTATTGAGAAGCGCAATATGCCACGGTTCAATTATCAACACACTTGATACATAGCATATAAATACTTTTTTCTTAATGGGGTTGAACATTTTACGTAATTTTTATTTTTTGAACCAGTGTTTTAATAATGTCACAGAAAAAAGTAATATTGCTCTAAGATAGAATGGATACAATTGGACACCTTGGCTCAAGTTAATCCAGAGGCGCTTCCACTGGTTTCCCATGGAAATGTTGAAGGGGTTTCACTTATATTTACCACATGTACTATAAAGCTGAAGTGACAGGGCTGCCGGTTCATTTGAACACTGCCGCTGACCATGAACTCGCTATATATTAATAATAGTAAGAATACGATCCAAAGCTCTAAATAGTTTGCTGTTCAGAAAATTACTATGATTAGAAATCGTTCATACACGTTTATATTAGATAATATATCACATGTATGTTTTAGTTGTTCTTCATGAATATTGCTTTGTAATCCAGCCTTTTCATTTTCATGCTTTAAACTTTTCACACTTTGCGCAGTGGTTTTCACTATGAGAGGTATATCGGCATCAGCCCATATCACACTGTATATGTAGTTTGAACTGAAATGTATAACAGTTATGACATATGCGACCTAATCATGTGTGAAAATTGAAACGTTGTTCATTTTTCATGCGATATAGGGAAATACAGCACTCGTCCAATGAATAAAGTGTTCGCCAAAAGGCTCACACCTTATTCATTGGACGAATGCTTTAGTTTCCCATATCACACTCAAATGAACATCGCTTGTAACATATCAAACAAGAGACTAAGAGATAGTTGTATTTGAAGATTTTCTTCAAATTGAAAAAAACGGTAGTTGATTAAACATAAATACGAATAAAAAGAGTGCGCTGTATCTATAAAATATTTATTACAACGTTATATTATTACATTTAAGATTTGTGAGACTTATATTTATCAAATGAATAGCCAAACATATCTGCATCAGCTTGGTACTTGTCAAAAATGGGTTGTAATATAGACATGTGCAGTGAAGTGTACATGTGAGCATATTTATTATCTCCAGTTATTTTAAGTTTCTTTTCTGGAAATGTTTTGGTATATTCAGTCGCATTTAGATGAGGTAAAATGTGCTCCAAATCATCCCAGATTTCTTCCAGATGTCCTATGTAGTTATATGCTATACTGCAAGGCTCACAAGTTGTCTGCAAGTGAAAAATAAAAGTAAAGCAAATTATTTGTTATTTAATTATTTGTGTTTATTTGTGAAGTAACAGTGATTACACACAATGCAGTTTCTAGTGTGTCAACTACCCAGCAAATAAGATACATTGAAGTAATGGTGGTTTAATGTTGGGACAACGTCGCAGACGGTTGCCCGACGTTGAACCAGCATTAGTTCAATGTGGGTTTTTTCGCTGGGTGGGCACTACTGGAGATTGAATGTTGCCCCCTAAGCATTTCATAGAGGCAGCAGACGGCCGCCTGTATGTCCTGATCTCATGAGTATACTAGTATCTGTCAGATGTGATATTGTTAAAGTTCGAAATCGTAGAATAGGTAGAGTGTGCAGTGCGAAGATTCAGCCAATCAATCAGAGCTTGGCTTGAGTTTCAGCGTTGTAACAACGCCGTACTGGCAATGGCAGAGAGGCCAGATACGCGGTGCTATTGGAATGCAAGAGACGCGGCCCTCGGGCTATTTGCCTGGTATGGGACGCGGGCAGGGAGAGCGAGGTTGCGGCCTTAGCAGTCAGTGCCATGCGGGCCGTCGACAAGACCGCCGTCAGAAACGGCTACTCACAGAAATTGAGACATATAACATTTGCATAAGTGTTTATTAAATAAGACTACCACGTTCTCACTAAGACTTTCATTATCATGTTTACGAGCTATACCTGAGACTGAAATGAGAATCACCAATAAAGAAGCTTGAAACTGTATTCTCGTCCAGACTTCTCATCGTAAGATAAACGATCCCATGTTTAATATATCTAGTTAGTTTCCCAAATATAATAAAAAGGGAACTAACAACATAAGTATAAGATAAAGCCCGAGGAGTTCTACATTCTTAGCTGTGAAAGAGGTCGAGGCCGAAGGCCAAGGCCTTTTTCACAGCTAAGGATGAAGATGAAGGTTTTTAACAACTTCCACCATAGTCATGAGAAAGAGGATCACTCATAATCAGCAGCTCGGTCGCATCTGTCTGATTATCATGATTATAGTACTATTAGGCCTACCATGATATTTAGTGTGTACTTGATCAAAATAACTCTCCATTCTCGGCTTCAAATGTAGTGGTCTGACAAAGAAAATAATAAAGTGATGTGTTTAAAAGCAGTTAGTGGATGATCAGCTCTCGCTATGGTTGGTGTAAGCTGAACACGTATTCTCGTACAAATTAGGATATGTCGTAGGCTTCGGATTGGACGAGATAGCAATCTCGACCAATCCGAAGCCATCAGCATGTTGAGGGCCACTATTCAATCTCCAGGGGGGGGGGGCTAGAATATTTTCAAAACAAATAATTTCGGGCGGACTCTGCGTGGAATAAATAATTTACTTGAATACTTTTTCTATACAAACATGTGATAAAATTTAAACTTTTCAGCGCTCTGCCGAGCCCGGTTGAAATAAATTCATTGTCTACAACAAAATTCTCCAGTGCCCCATGGAGATTGCATGGTGGCCCCCTTAGCGATATTGAAAACGGAAAGCTCTTATCTGCAAATCCGTGCTCTGACAGTGCTCTTGACCCCCCCCCCCCCCCCCATGACGAATAAATGCGCACGCCCCTGATGAGTATGATGCCATAATTTGCAGACTTTGATGTTATATTCACAAATTTGAGTTGCAAGGTATGTGACTGTTATCATTATTTGAAGTCCACTTTTTATCATTATAGCCCCGGCTAAACAGTGTTATATGACCACAACGCCCCATTATGTGATAATAATAATAGTTATAGTATGTGATTTGTTAGCAATTGTGTTTATTTGAGTACCTCGTTGTGAGAATTGATCCTGACCTGGTGATTTGACACCGTCGGCTTCGCCTCGGTTTTCAAATCACATGGTCAGGATCAACTCTCATAAGTCGTGTCTTAAAGAATCATTCAGCTTCAAAACGCGCATGCCTGGGACGGTCAAGTGTAGGCCAACAGTAGCCTATTGAGTACAGATTGACAGCATTAATATAGCCACTGAACTGATTACAAGATACTACTCAAACGAGACATTGATCCAATGCTGTTTTAATGTTAGGCCAACTTCTACAACGCTGGCCCAACATTGAACCAACATTAGATAAATGTACAATGTTTGAGAGAAAGTCCTCCTGCCCAGCAAACGCAAGACATTTGTATGACTTTTATGCAATGTCGGCCCAACGTCTTCGACGTTGGTCCAACATTGCATAAAGTCATACAAATGTTTTGTGTTTACTGGGTGACAATACAAACTTGGGGGTCAAGCAGTTTCCAAATCCCCCAGTAATACAGTCAGTTTGTTTGCGAGTAGGCGACCAAGTAGGGGCAAAAGACAAGGGCTTTGAATTATTAACTCATAGATGTCGCTCAAGTATATATGAACTTGCTGTGATTTGAGAACTTGCTCTTAATGAGGCTTTGGGTATGAAACGCATATTTAGTATTATTATGGAATAGGGCCTTGGCTTACCCACGGGCACTATTGCCTTCTGGGGGACCCTTGTCCCGCGAATTTTGACAGTTGACTACACCTTTAAATTAACATAATTCCCTCCAAACACACGCTATTGTGTAAATATGATAAGCTCAAATCTTCAAATGATTGAGATGAAGCTATACACTAGGCTACATGTTAATTCCCTTTGTGTCTAAAATATTCAAAATCACAGCATCGATAATACGACTCGAGGGCAATATCAACGGGAAGTAGCCGACTGTTGTTTGAATTATTACCCATAGATGTCGCTCAAGTATATAGTATCACTGTGATTTAAGAGCTCCATATGATCTTGTATCATCACTGTTGGTCAGGAACTTTGAATTGTGGGAGTGCAGTGTCTCGCAAATAATCATCAGTTGACTATTTAAAAGCAGTTAGAGGATGATCAATCTCCCGCTGTGTTTGGTGTAGGGTGGACATGTATTATCGTACAATTACAATATATCGCAGGCTTTGAATCGGTCGAGATGAGCATCTCAATTATTCTGAGTTGTGAAGTACAACAATAATGTGTATTTGGGGGGGGGGGGCGGAGTGGATATCAACATAGGCCAATCCCACTCAAAATCTTCAAATTGAGATTATTTTAACTTTCCCTCATTTTCATTTGAAAAGTTAAGATCATCTTAGCTTTTCCAATAAAAATGAGAAAAAGTTAAGATAATCTTAATTTTAAGACTCTTAGTGGGATGTGTCACGTGCTCCTACCTTCAACTGTCGAACTTGGGAGTTGAGATAACTAGGTACCGGAGTGTGTTATTATCATGATTATGGTAAACATATGGCACTTTTTTTTATAATAGCTGTACCTACCTGATATGTCCTAAAGTGAATGTCAATATGTTCTGTTAATTCTGAGTCTGGTTGAGCCTGGAAAAACACGATGGATTAAAAACACAGGGAGCAGTTATGTAACTATTAAAGCCCAGCTAAGTCATAGAATTTAAATTGCCACCAACTTGAAGTTGTGTCTCGCTACCGAGACCAACAACTTAAAGTGGGCGAAATAACTCATATTTGTTTACTTTGGAAAAAACAAAATTGATGGTTTTGATGTGGAAATACACATTTTATTCCCAATAAAGGGGATTTAGTCTGTTAATAAAATGGGTTGAAAACGACTATGTTCGTGCTTAGCATTTAACCCTTAGAGTGCGGGGATCGACTTTAGACGTCAGAATCTGACGTCTGTAGACGTCAGATTCTGACGACTAAAGTCGATCCCCGCACTGTAAGAATTAAAAAATTTATAATAGCCGTAGACCCATAACATAGGTATTCAAATGAATTAGAAAGAGCTAACTAAGATATTTATCATGCTTTCAAAATGAAAAAAAACCTTTGTTCTCCATGGTTTATACAAAAATAATTCAGCGCTTCAAGGGTTAAAGGGTCAAGCATTGAATGTGGTTATAACAAGACATCATACATTGTGAATGTGTGTTTAGGTTGGCAGCATCTAACCCTGATCTGTTCAAATGACTTTAACGGCTCTATATAGTGCACTTTGCCATAATATATACGCAGCAATGCACACCCCAGAAATAGAAATATTGTAAAAATATAGAAATATAGAAATATTGTAACCTTTTTCCCGTTATTTATTATCATTGAAGCGCTAAACTAAATAATTTAAACTTTCACCCACTTGAAGTTGTGTCTCGCTACCGCGACCCACAACTTCAACTGGCTGAAATATACTCATATTGAGACCAAAAAATAACAAATGCTGATGTTGAAAAAGCAAATTTTATTCTGAGCAGCAATAATTTAATTTGTTTGTCAAATGGGTTAAAAAATATTTTAGTCGTGTTTAGCGCTTAAAGTGTTAAGCCTTACAGAGCTGGTTTTATAAATTAAAACCATGGAAGCTAAATGTTTTTTTTTAATTTGAAACCATCATAAATGTCTTGATCAGCTCTTTCCGATTCATTTGAATACCTATGTTATGAGTCTACGGCCATTAGAAATATTTCCACCCTTACAGTGCGGGGATCTACTTCAGGCGTCAGAATCTGACGTCTACAGCTGTCAGATCCTGACGACCAAAGTCGATCCCCGCGCTGTAACGGTTAACCCTCTCTATGTTGAATTGTCAATAATTGTTAGTTTTTTCTGCTCCTTTGCAAACGCTACCCCCACCTTTAATGGACAAAGTAGTTTAATTTATTCAAAATATATTTGATTAACTGAGCATAGATCACGATCTATTTGGCCAAGCTCAGTTGTATTATGATTTGGTTGAAACTTGCTTTTAAACGATTACATATCACATTAGCAGGACAATACTTTTATATCTTTTTAATAAACAAATATATAATCAGATAATGAAACTTACAACAAATTTCAGAAACTCTTCAAATGTAACTTTGGCTATTTCATCACGGCCCCACACTCTTGGTTCACGACCAAAATCCTTCATGAGAAATACATATATTGCTTGTTTATTCACAGATATGTTAACTTGTTCTTTTGTGTTTGGTCATTTTTTTATTCATCTCATAATTCGTCCAAGGATACATGCATCCATGCACGCAAGCTTCCACCCATCTGTCCTATCACCAATACAGTAATCCATCCATCCATCCATCCATCCATCCATCCATCCATCCATCCATCCATCCATCCATCCATCCATCCATCCATCCATCCATCCATCCATCCATCCATCCATCCATCCATCCATCCATCCATCCATCCATCCATCCATCCATCCATCCATCCATCCATCCATTCATTCATTCATTCATTCATTCATTCATTCATTCATTCATTCATTTATTCATTCATTCATTCATTCATCCATCCATTCATTCATTCATTCATTCATTCATTTATTCATTTATTCATTCATTCATTCATTCACTCATTCATCCATTTAAATTTATTAAAGCTGCATAACTGTTTTGATTATTTTATTCAAAATATTAATTAATACAGAATGGTGTTTTAATTTTTTTTATGTTACTCATCCAGTTGCTGAGTTATTAATGCTTTAAGTTTGATAACTTGTAAACAATGCTGCCCCATCAAAACAAAACTGATCACAGCGGAGTAAGACACACTGTCTGTATAGTCAGGACATTAAAAATACCAAGTGTCAGATAACGCTTGTCATTATAAAAGGATGGAGAACATTCAAACTTATACTTATTTTTTAAGTGATGATAGATACATTTCACAGTATACATTATATTTTGTCATTTCTTTTAGGCATATCTGTGAGTTATTACTTTGTGTGATATGGGTGAGACAGGCATATAATGTTATGTTTAATTTTGGTACCAGTGCGGAGAATGGCACCAACTTGAAAAATGGGACTGTACTCTTTGTATGGTGCTCTTAAGTGTGGGCCAGCATCTGAGCCTTTGGTCCCGCACCAAGATGCTCTCCCCTGACTGTGCGAGATTGTAGTCAGGAATTAGCGTCAAATTCAGTTACCTAAATAATCTTTTTCGCTCTTTTAATTTTCGAAATTGTCTTGAAAAACATTTGCAGTTTTTAATTTAGTATCTCATGGGCATTTCAAAATATAGTCAAAATGCTACTAGACAATATCAGACTTTATGTTATTTTATCGTAAGTCATCACATCCAGTGATATAAATCACAAAATGCGGTAAAATGAAATAATAATACTTTACCAGGTGTTTACTGTAACCGATTTCCACAGGTGTCCTGCTCTAGTCTTAGGACATCAACGTCTGGTTATGTTGGTGTGGTATCTCAGCTAGCACGAGACATTGATCCAATGGCAGTCGAATGTTGGCCATCGCCTGTGGTACTGGTTCAACATTAGGCCAATTCAGTTCGACGTCTTGTGTTTGCTATTAAGGTGGCTTGATTTTGGCCAATGTAAGATTATATTGGCCCATAATTTAACCACTATTACATGCAAATTGTACACACACCGATTCACTACTTGACGATTCTTGATGGTATGTGGCATGGTGAACTAATTCCGCTACATTTCCGGTTTTCGTGCATTTATAAGGCCTTTAACAAAATATGAATGTTTTTTTGTACATTTTATGTTATTTCTGCCAAAATAAACAACACAGTTATGCAGCCTTAATCTATCTATATTTATTCACGAATATAGCATTCAGCTATGCACACATATATCCAATTTATATTATATCCTCGATCTCTCATTTTACTTTCATTGGTTTATTTATATCGATTGAAAAAAAAAAGTATTCATCAATAATTATTTATCAAATAATTAATTGATCGATTGATCAATTTGATCGATCAATCGATTTGATCGATAAATCGATTGACCGACTGATCGACTGACCGATTGATGAAATTTAAGGCTGCGTTTATAATTACTTTATTATATTAAATAATGTTATATTGATACTGAACCTTGATTCTTTTCACAGAAGGACGTTTTCCAGGTTTATTCCTTCCTACTTTGTCCAGATACGCGGACGCTAATCTCTCTAATGGATGTCTCGCTATCAGAAATTTATAATATTCTAATCTTGGATCTGGTAAACCATCCCTCACTTCTCTACCATCGTCACCATTTGATAGTGCATTAATACCAAACTCTTTATAAGGACTGAAAATAATCAAAGCATAATCAGTGATAATATGTGAAAAATATCAGAATATATACATGAGTAACGCTGGAAATAGTCTGTGAAAAAATAGCACATTCATATATGCGTGAAGCAACATAATCACATATATGCGGCTAAGTATAATAACATCTATCCATGAGCAGAATATAGCATATAATTGAGGAGAAAAATAACATAAATATACACGAGTAATCTGTGAAAATATGCTAGTGTATCCTAATTATATATGGCAAATATAAAACAAAGCTACTGCGCCACATATGAGCTTTTCATTCTCGAAGAAGTAGAAAAACATCCAGGGATTACTTTTTTAGGGTGAAAATTTTGCTGTTGTTTTTGTTGACGTAATCTACAATTGGGTCCAAAACACTGGTGAATGAGATTGACTGAATGAAATGCGAATTATAATAGATTAAATTAGCCATAGCTGCACAGAGTAAATAGCTGCAACCTGCAACAAACTATTCGATTAAACAAAATAGTAAAAAAAACATGATAAATAATGAGTCGGCGTGAACGTCGTAAATAGTTCCGTGGTTATAGAAAGGTTATTGAAAAGAACTAAAACACATGTAGTAATGGCTGGTTAATCAGGTCAGAGTCATGTGTGTTTACGGTAATACCAGTGTGTGCAGTCAGAGATGTAGTCTCTTAGGTCAGAATGTCCGCCCGCCATCATGGCCATGGTGAAGATCAGATAAAGATGTAAAGATAAACTGATCAACGCTGATTGTGTAAAGATGTGTAAGAAGATTATAAGATCACTTCTTGGTATCACAATTTATTATTGTGTAAATGCAACTGGGAATATCTGAGAGCCCAAGTCACTTTATGTTTGCAGTAGTATCTTTCTAGAGCAATAAACACAAATAATACAATGATAACAGACCCACTTTCTGAGCCAGTTGTAAACGTATTGTGACCGTTGTGAGGGCGGAGCGAGAACTACGAAGCCAGATACCGCCCATACAGGCCTACGCTGACCCGTCACTGTCGCTGCAGTTTCAATCACACAAGAGACACTGACCCAATGTTGTTTATTACTGGTCTACCGTCTCACAACACAGACCCAACATTCAAACAGCATCAGATCAATGTCCTCATCATGGACATAGAGTGCCAACCGCAATCCTCTGCTTTGCTCAGGCTCAAAGCAAGTAGCTCATAGTGATCCTCTCTTGTCCTTGACAGTACTGCATCATGGATTTGTTCTGAGAAACCTTACTGCGCTTTGCCTCATGTTTTAATCGCAATAAGGGTGCCAGCATGAGTGAGCATAGACTGGTGTCACAGGGATATTTAAAGAAAAACACATTTCGTCATGTACAATATCTGCAGAACAGGTATACGAGTAGGGGGATGGTCCCCCTCTCCCCATTCCTTATACTTACATATAGCCATTACTGTCTCTATCACCATACCAGTCATATGGTGGTTGTTGACTGTACCATTTCGCTCTCCGTTTTCGTTCTTTCTCAATCAGGATACCATACAATTGTAACCAGCTGGTGCTCCCTGCTTTCGGAATTGGGCAGAAGGAAACCTGGTGGAAGTGATCAACAACAGCCCCGACTGTTCGATTCACTGCCAGTTCAGGATTTGGTATCACGTAATGACCATCTCTGATATGCTGGCACACTTTCTCTATCAATGTATGATTCTCTGATGGTGAGTTTATCTGACTGTGCTTACTGTAAGCTGCAAAATAACACACATCAACACTCTTAACACACAATAACACTCTGAAAGCACATCAACAAAGATAAAAAGATATTTTTTTAGAATAAGGGGTTACGAGCCACCTCATTTTCTCTCAGTACAATGTTTTTCAAATACACTATATTTAAATACCTATTTCAAAGATTAGC
The DNA here is from genome assembly GCA_964017125.1 of Flabesymbios commensalis. Lineage (NCBI taxonomy): Eukaryota > Metazoa > Annelida > Polychaeta > Terebellida > Flabelligeridae > Flabesymbios > Flabesymbios commensalis. The sequence goes on along the minus strand of OZ024918.1, from coordinate 8,116,204 downwards.
CATGTATAAATATGGCCTGTATGTTAGGAGACGTCCTCATGGTGGAAAACATAATAGATGTAGATACAGCAATATAGCTTCTGCACTAATCAGGTCATATTACATGCGGTTTAACATGCCAGCGCATCGAACCTGCACTGCTGTCTTTCCTATCTCCCCTGGATATTGACCACGGGCCAACACCAGGTCAATGAGAAATCTCCATGATCTCCTCACACTAAAATTATCACATTACTTTTTGTCAAATTTGTGATTTCCTAATATATTTGAGCACATATCGACAGGATTTGGACTTTTGGCCAATATCTAAGGGATATCTCAAGCAGAGCAGTGTCTCCTCGTGGACTTTTAAAACAATAGTGGTGCATATAATCAGGTATATAAAGATGATTTATATTTATGGTAGGCATTCCATAAAAATGCATCTCATAAATCACTCTCTAATTACAAATATATTTGATAATCTGAGTTAACATATGAGACATTTAGAGAAGAAATATTTGTTCATAGAAAAATATATATCACCTTGACCATGGCTACCTAGGGGGGCTGGTAGTACAGCAATAATATCATGCTGTTTTGGAAATCTAAATAGGATAAACACCAGTGCGAGGAAGGTTGCGACAGAAACCTAGAATCAAACATTCTGCATTATTATTTGTTTTTTTTTGTATGCATTTTTATATATTGTACCATTGTACCATTGTTTTGCCTATGATATAAGCCTACTGGACCATGCTACATTGCTTCTGCCATGTTTTTGTTTAAAATTGGAGATTCATTTTCAATTGTGATTCAAAGTACCCAACAAACAGTAATGGTGTATCTATGTTGGCCCACCGTCTTCGATGCTGGCCCAACATAGAAACAATATCATATCAACGTGGCATTAGCCTTTTACCTAAATTATTCTGTACATTTGTAAAGAGAGAAAACATATAAAACCTACTGATGTATTTTTATATGATATGTAAATTTGATACAAATAACTAAAATGTTTCACGATCTGTATTTAACATGGTACTACATTATATATGAAAAAATATACACAATTTATTATTATGAACATTATATTTATAAGCATGGAGAAAATGTCAGGTTATATAAAAAGCGTGAGAATGAGTGAATATAATTAGATATTTATTTATATTTACATTTAAATAGTTATTAATATTTAATATATAGTATTAAAAAGATATTCATTTATATTTGAAACTATTATCGTACCTTGATTCCTAGATTTTGAAGCTGTGTGTCTTTTACCAATCCTAATATAAATGACATGATTCAATCTCGTAACATTCCCACGGTCCTGATGAAACACATAACAGTGAAATTTAAATAGTAACCTTTTCATGTTGTTTCTGTCCCACTAGCGGAGAGAGTATCATATTTGCCACTTGTGTGCCACTTAAGGATGTTAAGTCTCACACAAACACAAGTGGCAAATACGACACACTGTTGCATAACTATGCCACTTCGGAGCCACTTAAGTGGCACACAAGTGGCACATATGACACGATGAAGTGTCTATGTGATGATTAATCTTTTATTATGCCCTAAACAGCTTAACTCTTTACTCTTATTTAAATTTTCACCCACTTGAAGTTGTGGGTCGCGGCACTTTTAGTGGGTGAAAATCACTCACATTTGTTTAATTTAAACTAAATATTTACAAATCGTGAGGTTTAAACACACATTGTGCTTCCATTAACAATGCTTTAATCACCAAAGAAAACTGATAAAATACGACGTAGTCTAGTGGTTAGAGCTGCGGGCACAAAATCAGGAGGTCGTAGGTTCGAATCTGACATCGGACATGATGGGTTTTTTTCTGCGACCGGCCCCAACCCAGGGTGAGTTCGGCACAGGCTCATTGGGTAGGTCAAGCCACTGACCGAGATTCATCCACTTACGGATGCGACTTTGGGGGGGCGTCTCAGAGCTATGACCCATTGGGGATGATTAGCTACCAAGGGCCCACAGGTGCTTGTGATGGCTGGGCCAAGGTAACCCTGGGATAGGTTCGGTGGTTGGTCAAATTGAGGTCAGACTGACATATACCATACCATATGACAGCCCTGTCATGTAGTCCCAAACCAAAGACTTACCTGCTGTGTCAACCCACATACAGACTGCACTTTGCACAGCACTTGCACTGCATATAATAAAAAAATGAACCCCGGCTGGGTTCGCCAATAATATTAAAAGAAAGAAAAAAAAAACGACAATAGACGTGATTAAATTTAGCGCCATAAATTTAATAGCGTCCACGTTGGAAATCGTTGTGTAGACACTGTTTTACGCATACAAATGTATTTGATGATACCTTGGGAAATGACTCGGATTACCGACTGTAGTTTATGATGTCTATGGCGCAGTGTGTTCTGGGGCCCCCTTGTCCCAGGTATCATGAACAATGGTCTATCTATTTAACTGTAAACACTTGTGATGATGGGATTGTATATATATGGGCTACTGCTTAACGCAAGTTTTAGACCAAATAAAATATCACTGCAATCCATTCAATGGTTTGTAATAGAGCCGCAGGTAGTCAAATAGCTCAATTTTTGTGTTGTTCATTTTCTATAAATAAAGTTTTTCGTCATTTGAAGCTGGAAATTGCGTTAGCAATTCCAGCTTCAAAGGACAAAAAATAGAAACAATTTTCAACTTAAAGTCAAACTGAGCATGGAAGTTGTGGTGACGTGGTCATGTTGTTAACATCTCCCAAATGCCACTGATTTTAAAACGGAATAAAAAAATTCACTTACAGTCCCGTGATGCTTAACCTGATAACAGAAGAAACACATAAAACCGTTAAATATAATTTAAGGATATACCTCACAATAACTCATGCGATTATGTACCTATAATCCTCCCATATTGTTAGCGTGTACACATTGATATTGTCTCAGTTTGCAGTACACAGTGATTGTATCCCGTATAAATGACATTCAGAGCGGAGTCGCTGATGAGGAACCGCGTATTGCCTTATAGGCACCTCTTGGTACTGAGGATGGATGGATGGGTGAACACCGCTAGTCTTCTATAATGCAGGTTGCTAGCCGATGTAGCTCAGAGAGCATTTGACCACCCAACCAGATCGCGGGTTCAAGCCCCACTCTGGCCTTCAAGTTTTAAAGAAAAAAAAGTTTCTTCCCCGCTCACTCGTAAAGATTCAATATTGTGGGGAGCCTCTGTGACCGAGAGGTAGCGTGTTTGGTCTCAGACCGTCAGGGCTCGACTTTTGAACGCTGTATCTGCCGTGTCGTCTCACGATCCTCAGGAGGTTATTCTGGCCCAGTTTAGCCAATATGTGCAAAAAGGTGGCCTACAAATCATTCATTTTATTTACCCAACCATATTACACCATAGCTAAATTGGTTCACTGACATATTTGTCACATTGTTAGCGGGAATAGACTTTTGTCGTCAGAATCTGACGTCTGTAGACGTATTATTCTGACGACTAAAGTCAACCCCGCACTGTAAGAGTAAAAATATTCAACATGGCCGTAGACCCATAACATAGGTATTCATATAAATCAGAAAGGACTAACAAAGACATTTATGATGATCTCAAATTAAAATAAACTCTTTGGTCTCCATGATTTTACAAAATTATTCCAGCGTTGTAAGGGTTGACGGATCCCTCTCGATGCCCGTCAAATTAATGGAGATCAGTGAGCTAGGGAATGTAGCTTTACGCCAGCTTTCTGTTCAGAAAAAAACGACAAGAGGAAAAAAGACAAGAGGAAACCCGACGTCAGGACTATATAATATGTCTTCATACATCACTATATGCAATGCTTTGCAATTCAGACCTTTGAACAGATTGGACGACCACGTGTACATTCACAACCGCGATGACAATATCGGATCCTGCCTAGTGGTTGATAAATAGGGGGGTTAGGGGGATCACACATCAGTATACTGTTTTTATATCTCATCAACTAGTCGAGATGCTTGTATGGCCCTGCGTTTCTAGACAGAGAGCCTGATGTTGGTAAATGAGTACATCAAAATGGCGGTCGTGTATCATGGCATTTCATGGGTTAACCTGTTAATATGGCATCTCAGGGGTTAAAGGTTAGCATGACATCTCGTGGGTCAACGTGTCATTTCATGTGTTAAAATAACATCGCATGGGAAAAAATTACATATCAGAGGTTAACGCATTAGCATGACATTTCAGGTTTAACATGACATATCAAGTGTCAACATGACATCTCTGGGGTAATATGACATCGCACGTGTTATCATGACATCTCAGAGGTACACATGACAGGTTAACATGACATCTCACGGGCTAACATGACATCTCAGGGGTTAACATGGCATCTCACGAGTTAACATGACATTCCAAGGTTTAACGTGTCATCTCACAGGTTAACATGACATCTCATGGGTTAACATGACTTCTCAGAGGTTAACATGACATCTCATGGGTTAACATGACTTCTCACAGGTTAACATGACATCTCATGGGTTAACATGACATCTCACCGGTTAACATGACATCTCACGGGTTAACATGACATCCCACGGGTTAACATGACATCTCACGGGTTAACATGACATCTCAAGGGTTAACATGACATCTCACTGGTTACCATGACATCTCATGGGTTAACATGACATCTCACGGGCTAACATGACATCTCACGGGTTGACATGACATCTTAGGGATGAACATGACATCTCACGGGTTAACATGACATCTCACGTGTTAATATGGCATCTCACGGGTTAACATGACATCTCACTGGTTAAAATGACATCCCACGGGTTAACATGACATCTCACGGGTCAACATGACATCTCACTGGTTAACATGACATCTCACGGGTTAACATGACATCTCACGGGTTAACATGACATCTCAGGTGTTAACATGACATCCCACGGGTTAACATGACATCTCACGGGTTAACATGATATCTCAAGGGTTAACATGACATCTCACGGGTTAACATGACATCTCACGGGTTAACATGACATCTCACGGGTTGACATGACATCTCAAGGGTTAACATGACATCTCACTGTGTAACATGACATCTCACTGGTTAACATGACATCTCACGGGATAACATAAAATCTCACGGGTAAACATGACATCTCAAGGGTTAACATGACATCTCACGGGTTAACATTACATCTCACGGGTTAACATGACATCTCACGGGCTAACATAAAATATCATGGGTTAACATGACATCTCACGGGTTAACATGACATCTCACGAGTTAACATGACATTTCACGGGTTAACATGACATCTCACTGGTTAACATGACATCTCACGGGTTAAAATGACATCTCATGGGTTAACATGACATCTCAAGGGTTAACATGACATATCACGGGTTAACATGACATCTCATGTGTTAACATGATATCTCACGGGTTAACATGACATCTCACGTGTTAACATGACATCTCAGGTGTTAACATGACATCTCACGGGTTAACATGACATCTCACAGGTTAACATGAAATCTCAGGTGTTAGCATGACATCTCACGGGTTGACATGACATCTCACGGGTTGACATGACATCTCATGGGTTAACATGATATCTCACGGGTTAACATGACATCTCACGTGTTAACATGACATCTCAGGTGTTAACATGACATCTCACGGGTTAACATGACATCTCACAGGTTACCATGAAATCTCAGGTGTTAACATGACATCTCATGGGTTAACATGACACCTCACGGGTTAACATGACATCTCATGGGCTAACATGACATCTCACGGGTTGACATGACATCTTAGGGATGAACATGACATCTCATGGGTAGACATGCAATCTCACGGGCTAACATGACATCTCACGGTTTAACATGACATCTAACATGTTAACATGGCATCTCAATGGTTAACATGACATCTCACGGGTTGACATGACATCTCACGGGTTTACATGACATCTCACTGGTTAACATGACATCTCATTGGTTAACATGACATCTCAAGTGTTAACATGACATCTCACGGGTTAACATGACATCTTAGGGAGGAACATGACATCTCACGGGCTCACATGACATCTCACGTGTTAATATGGCATCTCACTGGTTAACATGGCATCTCACTGGTTAACATGACATCTCACGGGTTAACATGACATCTCATGGGTTAACATGACATCTCATGGGTTAACATGACATCTCACGAGTTAACATGACATCTCACGGGTTAACTTGACATCTCACCATCCCAGGAGTTTCTCCTGGTCCAGTGTAGCCTACATGTGCGAAAGGGTGGCCTAAAACCCCATTCATTTCATTTCCAGAGCCCTGTGAGTTCCTCTGTATGGATGGTCTGCTCAAGCTTCAGATCTATAGCCACAGCATTGAACGAGCCTGGACGATCTTTGACAGTGAACAATCCCATGGAGAACCTCCTAAACATATTTGGATATGCAACCTCCAATACCTGAAGATACCAGTCTGCATAACAAATGGCATTGATTCCTTCACAGAAGGCACTTGAAGAGGCCAATTTACCTTACGGTTTGATGAAGCAACTTGTTTTATAAGACTATTTTTCATAAGCTCCAAAGTATGCACATAGCTCAGATATTTCTTCACATTCGTTTTGCCTGATAGCGGAGTGCCTCACAATTTATGGCACTTTCTACTTGGTCTTTTCTCATAAAACTCTTCTTTGTTGCAATAGCTAATTGCACTACTGAATTCATAGGGCGGAGATCATGCGCCAGCCAAAATGACTCCAAACGAGAGCAGACAACAGTTCAAAACAATGAACAGTCCTTCCTTGTAGTGAGCCCACATAGTGGGTTCCGTTGAGTACTGAACGAAGAACCTTCTTGCCAAAGACCTCATTGTCGACTGTACACCATCTACACCACTACCTGAGAGATAACGCCCAGCACACCTGAGTAACACCTTGGTGTGATGAAACTTACCGAAGATTGGAAACGGGTCCACAAACTGGGTAGGCTCTGCCATCACTATATCAGCTGCAGAGTTAATCACACCTTCATAAATGAACACTGGCATCACATCTTGTTTGTACGGAAGCGCATTGGGGACATGGTGTGTTTTATTTTTTCTCACATTTTCATAACTCAAGACAGTAACTTGCCCAGGCAAGATACTAACTCGCCTGGGCAAGATACTAACTCGCCCGGGCGAGATACTAACTCGCCCGGGCGAGATACTAACTCGCCCGGGCGAGATACTAACTCGCCCAGGCGAGATAGGCTACTAACTTGCCCGGGCGAGATAGGCTACCAACTCGCCCGGGCGAGATACTAACTCGCCCGGGCGAGATACTAACTCGCCCAGGCGAGATACTAACCCGCCCGGACGAGATAGGCCACTAACTCGCCCGGGCGAGATACTAACTCGCCCGGGCGAGATACTAACTCGCCCAGGCGAGATACTAACTCGCCCGGGCGAGATAGGCCACTAACTCGCCCGGGCGAGATACTAACTCGCCCGGGCGAGATACTAACTCGCCCGGGCAAGATACTAACTTGCCCGGGCGAGATAGGCTACTAACTCGCCCGGGCGAGATACTAACTCGCCCAGGCGAGATACTAACTCGCCCGGGCAAGATACTAGCTCGCCCGGGCGAGATAGGCCACTAACTCGCCCGGGCGAGATACTAACTCGCCCGGGCGAGATACTAACTTGCCCGGGCGAGATACTAGCTCGAGATACTAAATTAGCCTACCATAGTCCAGTCCCTGTCCCACAACCCCGTATACATTTTGATGTACCCTAAATTTCTCAATGCTTTCATGTAAAGGGACCAATCCCGATAAAAATTAACAGGGTAGACATTTGATCAGTGGGGCATAACTCAGCTACAATCATTTTTTTTCAAAATGGCCGCCAGACGACATAATAAAACATTATATTGAACTGTTCATAAAAAAATCTCAACTAATACCTCTTTTTCGACTAATTTGAAGTCCAGGAAATAATTTATCGGGTTATGTTGACGATATAAGTAACCATCGAAATATAAATACAAAATGGCCGCCAGACAACATATTTAAAAACTATATATTGAGATATTTGTCAAAAAATCTCAACTAATACCTCTTTTTCGACTAATTAGAGGTCCAGAAATACATCTGTCAGCTTATTGTGACGATATAACTAACAATTGACATACAAATCCAAAATGGTGGCCAGCTGTCATCTAAAAAATATAATTTACTACAACTTATGTAAATGCAATCCCTCGACTATTGGTTAATTTAGATTCTTCATCTATTTGGATACCATAAAATCTATTTCTGCTGTTTTGGAGGATCTAAAGGACATCTTCAAGGTTTAATGCCGTTTAGGTCACTACCCTAGGGCCACGCTCTCCTGCAATTGAGATATAGATGGGGACACTTAGTGACCGGAGATTGACCGGATCTAAGACTCATAGTCTTAAAAAAATATTTTCTATGACTATGAGTATCAGATCTGGTTCAATCTCCGGTCACCAAGTGTCCCCATCTATATCTCAATTGCAGGCGAGCGTGCCCAGGCCCCCGCCCAGTAGATCAAATGAAGGCGTAATATTGGTCTAATGCATAGACGCTGTTGGCCCATAATTTATACAACGTTGTGTAAACGTTATTTTTACCATATTTTAGAGAGGGGTATCTAAACCAAACTGCAGAGACTATGGGTAGGCTACGACATCACAGACAGGGGCAGTGGCGGAATGTCTGCTAGTGTTTCTGAGCTCACCTTAGATGTTCTCTACATTTAATTAAAAATAATCACCGGTAGATGTTCAATAATGCAGGGTGAAATCTAGTCCACTCGTTTTTTGGCGAGATAATCCTTTCTGGAAACAGTAGGAAAAAGGAGGGGCAGTGACTATCTACAGATAATGTAGATACAAAATCATGTGAACAATGTGACCAATGACGAGGTGTTCATCACGCCCTAAAATGATATGAACACGAAGACCAGTGACTAGTGAAACGAACTATATTTTTATATCAAAACAATAAATATTTGTTGTAATGTCTGTACCTTTTCACAAAATAGTGTCTAATCTATTAACAGTGAGTTATGTTAATTAGTTTTATCATACTTATCATAAACGCTCGCATTCAACCTTTCACATGCTACCCATAATGAACCCGGTGAAACCGCCCAGATTACCCCCCCCCCCCCCACTGAAGTATACCCGGGTATATTCTGGACTATACCCGGGTATAATCTGAAATATACCCTGGGGTAAAGTCTGGGAGCTCCCAGACTATACCCCAGGGTATACTCTAGGAGCTCCCAGAGTAACCAGACATGTAAGATACTGTAGCCTCCAGGGGGATAATAAATGAGACTTCTAGCTATCGAAAGGTTAATATAGGAGACATATGGTCAGAAGGCTATTCAATGAGACATGTGATGCTCTAGCCACCAGAAGGGTAATAAGACATGTTATACTCTAGCTATGAGATAGTTAACATGGTGGACATAAGATAGTCTAGTCCTCAGAGGGTTAATAGGCTACACGAGATATGAATTATGCCAGATTACGATCAGTTACTATATTGCTAATTTGTAAGTCCTATATGATATCTCCCAGAGTATACCCCTATCGCCCGGAATATACCCCACCTTGAATCTGGTGGGGTATAGTCTGGGCTTGTGGGGTATACTCTGGGATCTCCCAGACTATACCTAGGGTATAGTCCAGAATATACCTAGGTATAGACCAGTCAGGGGGGGTAATCTGGGCGGTTACACCGGTATTCCCTACTACTCCAAACCACGCCCACTCCACATTTCCTAAGTAGGTAACGTGACTGAATGACGCGTCTGATTGGTTAGAGTCCGGAGTGCAATGGCAATTGGGTCGATATGATGATGATATTATAATCCGGTGGCTATTTTCTGATACAGGCCAGTTTCAACACGCAGTACAACGCTAACTGGCTCGATGTTTTTTTAAATGTTGGCAACGTTGGCCCAATATTAACACATAGTGGGGCAGATATATCGGGCCCTGTTACACTCTATATATATAGGGAGGAGGTTCATGCATATTAATCTACTGTGACGTCAGAATTATCAACTATGGGATTTGATTGGTAGTTCCCCAATTGCCCCGTCCAATCACGTATCACCACTGTATAAATGACGTGATTGGCTGAAAAATAGTTTCTCTCAACGTCCGCGTGAAAACACGAGAATTTGTTTCAAATTGTTTTAATCATGGTTGCCGAATTACTCATACGTTGGCCAAACATTTGCAAATCATTGGCCAAATGACCTTTGTATTAAAATAAGTCGAATAAAAATATTCCACAAACATATATAGCTTACTCAACAAAATAAATAATAAAAATCTATATGAATATTATCATATCAAGTAGAGAACTGTTTAGCTGGTTATGGAGCATGTCTCTTGGTCCAAGGTTTTCTCTCACGTCAAAGTCAAATAAAAAAACATATAATGTAAGCATGTCCATACATTAGAACTGCAAAAGTTTTTTTTTAATTTTCGTGCTGCGCATTAACCAGTTAAGCGAGATATAGAGACGAAATTCCCGCATTTCTTATTTTGGACATGCATGTCAAGGCAACAAAAATTACCGAATTTTTGATAATGTTAGCCTGATTGTGTCGCTTTAAACTAGAAAACAAAACCCAGTAAACAAGAGTTGGTGACCCAATATTGTGTCAATGTTGGGCCATTGTCGTAGACAGTGGACCAACATTCAAACAACATTGGTTAAATTTCTGTGGTTTGCTGGGAAAAACAGGACATATCATGTATAATAATAATTATGTCATGACCCGAAAAACACGAGACGTTTAGCTAATACAGCATTAATGCTGACCCATGGTTTAGTGCACTGCCCCAGCATTAAAACAACATTAGCATAACATTTTGTGTTTGCTGTGGATCACCTTGTAAAAGTATTGTGGACATATGTTTATTATATCAAATAATTGGACATTTTCAATTAATTTCACATTAGTAATTATTCCTTCATATAAACTTATTTATTGCCCCTGTAGAAATCGCGGCTACACGTAACCGAGATACCTTACGGTATATGATGTACGTGGATAATTGGTACAAATTCTATGGCAGCAAAAGAGGTGTACTACATAGATTATATGCCAATGACGGCAGTGGAGTACACTTGAACAAAGACGGGAAGGCGTTAGTAATGAACAATATCATGAAAATAGTAGAGAGTGATACATCAACAAAGAAACGAAAGCAAGCCTGCCTGCCAGACACACCACTTTCTGCAGAAAAAAATGCTAAAGGAGCTAGACTGGATCAAGACTCACCTACTATGATTCATGACTCCCAGGTAGCCACAACAAGTCATGAATAGGACAGATGCCAGGGAGGCCTCAATACAACAACGAGACATTACCTTGGTGATGTCAAGGTTCTATCACTTAATGTATGTGGCCTTAAAAAGAGACTTAAATGTAAAGAATTCACTCAATACATTAACGAATTTGATCTAATATGCCTTACTGAAACAAAGCTTGAATATTTTGAAAATAGTACAGTGCCAAATTTTGTAGGTTATTTCAATAATCGCAGAGCAGGGGGCGCTGCTATATTTATCAAACAAAACTCAGTTGATCATCTAGAAAGTGTTAGCACTGAAATTCCTGACACTTTGGTAGCAGAATTCAGGAAGACATTTTCAGACAATCCGCTTCTGATGATAGTTACTTATATCCCACCACATAACTCTCCTCATGCAGATATCACGAGATTTGATGTACTTGAAAACACCATCAATGAATGGTTAACAGATAATGTGAACGGCAATGTTTGTATCGTAGGACATTTTAATGCCCGTAGAGGAACATTAAATGACACATTAGGTGTACCAGACTATGCTGACTCATTTTTAGTTGGACCTGACACTGATGTTGTATATAGCAACACCACAAACACCCGGGCGAATGGTGATAAAACTGTAAATAAGTTTGGTTCGAGATTGATTGAACTGTGTAAAAGTTTTAATATGTATATAGCAAATGGACGATGTGGTAATGACAACGACGTGGGTAGCCCTACCTCAAAGGGTATAAGTACTGTCGATTATGTTGTTGTCACAGAAAGCCTACTCAACAAAATTGTAAATGTTTTAATAGAACCATTTGATCCCATGTTTTCTGATATACACTCGCCGGTAGCATTTACATTGTATATACGTAGACAAAACACAGACAGTAGTGATAACGAAGAGATAAGGGGTGAAGAATATACAAATAAACGTCATTTTTCAAGACCGAAATGGAAAAATGAATTTAAAAATAAAATGTCAGAAAATCTCCTTAATAGCGATCTAGTTGATATACTTAATGACATAGAGATTATGCAACAAAATAACAAAGATGTTACACAAGTGGACATTGATGATGTTGTGGAGAAGATTTGTGATACATTAAAAAATGCGGCTACCTCAGCAGGTGTTAAACAAATAAATTCTTCTCTGCCACCAAGGTCAAAGAAGCCTAATCGAACACATACAGACCAGCCATGGTATAATGAAAATTGTGAAAAATCACGAAAAATTTACTTCAATTTCCGAAACAAATATCGTAAATTGCGTAGTTCTAGGAATTTATCACTCCTTAAAATAGCTAGTAAATCCTACAAAAAAGATATTGATAAAGCTTTTACAGATTACCATAAAAAAATGATAACAAAAATTCGCAATTTAAAATCCAGTGATCCAAAGAGCTATTGGCATATAATCAGTAAAGATACAAAAAGTCACGAGAAAATCAATAACATTAGTTTGGAGGTATTTGCTGAGTATTTTGCCGCATTAAATAAACAGGATAACGAAGAAAATGATTCTGAAATTCCAGGAATTCTTGATGAATACAATAATGAAATAAATTTACCATTCAGCGAAGAAGAAATATCCAGCGCTATTTCGAGATTAAAATTAAATAAAGCAGGAGGAAGTGATTTTATTCTAAACGAATATTTGAAATTTTCACCAGGAAATATGATTTTACTGTATACAAAGTTATTTAATTTAATTCTAACGACAGGAAAAACACCACAATCATGGAGTATAGGTGGCATTAAACCACTTTTTAAATCAAAAGGAAATGTATCTGACCCTGACAACTATAGAGGAATTACCATCCTTAGTTGCTTTGGGAAGTTATTCACCAATGTAATAAATTGTAGACTTACAGATTTTTTAAATACATTCAATGCCATAGGTACAGAGCAAGCAGGCTTTAAAGCAGGTCATTCCACAGTTGACCATATGTTTGTGCTTAAATCATTAGTTGATATATATTTAAGTAGAAACAGGCGTTTATATTGTTGTTTTGTTGACTACAGGAAAGCCTTTGATACTGTGAATAGGTCTAAACTGTGGTCAAAGATACTGTCTCTCAACATAAATGGCAAATTGTTTAATGTTGTACATAATATTTACAGTCAAGCTAAATCATGTGTATGTATAAATAGTACATTATCAAACCTTTTTCCCTGCTCAGTCGGAGTGCGTCAAGGTGAAAATCTTTCTCCACTGTTATTATCCATATACCTCTCTGATCTGAGCAGTTACCTAGCAGAGCGGTGCGAAGGTCTTACCACTCTGGAAAATTTAGCTTCTAGTGTTGATGATGATACACTACAGAAATTTATGAAATTATTTGTGCTGTTATATGCAGACGATACCGTTATATTATCTGAAACACCAGATGAATTACAAATTGGTTTAGACAACTTGTACAGATATAGCGACTTATGGGACTTAAGAATAAATCGAGAAAAAACAAAAATTCTAGTATTCTCTAAAGGTAAAATTAGAAGAATACCAGATTTTACGCTGGCTGGAGAAAAGCTTGACGTCACTTTTAACTATAAATATCTTGGGTTATTCTTTAATTAAAATGGTAAATTTAATGTAGCAAAAGGATTTATATGATCGTGCAAACCGTGCTATGTTTGCCCTTTTACGTAAGGTGAAGAAATTATTTTTACCTATTGATATTCAATTGCAATTATTTGATGTATTGGTGGCCCCCGTGCTACTATATGGCTGCGAAGTTTGGGGGCATGAAAGTTGTCCAAAACTCGAACAGTTGCAATTACGTTTTTGTAAATACATTTTAGCGGTTGGTAAAAGAACATTTAATTATATGGTGTATGGAGAGTTAGGAGTATTTCCTTTAAACATTAAAATTAAAGTCAGAGCTGTTACATACTGGGCAAGGTTACTAAATACTGATTATAACAAGTTATCATCTAACATATATAAATTGTTGTATCATCTAGCGATTAAAAACTCATATGTATCACCATGGATATTGTACATACGTGGGATTTTAAATGATTGTGGATTTCCTTATTTGTGGCTTAACCAAGATCTAAACTGTAGTGTAGATTGGTTTAAATGTGTTATTTCCAATCGGTTAACAGACCAGTTTATTCAGTTATGGAATGAAACTATTAATCGGAGTGGAAAATGTATTAATTACAGAATGTTCAAATCCGAATTCAAGTTAGAGAATTATCTTATCAATTTACCATTTCCAAGCAGGAAATTATTAGCTAAATTTCGCTGCCGTAATCACAAACTGCCTATTGAAAAAGATTGTCATCTTGGTCTTCCACGAGAACAGCGATTATGTAAAAAATGTGACTTGAGTGAAATTGGCGACGAATTTCATTACCTATTTAGATGTAATTATTTTGTAAAAGAGAGAAGGAAATATATTAAATGTAAATACTATAATTTTCCTTCAACATTACAGTTTGAAGAGCTTATGTGTAAGCAAGACATGCCTAGTATGCTTAACCTGTGTAGATTTATTAAATTTATTATGTGTGTGTAACATTGCTGTTCTATTACAATTATATAATATTATGTTATGTTATGTTATGTTATGTTATAATTATTGTATTGTATTGTATTTACCTGGCATCTGCATGTCTCTTAAATGAGACCATCAGAATAAATTCACTTGTTCACTTGTAGCCGAGACACCTTACACGTAGCCGAGATCTCGGGGACACGTAACCGAGATACCTTACGGTAGCTGAGACACCTTACACCTTGCCGAGATCTCGGCGACACGTAACCGAGATACCTTACGTTAGCCGAGATACCTTACACGTAGCCGAGATCTCGGGTACGCGTAGTCGAGATACCTTTACGTGTAGCCGAGATACCTTACGCATAGCCGAGATCTCGGGTACGCGTAGCGTAGTCGAGATACCTTTACGTGTGGCCGAGATACCTTACGCATAGCCGAGATCTCGGGTACGCGTAGTCGAGATACCTTTACGTGTGGCCGAGATACCTTACGCATAGCTGAGATCTCGGGGTACACTTAACCAACTTCTGTTACGCGTAGCCGAGATACCTCACGCGTAGCCGATATCTCAGCTACGTGTAGCCGAAGTCGGTTGCACTTAACTAATAATATACTTACACGTAAACATACTGAGTTACACGTAAAGTGTTGATCTTACGCGTAGCCAAAACATTGGCTATGCGTAGCCGAACTCGGCTACGCGTAGCCGTAGCTCGGCTACACGTAACCGAATTTGGCTACGTGTAACCGAGGCTCGGGTACGTGTAACCGAGGCTGGGGTACGCGTAACCGAAGCTCAGTAACCGAAGCTCAGGTACGCGAAAAATGTGGGATTTATGTCCCCCACGGGTTGCCAAAAATGCATGTCCCCCACGGCTTGCCATTATAATACTCACCTGCACACCAAATAAGTTTGGCATCAATAAAAAATCTTAAAAAAATCATGTTGTTTGACAGTTTGACTTTGCAGTGACCTTGAGATGACCTTAAAGTTACTTTAGCGTTTTACCTCAGCAAAGCACAACACCAGCCCATGGTAACTTTCTTACCCAAACCTATATTAAGAATCTAAATTAACCAATAGTCGAAGGATTCCATTTACAAAAGTTGTAGTAAATTATAGTTATAAGATGACAGCTGGTCACCATTTTGGATGTATATGTAAATGTTTATATACTTATATTGTCAAAATAACATGAAAAATGTGTTCCTGGACCCCAAATTAGTCGAAAGAGGTATTAGTTGAGATTTTTTGACAAATAATTCAATATATATTTTTTAAATAATTCGTCCGGCGGCCATTTTGGATTTATATGTCAATGGTTACTTATATCGTCAAAATAACCTGACAAATTAATTCGTGGAATTCAAATTAGTCAAAAAAGAGGTATTAGTTGAGATTTTTGGAAGAATAGTTCAATATAATTTTTTAATATGTGCCATCTGGCGGCCATTTTGAAAAAAACGATCGTAGCCGAGTTATGCCCCGCTGATCAAATGTCTACCCTGTTAATTTTTATCGGGGATTGGTCCCTTTACATGAAAGCATTGACAAATTTAGGGTACATCAAAATGTATACGGGGTTGTGGGACAGGGAATGGACTATCGTAGGCTAATTTAGTATCTTGCCCGGGCGAATTAGTATCTCGTCCGGGCGAGCTAGTAGCCTATCTCGCCCGGGCGAGTTAGTATCTTCCCCGGGCGAGTTAGTATCTCGCCCGGGCGAGTTAGTAGCCTATATCGCCCAGGCAAGTTAGTATCTCGCCCGGGCGAGTTAGTATCTCGCCCGGGCGAGTTAGTGGCCTATCTCGCCCGGGCGAGTTAGTATCTTGCCTGGGCGAGTTAGTATCTCGCCAGGGCGAGTTAGTAGCTTATCTCGCCCAGGCAAGTTAGTATCTCGCCCGGGCGAGTTAGTATCTTGCCCGGGCGAGTTAGTATCTTGCCCTGGCGAGTTAGTATCTCGCCTGGGCGAGTTAGTAGCATATCTCGCCCGGGCAAGTTAGTATCTTGCCCAGGCAAGTTAGTATCTCGCCCGGGCGAGTTAGTACCTCGCCCGGACGAGTTAGTGGCCGATCTCGCCCGGGCGAGTTAGTATCCTGCCCGAGCGAGTTAGTATCTTGCCCAGGCGAGTTATGAAAATGTGAGAAAAATAAAACACACCATGTCCCCGATGCGCTTCCGTATGTTTGAACTGACGACAAACTCTCTTGAAGTTCTGCAAACGCTTTCTAACTGTACCGTGGACCTACTCTGGGGAAACCCAACTCGTATCACTACCACGTTTGCCTTTGATATGAGGGTGTGTATTCCTCACCATGGAAGCAGTTGTCCAGCAGTTGAGGAAGACAAACACGAATAAAACTGATTAAGAATTCATCTCATTCTTTATTCATTTTTTATTATGTATCAGCAGATTATTAGCATTTTCTTGATCTGCTTGACCTACCATTGCGTGAAGAGGTGGTTTGTATGCATGCTATAACTGAGCATCTGGAAGATGCTGTAGCCTACAGCTGTATATCAAGATTATTATTATGTACATCATTTCCTTAAGCTGAGGATACTGCATCACTATCATCACTCACTGGCATCAATGGATGAAGATAAGAACATATCGGATTCATACGTTCTTTTGTTTGGTACAAACTGGATCTGATCATCAAAGTGATCAATCAACAGCTGCTTAACCCTTTGAGTGCGGGCGACGCTTTTAAGCGCATTCATACTGTTTTTCCACAACTAAAATTTGACAGAAATTGAACGAATATGCATGTATAAATCTTGAGTAAAGCCCCCATTGTGAAATTTAGCAGGCTTAATTTTGAAGTGAGGAGGTATTTTCCTTTCATTTGAAGTTGGCAATTGCGTGAGCAATGCCAACTTCAAATGAAAGGAAAATGTTAAGTAGTAATGAAGCACTTAAAGAGTTAACCTTTTCACTACCATACATGACGGAAATTTCCGTTGTCATTCGTCAATAAACGTAACCATAAAATGACACAAATTTTCGTCAAATATATACTACATTTATGTATTTTTCGTCATTTGAAGCTGGAAATTGCGTTAGCAATTCCAGCTTCAAATGACGAAAAATGGAACTCCTACACCAGTATATCTGGATCATGGCATGCACCCCGGCCTGGAAGTCAAAGGGTCAACATCCCTGTTGTATAGTGACGTGTCTGGCTTTCCAGGCCTCTTCTTCCATTAATTAATGTCGGACTTCTGACACTGTGGAGCCATAACCTCAGGAGAGTAGAGGATCAATACAACAACTACGTGACTGTACATCTCATGTTTTACCTCAGAAGTAGTAGACTTGGGTTATAGGTCAAAGGATGATATTTTTTTTTGTTTTGAGAGTCACACTCATATAGACGCATGTAATTACTGAGGCAGTCAGTATGGTAGGATATGTCGGCAGCTAGAATATCCCCAGGTTCTTGTAGATCTGCTACCCTGTCATATACTTCATGTTTCAGATAACAAGCAGAATCTAGAAACAGCTTGGCACAAGGATATGTACTGATTCTATACTTATCAAAATTGTGCTGGCATCAGCTGGTTATTTTATACAGTACCGGTATTGAAACATCTTCAGTGGATATATTGCCAAGCTCAAAATGTTTGTCTATCAATCTCAACAGTGAAAACTATTATTGTAATAAAACTGAAGATTTAGGTCTTAAATCATAAAATATTCTATGACTTTGTCGGATTTCTGCCACGGGGAGTGTTGATATCATTGAAATAACTCAAGAAATGAATTTAATGCCTCAAAATATGGTGAAAATGAGGTATCACATGACTTTCTATGGTGAATAGAAAACAAATTATAGTTAACATATGATCGCAGCGGCCATTTTGAAAAATCGCGTCTAACTGCCAAAAGCCATGTTTGCCAAAAGTCCACGTCGGTGATTTATGAAGGTTTGGACCTTAGGAACTCATATCAACAATAAAAATTTCTGGCCATCCTATTGTAAGCAGGGTCCTATGACAGAGTCAGGACTAACGGTGACTAACATTAGACCAGCTTTGGGCGAACTATAGATCCACCAGGATAACACATACATTGAACCATTGCTGTAATAGTGTTGAGCCAGACGGTCGTAGACGGTAGGCCAGCATTAAACAAGCATTGGTTTAGTGTATTGTAAAAAATAACCTGGAATATTAGTTAAAGGGACCCTTTGGGATGAGACATTTTCAATGTTGTTAATTTTGAAAAATTAATTTATATGAAGCTATATAGCCTACTGATCCTTACTGAAAATACGAAAATGTCAAAAAATAACTTTAAAGCACCAAAAAAGAGTGAAATAGTTGTATTTCCAGGCCGTATATTGCCATGTAAACAAAACAAGTCAGCAATATTCAGCACTTTACATCACATATTCCCACGTATCAGATGGTAAGATCAGAGCAGTCGCCGCTAATTGGTGTCTTATAGTCAGGACACAGGAGGACACACCTGCAGCACTGTTTGTCTAACCAACGCTGTGCCGATGCCATCAGCATGTGGCCCAATGCTGTGAGAACATTCAATCGTCCTTCAGGTTTACAAATAGTTTGTTTGGGTTACTTCTGGTTTCATAGAAATGGTGATTAAAAATATTTGTAAAAATTGCAAATTCTGAAAAAATAAAAACTTGATCCGTGGGATACACTACTTCAGTACGGGATTAAAAACGAAAATTGATGTCATCCCAAGGGGCTGCTTTAAATGTTATCCACTATTTCTGATTATTTTGGTTGCCCCAGATTTTTATCCTGTACACTATGTTGTACACTATTTGATACTGTCCGTTTGCTTGGTTTTCACTATGTAATATTGGAGTATTCTTTTTGGTGTGTCAGTGTGATACAATATGAGTATTGAGTTGTTGGGTGCGATAAAATATCTATATTTGCTAAGTATGACTGATTCGGGCTTTGAAATTTTTATCGAAGATCAGATTTCAATCCTGGGTAGTTGGTGTGTGTAGAGCTCTTTATAATGACAGCGTTCATTCACAGTATCCAGGCATCCAATTCACCTCCATCCAGATATAGCAAAGTTTGCTCAATCGCCCTCTTGCAAACACAACTTGCTTTATACTCTGTTTAAACCCTTTCATATCATAGAAACTTTCTACACCCTATTAAATAATTTCCAAGCTATCACATAACTTGACCAATACTAATACAAATTATCAATATAAATTAACAAAACCTTCACAAGAAGGGATGTGTAAGGTTCTAAAACCAAACCATTCATAGGACGGGAAGTGGAAGGTTTTTCATACAATCCAGCCCCAGATTATTCATGATAAATACTCTGCGGTCACAATCCATTGACCCACTGTTTGCGTAATGTTGGTCGTCTGCCACGCTGGCCCAACAATAAACAAACATTGGGTCGGTATGTCAGTCAGGAGGGAGTATGCGTCACCAATTACCCTCACAGCAGTGCATATACAGTGCTCCAAACTGTTCAAAGGCATGGAGTGTACAGTGCTGGCTATGTTACTGTGCACTATAGAGAACCCTTGAAGTTATTCGAAATAAGAGTAGGGCATAGTCCCGGCTTCGAGCTTCCTTCTGTCGCGATATTGTCATGATTGTGCGGAAAACGACGTAAAGCAATATTTATATACCATCACAGCAATAACTGTCACCTGACTGGATATAATCTATAAGCTATATACACAGTAAGGAATAGAGTACACAGGGGCGGATCCAGAAAAAATTATCTCGTATTGTTTATATAAATGTATCATATATGTATCATATGTGTATATACGCTGGTGTTAGCGGCGTTGTATCATTATTATTCTTTTTATTTTTTTTTTACAATTTTTTTATTTCCATGAAATCATGACACAGACATACATTCCCAGAAAACGTATTAATTAAAATATCATTCAATAATTTATTTTGGAACTCTTGTAGTTTTGTATTACAGGGTATCTTAAATGCTCTGTTGTAAACAGATTTCCAATCAATGCCTTCTGGACAATGCCTCCCTATACGAGGTACTATAACATCATTATGGTCATGCTCTATGAGCTGCCACTACAGAAAACGTTGAGTAACATATATATTTGTTAAAACAAGACCATCAGTGGAATTAACAAAGCGAAATTCGCACATTTCATAGGTTTCATCCATTCTGTCTATTACAATCGGTAACTGTAAGCATGAAACAATTCCTCTCCATTTTAAATAGTGTATATGATCTAGACCTCTTTCGGTCCAATATTCAAAAGGCTTTATTTTACCTTCCGAGTCAACCAGATCGTATAGATAATTAATACCAGATGTACTAAACTGTTTAAAAAATACAGCATTATCATCGATAGGAAACAATTTGTTATACCATAGAAAATCATTTCTAGTATTTGGCATTGTTTCCAGTAACATGTCCCAGGTTTTTAAAGTGTCTTTATAAAAGTCGGGTATTTTGCTATTTTTTACGATTGTAAAACATGATGGACATTTAAGTAAAACCTTTATATCAATATTCATTTTTGAAAATAAATTTATACACAATGACCCGGGGTTCCCCATCTGGGTTTAGTAACATAAATAATCATTTCAGCTTCGCAGCTTGAATAATACATCTGAAGTCTAGTGCCTTTAAAAACCTTACGTTTTCGTAATGTACTTCGTTTAATCTTATCCCTTTTCCCATTCCAAACAAAATTATATATTATAGTTTCAATCTGTTTGATGTAAAATTCTGGGATATCAATGACAGAGATAATATGTTGAAATTGCGATATAATGAAGGTTTTAATTATCTGTATACGACCCATTAGAGTTAGGTCTCTTTCTCTCCATTGATAAATTATTTGCCTAATTTTATTAATTTTACTCTCAAAATTCAATGTATTACATTCTTGCTCGTCATACGAGAAACAAATACCTAAAAATTTTATTGGATTGTCCGGCCATGATATTAGTAATGGTTTTTCAACGCTGTTTCTTTTTGAGCCAAGCCACTTTGCCATGCTTTTCTCCATATTTAGTTCTAAGCCCGAAAATTTGCCAAACATATTAACAATTTCAATAAACTTATGTCCTGAAAGTTCGTCACCTAAAAAACCAGTCACATCGTCAGCGTACAGTGACAATTTGATCTCAACATCAAGAGATTGGATTCCATTTATGTTAGGTTCATCTCTTATAAGAATAGCGAGCATCTCTAACGAGAGAATAAAAAGATACGGAGATAAAGGGTCACCTTGACGTACACCTCTTTCTATACTGAAATAAGGTGATGTTGAACCGGCATTTAAAATGCAACTGGAAATGTTATTATAAAAGGTCCGAATCCATCCACATAAGGAGGGTCCCCAAAATTGATTTTTTTTAATATTACATCTAAAAAATTGTGTTCTAATGAATCAAAAGCTTTCTTGAAATCTAAAGAAATCATAAATCCTGGGATGTTATATTCTTTTGTGTAATAAAATATCTGAGATCACTCGGAGATTTTCTTGTATGTTCCTGTTTTCGATAAAGCCGGTTTGATTGTGATGTATTAGTTTTGGAAGAAGATGTTTGAATCTATTTGCTATTGATTTTGAAGCGATTTTGTGGTCTGTATTGAGTAAAGAGATCGGTCGCCAATTCTTAATTAATGTCCTATCCTTTCCTTTATTGATAAGTGTGAAGACTGCCTGCCTTTGTGAAGGGCTTAATTCACCCAATTCGAATGCCGCGTTAAAAGAATTTATTAAAGGTGTTTTTATTCTGTTACAAAATGTCTGATAAAATTTAAATAAAATGCCGTCGTTACCCGGAGTTTTATTTGTGGAAAAAGTTGTAAGGGTTTCTAAGCACTCTTCTTCTGTCAATGGGCCTTCACATAATATTTTTTCTGCTTTCTTCTTTTCTGCTGACAGACTTTCGTTTTTCACTTTATCTAGATACGTTTCGAAGAAGAATTTTGCCTGCTCTAATGCTATTTCTTTCGTATCAGAAGTAAAAGTGTTATCTGATTTCCTTATTTTTGTCATTGTTTTTTTAATTTTATTACGTGCAACTAAATTCAGGAAATAAGAATTACTTTTTTCTCTTTCTTCATAATCTTTTATTTTTGATTGCAAAATCAGGCCTGATGCCTTTTCTTGCAATAATATGTTCAACGCTGTTTTACACTCATTTATTTTATTAGCTATTTCAAGTTGGTTTAAATTGTCAGCCTCAGCTGCGTCTATGTGGAGCTTTGTCAATTTGGATTCCAAATATTTCTCTTTCTTATGTCTTTCTCTTGCCCTTTTTTTACCATACAAAACTGATGCATTTTTATTTTTTTATTTTATATAATCCCACTGCATTCTAGTGTCATCCAATGTTGTTGCCTCTTCTACCCATTTGTTTACATTAGTATGATGATTTGACCTTCAATGACCTTCAATACCGAGTATTTTTTGTTGTTTTGTATCCTTATGTATACAGCTCGTTAAACGTCTTGCGTTTTGGTGATATAATCTTTACAATTAATTGACTTTTGACAAATATATTGCCAATGTTGTGACTCGTATTCAATGTTACAGAATATGGCATATGATAACCCTACATCGAAAAAAGCCATACGAAAAATATTGATATCACAATTTAGCTCTACGATCTAGCTGAGGTTATTGTAGAGGGTATATACTATAATTCTATCAAGTAGATACTTTATTCCCATGGTGTGTCGATATGTTTCCGCACCAAAACCTGGGATAAAATCACTACATAACTTATTATGCAATGTTTCAAATGGGATTATAGTTACAAATTTAACGATAACTAGAAAAGGAGTTCCCGAACTCCGAGGCCCGGCTTTAGTCTGTTTGAGTGCTTTATATTTTGTAAACATAGCTGTAATATAATTATTGAAAGAACCAAAGAGACAAGTATATCTTCAACGTAATAATAATAATAATAATAATAATAATAATAATAATAAAATATATTTATTCAGGGTAAAACTGATTAGCAGAAGGTGCTTTTTTACATAGTTGCCCTGATATACCTCGAAGACAAGGTAATAATGACGTTACTATTATATACAAATATAACATATACATATAGACATCATGCATTTAACAATATTAATCAAAACAAAGTATTTTAACTCTGCTGCAGTAAAAATGTTTTTAAAAGCCTCTTGAATGAGTGTATGGAGTTACAATTTCGTATATGAATAGGAAGATTATTCCATATCATAGGCCCATTAACTTGTAATGCACTCTTAAATGAAGATCTGTTGATTGTAGGCACATATAAAACATTAGTATCGCACGATCTAGTTTTTTTTGAAACTGCATCGGGTATATGTGTCATGTTTCTTGTATTTGTCCATGAACTGAACTAGATTTCCAAACATTTCGTGTAGGCCTATTAATTACAAAAGACTTACGGAAAGGAAACTATCTTAGCCAAAACGCTATAGCTAATGTGTAACAATGTTGGCCCAATGTTGGCACACCGTCTCTGACGCTGCCTCAACATAGGGCCAACCTAGACTGGCATACTGTGTTTTCCATAATATGGAGTCATAACTGACCACTGGTCATCTTACCGTCCAGCCATGGCATGCATCCCTTGATACTGTAAATCCGAATCACGGTGGTCACTCGCTAATTTATTATGATGGAGAGATTGAGCCTGGATAAAAGCGGCCAGTCGTATACGACACATTTACGACGTCACAAAACAGCAGATGGTGCATCTTTAGGCTGACTAAATAAGCGTTTTGGACCTTTTATTTGTTACAGTAGAAATATTCCACGTTGATAGCTTGACGTTATGGTATTATATAAATTCGAATGAATATTTGAAAATATATTGCTACTTATGAAAATTCATGACCTCCTCCAGACCTACTCTACACAATGTCATATTTCATACTATTTTAGATGACTTTTTAAAGACTAGAGTGCTCAGCTCACATCTTTAAACCACTGGGAACGATTTTCCCAAAGGCAAGTGTAGGGGGCGAAGCTAATTCGTGACGTCCCAAGATGGAGACATGCCTGGCTGGTTTTAATACATGTCCATGTGTATGTGTACTTGATGTTGTACTGTATGCTTTTATAAAATTGACCACAATCAACACGGAACGCCGGTCCAACGTTGCCTGAATACAGACAGATGCAGCACTAGAATTGATGGCCATCACCGCGACCGCTCCTGGTCAGCGTCTAGCATCGACTCACCCCTTGTTCACCCTTTAGATGCGGGCATATTGAAATGATTGGAAATCTAGTTCAGTTCATGTACAAATACAAGAAACATGAAACATACATGTATACCCGATGCCGTTTCAATGTTAATTCCGATTCAATAATGGGCGGTTTTTGTCTGTGAAGTTGTGAGATTCGCTCAGCCGAGAAAATGTGCACATTTTCAGTTTTTATTTTTGAAAATAACTGATAATTAGTCAACTAAAATAATCTGCTAAATTAGAAGATAGATCAATAATATATACTATAATTACATTGCTCAAGTGAATATATGTATGATAAATGATAATTCCATCAGTTCAAACCTTCATTAGTTTTGATGTTGAAGAATTTATGCCAACATATAGACTGATAAATAGCGAAATGCAAAATAAACCCTGTTTAGATCGGTGTGGAATGAGGCTTTGATCTTTAGTGGTCTTTCCAATTTAGCAATTGATATAAATGGGTTTTTTTCTAAAATAAAAAAACTTATAATACTTTAAGTTTTGATGCCAAAATACCAAAATATTCTCAAGTTTTGTCAAAATAGTTTGTCAATAATGTCATTACACTATATGATTCAGTCCGGAACAAAACGGTTAAAACGGTTTAAAACGTTATTTATACCTAAAATGGACTATACACTGCAGACTATGCGTCATTGTCTTAGAAGATCTATTTTTTTATTCTATCGATTTCAACCTTGGGCAGATTTAGCATTGGGGAAAGTATATCAACGTAAAAATAATAATATGATAAAAAAAACTGTTCAGATCAGTGTGGCATGGACTTTTGACCTTTGCTGACCTTTATCAATAAATATTTTTTTTATATTTTGTTTTCATCGAAGTTTTCGCATTAAAACTTTAACATTTTGGTACCAGAATTGTTAAATTTGATTGGGAATTTGCAAGTTTATGACCATATATGTAATTTTACTTTTGTCACATACTATGCCATGTACTCTGTCAGTGAGTGTAGTAAACTGACTTCAATATATATATATACCTAATTTGACCATAGATGCCAGCTGGTTTTGTTATAGAATCTCTATTTCGCCATATGATCGAGTGAAACCTTGGTTAGTTTTGATGTTAACCAAGTAATAAGAAAATAGGAGCAGCGTTATGACAAATAAACACACAAATAAACTATCGTATGATGATTTGACCTTTAATGACCTTTAAAACCTAGTATTTTTTAATGTTTTCTATCCTTATGTATACAGCTCGCTGGACGTCTTGCGTTTTGATGATATAATCTTTCAATTAATTGCCTTTTGACAAATATATTGCCAATGTCGTCACTCGTATTACGAAAAATATTGATACCACAATTTCGCTCTATGATCTAGCTGAGGTTATTGTAGAATGAATTAATGAATGAAATCTTATATAGCGCATGTATCCAGCCGGCGGCTGTTCAGAGCGCTGAACATCCAGAGTAACTTAGCAAGGCCTGTTATCATTTCCCACACACATCACCCATCTTTCCCCAACATAGTACACACACTCAGTCAAAAAAAACTTAATAGGCTACCGGCCGTATGCCGGGCCTAATAAACTTAATAGGATACCGGCCTACGGCCGGTGTAACAGTTTCAGATTACCCCCCTGTTCAGGTTATCCCCGGGGGTAATCTGAAACTAGTTTCAAGTTACCCCCTCTAGTTTCAAATTACCCCCTCGGTTTTACCGGTAAACTTTTAATGATAACACTTATTATATTTTATTTTTTCATCACATGGCATTGGGACACTTTAATCTCCATAATTATAACCCTTTGATCGCTAGTGCAACTAATCAAAAACTATGTTGTCATATATAACCTTCTATGCCAACTAACCACACTTTAATCTCCATATAACCTTGGATTTCTATGCCAACTAGTGAAAAAATGTTGTTAGCACGATGTCTGGAAACACCTTTATCACCCTATAACCTTGTGATCTCTAGGAATAACTAACGAAAAAAATAGTCTCGCTCAGTTTTTTATCATTGTCGTTATTATCTATCGATTTATCTATCGCATATGTAACGTTGGCCATGTTTTGAAGACTGTACCAACTGCCTATCTTCGCAGACCTATATACATTTGTAATTATTTTCAGTGAGCAAAATTAAAAACAAAAAAAACCCGCATAGAGGACTACCCTGCCCACATGCTTAAACTATACACAATACCGGTCATCTATACATCAAACCAACTTCCCGGCGCATAAAAAATAGAACGCACGTGTCAGAAACTGCAAGGTTAACCCTTTAGCCGCCGATCCCGATTATATTCGTTTCTTCATTTTTTATTAGCACATTAAATATGCCTAACAGCGTTTAATGATGAAACGTGACATCAAACAACAAGATTTCACAATAGTCGTTTTATCAAATCTGAATAATTTTCACTTACTTGGATCTGTGGATCGCTTCGGCGAGACACAACTTCAAGTAGGTGAAAATTCCAATTAAATAGTTTTGCGGGTAAAAGGTGAAACCCTGACCTTGCTTGGACCACGGTGACAAATAAACTTGCCATATTATACAAAGTCAATGTGTAGTCAGCGAATCGTAGCGACCCAATTTTTTTCTAGTTCTAAGTCTAACGGTACTTAAAAGGTCAGCAATAATCATATTTGGTGTGTGGGCCCTATAGGCCCAAATGGGGGAGGGGTAAATTAAATATGATTTTTTTCAGTTTCAAAATACCGAGGGGTACTTTGAAACTAGTTTCAATGTACCCCCGGTACGCTGAACCTAGTTTCAACGTACCCCTCGGTACGCTGAAATTAGTTTCAACGTACCCCCGGGGGTAATCTGAAACTAGGGGAGGTAACTTGAAACTGGGCTTTTTCTAGTACCCCCGGTAAGCTGAAACTAGTTTCAACGTACCCCCTGGTATGCTGAAAGGGGGGGGGTACGCTGAAACGGCTACACCGGTCCTAATTACAAACAAAGCATATTAATTAAAATATACAAGAACAAACGATACAATATGTACGTAAACAATTCAGCATGATTTGTCTAAAACATGAAATGAAATGTTAACAGCAAAAAAATAGGGATGAACTTTATATTTTGACCCCTTATAGGGTGGTACCCCCAAACCCGTCTAAAATTAGGGGGTAGGGCTACGCAAACGTATGTCGTAGCTATTCTTGTTGAGCAATCTACACATGCAATATACCATGTAAAAGATAATTAAATGTCCGTTCTAATGATGTTTTGCATGATGCCGTGGATTAAAGGGGTTTTTTCTACAAATACGTTGAAACATATTCTTTTATTACAAAATAATCAAAATCGACAACAAAACAAGCTAGTCAACATGGTCAATGGAAACGACTTAATAAAACATAATTATTGGCCATATCTATATTTAACTTATGTTTTCTGAACCCAGATGTGTATTTGCTTAAAACTGAGTGTCATTTAGATTTGTACATGGCATATATATTTTTAAATGAGAGAATATCGCAGCCTTTTTATGAAAATGTGTGTATTTAGGTGGGCTGAAATATAAAACATTGAACTTTGCTCGACATTTGAGTGCTAATTATTTTTTGCGCTTGTTTTTACATAATTTGGATGTGCTGAATTCGAATATGTCGGTTAACATTCTATCTTTGGTGTCATTCACATTCAATTAGGCAAAACAAAAAATGGCCGCCAAAAACACATATGTTTTATATTTTTGTTACATATTATTGCAAGATTTCTGGTTCCTGCATGATTTAGAGTTGCTAAATTTGTGTGCCATGTTTTTCGATCAAAATGACCTTTGTTTGACCTTCATGTTCAAAATGGTTACCACCAACACATACACAAAAGCTGTTTTTATGCATGTGAACTATAATGTGATAAACAACATTTGTTTAATGGAAAACTAAAAAATAGACTACGTAATACGGCAGATAAGGTTGCAAGGCATTCGAAACTGTATTTAATCACAGTATATTATAACATGCTTTGATTTGCTTAGTATTTAAAATGACGGTATTTTTTTTTTAAGTAAGTATGCAAAATGGCATCTATCTTGGATTTTACGATAAACTATAGGTCAGACGATGAACAATAAACGCCAGAAATGTTTTTTCGGCCCCAAGTTATACAAAATAAAAAAAATAAGCAATTTCGTGACAAAAATAAAATAAAGGTGTTTAATTCACATTTTGATATTCATTTTGTTTCTTGTTCATATAAAGGTGAATTTCGCTGCCATTTTGAATTTTTTCATGCAAATTTACTCGTCAGTAACTTTTATTTCTGGACCGCTATGTTAACAAAAATAAATCATACTATCGTCAACATTTTCAGCGGTATACTTATAGTAACAGTAAATATATAAAAAACGACGGACATCTTGTATTTGTAGGTCAAATAAAAATTATTTCTTTCCAAAGAAACTAGAAAAAATATATAATAAAAATCTTGCAGAAATCATCAAATGTGCTTGATTGTACGGAGGTTTCTTTATATTTTGGCAGCCATTTTGCTAATTTGAAGGTGAAGGTCACCAAATATAGAATATTATTCGACAGAGTCGAATTCTGCACACACAAATAATGTAAAAACAATGGGATAAAAAAATTATACACAAAAATTCCGAGAAAAAAATCATGCTACAGATATCAGCCCATGCAAAATACAAATATTTTCAAGTAAGGCTTCATAATGTTTTCATTAAAAATCTAGGACATTAATAGATATAAAAAGCACTCATTTTTAAGCATACACATATCTGGGTTCAGAAAATATCGGCCAGATATGGATTTGCCTAATAATTACATTTTCTTAAGTCGTTTTCTTTCAGCATGTTGAATCGTCTGTTTTGTTGTTCATTTTGATTATTTTATAATAAAATATCATGCTTGAGCGTATGTGGTGAGACAACTACTAACTCTACTGCAATGTGTGATATATCATAAGAACGGGAATTTAATTATCTGTTATATGGTATATTGCATGTTTTAGACATGTCAAGGTGAAATGTGGGGGGGGGGGGGGGTGCATGATGGGTGGTTCTAGCCCATGGCCTACATGGTATCATTGTAGGAGTGTTGTAATTGTAAATGACACAGAAATACCGCCTTTAGATAATCCTAATTCCAAAATATTTACGTAAAGGAAAATATCTTAGCCAAAACACTAATTTGTAACAATGCTGGCCCAATGCTGGCACAACGTCTGTGACGCTGCCTCAATAATAGGGCCAACCTAGATTGGCATACTGTGTTTTCCATATGTCACTGGTCATCTTACCGTCCAGCCATTGCATCCCTTGATACTGTAAATCAGAATCACGGGGGTCACTCGCTAATTTATTATGATGGAGAGATTGAGCCTGGATAAAAGCGGCCAGTCGTATACGACACATTTACGACGTCACAAAACAGCAGATGGTGCATCTTTATGCTGACTAAATAAGCCACAGTGGACAGAGTCAAAGTTACACTGCTCACCCTACACACTGCTACTTCGCATTTTAAAATGTGCAGATGGTTGACGTCATATGTCCCCCGCTCTAAATTTCAAGTATTGTAGTAAGCTTGTGATTGGCCAGCTGTCTTGCTAAAAGTACCCTGATCGGCTGGCGAGAATATTATGGTGGGGGAAGGGTGGGTGTAGACAGACACCTGTGTGGAGCCCATCAAACGCGAGGATTTGACTTAATGCTGTTTCAATATTGGCCCACCGGCAACGACACTGGACCAACATTGAAACAACATTGGGTCAAGTTTTCGTGTTTGCTGGGAGAGCTGGCCGCATTTTGATACACGCGCGCCGTCTGTGTCTGGTTGGAACAGGCTGCACGGAGCTCTGTGTAAGTCAAAGTGTGTAGACTGTCTGCACTCGTCTGCCGTGAGTGTAGGTGTGTAGACTGTCTGCACTCGTCTGTTGTGAGTGACAGTGTGTAGACTGTTTGCACTCGTCTGCTGTGAGTGACAGTGTGTATGTAGACTGTCTGCACTCGCCTTCTGTGAGTGAGATGTGTAGACTGTCTGCACTCGCTTTTTGTGAATCATAGTGTGTAGACTGTCTGCACTCGTCTAATGTGAGTCACAGTGTGTAGACTGTCTGCACTCGTCTGCTATGAGTGACAGTGCGTAGACTGTCGGCACTCGTCTGCTGTGAGTGACAGTGTGTGGAATGCATGCACTCGTCAGTTGTGAGTGACAGTGTGTATACTGTCTGCACTCGTCAGTTGTGAGTGACGGTGTGTATACATTCTGCACTCGTCTGTGGTGAGTCACAGTGTGTAGACTGTCTGCACTCGTCTGTTGTGGGTCACAGTGTGTATACTGTCTGCACTCATCAGTTGTGAGTGACGGTGTGTATACATTCTGCACTCGTCTGCGGTGAGTCACAGTGTGTAGACTGTCTGCACTCGTCTGTTGTGGGTCACAGTGTGTGGAATATCTGCAGTCGTCTGCTGTGAGTCACAGTATGTAGACTGTCTGCACTCGTCAGTTGTGAGTGACAGTGTGTGAAATATCTGCAGTAGTCTGCTGTGAGCCAGGAATATATAAGACTTATATATTCCTTGCTGTGAGTGACAGTGTGTGGAATGCATGCAGTCGTCTGCTGTGAGTCACAGTGTGTAGAGTGTTTGCACTCGTCTGCTGTGAGTGACGGTGTGTAGACTGTTCGCACTCGTCTGCTGTGAGTGAGATGTGTAGACTGTCTGCACTCGTGTGTTGTGGGTCACAGTGTGTAGACTGTCTGCACTTGTCTGTCGTGAGTGAGATGTGTAGACTAGCTGCACTCGGCTGCGGTTAGTGAGATGTGGACACTGTTGTCTGCACTCGTCTTCTGTGAGTCATAGTGTGTATACTGTCTGCAATCGTCTGCTGTAAGTGACAGTGTGTAGGCTGTCTGCACTCGTCTGTTGTGAGTGAGATGTGTAAACTGTCTGCACTCATCTGTTGTGAGTGAGATGTGTCGACTGTCTGCACTCGTCTGTTGTGAGTCACAGTGTGTAGACTGTCTGCACTCGTCTGTTGTGATTGAAAGTGCGTAGACTGTCTGCACTCGTCTGTTGTTAGTGAGATGTGTAGACTGTCTGTACTCGTCTGTTGTGAGTGAGATGTGTAGACTGTCTGTACTCGTCTGTTGTGAGTGAGATGTGTAGCCTGTCTACACTCGTCTGCTGTGAGTGACAGTGTGTAGACTGTTTACATTCGTCAGCTGTGAGTGACAGTGTGTAGACTGTGTGCAATCGTCTGCTGTGAGTGACAGTGCTGTGAGTGACATTAATTTCTGCTCAAAGAAAATATTGACACCATTTAGCACCCATAACAAAGATCGTGAACACGTCCATAACGTTTGGCTGTTTTTCTTCATTCTATAAGACAGTCCAAATAACATCTTTACTCAAGAACAGCTCACTGGATCCCAACACAATGAAGAACTATCGACATGTATCGAACTTGCCATGATAGTCGAGAAAGTGGTGTATTCGCGCCTTAACACACATGTGGCTCAAAACTCCATTTTAGAGCCGTCACAGTCTGCTTACCGAAAACATCACAGTACAGAGACTGCCCTTCTCAGAGTCTAAAGCGACATGCTGCAGGCCATAGGTAGGAGGACATGTGTGATGCTGCTTCTATTAAATCTTTCTTCCGCTTTTGACACCATTGACCACATCTGTTGGATCGCTCAGAGTGAGCGGAGGTGTATTTGGCACAGCTTTGGCATGGTTTAGGTCTTACCTGACTGGCAGGACAGAGTCTGTGATGATCCACAGCGCCACCCCAAAGCCAAGATTGCTCAGCTACGGTGTTCCTCAAGGCCCTGTACCAGAGCCACTACTGTTCACATTATATTCTGAGCCCATAGCAAGTATAGTGATCGCTCATTTGTACGCGGATGATACTCAGCTATTTATCGTGTTTGACCAGGATGATGCTACAGAGACAATCAAGCAGATCGAAGATTTGTTATGGAGATAAAGGCATGAATGACAATGAATTGGCTAAAGTTGAATGATGAAAAGACTCTCTCGTTGCTGTTGCGGACACCTACAGTGGAACCTACATTGTATATCCATCATCAGCGTTATTATTATTGGTGACAACAACATCACTCCATCTCGCTCAGCTCGCAATTAAATTGGTGTCATTTTTTATGAAGATTTGACTATGTCAACAGTGTTTGTCGCCCTTCTTTTTTCCACACGCTCAACATCAGCAGCATTCGAAGAGTGCTTAGTTTGAAGACAGCTGTCATCATTGCCCAGGCCCTAGTCATTATCGGACTTCACCACTGCAACTCACCACTATGTGTACTCCCATCTATACTTATAAAGAGGTTGCAGACGGTGCAAAATGCAGCAGCCAGGGTGATAGCTAAGGCCGGCGGAAGGAATAAAATCTCTCTAATACTCTTCAAACTTCATTGGTTACCTTTCGAATTCCGTATAAAGTAGAGGAACCTGCTATTGACATATCGTGCTCTACATGGCCTCTCCTCAACCTACATCACAGAGCTGCTAGTGTCTTCTACACCACCTAGAACACTGCGCTCGAGCACAGAGCAGTGTTTGGTGGTGCAAAAATACAGACTTTACAAAGTCGGTACCAGGAGATTCGAAACTACAGCTCCAGCACTCTGGAACAGTTTGGAGAGCCAGATCCGTCTGCAGAAAACCCTGGCCATTTTTAAAAGGTCGTTTAAAACCCACCTGTTTCGGCAAGTGTTTGGTGGCCTCATGCAGTAGTTGTTTTTTTTTCTTTTTTTTTTGCTCTCTTACAAATGCTCAGCGTTTTGAAGTTTGAACAGTTTCCAGCTGGATACATGCGCTATTTGAGATTTCATTCATTCATTCATATTGATAGTTATACACATTATTTAAAGTCAAAAAAGGAACGCGGAAAATGCTTTTCACTACACATTGACTTTTTAATCTAAAGCGAAAGACTATGAATAAGTTCGAACCCCATTTCGACTCGTCCGTCTGATAAATGGATTGTCATATTCTAATAATACTGAGTTTAAAAATACTAAGCCATACACTACAACAATTGTGAACAGACAAAATGTGACCTTCATGATCGTGCATGATGAACACTCGAACCTACACTAGTAAGAACAACTACGATAGTAAAACTACAAACATTACTGGCAATTAGCTCACTTTCAGGCAACATACATGATGATAGCTATATGCAAACTATTTACCGATATGCAATCCCAACCGATCAGGATTTGGTATAAGCATGGTTAAAATAATTGAGATTATTTAAGTAGACTTGTACGACAGAAGCTATATGATTTAGATTTTTCATTTCGCTAACTTCGGAGTTGAGTGTTTCCAATCTATAAAAATAGATTTGTTAGAAGCGCTAGCATAATAAGTAGAAAGTTATCAAGAACGAGTCACGATAATGGAATTTTTTTATACCATGACCATCTATTTCTCGATACAAACTGATATATATTGACATAATAAAATAAATTATGCATTTTTTTTATTAAATTAAGTTTTCTGTATTAGCCTCCTATCCCGAATCGCTGCATGTGTAAGTTTACCGTTAGAAAAAAAGAAAATAAGTGTTTATTATTGTTTCTGACTGCCTGTTCTAAATCTTGAATAACAATTCGTCGCCTCGGAGCTAAAGGATCCTATCTGACACTCGTTAGAGTGGCAGATAGGATCCTTCAGCTCCGAGGCGACGAATTATTGAGAAACAATTAATCAAAAAATTATGGCCTTAGTCGAAATAGCTTTGCATTAAACAATTCTGTGAGATAAATTCTACCTCCACGGCTGATGCATTTGTTTGATAGCAAGATGAGCGCGCAAATACACATGAGATAGCACTTTTCTCTGAGCGTGGATGGCCTTTAGATTAGCCTGAGTGTAACCAAGGCGGTGATGATGGTAGTGGGCTGGGTGTGCCTGAGTGGCTCTCCTGGCATGTCTGCCAGCACGGCCTGCAGGCTGACCTGGTCAGCACAGAGCCCAGGCGTGCCGTACTACCGTTCAATCACTGCTCATGCTTTTATCGATATTGACCGGTCATCAGTGCGTGGTCTCGATTAGCGGTTGGACCGTGTGCATTGAGAGACTGCAGATGACTTTGGGACACATCACGGACTGACCAGTATTTGTCTGGCCCAAGATTTCAGAAAAGTTTACGGGCCGGTTTAAATGTGTCAAACCTACAGGTGATATGATAAGGGGGGATCCAGGGCGGGCAATCCATGTAGTGGTTAGCACAGCCGTCTGTCACGCCCTCTCATTCAAATGGGTCACATAATTATGTTCTCCGTTCACCTTTAGTGAGTTGATAATCATGATAATAAGTGAGCAGCGGTAACAGAGAGGCAGCGTGCTGGGCCGCAGACTGACAGAATTCAAATTTGAAACTGGGGGCAGAGCCATTTGATTAAAATTGTAATATTTATCATTTATTTATTTATTTATTTATTTATTTATTTATTTATTTATTTATTTATTTGTTCGTTCGTTCGTTCGTTCGTTCGTTCGTTCGTTCGTTCGTTCGTTCGTTCGTTCGTTCGTTCATTTATTTATTTATTTATTTATTTATTTATTTATTTATTTATTTATTTATTTATTTATTTATTTATTTATTTATTTATTTATTTATTTATTTATTTATTTATTTATTTATTTATTTATTTATTTATTTATTTATTTATTATTTCAATTTATTGCGTTATTGCTAAATTTATTTTTGGGTGTTTTTACTTCGATTGTTTATTTTATTTCTTTATTTTTAGTCTGGACTGCATGAACTTGTTCCAAAATCAGTGTTTACTGTGATAACTGAATTATGGTAACGGCGGCAATAACTGAGGGTTAAATGTGTTGGCCATCCCTTAGTTGACAGACAGGATCAGTATAGATGGCATTATCAGGTGATGTAATGTCTAAAGTGCTCCATCTGCCACCCCCGTCTATTATGATGTACGGGTGGGATCTCTCGTACCGGGATCACCTCACCATATAGGACCTCCACGCACCGATACAGAGAGAGATACACAGAAGCCAGGGGCCCGAAAACTCCTTACATTATAGGACCCCTACACCCCGATACAGACAGAGATACACAGAAACCAGGGGCCCCCAGAGTCACCTCACCATATAGGACACCCACACCCCGATACAAACAGCGATACCCAGAAACCAGGGCCCCCAGAGTCACCTCACCATATAGGACACCCACACCCCGATACAAACAGCGATACACAGAAACCAGGGGCCCCCAGAGTCATCTCACCATATAGGACGCTCACACCCCGATATAAACAGCGATACACAGAAACCAGGGCCCCCAGAGTCACCTCACCATATAGGACGCTCATATCCCGATACAGACAGCGATACACAGAAACCAGGGCCCCCAGAGTCACCTCACCATATAGGACCCCCACACCCCAATACAGACAGCGATACCCAGAAACCAGGGCCCCCAGAGTCACCTCACCATATAGGATCCCCATACCCCGATACAGACAGAGATACACAGAAACCAGGGCCCACAGTGTCACCTCACCACATAGGACCTCCACACCCCGATACAAACAGAGATACACAGAAACCAGGGTCTCCAGTGTCACCTCACCATATAGGACCCCCACACCCCGATACAAACAGCGATACCCAGAAACCAGGGGCCCCAGAGTCACCTCACCATATAGGACCTCCACACCCCGATACAGACAGAGATACACAGAAACCAGGGGCCCCCAGAGACACCTCACCATATAGGACCCCCACACCCTGATACAGACAGAGATACACAGAAACCAGAGCCCCCAGTGTCACCTCACCATATAGGACCCCGATACAAACAGCGATACATAGAAACCAGGGGCCCGAAGACTCACCTCACCATTCAGACCCCCACACCCCGATACAGACAGAGATACACAGAAACCAGGGCTCCCAGAGTCACCTCACTATATAGGACCCCCACACCCCGATACAAACAGCGATACACAGAAACCAGGGGCCCCCAGAGACACCTCACCATATAGGACCCCCACACCCCAATACATACAGCGATACCCAGAAACCAGGGCCCCCAGAGTCACCTGACCATATAGGACCCCGATACAAACAGCGATACCTAGAAACCAGGGGCCCGAAGACTCACCTCACCATACAGACCCCCACACCCCGATACAGACGGAGATACACAGAAACCAGGGTTCCCAGAGTCACCTCATTATATAGGACCCCCACACACCGATACAGACAGAGATACACAGAAACCAGGGGCCCCAGAGTCACCTCACCATATAGGACCCCCACACACCGATACAGACAGAGATACACAGAAACCAGGGGCCCCAGAGTCACCTCACCATATAGGACCCCCACACCCCAATGCATACAGCGATACCCAGAAACCAGGGCCCCCAGAGTCACCTGACCATATAGGACCCCGATACAAACAGCGATACCTAGAAACCAGGGGCCCGAAGACTCACCTCACCATACAGACCCCCACACCCCGATACAGACGGACATACACAGAAACCAGGGCTCCCAGAGTCACCTCACCATATAGGACCCCCACACCCCGATACAAACAGCGATACACAGAAACCAGGGCCCCCAGAGTCACCTCACCATATAGGACCCCCACACACCGATACAGACAGAGATACACAGAAACCAGGGGCCCCAGAGTCACCTCACCATATAGGACCCCCTCATCTCCGATACAAACAGAGATACACAGAAACCAGGGCCCCCAGAGTCACCTCACCATATAGGACCCCCGAACCCCGATACAAACAGCGATACCCAGAAACCAGGGCCCCCAGAGTCACCTCGCCATATAGGACGCTCACACCCCGATACAAACAGCGATACACAGAAACCAGGGCCCCCAGAGTCACCTCACCATATAGGACGCTCATATATCGACACAGACAGCGATAGACAGAAACCAGGGCCCCCAGAGTCACCTCACCATATAGGACCTCCACACCCCGATACAAACAGAGATACACAGAAACCAGGGTCTCCAGTGTCACCTCACCATATAGGACCCCCACACCCCGATACAGACAGAGATACACAGAATCCAGGGGCCCCAGAGTCACCTCACCATATAGGACCACCACATCTCCGATACAAACAGAGATACACAGAAACCAGGGCCCCCAGAGTCACCTCACTATATAGGACCCCCAAACCCCGATACAAACAGAGATACACAGAAACCAGGCCCCCCCAGAGTCACCTCACCATATAGGACGCCCTCACCCCGATACAAACAGCGATACCCAGAAACCAGGGCCCCCAGAGTCACCTCGCCATATAGGACCCCCATACCCCGATACAGACAGAGATACACAGAAACCAGGGCCCACAGTGTCACCTCACCACATAAGACCTCCACACCCCGATACAAACAGAGATACACAGAAACCAGGGTCTCCAGTGTCACCTCACTATATAGGACCCCCACACCCCGATACAGACAGAGATACACAGAAACCAGGGGCCTCAGAGTCACCTCACCATATAGGACCACCACATATCCGATACAAACAGAGATACACAGAAACCAGGGCCGCCAGAGTCACCTCACTATATAGGACCCCCAAACCCCGATACAAACAGAGATACACAGAAATCAGGACCCCTCAGAGTCACCTCACCATATAGGACCCCCACACCCCGATACAAACAGCGATACACAGAAACCAGGGCCCACAGAGTCACCTCACCATATATGACCCCCACACCCCGATACAAACAGAGATACACAGAAACCAGGATCCCCAGCGTCACCTCACTATATAGGACCCCCACACCCCGATACAAACAGCGATACACAGAAACCAGGGCCCACAGAGTCACCTCACCATATATGACCCCCACACCCCGATACAAACAGCGATACACAGAAACCAGGGCTCCCAGAGTCACCTCACTATATAGGACCCCCACACCCCGATACAAACAGCGATACACAGAAACCAGGGCCCCCAGAGTCACCTCACCATATAGGACCCCCACACACCGATACAGACAGAGATACACAGAAACCAGGGGCCCCAGAGTCACCTCACCATATAGGACCCCCACATCTCCGATACAAACAGAGATACACAGAAACCAGGGCCCCCAGAGTCACCTCACCATATAGGACCCCCGAACCCCGATACAAACAGAGATACACAGAAACCAGGGCCCCCCAGAGTCACCTCACCATATAGGACACCCACACCCCGATACAAACAGCGATACACAGAAACCAGGGGCCCCCAGAGTCACCTCACCATATAGGACGCTCACACCCCGATACAAACAGCGATACACAGAAACCAGGGCCCCCAGAGTCACCTCACCATATAGGACGCTCATATATCGACACAGACAGCGATAGACAGAAACCAGGGCCCCCAGAGTCACCTCACCATATAGGACCTCCACACCCCGATACAAACAGAGATACACAGAAACCAGGGTCTCCAGTGTCACCTCACCATATAGGACCCCCACACCCCGATACAGACAGAGATACACAGAATCCAGGGGCCCCAGAGTCACCTCACCATATAGGACCACCACATCTCCGATACAAACAGAGATACACAGAAACCAGGGCCCCCAGAGTCACCTCACTATATAGGACCCCCAAACCCCGATACAAACAGAGATACACAGAAACCAGGGCCCCCCAGAGTCACCTCACCATATAGGACGCCCTCACCCCGATACAAACAGCGATACCCAGAAACCAGGGCCCCCAGAGTCACCTCGCCATATAGGACCCCCATACCCCGATACAGACAGAGATACACAGAAACCAGGGCCCACAGTGTCACCTCACCACATAAGACCTCCACACCCCGATACAAACAGAGATACACAGAAACCAGGGTCTCCAGTGTCACCTCACTATATAGGACCCCCACACCCCGATACAGACAGAGATACACAGAAACCAGGGGCCTCAGAGTCACCTCACCATATAGGACCACCACATCTCCGATACAAACAGAGATACACAGAAACCAGGGCCGCCAGAGTCACCTCACTATATAGGACCCCCAAACCCCGATACAAACAGAGATACACAGAAATCAGGACCCCTCAGAGTCACCTCACCATATAGGACCCCCACACCCCGATACAAACAGCGATACACAGAAACCAGGGCCCACAGAGTCACCTCACCATATATGACCCCCACACCCCGATACAAACAGAGATACACAGAAACCAGGGTCCCCAGCGTCACCTCACTATATAGGACCCCCACACCCCGATACAAACAGCGATACACAGAAACCAGGGCCCACAGAGTCACCTCACCATATATGACCCCCACACCCCGATACAAACAGCGATACACAGAAACCAGGGCTCCCAGAGTCACCTCACTATATAGGACCCCCACACCCCGATACAAACAGCGATACACAGAAACCAGGGCCCCCAGAGTCACCTCACCATATAGGACCCCCACACACCGATACAGACAGAGATACACAGAAACCAGGGGCCCCAGAGTCACCTCACCATATAGGACCCCCACATCTCCGATACAAACAGAGATACACAGAAACCAGGGCCCCCAGAGTCACCTCACCATATAGGACCCCCGAACCCCGATACAAACAGAGATACACAGAAACCAGGGCCCCCCAGAGTCACCTCACCATATAGGACACCCACACCCCGATACAAACAGCGATACACAGAAACCAGGGGCCCCCAGAGTCACCTCACCATATAGGACGCTCACACCCCGATACAAACAGCGATACACAGAAACCAGGGCCCCCAGAGTCACCTCACCATATAGGACGCTCATATATCGACACAGACAGCGATAGACAGAAACCAGGGCCCCCAGAGTCACCTCACCATATAGGACCTCCACACCCCGATACAAACAGAGATACACAGAAACCAGGGTCTCCAGTGTCACCTCACCATATAGGACCCCCACACCCCGATACAGACAGAGATACACAGAATCCAGGGGCCCCAGAGTCACCTCACCATATAGGACCACCACATCTCCGATACAAACAGAGATACACAGAAACCAGGGCCCCCAGAGTCACCTCACTATATAGGACCCCCAAACCCCGATACAAACAGAGATACACAGAAACCAGGGCACCCCAGAGTCACCTCACCATATAGGACGCCCTCACCCCGATACAAACAGCGATACCCAGAAACCAGGGCCCCCAGAGTCACCTCGCCATATAGGACCCCCATACCCCGATACAGACAGAGATACACAGAAACCAGGGCCCACAGTGTCACCTCACCACATAAGACCTCCACACCCCGATACAAACAGAGATACACAGAAACCAGGGTCTCCAGTGTCACCTCACTATATAGGACCCCCACACCCCGATACAGACAGATATACACAGAAACCAGGGGCCTCAGAGTCACCTCACCATATAGGACCACCACATCTCCGATACAAACAGAGATACACAGAAACCAGGGCCGCCAGAGTCACCTCACTATATAGGACCCCCAAACCCCGATACAAACAGAGATACACAGAAATCAGGACCCCTCAGAGTCACCTCACCATATAGGACCCCCACACCCCGATACAAACAGCGATACACAGAAACCAGGGCCCACAGAGTCACCTCACCATATATGACCCCCACACCCCGATACAAACAGAGATACACAGAAACCAGGGTCCCCAGCGTCACCTCACTATATAGGACCCCCACACCCCGATACAGACAGCGATACACAGAAACCAGGGCCCCCAGCGTCACCTCACCATATAGGACCCCCACACCCCGATACAGACAGAGATACACAGAAACCAGGGGCCCCAGAGACACCTCACCATATAGAATCCCCACACCCTGATACAGACAGAGATACACAGAAACCAGGGCCCCTAGTGTCACCTCACCATATAGGACCCCCACACCCCAATACAAACAGCGATACCCAGAAACTCACCTCACCGAAGACTCACCTCACCATACAGACCCCCACACCCCGATACAGACGGAGATACACAGAAACCAGGGCTCCCAGAGTCACCTCACTATATAGGACCCCCACACCCCGATACAAACAGCGATACACAGAAACCAGGGCCCCCAGAGTCACCTCACCATATATGACCCCAACACCCTGATACAGACAGAGATACACAGAAACCAGGGGCCCCAGAGTCACCTCACCATATAGGACCCCCACATCTCCGATACAAACAGAGATACACAGAAACCAGGGCCTCCAGAGTCACCTCATCATATAGGACCCCCGATCACCGATACAAACAGAGATACACAGAAACCAGGACCCCCCAGAGTCACCTCACCTTATAGGACCCCCACACCCCGATACAAACAGCGATACACAGAAACCAGGGCTCACAGAGTCACCTCACCATATAGGACCCCCACACCCCGATACAAACAGAGATACACAGAAACCAGGGTCCCGAGCGTCACCTCACTATATAGGACCCCCACACCCCGATACAGACAGCGATACACAGACATCAGGGCCCCCAGCGTCACCTCACCATATAGGACCCCCACACTCCGATACAGACAGAGATACACAGAAACCAGGGCCTCCAGAGTCACCTCACCATATAGGACCCCCACACCCCGATACAGACAGAGATACACAGAAACCAGGGCCCCCAGAGTCACCTCACCATATAGGATCCCCACACCCCGATACAAACAGCGATACCCAGAAACCAGGGCCCCCAGAGTCACCTCACCAAATAGGACCCCCACACCCCGATACAAACAGCGATACCCAGAAACCAGGGTCCCCAGTGTCACCTCACCAAAAAAGACCCCCACACCCCGATACAGACAGCGATACCCATAAACCAGGGCCTCCAGAGTCACCTCGCCATATAGGACCCCCACACCTCGATACAGACAAAGATACACAGAAACCAGGATCCCCAGTGTCACCTCACCATATAGAACCCCCATACCCCGATACAAACAGCGATACACAGACACCAGGGCCACCAGAGTCACCTCACCATATAGGATCCCACACCCCGATACAAACAGCGATACCCAGAAACCAGGGCCCCCAGTGTCACCTCACCAAATAAGACCCCCACACCCCGATACAAACAGCGATACCCAGAAACCAGGGTCCCCAGTGTCTCCTCACCAAAAAAGACCCCCACACCCTGATGCAGACAGCGATACCCATAAACGAGGGCCTCCAGAGTCACCTCGCCATATAGGACCCCCACACCTCGATACAGACAAAGATACACAGAAACCAGGGTCCCCAGTGTCACCTCACCATATAGAATCCCCATACCCCGATACAAACAGCGATACACAGAAACCAGGGCCCACAGAGTCACCTCACCATATAGGACCCCCACACCCCGATACAAACAGAGATACACAGAAACCAGGGTCCCGAGCGTCACCTCACTATATAGGACCCCCACACCCCGATACAGACAGCGATACACAGACACCAGGGCCCCCAGCGTCACCTCACCATATAGGACCCCCACACTCCGATACAGACAGAGATACACAGAAACCAGGGGCCCCAGAGTCACCTCACCATATAGGACCCCCACATCTCCGATACAAACAGAGATACACAGAAACCAGGGCCCCCAGAGTCACCTCACCATATAGGACCCCCGAACCCCGATACAAACAGAGATACACAGAAACCAGGGCCCCCCAGAGTCACCTCACCATATAGGACACCCACACCCCGATACAAACAGCGATACACAGAAACCAGGGGCCCCCAGAGCCACCTCACCATATAGGACGCTCACACCCCGATACAAACAGCGATACACAGAAACCAGGGCCCCTAGAGTCACCTCACCATATAGGACGCTCATATATCGACACAGACAGCGATAGACAGAAGCCAGGGCCCCCAGAGTCACCTCACCATATAGGACCTCCACACCCCGATACAAACAGAGATACACAGAAACCAGGGTCTCCAGTGTCACCTCACCATATAGGACCCCCACACCCCGATACAGACAGAGATACACAGAATCCAGGGGCCCCAGAGTCACCTCACCATATAGGACCACCACATCTCCGATACAAACAGAGATACACAGAAACCAGGGCCCCCAGAGTC
This sequence comes from Flabesymbios commensalis, assembly GCA_964017125.1. Classification (NCBI taxonomy): domain Eukaryota; kingdom Metazoa; phylum Annelida; class Polychaeta; order Terebellida; family Flabelligeridae; genus Flabesymbios; species Flabesymbios commensalis. Next base: position 8,072,063 of record OZ024918.1, on the reverse strand, counting down.
ACCTCACTATATAGGACCCCCAAACCCCGATACAAACAGAGATACACAGAAACCAGGGCACCCCAGAGTCACCTCACCATATAGGACGCCCTCACCCCGATACAAACAGCGATACCCAGAAACCAGGGCCCCCAGAGTCACCTCGCCATATAGGACCCCCATACCCCGATACAGACAGAGATACACAGAAACCAGGGCCCACAGTGTCACCTCACCACATAAGACCTCCACACCCCGATACAAACAGAGATACACAGAAAACAGGGTCTCCAGTGTCACCTCACTATATAGGACCCCCACACCCCGATACAGACAGAGATACACAGAAACCAGGGGCCTCAGAGTCACCTCACCATATAGGACCACCACATCTCCGATACAAACAGAGATACACAGAAACCAGGGCCGCCAGAGTCACCTCACTATATAGGACCCCCAAACCCCGATACAAACAGAGATACACAGAAATCAGGACCCCTCAGAGTCACCTCACCATATAGGACCCCCACACCCCGATACAAACAGCGATACACAGAAACCAGGGCCCACAGAGTCACCTCACCATATATGACCCCCACACCCCGATACAAACAGAGATACACAGAAACCAGGGTCCCCAGCGTCACCTCACTATATAGGACCCCCACACCCCGATACAGACAGCGATACACAGAAACCAGGGCCCCCAGCGTCACCTCACCATATAGGACCCCCACATCTCCGATACAAACAGAGATACACAGAAACCAGGGCCCCCAGAGTCACCTCACCATATAGGACCCCCGAACCCCGATACAAACAGAGATACACAGAAACCAGGGCCCCCCAGAGTCACCTCACCATATAGGACACCCACACCCCGATACAAACAGCGATACACAGAAACCAGGGGCCCCCAGAGTCACCTCACCATATAGGACGCTCACACCCCGATACAAACAGCGATACACAGAAACCAGGGCCCCCAGAGTCACCTCACCATATAGGACGCTCATATATCGACACAGACAGCGATAGACAGAAACCAGGGCCCCCAGAGTCACCTCACCATATAGGACCTCCACACCCCGATACAAACAGAGATACACAGAAACCAGGGTCTCCAGTGTCACCTCACCATATAGGACCCCCACACCCCGATACAGACAGAGATACACAGAATCCAGGGGCCCCAGAGTCACCTCACCATATAGGACCACCACATCTCCGATACAAACAGAGATACACAGAAACCAGGGCCCCCAGAGTCACCTCACTATATAGGACCCCCAAACCCCGATACAAACAGAGATACACAGAAACCAGGGCACCCCAGAGTCACCTCACCATATAGGACGCCCTCACCCCGATACAAACAGCGATACCCAGAAACCAGGGCCCCCAGAGTCACCTCGCCATATAGGACCCCCATACCCCGATACAGACAGAGATACACAGAAACCAGGGCCCACAGTGTCACCTCACCACATAAGACCTCCACACCCCGATACAAACAGAGATACACAGAAACCAGGGTCTCCAGTGTCACCTCACTATATAGGACCCCCACACCCCGATACAGACAGATATACACAGAAACCAGGGGCCTCAGAGTCACCTCACCATATAGGACCACCACATCTCCGATACAAACAGAGATACACAGAAACCAGGGCCGCCAGAGTCACCTCACTATATAGGACCCCCAAACCCCGATACAAACAGAGATACACAGAAATCAGGACCCCTCAGAGTCACCTCACCATATAGGACCCCCACACCCCGATACAAACAGCGATACACAGAAACCAGGGCCCACAGAGTCACCTCACCATATATGACCCCCACACCCCGATACAAACAGAGATACACAGAAACCAGGGTCCCCAGCGTCACCTCACTATATAGGACCCCCACACCCCGATACAGACAGCGATACACAGAAACCAGGGCCCCCAGCGTCACCTCACCATATAGGACCCCCACACCCCGATACAGACAGAGATACACAGAA
>OZ024918.1:8046628-8069870 GCA_964017125.1 Flabesymbios commensalis | reverse complement strand
TCATACAAACCTGAGGGTATCCATGAGTGTTCCACTTTCAATTTTATATTTATTGATAATTAATTTAATGGAGTTTTTAAAAGTATGAGCTAAGCACAGTTTTTACTACATACAGTATATATCAGTGTATATTCAGCCTAGCTATTTTTATCTCATTTTCAGAAGCGTCAATGGTAATAACATGAATCGAGTTATTTTGCACTCTGTGAGGCCATCGTTCTGAAAGAAGCGGGATTTTTCCCACGCACCTAGATGCGGCAGTACAGAGAGTGGCTGTGAAATCTCTGTCCCCTGGTGGTTAATATTAGCTGATCAGGGGAAGATGACCAGTGTCTGAAGTAGAGATAGAGACACTGGTGACACGAGTGAAAGTAACATACAGTTTACTCACATTTCATGTACACCCATCCAGTGTACGGCTGTCACATAATGTCAAATTCTAACGGTAGAACATTCCCGCATAACCATGATAACTGTAAGAGTACGTCTTGAAATCGATAGACCTTTATAGTTCTAGACGTAGTCATATTAATTATCTTGTTTTCACTCTGGGATTTTAACTTCAGCTCCATTTATAAATAAACGTCGTTTCATGAATCTCACTTTTTTTCCGTCCTTAAATTCTTTGTCCATTAAAGGGAATGCTCTCCTCTTTTTATCATAATCCCCTTTTATCATATCTTCTACAATGCGGTATCTGTCCTTTTGGTTATCAAGCATCTTCTTGGCTTTCAACACAACACTGTTTCTGACCGGTCTCCTGCAAAACTTGACAATAATTTGGTTGCTGTCTTTCCCTATCGGATGGGCGACTTCCAGCTCATTCACCAGCTGTTCCTTCGTCATCCCAGGTGAGGCCACATTCTTTTCTACCATGATCCCAGCGGCTACTTCTATGTAATTGTCTGCTTTTTAAAATTTATCCTTACTTTTAATCCTCACGTTGTACACTCTTGATCGTCTCTCGAGATTTTCTACTTGATTTAGTAAGCCGCATGCCATATTATTAGACTGATCACAGAGCGTTCGAGCGGATTTTATTTATTTTTCTTGGGAGTCCATACGTTTTTTAATATCGCCCACTTCGGATTGAGTGAACTGGATACTTGTTTCCAGTTTATCGACTCTTTTGGTCAGTTTATCCTCTATTTGGTCTAGTCTTTTTGTAAGTTTATCGTCTAAAGCAGAAATCGCGTTCAGGATAGCTTCTTGCGCCATGGTGCTCAGAGTGTCAGTGGCCGGAGTCTCTGCTGTACACGCACTTCTACTGGTGCACGGTTTATCGGGATACCCTTAAACAAGTTCCCAAGTTCCGAAGTTCCCAAGTTCCGAAGTTCCCAAGTTCCGGGAACTTCAAGTTCCCAATTTTCAAATTCCGGGAACTTCAAGTTCCGAAATTCCGAAATAAAAGTTAACAAAAAAATGTTTTTTTCATATTTCAACAAAAAACATTTTAGATGGGGTCTACTGGGTTACAGCTCTATGTTCAGAAGGTCCTATGTTTAAAAGGTTCTATGTTCAGAAGGTCCTTTGTTTAGAAGGTCCTATGTTCAGAAGGTTCTATGTTCAGAAGGTTCTATATTCAGAAGGTTCTATGCTCAGAAGGTTCTATGTTCAGAAATATTTGTTCAGAAGGTCCTATGTTTAGAAAGTACGGGTGACTATTTGTCAGTTCCCTTTGGGCACACGACGTTGAATCAACGTCAATGACGTTGATTTAATGTCGCAAAAACTTTGTGTACCCAGTGGGATTCCGAGCTGAAAATTAATGACGTTTGATCAAATTTGATGGACTCATTAAATTGTATTTATGACAGTTATAATTATTTTCCATAGGGGGTACGTTGTTCGAAATACCATATAAAAAAACTAGTGATATTTATGTATAAATATCAATTATTTTATCTTATGTGGTCTATGGAATTATTCTCTGTTGAATGTAAAATCTAAGTGCATGTAGTGTGGCGGTAGGTACATATGTATTATATCACAACCTTCACAAGTAAATATATCGGGTGGTAATGATATACGCTGGTAACGAGAAAAAATATTATTTAATCAATTTATACAATGAGAAATACGTCTTTTAAATAGAATAAATTGATGGTCGTCGTGACCAGTGAACTACTCATATGGTATACATTTCAGAAACATGTTAAGTGTATTGTGCAAAGGAGAAAAAAGTTGTAGTTAAAAATCAAGGTCATATAGATGTCTGAGTCATGTAATTGTAAATTGCTGCTGTACGTCCCTTTTTGACAGTAGACTAACAGTCATTTAGGTGACATTTCAATACGATAAAAACAGTGCAGTTAATTGATGAGATGAATGACATACAGAATAATGCTGATGTGAGCGTGGAGTGATAGGGCATGGTGGGTTATTGAAAGAATTTTCATTAAAAAAATTGTATATATCGCCCTCTATAAACACATTAGCTTCGTCTGATAATTTCGTTACTCCAAAATGGTCCAACTTCTTACCTTGTACAACTTTTCAAAGTAGTCGCCCCATGGCTAGATAATTGTCTGTGCAAATGTCACGAAAATTGGTTCAGAATTGACTGAGGAATCCGAGAAATTCATTCACCATGTTCACCCTGGTTGAAGAATTTAATGTGAATCTGACTATAGAGAAATTACCCCCAGACGGTCTACTTGGGTTTTTCTAAGCAATGTAATGCTGACACACCATGGCTTTCCATATAGCTCCGATATCCTCGGGTCGGATAGTCCCCAGATTAACACGAGCCTAACAGAGGGTAACTCAATTCTAGACACAGTGGCTGAAATAGGTTGACCCCATACAAAATCGTGGGACGATCATATCTAAGAAAATCTTATTTTTTAGAATCAGGAACATTCTAGCTACGATGTCGCATGCTCAGCTCATTTTCCTCACAGTCATTAAAAAGTTGTGAATATTTTTCAGACCTTGGGGTCGAGATCGCTCTCAGTCACCGCCATGTTGAAAAACGTTGATTTTTTCGGGTAAAACGAATCAATCCAGGGATAACTCCATCCATCCTACGCAAAACATTAGGACAGAACTAACAAGTAGCGCATGTTTTTCGCTAATTACTCCGTCAATTATCAAGCGATTTTCATGAAATTTTGTAAACATAAAATTATATGCATTATCTCAAAAGTTAGATGATTTGACTTGTAGTAAAATTGAAATTATGACGTCCCTCCTCTATCAACTCATTAGGCCTACGCTAATTCTGGAATTATATTACATGTCAAATGGTGTAACTAAATTGTTACCGGTGTTAGGATTTGACTTGAAAATGGCCTGTGCTAAATTTCAGATGAATCGGTTCAGAATCGTTGAGAAATCGACGTAAAACTTGCGCTGCAGGTTTACCAAAATAATTGTGGCCCATAGTAGGCCTATTGGTAAAACAACTTTCTACATGTCTAAGCTATTGGACAAGTTCACACTAGCACCGGATTTAGGCGGATTTGAATTCAGATATAATGTAAATCTGGTAATATTCGCGAGGTTTTAATTTTCGCGAATTTCGCAAGGATAAAAAATTCGAGAATTCCAGAATCTCGCGAAAATTATTATTATAATAGCACTACTGAAGAAAAAAGAAAATTTTCGAATTCTAAACTTCGTGAAAAGTCCCAAAATCAGAAATTCGCGAAAATTTGAACACGCGAAAATTACCAGATCTACAGTAGTGTCATATTCCTGAATTGCGGTGACTATCCTTCTGTGATCACTCCTGGTTTGTGGCTCTTCACTATGTTGATTGAAGTCCCATGCATAGCGATTTTGGCTAATTGTGGACGGACAGACGACGGACAACGCTCCATGACAAAAGCTTATCTGACCTTTGCCCGAATGAGCTCAAATTAGAGCCTGTGATTTGTTATCTTGCATTGTAATTTACCTGAAACTGAAAGTTTTTTCCTACATAAAACAAATAATTTTCTGAATATAGAACCTTCTGAATATATCTGAATATAGGACCTTCTGAACATAGAACCCTCTGAATATAGGACCTTTTGAACAATGTTTTTCTGAACATAGGACCTTCTGAACATAGGACCTTCTGAATATAGGACCTTCTGAACATAGAACCTTCTGAACATAGGAACTTCTGAATATAGAACCTTCTGAACATAGAACCTTTTGAACAAATATTTTCTGAACATAGAACCTTCTGAACATAGAACCTTCTGAACATGGGGCAGTCACCGGTCTACTGCCTTTTGCCTTTCCACGCATTATAGATTGGCAAGCTGCGCGCATGAATGGGATTAAATGTGGTTTTCTAGACCGCGCACATTCATTGTTATGTTCAAATGACGAATTAGGCCTCTATGTGTAGGCCCGACGTTGACCCAAAGTTGAGGTTAGGTTTGCCTAACGTCTGTGACCTTACAGCAGCATTAATCCAAGATTGGGTCAATGTCTGTTTGATGGGAGATTTACAGCTGGTATTAGGCAGTCATCCACAGAAGAGTTCATCTGAGTAGGCCCAGTTGTTTTTCAAGTTCAAAGACTATTATAACATGCCGCTATATATGCATACAAATCACACCTCGCAGATGACAATTCTCAACGATTGTCCTTATAATGTCATTGATACTGTTTTCACTGTTAATAAGTACTGTCACATGTCATAATTTCTCACGGGTTGGGATGCTTGTTGATTGCCGGGGGGGGGGGGGGAGGGGGTGCAAACAGCGTCGCGCGTGGAGGGAAGCCCTCATAAGCTCTACAGTATATTAAATATTATATGCCATCAAACACGACAAAGACCCAATAGTAGTAATCGTTTAATAATGTTGTTCTATCGTCAGCCACCACCACTCGAACTCGAATATACTATATCTTGGGAAATATCATATTGTAATACTCTTCATTTTAGATTTTGTATAATAAATTTGCGGTTCTATTGTAAATTTTATTTCATACCTGTAGGGCTAGACCCCTATATAGTTAATTTCACATCGTGAAATGTTTGCCAAGATCGCCTATTAACAAAATATAATATAAATATGTGAAAAACTAACATTAGTCTACAGCACTTAAAATTATTATTGAGTACCAAGCTGTTTTTCCGACAAAAACGATTTTTGCAAATAATGTTTTGATATATTTTTTCATTTATTTTGGAATTTCGGAACTTGAAGTTCCCGGAACTTGGGAACTTCGGAACTTGGGAACTTGTTTAAGGGTATCCCCGGTTCATCGCCCGTTTTCTCTGTGGCTGTGGTTGACAATGTTCTACCGCTGCTCTTTCTTAAAAAATACTTTTTTAATCTTCTCAGGAGTATTGGAAGCTTTACTACAACTACTATCCTTTCTACTCATTCTGCTTCCTAAATTCAAGTTTACATATTTATACCATTTTTAGGTGAATTTTTAGAGACAATCTTCACCACGCGTTCACTCCGTCGCCATCTTGTATCATTATATTATATTATATATAATATATATTAATTTAAATTCCCAATTATAAATATGCGTGATAATGGACAAAACGGAAATAAGCGATATAAGATCAAACTTCAAATTTTATTGTGAAAATAGCCAACTTTATAGTATATTATGTAGGTCCTAGGACAAAAGGGGTGGTATGAATATTATGTAATGGTCAAGGCGCCACCGTCGGCGTGATCTATTGTTTACACATCAATGATGCGTGACATCTAATTGTACCTGCTAATTGGCCTAGTGCAGCCCCATCATCACTGCCCCCTCCACACCTTCTAGCGCCAACGATTAGGCTTATCTATCACTTTAAATTACTTGTTTCCTTAATAATATTAACGAAATATAAATGTCACTTTCGTTCTGGGACCCGGTCATTTTGTTTGTAAAACGCTGACAGGGTTCCAAACCTAAAAAATACCGTTTTTATGTTTAAAGCCCTGTAATCCGATCGACAATAGAGGGAGCGGAAGGACAATCACAGTCATGTTTACAAAAGGCTTCAGAAACTCCACAGTCGGTCACACTGGCACAGTAATATCAGCACTGATATTATGAAGACAAGCATATATTGCTATCATAGACCAGCACATGGTGATATTATAAACACAAGTATAAAGTGATATCATAGACCATCACATGGTGATTATATAAAGACAAGCATATAGTAATATCATAGACGAGCACATGGTGATATTATAAAGACACGCATAGTGATATCATATCATATACACCAGCACATGGTGATATTAGCATATAGCGATATCATATCATATAGACCAACACATAAGGACATCACATCAAATAGTCCAGGACATAGTGACATCATCTAGGTCAGCATACAGATTTAGCCTATATACACACAACATCACCCAAAAACTAAGGTAATATTACATCTTACTTATGGTACGGGGTGTTTAAAGACATAGTCCACTGTTAAAATACGCGGGACATGGTGTCCCCAGAATGCAATAGTCGGCCCGCGGTATTCTAAAATGACATATCAAGCCACACCTACAGTCATGAAACCATGCATCAGGCAAGATAAGAATACACATGCGCTTCATAACCAACGACGCCTTAAGAGCAAGCTCCTAAAACATAGCAAGTCCATATACTTGAGCTACATTTATGAGTCAGTAATTATACCAATTCGAAATCTTAGCTCTCAGATGGGCCTTGGTTTGGAAAACAAACTGCTGTGTTGCGGCTGGGGTCTAGAAACTGCTGATCCCCCAGCAGGAGGCAATTTGGTGAGGTTGTGGATCCCCTAAAGGAACTAAGTAAAATCGAGCCCTGTAACTGTGTTTGTACAGATATATATGCGCGCCCGTCAAGTAGTCTTTAATGCGGTCCCTTCAGGGAAGCTGCTAATATAGCTATGCATGCCTACCCGAGAAGAACATGATTTTTACTAATTGTATTCGTGACAGAAGCTGTCTGAGAAGGGGTTCCCTTAAGGAACCAGCAGCATCGCCAATCTGCCTCCTGCTCAAGGCCAAGGCCACGCCTTATTGCATCATATGTATTGACGGCTCTGAGTCTGGAAATAAGAGGCCTGTATATACACCGACACGCGCATGCCCATTTAACAGCTGACTGGATGTTTGAGATGAAATTACACTAAGGGGGGATATTCACCGAAATATATTATATCAAAATTTGGGACGTAACATATAGATCCGAAAGACTAATATGAGACAGACGAGGTTGAAATGACGAGAATGAAAAGAATAAAACAATTCACACTCATTGACATTTTAATTTCATGATTCATACAAACACAATAATACTAATCTAGCAAGTATTTCTTTCACAGGGTTGTGTTCATATGACATAGCCATGAATATGAAAAGGAAAACAAAATTTAATACATGAAGTAGGTGTCAAATAGATATCTATATATACTTTCAAGGTTGACAATTTAATTCGTCCAAAATATCTGGTTGACACAGATAAACCCCTTATATTATACAAATAATATTTTGTTACTTCATGCTATTAGAAAGGGTGAATTTAAATAATCATCAGCTGAACAATTCACATGAAACAGAACAAGTGAATAATCTTGCAAAGATATACCAATATTATTAGATATCAGGAACAATAATACAAATAATAATTGGTAACAATATCATAATTCTGTTAACAATAATATGACCATGTCAATCACGCATCACTCATTCATCAACACGCATCACAAAATCACAAAAAGAAATAAACCCAACCCCTAGAGACCTGGAAAGTAGACAACAGGCTAGTGATCATCACGGTGAAGTTACACAACAAAATGTATAATAACACTCACCGTATTTCATAGCAGCCATCGTCCATCCTCCAGGTCGCAGAAAGCAAAGATCATCATACTTACGACGAGAGTGCCTCTTGTTACCTTGAAGTTACCACACTCGCACCAGAACATGTTAGATCCCCAGATTTCAAAGAGGTTTGTTCTGGAGGACCGAAACAGAAAAAGTGTTACTCATCAACTGCCAACACAAACTATTCAAAGAGAATATCATTTGTACGATACACATGCATTTATGGCGTGTGGGAAGGTCGGATTAACCAATATGTCGTGGTAAAACCTACACCGGGAGTTCCGTTATGGGGTCACAGCGGCCGACGAAGGACTCCGCCCAATCTCGCCATCAAAACTCAAATATCCTCCTCATCCGTCTGGTAGACGGTATTAAACAAACCAGGAAACTGTTTTCTCTCTTGTCATGTTTATTTGATTAACATGCGATAACAGCAAAGCACAACCATCTGCGCACGGCACGTCTCTATGGACTTAGCGAGAACGAGCTGTGGCACGTCCGCAGTCGCTGAGTATTACGCTTGAAGTGGAGGGAAAAATACCAAAGCCGCACCACACTGCTCTGTGTGCGCACGTCACCACGGTATGAAAACGAGCCACATTGACTAAGCGATGTCAGGATCCTACATTACCCCCGGCTGAGTGACAACGTAGGACCAAACTGACGTGTAGGAGACTGCTTCGTGCAAGTAGCGGGGTTGTCAAATATGTAACCTCTTATACTAAGCATAGTGTTCTTAAAAAAAAATATATAGCGAGTGTGGTTACATTGTGGGCGGTTGAAAGCACAGCATTATACGTGAATTGTCCGATCCTCTTAACACCAACTGTCCTTTATATATTATTCACGTGCTGCAAGCTGCAATCAACCCATTCATTTAATTAACAGAATTGCTATTAATGCTTTAGCAATGAACTTGCCAAAAAAAAATGTCTTTACATTTACACATCTGCACACAATTCTGCCAGGCCTGGCATATTCATTTACAATTTAACAACATTGTGATTACGATGTATGCGGTTGGGCCCGCCATAGACGTCATTGGGCGCGACTATGGCGTGAACCATCTGCACAAATCGAGCAGGAGTCTGGATTGTGCGTCCGACTCTAGTTTTTCGCACTGTTTGGTCGGTCTAAATTTTTTCGCGATTAGCGATATTCGCATGTTTGCTTTTTGTCGAGTCGATTGCGGCGTCAGCAGCACCCGGGGTTTTACCCCGTAGATGTAAAGGTATGCGGGAATACGTTCGTAAACCACCGCCGTTCCCGTTAGCGCGGGACGCGGCAGGGGCTCGCGAATGCGGCGCTACGAAAGTATTGTCTCTGTTGGACAAGTTGACTTTAACATCTATTTGCTTTGGGACTGTGGCTGATTTTTGATTGCTTCTGACTGCCGTCGACTTTTTTGTGTTGACTCTCGTCCCGTTGGACGTCGGAGTGTCCGCACTACCAGGTCTAGGTGGACCCTGTGGATTCCTACCAGATGTCCTGGTAGCCGTCGACTTCCGTGATTTGCTTGGCGGTTTACGCTGTGTTGTCGTACCTGTTGTAGGTCTTGCACTCCATGTGAGCGGGTTTAACGCGATCTAAGGAGACCGTCTCAACCTTGCCTTTAACTATGATTTTCATTACTCTGCCACTCCTCGCGACGACCTTGTATGGTCCGTCGTAAGTGGTGGTCAGAGGCGGTGCAATTGCGATTCGGCGAAGAATACATGAGTACATGTAGCGATTTCCTTGAATTGGAAAATGTTCTGTTGTTGTGTGTCACGTGGCGGACAAAGACGGAGACGCGACATGGCTACGCGAAGCTTGTCTGAATAATTCTCCAAATCAGTGTTAGCGTCGACGTTGTACTGTTTAGTAAACTCTCCTGGAAGTCTAAGGGTTGTCCCGTAAATCATCTCAGCAGCTGACCTGCCCAGTGTCTCTTTCACGGCTGAACGAACTCCTAACATTACGGCAGGTAACGTGATAGTCCACGGATTCGGTGACTCGTGCGCCATAATGGCGGCTTTCAATTGACGGTGGAAACGCTCGACCATGCCATTCGACTGAGGGTGATAACTCGTGGTACGATTCCGAATAATCCCGAATTGGTTACATAAACTATCCCACAATTTGGACTCGAATTGAGCGCCCCTATCAGTGGTGATACTGGCAGGGGTACCATAACGTGCTATCCACCCGCTGAAGAAGGCATCGGCGACCGTTTCGGCTCTATGTCTACCATAGGTATAGCTTCGGGCCAACGTGTAAAACGGTCGTCGCAAGTCAGTAGATATCTAAAACCATCGGCATAAGGTAAAGGTCCGACTATGTCCACGTGGACATGATCGAATCGCTCGGTAGGTTCAGTGAACTTTCCGAAAACAGGAGTGTTATGATGTGAAACTTTAGCGGTCTGGCAACCCTTACAGGTACGACACCATCTAGCAATATCTATATTCATGCCGTGCCATACAAATCGGGTAGTAATCAAAGGTCTGGTGGCTCTATGCGATATATGGCCTAAACCGTGTAAGTTTGAAAAAACTTTTCGGCGAAATTTCGCGGTAAGGTACGGCCGGTTGTGTCCCGTGGACACATCACACCAGATCAATTGATTATCAAACGATTTCAATAGTTTGAAATTCATAGTTGACGTATTCGAATGTCTCAAACGTGTGAATTCCGCTTCATTAGCTTGATCGAGACTTTACGCTTTATAGTCTATCACTGGGCCATCGTGTATCGCTGACACTGATGGTCGTGACAGCGCATCAGCGACGAAATTTGTCTCTCCTTTTACATATCTAATATCGGTGGTGAATTCAGCAATGAACGCTAAATGACGTGTTTGTCGCAGGGATGCGCGCTCAGTGACGGATGACATTACGAATGTTAACGGTTTGTGATCAGTATTAACGATAAAATTTCGTCCTTCTAAATTGTGTCTGAAATGTTTAATTGTAGCGTAAACTGCCAAAAGTTCACGATCGAACGCGCTATAGCGTGTCTCTGCTGGGTTCAGCTTCTTGCTGAAAAACGAAAGCGGCTGCCACATACCGTTTAAAAATTGCTGCAAAACGCCACCGACGGCGACATCACTAGCGTCACACGTGATGTTAAGCTGGGCCGTAGAATCTGGGTGCACCAGAAGCGTAGCGTTTGCCAGTATCTGTTTGGACTCGGAAAATGCTGACTCTGCTTCTTTATTCCACTTCAAATCGAAATTTGATTTCGGTGACAATCTGGTATGGCCTTCGTTGCGTCACCACGGTATGAAAACGAGGCGGTCATCCCCGTAAGCCCGCGTCCAGGAATCTGGGGATAAGCGCCACATTGACTAAGCGATGTCAGGATCCTACACATTCACATACAAACATCAATGGTCAGTAAATAGATCCCCATCGCACACCAAAGTAGTATGCAGGGGTAGATAAACCTTATGTGCTCGTAATGCTTGGGCAACGCTGGTCCAACAAATATCTACACCTCATATAGTAAACACATTAAAAACACAATAAAAGTACAGTAAATTCATACCGTAAAAATTCCAGTAAGTATATTATATTAACCACTGGGAAAAAATCCCGCAACAATCATTTATTATCCTTCCTTTTCCAATTTCTAGTCATGTTATGACTTTTTTAGTTTCCTTTTAGTTTCATGTTTAGTTTAATTTCCTTTTAGTTTAGTTTAGTTTAATTTCCTTTTAGTTCTCAATCTCAAATTACAATCATTGAGGCAACAACAATAATAATTTAATTAATGATATACATTATAAAGTTTTCATTTTTTTACTCATAATGCTGGTTTCTCGTGGTTGAACGGGGTTTGTATTGTGGTTTAGATAACATAAACTATAAAATCACAGTATACGTTTTGTATATATTGTGCTAGAATGTTTACTAGTTTACTTTTGATTATTTTTTACAATCCATTTTGTTTTGTTTGTGCATTGACCTGTAGCGTAGTCATCAGGTAGAAACGTATCATGAACATAACTTTAAGAACACTTTTAAGAGAGGAAACACATTTAGATTTTCCAATTATCGTTATAAATATAGAATCATTTACCATTCTCACAAATGGATTTAGATGACGCTTTGCTGGAGCTAGTGATGATAAAAATGAGTTAAGTTTCTCTAAATCGTCCTAGGTTACACAAGACCTTTTATAATCCGTTTTTGTTTAAAATATTAATTATTTTTCTATATTAAGCATCAATATTCAATCTTAAGGCGCTAAATTTGATCAATTTACCATTTTTATTTCAAATTTATCAAATCAAAACTGTTATTTTAATGCTATATGTATACAGGAAAGTTGGCTTAGTAACGATTCTGATACATGATCATTATATCATTTAGACGATTATAATCTGATTTATCATGGGAAACATGCTTTTGCTCACAGTGGTCTTCATTCAGGAACGGATTTTGAAGTATTATTGCTACAATTAAGCCGTCAGATTTGTGGGAGGGCCAATTCTTTGAAGTGAAGAGCTCTAGTTTTCAGCATAAAATAGTGTTAGGAAATATATATAGACCACCGAGAAATCTACTTGAAAACTTTAAAACTTTAATATTTAGGGAAATACCCTAGTTATTATTATAATTATAACAATTATTTATCAAATCAAGTGATAGATAGCTTTACCCATTTAGTACTAAGTAGTGATGTATCTTTAATCCACTCTTCCTATGTTACAGATCTGCCGCAGACATGGCGAGTAAGATCTTGGTTGACCCATCTGACCTTTCATGTAGCATTTGTATTGAGGTGTTCAACGATCCTCGTGCCTTACCCTGCCTCCACAGTTACTGTTATGGTTGTCTGGAAGGATGGGTCAAAAAATCAAAATCAAACAAACTATCTGCTGCCCTCTATGTAAGGAAGTATCCCCCATATCATCTGGCGGCAGAACAAGCCAAGATCAGCAGTAAACAGCTACAACACATTCTGAAGCAAACAACCACCATGATAAAACTTCTTGATCAACAAATAGACGACAGCAACAAATATGATAAACAATCAACAACTGATATAAAGGACATTAAAGGCCCAGTCACACTGGGGTACGGATGGACACGGTCACACGCGGAAGGAGCAAAAGCCTCGCACCGGGAATCAGCATCGGTAAGCGTCGGTAAGCGTCTGTAAGCGTCGGTAAGCGTCCGTGGCCGTACATTTTCAGGCGGTCACCGCGTCACTTTTCGCGGCAACCGCGTCCATCCGTCGGCTGCCGCGAATCAACTTCTTGTTCAAAAATTCGTAGCCAAGCGCGGGTGTCCGCGAGGGCCCAATCATCCGTGAATCAGCGTAGATACACAGCGAGATGGTGTACATGCACCGTAGGCATCGTACATACACCGTAGGTATCGTGGGCGTGCGCGATGGAGCGCAGACCGGAAATGGCTCACCCTGCACCCTTCTCCAAGACGGAGCCCCTACACTGGCACGCGCTGTCCCTACGCTGTTCTACACTGTTATACAATAGCCTACGCCACCCTACGCACGCGCAAAATTTAATGCCAATTTTCGGTGTTGCAGCCTCGGATAGGCACGCCACTCTACACGATTGTACGCTAGTGTACGATACTCACGATACTGTACGCTACTATACGCTGCGAAACCACCCGTGCGGTGCTCCACGCCATGACATGGTGCGAGTACACCGTGGGACGGTCTGCGTAGTGGATCCGTAGCTACTGGCTGCGCTTAGTCACGCTCAGTCACGCTGCCTACGGTCTCTGTACGCCATGTACGGTTTCTGTACACCGTTTGACGACATATCACGCTTACTCACGCTATGTCACGGTATGTCACGCTGCCTCACGCTGTCTACGGTGTATGTACGCCATCTCGCTGTGTCTGTACACAATTTTGTTGTATCCGCCACCCAAATGTGTCAATTTGCGAACCGCGTATAAAAAAGACGTGGATCGGAGTATTTTTCATTCTTCCCTGTTGACCTTCCCCAAGTTCCATCTGCTCCGTTGCTCTTCTGTTGCTCCATCATTGTCGTCAAATGCAGTTGAGGGCTTGGCAGCTGCAGTTGGCAGAGCATTGACGAATTACTACTGTGAAACTTGGTCTCATGGCAAAAGAGAAGGAAAAGCAATAAAAAGAAGCCGCAAAGAAGCAGATATAAAGACGAAATTCCCGATTTCTTATTTGCTGAGGGCTTGGAAAAGAGAAGAAAAAGCAAGAAAAAGAAGTCGCAAAGAAGCAGATATAAAGACGTAATGCCCGTCTTTATATCTCGCTTAACTGGTATATAATGCACAACACAAAAAAAATATAAAAAAGCGTACACAGTTCTATAGTCTATGGACATGTTTACATCATTGTGGTCATATTCAGAAGCCAAAATAAAAATACTGATTTTTTTATGATTTTATAGCCTGATTGTCGCTTTAATTATTTTCAGGAGAATACTGTGGAGCATAATGTTTCCTGACGCGCAGTACACTTTTTAAATCTACATGGTGGCAATTAGAGCCCTTTTATGTACGCTGTGTTAAGCTATTTTTGTCTCTCATTTAAGCTTGAATTCTATTTATATTCGTGTTTGTAATCCCCTGATTATTTTAAATAAACATAAATCTAAAATGAAGTCGCATCTCCTGGGATCATTGGCGGGCGGTTACGCAATGCTCGGCGACGTCACTAACAGTAACAGTGGCTAGTTTAGCATGTCGCATCATTTCAAGCCTACGGGCTTGGCAGTTATCATATGAATAATATAACATCAGTGATATGATGTTTTATTACACGATTTGGAAAAACATAATATTAGTGTTGTAGTGATTAATTGCGCGATATAAAAAATTGCAAAGACATCGTGTTCGTGTTGTAATGTTTTATTACACGATTTAAATAGAAAATGTAATGGAATATTGTTATTTCGTGTTATTTCGTGTTTTATTACACGATTTGAATAAACATGTTTTTTTATTAAATAATTTATGAATTATATTAGCCTAACTCTTCCTTTACCGACTTTCCCCTGATAAAACTATTCCTAGAAACCGACTTCTTTTTTCAGGAGGACCCCTGAGGTAGCCCCTGGACGCAATACAGGCAATAGATCTGCGCATGCGCACATCACACAAATTAAAAATGCAAGAGAACATTGTACGGCACTGACCATTCTGGTTGGCGATTTTCAACCACGCATGTAAGGAAATGTCTCCCTTTGCAATTAATGCAAGTACATACACTTGTGGATTTCGCATAAATGCGAATTTGGTAATGGAAATTAGTTAATGGATTTAAAGGTGTTGTATAAATATATTTATATGCTGACACGGATCACGATCATGCATTATCGATAGCTAACCAACAGGGTTGATTGACAGGCATGTACAAACTCTGATTGGTCAGTGTCATTGAAATGTCTCGTACGATCTCGCGTCGAGAGTGATATTTTCCGAGATTTGACAAGCACACATTTAGGCATATCCTCAAAATGATGACGTCATTATCTTTATAATATACCATGTTCAATTTTTTTATAGGCAATAATCATGTTAATCTATATGATTAAGTGGACATCTGAAGGATTCACATGGCTACCAGAGTTTTTTGTGGGTATCTGGACCCCTGGAATTAGATATAATTTGAAGATATATATTGTTATAAAAATATCTTTCAAGTTATATATCAAATAGTATAACATGCATTATAATAAATATAAATTGAGAATATATTTTATATAGGAAAACGATATTCTACAATGTACATGTGTTACACAACGAGAAATAAAGAAGCAATAAAATGAATATATCTAATATAAATAAATTCAAATTGAAATAGAATATTGGGCAAGCCAGTGTGAAACATGCATGCTGACAAGCGCACGGACCAGCATGTACAAACCCAATGGAAGAAATCATGTGCGCGCGGTTTTTATAATGTCGCATAAACACGTGCAGGTGCGTGGGTTGTCGCACTTTTTTGTACACACACCGTCTCTGGCCGTCGCCTCGTGTGGGCATTCCGTCTGGACGTGCGGTGAGCGTACACACACCGTCTCCAAGCGTCGCAATCGCATCAGACCGTCCCCAATCGTCGGTTCCCGTGAGTGAGCGTCCGTAAGTGTAGAGACACCGTAGGAAGCGTGCGTGAGTGTACACGTACCGTAGGTGGCGTGCGCACACCGCATGCGGTATGTGTACGACACCTACGGTACGTGTGCACACATCCACGCTCGTACACGATTCAGACGCTCACAGACGATTTCTACGGTGTGTGTACGCCATTTTTCGTCCGTCTGGGTGTGTAGGCACACCCTGCGGATGAGAACACGCGGCTGGAGACGGTCTGGCGCGGATTACCGATTTCGGCTATTTCGCTCAATCCGCGGGCAGTGTGTCAATCCGCGTCCCAGTGTGACTGTAGCTTAAGAAACAAATCAACCAAATTATTGACGGAATGATAGACAAATTAAATATGCAACGTACCAAGCTATTTTCTTCATTAGATACAATTGAAAAGCAAAAGGAGAATGTGATGATGAAAGTCCGTGATGGTCAGGATCTTAACAAAGCTGCTGTCACCACCCTTCGATCCTATACAGACAATATGTTACGTCACGGCAGAGATTATGATAGAGTACAGCAGGTGAGAGATATCAAATCACGGCTGGCGTCCATTAACAAGGCCAGGATTCCCTCATTTGGCTGGAATCTTCATGAAAGCAAGGTATCACCACATCACTTGACAGTGGCCAGGTTAAATATGAAGACGGATGTGATGGAGATAGGAGGTATGGGTGGCGATGTGAGGGGGGCAGTGGCCGGGGCTGGATCTGTCAGTGATCATACAGTAGCTAAGATACCCCTGATAGGGAAGGGCACAGTGCGCGGACTGGTGGTGACGGGTCAGTATTGGGGTTGTGGGTTGTATACCTGGACCAGTCATCTCTGTATGCCTACCCCGTGACGTCACCACACCAGCCACAGACATTCTCCATACAGGTGCGGCTGTCTTTCCCTAGAGACATGGTGAGGTTCCCTCCTGGACAGTCAAAACTTGTAATTAGTGATCATAACAAGCAGTTACTGTGGGTTAAAGTGGAGCAGCGTGATGGTGTGTGGAAGGTGACCTCACAGATTTCAATGAGAGTCACCTATGATCCATATGGTCTAGGTGTGTGTGACAACCAGCTGCTCGTGTGTGATTATGATGTGATGCATTTATTGTCTACATCAGGTGAGGAGTCACACAGAGTGAACATGCCACAGGGTGTGGTGCCATATAAAGCTGTGGCTCAGCTCACTTCATCTGGATTTGTCATCATGGATCGTATCAACAATCGGGTTGTGCTGGTGACTGAGAAGGGAAAGATACAGCACAAATACCGGAGTCAGGAGGGGTTTCATCTTCATCTATCCAGTTGTCTGCCACCGGCAGAACCTGGATAACCCGTATATGTGCTATGAGTTCAGAACCCCCCACCTCCCTCCTCCTCCCTGGCCAATTCACAGTTGATTCAGGCGGCCCAAACAATCCGACCTGAGTGTGACCTCCACGCTGCAGTCAGTAAACCGGTGACGTCATACAGAATATTCATGTTGCTCGCACCCCTCATTTTCGTACCCGCTTCACACACACCTGTTGTCAAGGTCAGACTGGTAGTCTGACGGTCAGACCTGATACGGTAAGGTGGAGGGGTTTGAGCCTGGTGACATTGTCTGTCACGGTCACTCTATCTATGTCACTGATTTTCACAATCACTGTGTGAATGAGCTGAGTAATGATGGACGTCACGTCAGACAACTGATCAGTGAACAAACTGTGAGGTGGCCTGACAGAATGTGTGTGGATGACACAGGTCGTCTGTATGTGCAGCAGGGTGGATACAGGAAGGAAGAAGTGTGGGTGATAGAGACAACAGCCACACCTACTGACACACAAGCCACACCTGGTGACAGAATACTTACACAACAGACAAACGTGAACCTCAGTGTCACCTGGTGTGATTAACATAAACTTCAACGCCACCTGGTGTGATTAACCCTTACAGCGCTGAATTATTTTTGTTTTATCATGGATAATAAATGGTTATTTTTATTTTGAAGTCATCATAAATGTCTTCGTTAGCCCTTTGCTCTTCGTTAATGATTTGAATACCTATGTTATGGTTCTACGGTCTTTGGAAATATTTTTATTCTTTCAGTGCGGCGATCGTCTTTATACGTCAAAATCTGACGTCTACAGACAGCAGATTCTGACATATAAAGACGCGTCTACAGATGTCTCATTCTGACGTATAAAGACGGTTCCCGCACCGAAAGGGTTAAGAGTAGCACAACAGCCGCCTTCTGTACCGGCCTCAATATACTCACTCTGACTGGGACAATGGGGTAGTAAATCCTAAAGCAGCAAACAAATCACAATGCGAGCTGCTTTTGTCAAGCCCAGATACACATGCCTTGGCCCAAATTCATAAAGAACCAACTAGAGAAGAAAATATTTTGGACTTCCTGAGCAAAATAAACCCGGTTTGATAAAATCTTCTCATAGTGTACCTGGAATCTCGTATCACTGTGCTGTTGTGACCGAACTGGATATTGACCCACCCTACCGTCGTACAAAACCCCGCCCAGTGCGTCAGTTCAAAAAGGCTAATTTGGAAGCTATCAGGCAACAAATTAGGAGCTGCTGGACCTCTTTTTCAGAAAACAGTCCCAGCCGTTCAGTAAATGAAAATTGGTTAAAACTTAAATCCATCCTAAATCAATGCCTGGACAAATTTATACCAACTATAAGTTGACCCAGCGTGCCATCAGGTCTGCCAGGTGGTCTTTTTTGAAAAACAAACTTTCCGAATCTTTAGAACAAAAAAATTCAAAATCACTCTGGTGTTATATTAAATCTAAACGTCAGGATGGGAATGGTGTCTCTCCCTTGAAGGCCAGCTGCGGCCAGCTGCATTCAGAAAGCAGACGTAAGGCCGAAATACTAGACAACCAATTTCGCTCAGTTTTTACCTTGGAAGACACCACGAATATAACTAAATTACCAGGAATACCGAATACTGAAATGCTTAATTTCGAAATTACTGTTCAAGGTGTAGCTAAATTAAAGGGTTTAAATGGCGGAAAGCCATCCGGACCGGACGAGCTCTCGAACTTGATTCTGAAGAATGCTGCCAACGAAATATCTCCCTTTCTTAAAATTATTTTCGCCCAATCTCTAGAGACGGGCAAATTACCAGATGACTGGGTAGAGGCTAATGTTGCCCCAGTCTTCAAAAAAGGGGATCAGCACTCTCCGGCAAACTACAGGCCGATATCCCTCACATGTGTTTGTGCCAAATTACTCGAACACATCATTTGTAAACAAATTATGTCGCTTTTTTTTTAAACCAACATTTTAACACCTGTACAGCATGGCTTTCGATCAAAACACTCATGCGAAAGCCAGCTTTTGATTACAACTGATGAATTTATTCAAAATTTTGAAAGCAAGACACAAACAGATGTTGTTGTTTTGGATTTTAGTAAGGCCTTTGATGTTGTCCCCCACCAACGCCTCTCACACAAACTTGACCACTATGGAATTCGGGGAACAACTCTTAATTGGATTCAAAATTTTCTGACCAATAAAACCCAAAAAGTAGTAGTTGATGGCAGCTCTTCAGAATCAGCTCGTGTGAGGTCCGATGTGCCCCAGGGTACTGTTCTCGGACCCCTACTCTTTTTGACCTATATTGATGACCTCCCTTCCACGGTCTCCTCGCAGGTTTGTCTCTTTGCAGATGACTGTCTCCTGTATCGCCCGATAAAATGTTGAGCAGATCAGAAGCAGCTGCAGAGAGTCCTATCTGCGTTACAGGACTGGGCAGATCGATGGGGGATGTGTTTCAACCCCTCGAAATGCTCGGTCCTGAGAGTATCCAGGCCAAAATAAAAAAAAACGGAATTTGAATACACCCTTAACGGCGAAACACTAGCAAACGTCTCATCAACACCATATCTCGGTGTTTGCCTTAGCGAGACCCTGGAATAGGAGGCCCACATTAACAAAATTACAAGTAAAGCAAATTCCACTCTGGGCTTCCTTCAGAGGAGCCTGAAGGCATGTCCCTCTAAACTAAGGGAGACTGCCTATTTCTCCCTGGTCAGATCATCCTTAAAATACTCTTCAGCAGTTTGGGACCCCTTTAGACAAAAAGATATTGATAAGTTAGAAAAAATTCAAAGATCAGCAGCAAGATTTGTCACCCAAAATTATAGACAAACAGCCAGTGTGACATCTCTCATTCAGAACCTGGGCTAGACTGACTTCAAAACAAGACGTAAAAATTCTAGACTTGTAACCATGTTCGAAATTTTAAATGAGCTAGTCGAAATTTCTATGAATGATCGTTTATTTCCAGGGGATAGGAGAACATGTGGTGGGCACAATCAGGCCTATAAATATCTTAGAGCTAACACCACACTGGGACAAAATTCTTTTTGGTATCGAACAAATCCCAACTGGTTGACTAAGTCCACCAGCCCTTTCCCCCTTCCAGCCTGATACTCCAAATGTTATACCCGCACGAGTGTCAACGTCTCAGGTTTGCTGGGAGGCGGATGCGCGTACACGCACGTAACACTGTGTGTGTACGCCCAGCGCACGTGGGATGCACGTACACGCACATTACACAGTGTGTACGCCCAGCGGACGTGAGATGCGCGTACACGCACATTACACTGTGTGTGTACCCCCAGCGGATAAATTAGAAAAAATTCAAAGATCAGCAGCAAGATTTGTCACCCAAAATTATAGATAAACAGCCAGTGTGACATATTAGAGCTAACACGACACTGGGACAAAATTCTTTTTGGCATTGAACTATCCCTGATTAAAATTCTTTTCCGGCAGCTGCCTTAAAATCAAAAACTGTGGCAGCGTTCAAGAGTCAGCTGGTTGACTAAGTCTACCAGCCCTTTCTCCCCTCCAGCCTGATACACCAAAAAGGAGATGCTGCTGGAGTACCAATTCGAAGTCAAATACTGTGTGTGTACGCCCAGCGGACGTGATGTGTGACTGCTGGGACCTACTCTGGTTCCCAGAGCCACACTACGCGGCGTGGCCGAGCGTCATGTAGCCTCTGGTATGCCCCAGTGGCGAATGTTTGTGACTTGTTGCTATTTTTAGATGAAAATAGGGTAATCCCCGAATTCAGACATTTTTGAAAGGTCACTTCCCCAGATGAAGAGTTGTTCACAGTATTGTATCCCCTCTGACGCATTTCCTATGACTTGACCCAGAAAATTATTCACTGACCTCAAAACACAGGCATGATGGTCACGTGACTAAGAACATTGGCCAATACCCGGCCATAAATGAAATTGGCCGGGCTCGCCAGGCAAGCACCTGCCTGTGGAGGCAAACACCATACATTCACCCAAAGCTGGTGTATTGTTGGGCCAGCGTCGTAGATGGTGGGCCAACATTGACCCAGTATCGGGTGAACTATCCAGTTTGCTGGAGACTACCCAGCAGACACAAGACGTTGAATCAATGTTGGGTCAACGTTGGTCCAACGTGTACGACGTCGGACCAACGTCAAACCAACAGTGACTCAAAGTATCGTGTCTGCTGGGTTACCTATGGAATCTATACATGATAAATTAGGCTATTTATAATACATTCACCACGAATAGGACTCTTTAACTTATATGCAGTTTGTTCTAATTATCAGCTAATTTCACAATGTTATTGATTTATTAATTTTGTTGTGATAAAACTCTGGAATATTCTGTTTTATCCGCCCAGAATGGGCTCCTTCTTTTCTCACACAAAAACAAAAACAAAAAAATTCAAAATCACTCTGGTGTTATATTAAATCTAAACGCAGGATGGGAATGGTGTCTCTCCCTTGAAGGCCAGCTGCGGCCAGCTGCATTCAGAAAGCAGACGTAAGGCCGAAATACTAGACAACCAATTTCGCTCAGTTTTTACCTTGGAAGACACCACGAATATACCTAAATTACCAGGAATACCGAATACTGAAATGCTTAATTTCGAAATTACTGTTCAAGGTGTAACTAAATTAAAGGGTTTAAATGGCGGAAAGCCATCCGGACCGGACGAGCTCTCGAACTTGATTCTGAAGAATGCTGCCAACGAAATATCTCCCTTTCTTAAAATTATTTTCGTCCAATCTCTAGAGACGGGCAAATTACCAGATGACTGGGTAGAGGCTAATGTTGCCCCAGTCTTCAAAAAAGGGGATCAGCACTCTCCGGCAAACTACAGGCCGATATCCCTCACATGTGTTTGTGCCAAATTACTCGAACACATCATTTGTAAACAAATTATGTCGCTTTTTTTTTAAACCAACATTTTAACACCTGTACAGCATGGCTTTCGATCAAAACACTCATGTGAAAGCCAGCTTTTGATTACAACTGATGAATTTATTCAAAATTTTGAAAGCAAGACACAAACAGATGTTGTTGTTTTGGATTTTAGTAAGGCCTTTGATGTTGTCCCCCACCAACGCCTCTCACACAAACTTGACCACTATGGAATTCGGGGAACAACTCTTAATTGGATTCAAAATTTTCTGACCAATAAAACCCAAAAAGTAGTAGTTGATGGCAGCTCTTCAGAATCAGCTCGTGTGAGGTCCGGTGTGCCCCAGGGTACTGTTCTCGGACCCCTACTCTTTTTGACCTATATTGATGACCTCCCTTCCACGGTCTCCTCGCAGGTTTGTCTCTTTGCAGATGACTGTCTCCTGTATCGCCCGATAAAATGTTGAGCAGATCAGAAGCAGCTGCAGAGAGTCCTATCTGCGTTACAGGACTGGGCAGATCGATGGGGGATGTGTTTCAACCCCTCGAAATGCTCGGTCCTGAGAGTGTCCAGGCCAAAATAAAAAAAAACGGAATTTGAATACACCCTTAACGGCGAAACACTAGCAAACGTCTCATCAACACCATATCTCGGTGTTTGCCTTAGCGAGACCCTGGAATAGGAGGCCCACATTAACAAAATTACAAGTAAAGCAAATTCCACTCTGGTCTTCCTTCAGAGGAGCCTGAAGGCATGTCCCTCTAAACTAAGGGAGACTGCCTATTTCTCCCTGGTCAGATCATCCTTAAAATACTCTTCAGCAGTTTGGGACCCCTTTAGACAAAAAGATATTGATAAGTTAGAAAAAATTCAAAGATCAGCAGCAAGATTTGTCACCCAAAATTATAGACAAACAGCCAGTGTGACATCTCTCATTCAGAACCTGGGCTGGACTGACTTCAAAACAAGACGTAAAAATTCTAGACTTGTAACCATGTTCGAAATTTTAAATGAGCTAGTCGAAATTCCTATGAATGATCGTTTATTTCCAGGGGATAGGAGAACATGTGGTGGGCACAATCAGGCCTATAAATATCTTAGAGCTAACACCACACTGGGACAAAATTCTTTTTGGTATCGAACAAATCCCAACTGGTTGACTAAGTCCACCAGCCCTTTCC
>OZ024918.1:7994128-8041628 GCA_964017125.1 Flabesymbios commensalis | reverse complement strand
GGGGACAGCGCGTCTCTGTCACCAGGGCTGGCGGGGGGGGGGGGGGTATACATCATTGACGTTGATCCGGAATTGAGCCCGCGGTGACGTAATGACCTAATGTTTTTTGTTGTGAATTCACCATACACTGCCATGCTTGCCCACCATCATGGCCACTATGCGCGTTGCCATGCGGCATCGTGATGGCACGTGAAACCATCTATACAATACAAGGAGCTGACGTAAGCCGACTTAGGATGAATGGATGGATGGATGGATGGATGGATGGATGGATGGATGGATGGATGGATGGATGGATGGATGGATGTTTTAACAAACACCGGTTGTGTGTTCATTTGCGAGTCAATAGGGCGTTTAGTTAGATAACGTCACGTACTGAGATCTATGTCGGAGAAAGAACGTCTTAATAGTGTCTTCACTCAAAATGAGTACAGTTGACTGCACTAGGATATTTATCATTTTATACTTGGGAATTACCATGTCGGGCTTGACCTATGGTCCAATGCAGCAGATGCTTAAATTTAGGAAAAGTATTTTGTCAATTTTGTAAATCGTCAAAAAAATTATGAACAGAGAATGAAGGAAAAAATAAAATCCACCAAAAGCTATCCTGTGGGGATACCAGACTTGATAAACCAGGTTAGTATAGGATAGGCCTAAGCAACGTTAGGTTGTGTGGTGTTTGTCTATAACAAAAGTTATTTATGTAGGTTTCTCTGCCACAAAAACAAAACATTAAAATAGATGAGATGGTGACTGATGCTAGTCACACTTTCATAAAACTGTTTGGTAAGATGATTTTTTTCTGTAAAGTGTTCATTTAGTTGTTTTCTCATGCCATTGATATCTTTATGATATAATTTTGTTTTTCTTTAGATTATTTCACAATATCTGACACACACTCTCCACAATGTGTATGCTCTATCAAGCTACGTAAATGTAGGTCTTCCACTATAACTTTCCTGCCACGTATTGAACAACCCATACTCTGCATTGCGGTCTGGTATAGTGTCTTATTTCAGTTGAGATCATAACGTAAATGACACAACAAATAAATTGAATTGTTTATTTTCCAATATCTGTATAAACAACACTATGTTACCCTTCATATGAATAATACATAAGTATATATGTTACTTTCCGGACCAAAGCTCCCCTTTCATCTTCATCTAATTCGTGAGTGTCATTGCCCTGTTGGAATAAAAGTAAAACATGTATGTGATATTGTAATTAGTCGATAAATATAATAATTTTAACAAGAATATAATTTTGTATTAATAGTTTGATGTATACTTAGCAGTTATAAATTAGATCAAAATGAACTCGCAATGTGATAATGCTGTCTACTGGTGGTGTCAAGATAAATTCAGAACACTGAGAACGAATCCTATTTTGCAGTAAACAAACAAACTACAAAGAGATGACCCGTTTGGCTCCTAATTTGAATAATTTCCTTTTCTAAAAACGCGTTTTTGATCATTCTGGAACTGTGAAATTATTATTAGTATGCAATGACCATATTGTGCCGCGGAATATTGACAATAATGATAATACTCACATTTTCATCCAAGTCGGTGTCTGATTCCATAGTTGGCGATAATCGGGGCAAATATGGAGGGAGATGTGGACCTCTCAGCTGTCAATTATTTTCTGCTATGAATTTCTGGTTTACGGGGAGGGTACATAGAGATTGAACAGCCATGATCATGTACGTACTGTACGTACAGCGCACCATCGATTTCAAAGTGGAGACGTCAGCTTTAAATTGTCCACAGCACATTCTGACTACAATGCCGTGTGCCTATAGTCGGATATAAAGTAGCCCCTTGCACCCTGGCAGCGTTTCTTTATATAGACGGTTTCCGCATTCAAAAAATTAAAACTTTTATAATGGCCGTAGACCCAAAACAAAGGTATTCAAATAAGCGGAAAGAGCTAATTAATAGCATTTATGATGATTTCAAATTGAAAAAACCCTTTGGTCTCTATGGTTTATACAAAATATATTTCAGCGTTTAAGGGTTGAAATGATTAAAACCTTTGGAATCCTAGCAAGGCATGGATGTGTCCAGAGGCCCATTCTATTAACTCTTTAAGTGCTTCATTACTACTTAACATTTCCTTTCATTTGAAGTTGGCATTGCTCACGCAATTGCCAACTTCAAATGAAAGGAAAATACCTCCTCACTTAAAAATTAAACCTGCTAAATTTCACAATGGGGGCTTTACTCAAGATTTATACATGCATATTTGTTCAATTTCTGTCAAATTTTAGTTGTGAAAAAACAGTATGAATGCGCTTAAAAGCGTCGCCCGCACTCAAAGGGTTAAGAATCGTAAAAGTAAGATTATCTTAACTTTCTTGGATTTCAACAGATGGACATTTCAAGAAAATACATTATATCTGAAGGTATTTAATTGGAGGGCACCAAATGATTTAGTGCGCATTATTCACTAGTATTTGAATTACTTGGTGCGTACCGAATCAGTTGGTCCGCACCAAATAATTATATGGTGGGTACCAAATCATTTGGCGCGCACCGAATAATTAATTGGTGCACACCAAATCATTTGGTGCTCTCTAATACCTTCTAATACCTTCAGTTACAATTTATTTTCTTGAAATATCCGTTAAAAAGTTCCGTATATTTTCATTAGAAAAGTTAAGATAACTTTTGAATGATAGTTTAGAGCATAGGAGAATGTTGAGATAATCCTAATTTTAGGATTCTTAGTGGGATGTGCCGGGGCTTAAAGAGATATAGCAAATGAGGTTTTTATCCTGAGCTCACATGCGCAGACTCAGTTTCAGGCTCAGAATCAGTTTCAGAATCAGTCTGAGTCTCAGTCTCAGAATCAGTCTTAAACTCAGTCTCAGACTCAGAATCAGTCTGAGTCATAGTCTCAGAATCAGTCTTAAACTCAGTCTCAGTCTCAGACTCAGTCTCAAAATCAGTATCAGAATCAGTCTCAGACTCAGAATCAGTCTGAGTCTTAGTGTCAGAATCAGTCTCAAATCCAGTCTCAGTCTCAGCCTCAGACTCAGTCTCAAAATCAGTATCAGACTCAGGATCAGTCTCAGACTCAGAGTCAGTCACAGATTTAGTCTCAGACTCAGTCTCAGAAACAGTCTCAGAGTCAGTCTTAGACTCAGAATAAGACCCCAAGGGTCAAGAATGACAGTAGTACCCCAAGGGTTAATGGTATCAAGCATGTTTCAATCGAAATAAAGACCCTCTAAAATTGAAAATAAATTGTGATACAATGCTCCCAGTTAAATAAACATATTTTTCGTCATTTGAAGCTGAACATTGACGAAAAATAAAACAAACGATTCAGAATCACAAGGGTTAACCCTTTACAAGCTAAATTAACTTAATTAATTTTCAGCCACTTGAAGTCGTGTCTCGCTGCCGCGACCCACAATTTCAAGTGGGTGTAAATTACTCATATTTGTTCAATTTGTATACCAAACAATTTCAAATATTTATGTTTGAAGTAACATTGACTTAACCCTTTCGAGCCTGAATTTACCATTGTCATCTTCATCCACTACAAGCCGCGAATTGCTGTCGCAATTCTCGACTTGTAGTGGATGAAGATGACTTGAAGTGGGTGAGAAATAAAGAGAATTGTTATGTATTAGTAAAACAGTTTCAAGGATATTTTCATCATAAAACCTCTAGTTGTAGGAAAATTAAATCTGTATACAGTGATGTAAAATGAAGCTTCAATGCATCGTGAGGGCTGAAAGGGTTAATCGGTTAATAAAACAGATTTAGTACGACTCGACTATAGTATGTCGTGCTTAGCAGTTAAAGGGTGAATGAGTTGTAGTGCTGTCCTCAGGCCAAGACAAACATACAGTTTGTATTATCGTTGGAATGTTTGTCGAATGTCGTTTGCAGAATGGCTTTAACCCTTGAAGCGCTAAATTGAATAATTTAAAATTTCACCCACTTGAAGCTGTGTCTCGCTACCGCGATCCACAACTTCAAGTCGGTGAAAATTACCCATATTTGCTTAATTTGAGACAAGAGATTTGCAAATCTTGATGTTTGAACTGTCATTTCTTTCCCAATAACTGTGATTTGACCGGCTAATTAAACAAATTAAAAACGAGCTTAGCGCTTAAAGGGTTAATTGTTTTTCACAAAATGTTAAAAGGACAAGAGACGGCGGGGACAGCGCGTCTCTGTCACCAGGGCTGGCGGGGGGGGGGGGGGTATACATCATTGACGTTGATCCGGAATTGAGCCCGCGGTGACGTAATGACCTAAGGTTTTTTTGTTGTGAATTCCCATACACTGCCATGCTTGCCCACCATCATGGCCACTATGCGCGTTGCCATGCGGCATCGTGATGTCACGTGAAACCATCTATACAATACAAGGAGCTGACGTAAGCCGACTTAGGTTTGCCCACGGGCTTTATGCGTTCACCTACCAACTGTCATCGCTATATTTATAACAATAAACTGATAAATATAGCGATGACAGTTGGTGGTTAAATAAAAAAAGCGCGTGTTTTTGACTGTCCGCGGACACTTAGTGGTGTCAGACAGGTAGGCCTATGCACAGAGCCAGGACACGCTTCTTTGTATCGTATAGACTGCTGCTACGATGTACTCAGAACAGAGGTAGGTTTTTAACTATGGTGACTGACCATTGGTCCGACACACCATTGGTCCGACACACTATTGGTCCGACACACCATTGGTCCGACACACCATTGGTCCGACAAACATTAGGAGACCATACATGTCAGAATCTAACAAGGATGACCTTGATTTTTTTTTATAAATGATTCTTGAACCATGTTTATTCATTTTTCTATTTGAATGTCAATTGCTCAATACAATTTACTCAACCAGGTGACATATGTCTATTATTTGAGATTAAATTTAATTAGTAATGTATTTCTCTGGACCTCCATGTATGTATTAAGATAATGTACGGTAAATATGTCATTGTTAAAAATGACATTGGTAAATAGGTTCTTAAAAGGTTCTTTGTTGAATAGTACAATAGAGAAAAGTTCCATATCTATACTGTATATATAACCTTTCCCTATATTACTTTAATACAGCGAAGAACCTTCAAGAACAGTTTTGTCTAAGAGTGCATAAAAGTCGAGATTTAAAACCTACTTTTTTCATCCGATTTTTTACACTTGAACTCATTGATGCTTCAGCTACTATTACACCAAGCAGAGGAGAGTTTGACCAGTTCTTCATATTATAAATTGAATTTAAATTGAGAAAATGTGTAACAATGATTCATCATACTTGTTACATTGAATGACATAACTAAATTACAAATACTTATCAATTGATCTACTTCGTCTTGCTTGAAATATTCAAAAAATACAAAAGCGGCACCCGCACTCTCATGGAGTCCTGGGATGCTGTAATTTACGCGGTGAAGGTGTTTGTCTAAATTGTATAACACATACAATGTGAACTTACAGACAATGTGGATTTTTTTGCATAGGGGCCTATTTTATTTCTCATATCCCAGTAAGCATGGCAGTATTGGCCCACCGTTGGCATATTGATGTCAACGGTGGCAAATGCCGTTATCTCATTGTATGTTCTCTTAGTGGCTCACCGGTGGCCCACTGGTGACTGGTGGCATATACAGTGCCCCACCGGTGAAGTGAGCCACCGAGAAAACGTACGGTGGCCCACCAATATCACCGTAGTGATCCACTGTTGGCCCAACAGTGGTCTAGTGGTGACATTCTATCAGGGATGCAGACTGTTATAATTATGTTGGTTCCCCGTCATATGCTGTAACTTATTGTCTCATCATTATCATCAAGGCAATAATTGTTTTTTAATTAACATGTTATGTTTCACAGGATTTTATAAATTTAATAAACTGAAGGTTTAGTGATAACTGGATTATTTATGTTCCTAAATGAGGTCGACATAATTATGTGATAATTCACAATAGCGGGATAACATTGTCGTAAGTCACACTAGTCCGACATCCCATTAGTTCAAAGACCCATTAGTCCGAAGTCCTATTGGTTTGAAACACCATTGTTCCGGAAAGAACCAGTCAGCAACTGTGCCTTTTAGCCCTCAGCCAAATTTTGGCTGAAGACTTTTGTTGTCACGGGGCTCGTCCGTCCATCCGTTCATCCGTCCTCCACTCTTAGTCCTATAACTTGTTTCGAGTTACTGGAATGTCCATGCAGGTTAACCATGTCTAAACCTGGTGCTTGAATTCATACTTGACCCTCCTATGACCTCTATGACCTAGATTTGTTTGATCCGTAATTTTCCTCGTTAAATTTTCGGAAGTATCGCTCTAAAATGTATGCCATTCACTGATAGGATAGCTCGGATAAGTTCGAACACGGGTGAAACTCTGAAAAAAAGGACGCCACGGCAGCCATTTTCATTTTGACGTGATCGAAAAAAAATTAATAATCACTTTAAAGCCGCCGCTTTTTTTCAAATATTAAGAGGTTAACCATCCATAAACCTTGCTTGGTTTGTGTTCATACTTGACCAACAATGTACCTATGATTAAGAGGCTATTTCCGTCAAATCTTGCCAGCAAACTTGAAACACTAGGTATACATGTATGTCTACGTTCAACCTGGGTTGGGGCGACGTCACAGCATTAAACCGGCCAAGATCGTATTTGCTAGTGTTCATCAAATCTGGTATTTTGACCAAAGTGTCATTAATAGTGTATCTATAAGTTCATTTTATTTCGGACTAATGGTACTTCGAACTAAAGGTACTAAGGACAAAAAGGATTACCTGTAACTTGAAACGAAAACGCCTTTTGACTGAGATATCTACTATAGGTTCAGGTTTGCGGGGAATTCGGACTAATAATGGGACTTCGTAAAAGAGGGCCGACCCCGTTACAAGAGTTGGAGGTAAAAAAAAAAACATGTAGATTTATTTGATGACAAAACTACTGTGGCCCATTGGGGTGACTCAACTCCATTCAGTCCTGTTGTTACTCAACTCAAATTTTCTAGTAGCTCAACAAGTTTCCTTGTAAGTCTTCTTGTAACTCAACTGAAGTTTTCTTGTAACTCAACACATATTTTCTTGTAACTCCACTGAAGTTTTCTTGTAACTCAACCTCAAGTTTATAGGCTTACCATGGATCCAATGGTGTGTCGGACCAATGGTGTGTCGGATCAATAGTGTGTCGGACCAATGGTGTGTCGGACCAATGGTGTGTTGGGTCAATGGTGTGTCGGACTAATGGTGTGTCGGACCAATGGTGTGTCGGACCAATGGTGTAACGGACCAGTGGTGTGTCGGACCAATGACATGTAACCTTTAACTATTGACTCTAGGATGCCCCTCCCCTCGGAAACTTGCTTAAAAATAATGCTGAACGCGACACTGGTGACATTTCCAGAATTTAGTACAGCCGTTAACATGGTTACAAAAGCATAACAATAACACAAATGTAGCTTATGGTATGTAGATTCATATTCAACTCGGTACCTAACCCATGAAAATCACCAGGGTATTGGCCGCCATTTTGAATTTCAAAATCACCGCCATGGAAATAATCACTTACAATAGCTCGGTTTGTAGTACACATAGAATCGTGATCTTGGTATCTACACTAACAAATTTGAGGTCAGGAAACATAGCAGCCTTACATGACGTCATAGCAACATTCAAGATGGCCGACGTGTTAAAATGTTTATTTTTTAGATCTTGAATAGGCAGCATTGAGACATGATTTATTCTGTTAATGCTTCATGCATCATCACATGGTCCCCTACTTGTACCCACGAACACAACCGTATTAGGTGGACAACATTGAAGATATTTTGCTGGAAATGCACTGAAAGCGAAAATCCAAGATGGCCGCCACAAATAGCTTGTACATAGTTAACTTTTGAACAGTTTGTTCAAATTTAATGTGCGGCACATTGTTTCTAATGGTTTTCTGCGCGCTAAATCTATTTCTGGGTGAGTAATTAAACCTCTCAGTAACACCTCATACCTTGTGCGATCACCAACCACCATCACATACATGTAGTCATCAAACCTTTATTTTGTTTATTTACGCATTGCACCTAGATTGGTTTATTGCAATTATTTATATATTTCAATAAAAATACAGAGACTAAACAATATTGGAATGCATAGCCTAACTGACAGATACAATCCAACAACTCAATAAAAACCAATAAAGACCAAGGTTATGGATTTAGAAACATCGAAATAATCTCCTAAGCCCATGCCTGAAACTCGAGGAAGTTATTCAGTTGCTATGAGTGGCATAGATTGCTGCTGGTGGGGCTGTTGTCAATATTGTCATTTCAATTAGTAAACATGAATGTAAGAAATACCTCCTTCACCAATTGCTCACGATTCAATCTACTCTTGTGATTTTTCTATCAATAGAAAATACAATAAATAAATCACATATATATGTAGGTGACTTTCTACAAGATACCCTTAATTTTTGTATAAATCTCCGCTTTATCCAAGCCTGGCGTTCTGATTACAGAAACATCATGAGGTATGATAAGATAACAATACATGCAAATAAACTTTATGTCAACAGATATAAAAGTCCATATAATCGGGTGTTTTTGTCAATTCAGTGTACGTGATTATAGTTTTCCGTTGTGCCAGGATGAACAAAGTGAAATATCGAAGAAAATAGGATCTCTGCCATAGGAATGGATTCAGTTCAACGACGACTGCCTCCTTTATCGGCCCATAAAATCTCAGGACGATCAAAAAAAGCTACAGGAGGACTTAACAAAGTTGGAGCGCTGGGCAGACATTTGAGGGATGAAATTCAACCCATCCAAATGTTCTGTCCTCCGAGTGAAGAGACCCCGGGCTAAAGAGATAGCATCAGACTACCAGCTCAAAGGGGTCACACTCGGACAAGTAACAAATTCACCTTACTTGGGAGTCAGCATCAGTGAGAACCTGGAATGGGGGGATCACATCTCTAAAATTGCGAGTAAGGCTAATTCCACACTGGGTTTCTTGAGGAGGAATTTAAATGGATGTCCCTCAAAATTAAAAGAGATTGCTTATTTTTCAATGGTTCGGTCACTTTTGGAATACTCTTGTCCTGTATGGGATCCATACAGGCAAGGTGACATCGATAAATTAAACAAAATTCAAAGAGCTGCTGCACGTTTCGTAACTAACAACTACCAGCGTAAATCAAGTGTAACAGCTCTTATCCAAGATCAAGGCTGGACTGACTCACAAACTAGAAGAAAGAACTTCAGGCTGACAAGCCTGTACAAAATTTTAAACGGATTAATTGCTGTACCTGTCAGTGACCTTTTAACCCCAGCAGATGAAAGAACTCGTGGTGGACATAAAAAATCATTCAAGCATATTAGAGCTAACACCACGCTGGGACAAAATTCTTTTCTGTACAAAACCATACCCGATTGGAATCATCTTCCACCAGCTGCTATTGAATCCAGATCAATAGCAGCTTTCAAGAGCCAACTGAGCGATTAGTCTGGTCGGCCGCTCAGCACAAACCCTTCGCCTGATACTCCGTGAGGAGGACTGCGAAGTTCAACCTTTCAAGATTAAAGATTAAAGAAACGCAATAGTAATGCCTATGACATTTTGCACTAATATACAGTTTAAACGAGTTATTATCCATGCTAATTGGTTCATCGACTCTTCCTGGCCCAAATTCCAAACAAAAGGTTATTTTAATCGTGATATAATATTTCAACTAAGCCATCATAAGCAACCAGTAGACAAATATTCGATTAATTGTGTCGATAATAGGTTGAATCTAATCAGTGACATTTCAGCTACATGATCGCATGCTCAGCTCATTTGTAGGATTGCTCTCAGTCACCGATATGTTGTAAAATGTTCTTTTTAGTATATGTAATATCAGCTCAACATTTCGAGCTGATAGTTTAAAGAAATGATGAAAACTCTCACTATTGCAGGACTTGTACTTCAATATAGCCTCTTTAATAATAAGGGGAACCCCCAGAAAAAAAAAGAAAAAAATGTTTTGCTATGTTTATGTTGGTGGAGTCTATGAAGTGTAATCGTGGACAACTGTACACCTCGAAAATGTGTGTGTGGATTGTGAAATTTGTTTGAACAGGGAAATCAATGTTTGCTATCATAGCGGTGCGTGAGAGCTATTTACACACTAATGTTGAAAACATTCCCACAAAATCTTAACGACATAGCTGAAAACGAGCATAAAATGTCTAAATATATAGATAAAATCTTGCTGATTCTAACAAATCTAATTTTAATTTGATAAATTTGTGGCCAAGCCCTAGCCGTGAGCGCCCATAGAAATCACTACACGTATTTGTTCCGTCGCAATTTGTGGCTCAAACCTTTAGATACAGTTTGGGCTATACGAAAGCGGTTAGTAAGCTGCATTACATTGAGCCAATAGATCACTTTTATGATAAAAGTGTCAAAGCTCGCATACACGTAACTCAATATATCTTTTATCATTTTATTCTAATTCTCTTTTCTAACTTTAAAAGTGAGTGAACATGTTGAATTAAACAAACGCGAAGTAAATATACTAATATATATATCTATCATTTCATATAGTTCAAATTTAAATAACTACTATAGAAAAAACTTATCTAGCTTAAATAGAAGCAGAGATACATTTTATTTATAATACTCACAAAAAACACTTTTTTATCGCTTATTGTTTTTAAGATTTTAATATTATAATTACACTGATCAGGCACATTGTAATATTTTTATGCTTAAAGGGACTGGCCCAGGCTAAAATCATCAAAAAATCGGTGATTTTATTTTGGCTTCTTAATACGACCATATGATGTAAACATGTCCATAGACTAGAACTGCAAAAGTTTGTTTAATTTTTATGCTGCGCATTTATGGCGTGTTGGGGAGCCCCTCGTGCCGAGAGTACCTGTAAGTGACAGTCAGAGCCTCTAGTGTAGGGTCACAATGGCCGACGAGGGAATCTGCCAAATCTCACCATTTAAACTCAAACTTCCTCCTCCTCCGTCGAGTCGACGGTTCCAAACAAATCAGAAAACTCTTTCTCCTCTTGTCATGTTTATTCGTTTAACATTTGGCAACAGCAAAGCACAACCTCCGCGCACGGCACGTCCTATCTGACTTAGCGAGAGCGAACTACGGCACGTCGGTAGTCGCCGAGTGTAATGCCTGAAGTGCGAGAAAAATACCAAAGCCGCACAGTTTGCAATTGTGTGCACCCGTCACCAAGGTACGGAAACGAGGCGGTCGTCCACAACCTCTCGCGTCCGAGAAGCCGGGGATAACCGCCACATTAACTGAACGACGTCAGGATCCTACATTACCCCCGGGTGAGTGATAACGTAGGACCCAACTGACGTGTAGGAGACTGCTTCGTGCAAGTAGCGGGGTTGTAAAAATATGTAACCTCTTATAACTAAGCATAGTTTTTTAAAAAAAAATATAGCGAGTGTGGTTACAGCGTGGGTGGTTGAAATCGCAGCATTATACGTGAATTGTCCCATCCTCTTAACACCAACTGTCCTTTATGTATGTATTCATTTGCTGCAAGCTGCGATCAACCCATTCATTTAATAAACATAATTTCTATTCGTAATTTAGCAATGAACTTGCTAAAAAAAAATGTCTTTACATTTATATATCTGTACACAATGCTGCCAGGCCTGGCATATTCATTTACAATTTAAAAACATTGTTAATACGATGTATGCGGTTGGGCCCGCCATAGATGTCGTTAGGCGCAACTATGGCGTGAACCATCTGCACGAATCGGGCAGGAGTCTGGATTATTCGTCCGACTCTAGTTTTTCGCACTGTTTGGTCGGTCGAAATTTTTTCGCGAGTAGCGATATTCGCATGTTTGCTTTTGGTCGAGTCGATTACGGCGTCAGCAGCACCCGGGGTTTTACCCCGTAGATGTAAAGGTATGCGGGAATACGTTCGTAAACCACCACCCTTCCCGTTAGCGCGGGACACGGCGGGGGCTCGCGAATGCGGCGCTACATAAGTAATGTCTCTGTTAGACAAGTTGACTTTAACATCTATTTGCTTTGGGACTGTGGCCGATTTTTGACTGCTTCTGACTGCCGTCGACTTTTTCGTTTTAACTCTCGTCCCGTTGGACGTCGGAGTGTCCGCACTACCAGTTCTAGGTGGACCCTGTGGATTCCTACTAGATGTCCTGGTAGCCGTCGATCTCCGTGGTTTGCTTGGCGTTTTACGCTGTATTGTCGTACCTGTCGTAGGCTCGCACTCAAGATGTGCGGGTTTAACTCGATCTAAAGAGACCGTCTCAACCTTGCCTTTAACTAGGATTTTCATTACTCTGCCACTCCTCGCGACGACCTTATATGGTCCGTCGTAAGGGGCGGTCAGAGGCGGCACAATTGCGATTCGGCGCAAGAATACATGACTACATGTAGCTATTTCCTTGAATTGGAAGATGTTGTGTTGTTGTGTGTCACGTGGCGGACATAGTTGGAGACGCGACATGGCCACGCGTAGCTTGTCTGAATAATTCTCCAAATCAGTGTTGGCGTCGACGGTGTACTGTTTAGTAAACTCTCCTGGGAGTCTAAGGGTTGTCCCGTAAATCATCTCGGCAGCTGACCTGCCTAGTCTCTCTTTAACGGCTGAACGAACTCCTACAAGTACAGCAGGTAACGTGATAGTCCACGGGTTCGGTGACTCGTGCGCCATAATTAGCGGCTTTCAACTGACGGTGGAAACGTTCGACCATGCCATTCGACTGAGGGTGAGAACTCGTGGTACGATTCCGAATAATCCCGAATAGATTACACAAACTATCCCACAATTTGGACTCGAATTGAGCGCCCCTATCAGTGGTGATAGTGGCTGGGGTACCATAACGTGCTATCCACCCGCTGAAGAAGGCATCGGCGACCGTTTCGGCTCTAATATCTACCATAGGTATAGCTTCGGGCCAACGTGTAAAACGGTCGACGCAAGTCAGTAGATATCTAAAGCCATCAGCATAAGGTAAGGGTCCGACTATGTCTACGTGGACATCGAATCGCTCGGTAGGTTCAGTGAACTTTCCGAAAACTGGAGTGTTGTGACGTGAAACTTTAGCAGTCTGGCAACCCTTACAGGTACGACACCATCTAGCAATATCTATATTCATGCCGTGCCATACAAATCGGGTATTAATTAAAGGTTTTGTAGCTCTATGCGATGGATGGCCGAAAAAAAACTTTTCGGCGAAATTTTGCGGTAAGGTACGGCCGGTTGTGTCCCGTGGACACATCACACCAGATCAATTGATTATCGAACGATTTTAATAGTTTGAACTTCATAGTGGATGTAGTCGAGTGTCTCAAACGCGTGAATTCCGCGTCATTAGCTTGGTCGAGACTTAACTCTTTATAGTCTATCGCTGGTCCATCATGTATCGCTGACACTGATGGTCGTGACAGCGCATCAGCGACGAAATTTGTCTCTCCTTTTACATATCTAATATCGGTGGTGAATTCAGCGATGAAAGCTAAATGACGTGTTTGTCGTAGGGACGAGCGCTCAGTCACGGATGACATTACGAATGTCAACGGTTTGTGATCTGTATCAACGAAAAAATTTCGTCCTTCTAAATTGTGTCTGAAATGTTTAATTGTAGCGTATACTGCCAAAAGCTCACGATCGAACGCGCTGTAGCGTGTCTCTGCTGGGTTCAGCTTCTTGCTGAAAAACGAAAGCGGCTGCCACATACCGTTTAAAAATTGCTGCAAAACGCCACCGACGGCGACATCACTAGCGTCGCACGTGATGTTAAGCTGGGCCATAGAATCTGGGTGCACCAGAAGCGTAGCGTTTGCCAATATCTGTTTTGACTCAGAAAATGCTGACTCTGCATTTTTATTTCACTTCAAATCGAAATTTGACTTCGGTGACAGTCTGGTATGTCCTTCGTTGGCAGCTGTCAGTAGATTATTGAGTGGTGTCAACTTCGCGGCGCAATGCGGTATGAAACGGTGGTAGTAATTCACTATTCCCAGATATCTACGCAATGCTCGTTGCTTTTCGGGTTTAACGAAATTAACAATCGCGTCAACGGCGCTGGGTAATGGCGAAATTCCTTCGGCGCAAACGTGGTGACCTAGGAAACTTAATTCAGTTGTACCGAACTGACACTTTTCAGGACCAATGATAATTCCGTATTCAGATAGTCGAGCAAAAAGAATTCGTAGATGTTTCTTATGCGTTTTATGATCTGGGCTGGTTACCAGTAGGTCATCCAAATAAACAAAAACAAAATCAAGTCCGCGTGTAACGTGGTCTATAAAGCGCTGAAACATTTGACCGGAATTTCTTAGACCAAACGGTGTTCTAGTGAAATAAAACAAGCCAAAAGGTGTAGTAACGGCAGTCTTGTGTACGTCGGACGGTTCCACCTGAATTTGGTAATAAGCCCTGACCAAGTCGATCTTTGAAATTTTTTTCGATCCGGCTAAACGCTGCGTGAAATCTTGTATATGAGGAATCGGATAACAGTCCGGTACGGTCTGTGCATTCAAACTACGGTAGTCCCCGCATGGTCTCCAATCGCCGTTTTTCTTTGGCACCATGTGAAGCGCTGAGGACCACTCACTGTCGCTGGGTTCAATGACCCCTAGTTTTATCATCTCGTCAAACTCGCGTTTTGCGGTAACCAGCTTATCGGGTGCTAAACGTCGTGGTCGTGCAAGAACCGGGTGACCTTTAGTCACAATCTTGTGTGTTATACCGTGTTTAACGGTCTCACCCTTTGTCGTAGGGCGTGTCAGTTCCGGGAACTGGCCGAGGAGTTTTGTGTACTCATTCTGAACGGTGTCAACTCTGTTCAATGACAGAGGTTTAATCGATGACAGTGAAGCGGCAATAGCTAGACCTGTACGCATGTCCCGGAGACATCTACTTCTCAAGTCTACGAGCAAATTATAG
Organism: Flabesymbios commensalis; assembly: GCA_964017125.1. NCBI lineage: Eukaryota > Metazoa > Annelida > Polychaeta > Terebellida > Flabelligeridae > Flabesymbios > Flabesymbios commensalis. The sequence goes on along the minus strand of OZ024918.1, from coordinate 8,026,687 downwards.
TGGATTAAAAAATCAGCCCCGATTATGGGTTGCTGCACATCTGCCACTATGAACGTCCACGGATATTCGCGCTTTAAGCCGACATCGACGACGCGTTTACAGTTGCCGTAAGTATGTATAGTACTGTTATTAGCTGCCACCAGGGGGAGACTGCCAGCGTCCGAAATCCTGTTAGCGCAAGATTTCGGCAGAACACTGACAGCTGCGCCCGTGTCGATTAAATATCTGCATTTATGTCCTTTATCTGCGACATATAATAATTTAGAGTGTGATAACGCGATATTTGCTACTTCGCGCTGACCTAATGTGACATAGTATGAACAGGGTTCACTGCACAAGCGCGCCTTTTCACCATAAGTGTGGTGGTAATAGCAAACCTGTGCAGTGGCTGTGTCGGTCGGTTGTGCGACATTATTTTGCGGCGTTTGCGGCGGCGGTGCGAAAGGTCGAACATTTTGTTGTGCATTAGTACAATTATTTGATTCATAAACAAACTCAGTGGCCTGTGCATTCGGCGGCGGAACGAAAGGTGGAGCATTATTCTGTTCATTGCTATAATGACTAGGTTGGTTGCTAACAAAACCTGAGGCCTGACCATTAGGAGCAAATGCAGGCGCAGGAGCATAGTTATTATTTGCTCGTCCACGTCCTTTATTTCTTTTCCTCTCTGATGTAGTCACGGTTTCTAGTTTCTTGATTCGCCTAGACAGATCCTCCAACAAACCAACTAGTTTGGTGGTTTCTTCGACTTTAATCTCTGCGACCCCCAGCTTACTCTCTTCTACGTCCTCTTCGGCTGCCAGTGCCCGGTCGGCCAAAACGGCCAAACTTTCGAGGGTGGCACTGTCGGGTTGAATCACCAAATGGGCTCTGATGGAAGCGGGCATCTGGCGGATGAATGCTTGACGAATTACTGCTTTCCCCACCACAGCTTGTGGTCCGGAGCCAGCCGCCTTTTGTAAGCGCCGCATGAAACGCGAGGGAATGTCATTACCAATCTTTTCGCCAGAGATAACTTTGTTAACCCTTTCGGGTGTGGTCAAACCTCGTCTCTCAATCAAGATCGCTTTCAGGCTGTCGTATTTGTTGGACCTGAAAGGCTGAAGTAGCACGTCCCTCACGTCCGATGCAATCTCGCCCGAAAGTGCAGCGCAGGTTAAGCTGTACCTCTCATCATCATCGTTGATCATCATCGTTGAGCAAACTGAGTCTCAATTTGGTTGAACCAGAGTTCGATATCCGAAGCGTAGAAAGTGGCGATTCTGAACTTTGGTAAGTTCGTAGCACGTCTCTGCGACTGTCTACCGAGCGGTGAAGAACTCCTTGAGGAGTCGCTCCTAGAGTGAGAAGTCATACGTTTAGCTCGGGCAATTCGAGCGAAATCAGCTTTGGGGCGTTGATATTCCTCATCCGCCTCTCGGAATCGAATCTCATTGTCCTCACTGTCTGGATGATAATCATCTTTAGGTCTAGCACCCGAACCTTCTAGGGGCGTTGACATGAAGCCTTCACTGTCGTACTGCTTTGACATTATGAAGTAGTGTTTTTAAATTATCTAACTAGTGAAGCATCTGAGATAGCTGGCCTATTGGCTCTACGTCTATCCCAAATGTGTTTAAAATGGCATGTCGTATTAACACATGCCAACTATTTTGACGCGCCGTGCGCGGATAGGTTGTGCGTTGCCGTGTAAATCGGATGAAAAATGTCTGTAATATGCTGAATCTTAGAATTGTAGACTGTAGAAAATGTTCATGCTATGTCGCATGTTGCGAGAAACGGGGGTTGCAGATTAGTTGAAAAATGCGTCGTTGAAGTTTCACCTAAATGCTGTGCACTAATTCACAAAGGTATATATTGATTGAAGTGAAAACTGAAGGTCTATATTTGACATAAAACGTTTTCACTTATTCACACACATGCAAAATGGTCCCGTGAAAACCGTAGGTCGTAGTGGTACATAAAAAATAATATGCCAGATACAACTATGACATGCTATGCTAAGCTAGGATAATAGTATTTTGTAAGTCGACCTGGTTGAAAAAAAAAAAATTCACGCAAGTTGAAAAACACATTCAAATATTTGCAATGTTTCGCAATAGCGCAACTGTCAAATCGAATATTTCAGTATTCATGAAAAATTTAAACTTCAGAAATAAACTATCGTGAGAAAATTTTGTTCTCAAACTGATAGACTAAATGTGACTGCGAAGAAAAACAGTTACATTTATGATTTAAGAATAATATTTAAAACGTGATTGACAGTAGTCTATGCTGATTAATGATATAGTATATCATTTCGCTGAAAAATGATGTCTGTGATGAACATTCCACGTTTTTTTTTTATAATGTTACGTTCATCACCGAGTCATTCTCATAAACGTCCGAATCAATCGCTCGCATCGATTCATTGAATGACGTATAAACCGACTGTCTTCGTTGCGGTTGTGTTTATGTCGTCTGTGGTGGGTGTGTGCGTGATGTATTGTCGGTGCTTACAGCCTGTGCGGCAGGCAGCATGTGGCTTACAGTCTGTGACGGCATGCTTGGGGCGGTATGTACATAGTATATGGTCAGCATCCCCGTCTCGCCTCACATTAGCATATTCATTACCTACTGCGTTCCCAAATAAGGCGCTAAATAGGCTAGAACGATTACATACACCGAAGGGCGTTTCAAAGTGAACAAAAATCTCACACAATTAGTAGCAGAATTTGTTTTCGAAATAACTTGTTTACATTTCTTGTCCCTCAATCGTTTTGAAAAAGAAGATTTATAAACAATTTAAAAAAATTACAACCATGCCGTGTAAAATTTTGAACACGTGAAAAATGATCTCCACCAAATCAAAATGGCGGCCTATTTTATGCTAATGTGATGTGGCGACACAGGTTCACTGTCCAGATGCATGCCGGCTAGGGCGGAACACGTGGGTGCCCACGGCGGGCGATGAGCTAAGTTAGGGAAACCAGCGTCCAAAATGGCGCACACCTACCAAATACATGTACAATATTCAGCATTCTCTGAAATAACATATGATAATAGTACAAAATATTGACCTATGGTCCTGGGAATATTTTAATCAGACCAAATAAGACCGTTTATTGACATTCATTTAGGGAAACAAATTATCTTGGCCCTAAACCTATTAAAGGTTACCCGAGTCGAAGCGATATTTATAATTTCTGTCGATTTTGCAGAAAAAAATCGGAAAAAATGACGAGATTTCGTCTATGGACTTTAAAATCGAGTTACCCAATTATGGTAATCAACGATAAAAATTGAATTACCGAAAATACCCACTTCCTACTCGCCTACAGTGGCATTAATAGGATGAAGGCATTAAACAAACTCTTATAATTAACAAATGATAGCCTAAGTCTATGAGAATAATTTTCTGGATTCTTCTAGAGAAACCGACAAGGTCGCCATCTTGAAAAGGCGCCAAACACGTGGGATTTCGTCCAAAATTTTAGAAATTTACGCCGTTTTCGACGTAAAGAAACGTGCTTCTCTTCTGATAACTCTTTCTGACTAATTTAAACTGGCATATAAATAATGACCTACAGTTTTCACGTACCTGATGAAAAAAATGCTATTGATATTTTTCAAAAAATCCCTTAAAATTAATCAAAACTATCCTTGAAAACAGTGGTTTTCAACTGGCGTCTAGGTGAAAACACTGTTGCGTAGACGATCAGTCGTCAGGGGTCACCAGTATGGCGTGATGGGCCTACGTCGGGGGCTCCAGTATGGCGTGTTGGGGAGCCCCTCGTGCCGAGAGTACCTGTAAGTGACCGTCGGAGCCTCTAGTGTGGGGTCACAATGGCCGACGAGGGAATCTGCCCAATCTCATCATTTAAACTCAAACTTCCTCCTCCTCCGTCGAGTCGACGGTTCCAAACAAATCAGAAAACTCTTTCTCCTCTTGTCATGTTTATTCGTTTAACATTTGGCAACAGCACTGCACAGCCTCCGCGCACGGCACGTCCTATCTGACTTAGCGAGAGCGAACTACGGCACGTCCGTAGTCGCCGAGTGTAACGCCTGAAGTGCGGGAAAAATACCAAAGCCGCACAGTTTGCAATTGTGTGCACCCGTCACCAAGGTACGGAAACGAGGCGGTCGTCCACAGCCTCTCGCGTCCAAGAAGCCGGGGATAACCGCCACATTAACTGAACGACGTCAGGATCCTACACATTCACCAGTTAGGTTAGATATAGAGACGAAATTCTTGATTTCTAATTTTGGACAACCATGTCAAATATAAGAAATACGTGAATTTCGTCTCTATATCTAGCCTAATGGGTGAATGCGCAGCAGAAAATTTAAAAACATTTACCAGTTAGGCTAGATATAGAGACGAAATTCTTGATTTCTATTTTTGGACGACCATGTCAAAAATAAGAAATACGTGAATTTTGTCTTCGTTCTAATATCGCATGAGTGTACGCATTCAGCATACAGTACAGTGTGATTGATTCAGTAACCTGATTACAAGACTGCATACTACTCCAACGAGACACAAAAATGTTTCTTCCCCATCCACGTGTGAAAGTCAGTATTGTGGGGAGCCTCCGTGACTGAGAGGTAGCGGGCTCGGCCTCAGACCGCCTGGGATCGAATTTCGAATCCTGTGTCTGGAGGACAGTGTAATCTCAATCGTCTCACCACCCTCAAGAGGTTCTCCTGGCCCAGTTTAGCCTATATGTGCACAAAGGTGGCCTAAAGCCCGATTCTTTTTACAAGCGTGGGGTCAACCCGTTTCAAGATCGCAGTGATACAGTCAGTTTGTTTGCAGGCCTGCGACCTGCTAAGATCCAGGACTAAGAGCTTGGAGATTCGATGGAATTATTAACTCGCTCAAGTTTATTATGCCGCTCAAGTATATATGAACTTGCTGTGATTTGAAAACTTGCTCTTAATGAGGCTTTGAGCATGAAACGTATATTTAGTATTATTATGGAATAGGGCCTTGGCCTACCCACGGGCACTATTGCATTCTGGGGAACCCTTTTCCCGCGAGTTTTGACAGTTGACCATACCTTTAAGAAGGTAAATCGCTCAGAGCTATTGATCACATTTTTGCCATATTTGGTCGCGCTGTGCGCCTCACTAATACAGATACACATACATGATGCAATAATTACATGTATCATACTATACCATATATGTATATGTTGTAATTTTTTTTGTTACAATAGACAATTAAAGGCGATTGTGGTATTTTTTATAAATTAGAAAAAAAACATTAAACATGAAATTTAAAATCGCAGATTTTTTTCCTCGTGGGCTCCCATCTTAAACTGATATAACATCATCATACCTATTCCGTGGCGACATTTCAGAACTGTATTGCCATTTTAACCTATGTTTAGCTTATTACACATGCTATACTTTCTCGGGTAAAACGAGTACAACAATCCACGGCCCACACCTTTACGGCATCGGCTCGTCCACTGCTAGGTCTCCCTGGATGCATGTTTAATATATAACACTAACAAGTTACAGTGGATGAAAATGTACTTGCAGAATAAATAAATGAACTTTAAAATATTGCCATAATCTTTTTTTTTACCATGAACCTTTGTTATATAATTTTATCATTTTTTAGCTTTATTGTTCTCGTTTATTGCTTAACCCTTACTGTAGTGGGTCGTCAAAATCTGACGTCTGTAGACGTCCAATTCTGACGCTGTAAGAGTAAAAATATTTATAATGGCCGTAGACCCATAACATAGGTATTCAAATGAACCGGAAAGAGTTAACTAAGACATTTATGATGATTTCAAATTGAAAAAATATACTTTAGTTGCGGTGTTTATACAAATTAATGCAGCGCTTTAAGGGTTAAATATTAGATGCTAAAAATAACATTTTATCCTTTGCATTTAACCCTTTAAGCGCTAAGTGATCAATTCATGTGAAATACCAGTTTTTGTGACAAATTAGACAAATATGAGTAATTTTCACTCATATCTGTGTTTATATAATGGTTATTGAGAATAAAATGTGTGTTTCAATACCAACATTTTCAATTTTTTGCTCTCAAATTAAACAAGTGTGGGTAATTTTCACCCACTTGAAGTTGTGGGTCGCGGTAGCGAGACACAACTTCAAGTGGATAAAACTTCAAATAAGATAAATATTGCCAGGTAGTTATTTGATATCTTCTCAGCAGCCAGAGGTGAGCGGTGAATATGTCAAGATAACTATTTATGCCACATAATCTGTGTTTTAATATTTGTTAGATTTGAAATTATCAGGAAAAATACACCGTAAATTTTAAGTTTTTTAATCATGTTTGTAGTGTGTTTATAAAAAGCTATTTTGTTTTTCAGCTCTTGATATTATTTTGACACGTTCAGGAAGACATCTGACCAGATCAAGTAGTAGGACTGTGAGATAAAAGATGGCGAAATTCCTACCAATATTTGGTGAGCTATACACTTGAGAGTGGTTTGATGATCACTGGTGCAAACATAGCTAGGACATGTGGAGACCATGCAGAAGCATCAATATTAGCTCACAAAGCCGGGAATTCTTGGAAAGAATATGCTGAAACCAACATCATTGCCAATCCTATCAATGCCATTATACAATACACAATAGGGAATCATGAAAAGTGCGACAGACTGGAAGATTCCTATCTAAGTTCATTATCATCATGCGCTAATGGAATTCCAGTTGTGGGTCATGTCAAAGGGGGAGTTCATTACATAATGGGAGACATAAAGAAAGGGAACCGTTCAATGGAAGCATCTACAAGAACAACAGCTGTTTTTGGTGCTGGACTTATAGCTGGAGGGCTTGGTGCAGGAGTTGCCGTAGGAGCAATAGCCGGTATCGGCACTGGAGTTGTTTATGATAGCGCTGCAACTGTGATTGACGCAGCAAAAAATGGAGACAAGGCAAACTTACACGGAACCTTGGTGCTCGCTGATCCGAAAACTCCTGAAGAATATGTTAGCGGATTACTTTGCTTGTCGGGGTTGGATTAACTGGCGCTGGAGGTAATCAGTTGGGGAAAACATAAGAGCAAATGTGAGTGGTCAAAAGAAATTGAAAACGACTTACAAAAACTCGAAAAAACTTAAACGTTGGAGCTGATCTAAAAACAGCAACCAAAATAACTATGGATGCCGCTAAGACGAGCAAAGGGGCACAGGGGACACTGAACAAAAATCTCGATTTGCAACGACGGAAGTTTTGGATCTAGAGACAAACCAAACGGGTTCTGGACACAGTTCAAGTTACTACACAAAGATGAAGAAACAGGCTGGAACATTTAAAAGAGGAAGTACCAGACCACCATCAGATCTTCAAGTGAGATATCCAGGAGTTAAAAAAGTACACCCAACTAGAGCCCAAAACCTCTGTGCTAAACAGTTTGCATTTGACGATCTGAACAGGAATAATCACAACTACAACTACCATTATGTCAATACCGCAACTGTGATGAAATCAGCAAATTGTGTAACAACATATATGTTAAAATGTGAAAATTGTGAAGTCTTTGCAGATAAGATGGGTACGGTCGTCACTGACTGTATTCCTCGGGAAACAAATGTACCATCATCTGGTTATGTCAGGGATGGGTACACCAGGTGTGCTACCGGTGCTGTAGTCACAGGTATTGCAGCTAAAAGGTGCAGGAAAAAAAAATTCACTCTTCTATCACCAAACCTTTTTCCTGATGTTTTGAAGTCACACTATTACTACTACATTTCTATGTTTGACACTTTCAAATACATTTGTAGTTATGATCATGAGCAAAGTTATTATCGAAGTCGTCTTCGTACAGAATGGCCTTTAAGTAATTATGATGGTATCATTATTGTGATAACAATAAACCAGCAATTCTGAGTATTACCATATACATAATATTGGCTTTTATTTCACTGTTCTTGTTTATGCTGTGAATAACTGTATATGCAAATTATGGATGCTGCTGTGCAACATTAGATACTACGCTTCGTCCATAGCTGCCAAGCTGGAGAGTTTTAAAAGAGAGAGAAAGGAACCCCAGAACTAGACATTGACGCATACATAACTGGACTGTCTGCTCGGGAGCTTTTCCAATTCTTCACTTAATTCTACATCTTATGTTATCACCACCCTGGTGCTAGTCCAGAATGTCAAATGTGACAAATGTAATGTTTCAATAAAAACTGCTGGACAATTTAAGCTTTTTCTCGCTAAGTTATCTTATTTGAATTTTCACCCACACTTGTTTAATTTGAGAGCAAAAATTGCAAATGTTGATATTGAGACACACATTTTATTCTCAATAACCGTGATATGAAAACAGGTATGGCAATCAAAATCTCGAATGTGACTGATTTACTTACTTAGTGTCAAAGACGCATCTAATAAACATCTTATATTAAGCTAAGATTATCTTAACGCTCTCTCATTTCCAGTAGAAAAGTAAAGTCCCAACTTTTCTAATGGAAATAAGTGAAAGCTAAGTTAATTTTGGGATCTATTCAGTAGATATAATCTACTAAATAATTACGTTGTGGAACAATCTACAGTAGATGATGATAATATGATACTTTCAGATATTCCTCACCTTACCTTAGCTATCCTCCAATCGATGATATTATTGCACTGATAAATAACAGTATCATATACAATTCCATGTTGATATACTGTTAATGCTATAACGTGCACATATTGCTTATTTTATTATGTAAATAATATGTAGATGTAATAACGTATCAATTTGTATAGTACTGGAGTATTGACATATTAATTGTATAAACTATTTGACGACATTTCATAATGTATATAACCTTTCCAGCTTGAACATGTTTATGCAGACTTTATTTTATTTTACTGGTAAACAGCAGTATTATCCATTGCATGCCGATATACTGTTAAAATCGTTTGATTATGCACAATTTCACTGATATAACACAATAAAAAATATTATCACAACCTTTTATTCTAGTACATATCACTATATGTTAGAGCAACGCTTTTGCATGTTTTGATGATACTGATTTTTTTACTGGTATAAAACTACAGTATCATATAGATTACATGCTGATTATACTGTTAATTATGCACAATTTCACTGCTATAACTTGCACATATTATTGCAATGTAATAAAAATGTAATAAAAAATAATATCAATGTGTAAAACAAAAAAATATATAAAGAATTAAAACAAACAAAAAATAAAAAAATAAAAATTTAAAAAATATATCAATATGAAATGAGGTCCTCACTGAGCTGGATAGTCTAGTACTGTGGTTAAGTTTACTAGTACAGTGTGGCATTCCAATTCTTCCCTTATTTCTTCATCTTTTGTTATCGCTACCCTGGTGTTAATCCAGAACACAGCTGAATGGGATAACCTTTGATTCTCCATAGCCATGGCCGTGATTGTCACCGCATAAATATATCCCATTTTCCAGTAGTCCAGAATGTAAACTGCGACAAATAAAATGCTAAAAAATAAAACTGTTGGGCAATTATGTTATTTGAATTTTCACCCACGTGAAGTTGTGTCTCGCTACCGCGATCCACAACTGAACTGCGTGAAAATTACCTACATTTGTTTACTTTGAAACCAAAAATTGCAAATGTTGATATTCAAACACACATTTTATTCCTAATAACTGATTCAATGTAAAAACAGATAGGGGGCGACGGCAAAAAAAGTCTCGTAGGTTACAGATATACTTAGGGGGCGGGAGTGGGGCTACGGCATCTCGTGGGTTACAGATATACTTAGGGGGTGGGGGGGCTACGGCAACCAAAGTCTCGTAGGTTACACCGATATACTTTGGGTGTGAGGGGAGGAGGTACGGCAACCGAAGTCTCGTAGGTTACCGATATACTTAGGGGTTGGGGGGGGGGCTACGGCAACCAAATATAAATATATACTTAGGGGGTGAGAGGGGCTAAACAGACCGACTAGTCCAGGAATTTTAGGCATATTTAAGGGGACAGATGGAAAAAAATAATATAAAGCTGAAAATTTCAGGAGTTGTTTAGATGGTGTTTTTGACCTGTCAAAAGTCCAAAGTTTCCCAGGAGCGGAACATGTTCTTTCGGCGGAAATCCAAAATTGCCGCCAGAGGCCATAAAAAATGGTAACATCCGAAGAATTTATCATATATTCTTTTGTAATACCTCTTTTTCACTTAATTTTTCACGGGGGACTCATTTTAAGTCTTCTTTTTAAGCAAAAATCAAAAATGACCGCCTGATACAATATTGAAACTGTAACTTATGAGGAATTTAAATACTTTCCTTTCTAATATATTTTTTCTACATAATTTTTCACGAGGAACAATTTTAGAAATTATGTAATTTTTTGTGTACATAATGTTTAATTTGAAAACATAGTGACAGTAAAACATATTTCGGGAATCAAGTGTGGTAATGTTATGTGGTTAAGGCCAGTAAATTGTCCTCCGTGTTGCTTCAGCCTTTCATGTGATAATAATAATGATAAATTAGGATGCGTGAAATTATTTAAAAGACGATGACAAGAGGGTACGTAGTGCCATTGTGCATGTCACAACAACTTACAACACAAAGACGGCTCAACGTGTCCCTGGTACTAATAATTTTAGTTTTCAGCACTAAAAATCCTTTAACAATTCAGTATATTTTCAAAGGTAAGATTTAATAAATTAAATAATGTTTGTAAATTTGTATCTGCTATTACTAAATATAATATTATTTCGTAAAAAAAACGTCTAAATAAGCAGGGACACAATACAAATAACTCACAAAAAAATATATTTATTTCACGAGACAAACCAATTACATCCAAAATGAGACATAAATCAGATATAAAAAAGTATTTGAAAAAAAACACATTTTGAAACAGATTGGATATTGGGAGCAAAAAATTGGAATGCATTTTTGCGGACAAGTGTTTAGTGTGGTGACTGACAAGTATCTGTTGAACGGGTCAGTTTAATAACAGACATCTTAACAAATAGCGGGCATTGTAATTTTGTGTATAGGGAAAATTACTATGTTATAATAAACACAGTCAGGCTTATCTAATGCAGAACTGCTATATTCATTTAGATGCACTAAAAGAATTTTCATAATATAATAATCAATATTTTTTTTGTGGTGGCCATTTTATTAATTTGACAGGTTTGTCAAAATGTATAAACAAAAAATTAGTCATTCAGAAATTGTAAGCATGTTATGTTAAAACATAATAAAACATAACAATATATTGAGTAGCGTCAATAAAATAATTCAGGTGTATATCACACTACAAAATATCTGTCATCTATACACGTGTCGTTATGTCAAGTAGATATTGCTTTAAGTTGCTTTCTGCACAATCATGGCAATATCGCGAAAGAAGAAAGGGACTATGCTGTACTCTTATCAAATAACTTCAAGTGTTCTTTATATTGCACAGTGCCATAGACATTCCTGCACAATCCAGGCCCTCGAACAGTTTGGAGCACTGTATGTGCACAACCTCGATCACAAACATCCGACCCGACCAGGATTAGAACACAGTAACTCTTGAGTTTCAGGCCACAGCCGGATCGAATGGGCCATCGGGACGGCCTTGTTATTTCAAACACAAAATAAACTTATTTGTGTTCCTATCATTAATGTATATATATAAACATGATAAATAGGGTAGGCGACCTTCCCTAGGATCCTGCAGGCTCGGGTGTGATACCTTGCATTGGATCCATGTGCCCGCATGTGAGGTGTGAGATATTGCCCAGGACCCTACGGGACGGGATGTGATTGCTTGCCTAGGCCCCTGCAACCTCCAGTGTATGACCCTGCCTAGGACCCGCCGACTCGGGTGTCAGTATTTGCCTAAGACCATGCGGGCTCACTGTAAATCCTTGACTAGAACTTGTAGGCTCGGGTTTGAGTCCTTGCCTAGGACGCTGCGGGCTCGGATGTGAGTCATTGTCTAAGACCACGCGGGCTCACGGTAAATCCTTGCCTTGGACGTATAGGCTCGGGTTTGAGACATTGCCTAGGACGCTGTGGAATCGAGTGTGAGTTCATGCTTAGGATACTACCGGCTCGGGTGTGATTCTTTGCCTATGGACCATGCATGCTTAGCCACTGCGGGCTCGGTTGTGAGGCCTTGTCTAGGACCCGTAGGCTCGGGTGTGAGTCTTTGCCTAGGACCATGCAGGCTTGTGTGTGAGACCTTGCCTATGACCCTGTGGACTCGAGTGTGAGGCCTTGCTTGGGACCCCAGCTGAAGCAGTAGAAAATTACATTTATCACTGACATATCTACATGTACAAGAATTGCACGGGAACAGATTACCACCAGCAGGCTGGGGCCAGCAATTTTAAAATGAAAACCTGTATCAAGCTTGATTCAGCACTTCCCAAATTGATAAAAAAATTTAGGTGTGATTGCAAAAGTCGGTTGCATGTTTCGATGCAGCAGGTCTGCGAGGTACGCAAGCTGAATGGGAACTTGGTACAGTAAGTCGCGAATTAATTAAATTCAGGTTGATGATTAGGACAAAATGGCACAACTGCCTCACACTAACGTTGTTTTATTGATTAAATATAATGTTTTGGCTATTATGTATTTTGAAATAAATACATTAAAATGTGTACTGCATATTTCTTTTTGATATAGGGTTATTTTTTTGTCATTGAGTAGATTTAAAAGCTTATATGTATCTCGAATACGAGTGACAATAGACTTGTTCCCAATCAAACTTCAAATGGCGGCCATCTTAGATTTATTCTTATACAGAACCTCAAAAGTTACTAATAGCTTCAGAAATGAATTCAGCATTAAAAATCATATGAAAATGAGGTATTACATTAAAATATATGTCAAATAATTGATTAGATAACAACTTCAACATGGCGCTTGGCGGCCATTTTGAATTTTGTCAAAAAAAGGATGTTCCGCTGAGAGGAAACTTTGGGACTTCTTACAGGTATGAAAGGAGGACATACTGGTAATTTGTAGATGCAAAAGCTTAAATGTATATTAAATATGAATGGCAATAGACTTGCTCCCAATCAAACCTCAAATGGTGGCCATCTTGGATTTATTCTTTAACGAAAACTTAAAAGTTAGTAATAGCTTCAGAAATGAATTCAGCATTAAAAATCATGTAAAAATGAGGTATTATATCAAAATATATGTGAAATAGATCAGGAATTACAGCTACAACATTGTGTTTGGCCTACATTTTGAATTTTGTAAAAAAAGATGTTCCCCTCAGGGGAAACTTTTGGACTTTTTACAGGTAATAAAGGAGGAAATTCTGAACACATCCTGAAATTTTCAGCTTTATATTTTTTTTTCCATTTCAAAACCTAAAATTCCTGGACTAGACCGTGTAAAGGCAGTACCTGCTTACTTTTCAAATAAGCAGTTACTGCCTTTTGGTTTTGTGGAGCAGACACTAACCCGTAATCACGACTACAATCATTTTTAATTCTTTTTATATTTGAACTTTTTAAAGATGCGAAGAATATTCGAAGTGTTTGATAAACGATTTAGTGGCATCAGAATTTAATATGACCTGTGGGCCTATTGGAATTTTTTACGCCCAAATATGTGTGTATGTCTCCGGCATTTTGATGTGTTGGCATATCAGTTCACATTTTACTGACGATTGTATCTGGTATTGACATAATTTGCATAGTCCTGAGAAAAATATAGCAAATTGTGCGCATAGATAATCAAATGTATGTTTGAATTAAAATTTTAACCGAGTATACTAATGTTATGGAACGTCGGTGTGATGATGATGCTCCAATGAAATAAATGAGCATACCTCAATATTGATGAACTCACTAGGTGCCTCTTGAGTGAGGATTGTATCACGTTATATACACTAGGTGGCGTTTGTGTGTGTATTTCCAAATGCTGAATACAAATCGCTGTTAATCATTGTCATCTGATATTCTTTAATTGTACCTCACATGACATATTGTTTATGGGCGTGGGGGATCACCATAATATGATTTATTTGCTACAGTTTGAGGGTGATTACGTTTAGTAAACGTTTCGCACATACAGAACCGTTATTAAAACACCTTTCTTCGATACAATTTGAACACATGGCAAAATGCAGCAAGTTAAATTTTATTATCGATACCTTAGGGGGAATTTGCACTTTATTTTCTAACATTAAAATCTAATCAAAATCCACAAAATTATTACATCATGATCTATGTGAAAGATTTTTCATTGAAAATTATTCAAATACATATATATATTTCTTCATGCTTCAGTATTACTTTCGTTTATTCTATGTTTGTACTACTAATTTCTGTAGAAAAGCAAATAAATTGGACTGAGTCAATTGTTTTTTTGTTTGTTTTTGGGGATTCTGAATGCTCGGCGGGGGGGGGGGGGGCGGAGCTTTATCATTATTTTAAGTTATAAGGGCCGTTTGCGAGAGGGTCACGTTTTGGCAGTCCCGAAGGGAACCCCTACCCATTTTTCAGGCAAGTACCCGGAGTAGTAAGTGAAAATTACTCAGATTTGACAAAATGGGGATCAATTTTTTTCAAATCTGGCTGATTTAATGTCACATTTTATATTTAACATGTTTAAAATGTGGGCTGAATATATTAGGGACCGGCGGTCAAAGGTTTAAATTTGTCACCCAGTTCAAATTTTGTACCTCGCTACCATAATCTACAACTTATGGTGTAAAATGCTCATTTTTGTATAATTTGAAACCAAACATTTTATAATTCCTATTGATTGACCATCAATAATTATAAATCACAAAAATACCGTGCAAGAAGATACACTCCCTACAGTGCAAAGTGTCCCGACCGGGTAACATACAACGGTGTAGCTCGCAGACACACCTCAGCTGATGGAGTGAGGTAAAATGGCCTTGAAAACCGACCTCACCAATAAGACTTGCATACCCCGAAAACCTATATCATTGTGTGAAGTTTCAAGACATTGAATCAATAAAAACAATATGGCGGCAACAGCCTCGTTTTCGGTCGCACATGAAAACGGACAATTCAAATAGACTCGCACATCACAGAAACCTACATTATAAGAGTTTCAAGTTATTTAACTGAACATAAGATCATTTTTTTTATTTAAATAGATAAAATCAAGATGGCTGCCATAGTTTCGTTTTCGGTCGCACATGAAAACGGACAATGCCAATGACACTCGGACCCAAAAAACTATAATACCTTCTTTTAAAAACACTATTTAGAATTACATATAAAGAAAAAAAAGTAGAAAAAACAATAGGGCCCATTCTAGTTATCGGTGGAAAGCTTAAAATCTAATCAGGTCATCTCTATTCTCATGGGTAACTTCATACAAAAACATAGAGAGATCCAATAATTATTATCGCGCTAGCAAGCAATTGTCCTTTACCTTTGATCTTGACCTATGACCCTGACCTTCGTTAAAAAATTACCGAAGAGGTTAAATGTTTGTATGATTATTATCAATGCAATTTGTTGGACCATGATCAGTAGCCAAAACACGCGCCCGTGCTGATAAAAACTTTTAAAAAATACTGCGCTTACTTTTTGTGGAAATTTCCATCTTTAGCAGATTGTCATTAACACATGATTTTAATAACGCTTGAGTTTGTCAGAAAGGTTTAATTCAATACTGATAATTCTTTGTAGTGGGACAGACCTATATATACTTAGACTATATAACAAATCTCCCAGGGTCCTGGTCAATATTGAAAATACACTGTCAAGAGCGTTAGTTTTCACGGTGTAACAGGATTGGTGAAAAACATAATTTCTTAGCATCAATGGGCATAAATAAATCAGCTGATGATCACACTAGGGACATTTCATATTTAGTCACATATAGAGTATTTTTTGCAACGTGAAAGGCACAAATCTGCCTACATCGCAATTACGCATTCCATTATCAATGCTCATTGTCCCATAGAAAGATCCATCAGCTGCACAGAGTCACAGAACAAACTGGGGTACATGAAAGAATGCAAAGGGATCATTTTACGGTTGCAAATTAACGATCTACATAATCTACAACTAATATACCTGACTATACATTGCAGGCGGTTTAGAGTTTAAAATAAATAGCTGCTCTCTGGTGAAAAGCAGTTAAATATTTGACAAGAAAATCAATGAGCCACATACATAAAATCCCCTGTATATTCCCTGATTTTTCCCTGCCAAAATTATTGTTATTTTCCCTGTGTAGGCCTATATCAATAAGTGGTCTCCAGCAACCCCTTTAGTCCCGCCTTTGCCGCTTCATGCAGCCTAGATTAGGATCCAAATGCAAAGATTCAATTAATAAAATCATGCCTATGATTTTTTTCTATTGAAAAAAAATAAATAAACAAAAAACTCAAATTAAAGAAAAAATCAAATGCATAATTATTACCAGCAGTTTTTTTGTGTTGGCGAATAGCAATCTCAGTCACGACATTTTATGTGACAGCAAAAGTTACACCCACCAGATAAAATTCCCTGTGTTTTCCCCGTATTTCCCAACATTATAGAATTCCCTGAACTATACCTGCAGGGAACCTGCTAAATAATTTCCCCTGTTTCTCCCTGTCTGCGGATACCCTGCTTGTTCGCAGATTCTAAAAATCAAAACAAAATTGAAAACAATGTCCCGCTAATAAATTTAATGCCTCAGTCGCTTATGGGCTGATAATTTGAAGCTGTTTAGCAGCTTGCAACTCAGAGCCAAGCAAATACTATACAATTATATGAGGGCACTGCTCTACAACTTTCTACATTTTTCTTTAGCAGGCATGTTTTAACATAGTTTCAATCTGCTTCAATGAGAAAAGATTTTTGAATTTAACACTTCTTGGCGTTATAATTGGTAGATACATCATTGGTAGATATAGTTTTTAACATCTTTTTACTCGGCCCGTTGAGCCCGAAGGGGTTTTGTCGCCCCCTTTGTGCGCCGACGCCGCCGTCTCCGCCGCCGCCGCACGCAGCCTTTTGTCTACTACACCAACATGGTGCAACAGATTGAATTCATAATTTATACAAACGTTCAAACCTTTCGGCAATATTTTTCCCAAGCAAAAGTCGAAGGTCAAAGATCAAGGTCAAAGATGCAAAAAAATTCCTGTCAACACGATAACTTGAAAAATAATTATTGGATCCAATTTTTTACGTGAAGTTATCCATGGGTATGGAGATGACCTGATTAGATGTTCAGCTTTCCACTGATAATATAAATGGCCGCGACCTGGCGACTAAATTTTTTTGTTCAACTTTTTTTTTTTTTTTAGAATTCCTTAAAACCTGGTGTATATAGGCTTGCGGAGTCTGCGTTTCTATTGACATTGTCCGTTTTCATGTGAGACTGAAAACGAGGCTACAGCGGCTACGGCGGCCATTTTGATTTATCAATTTGAATAAATCGTTCTTTTTTAAAAAATTCCTTTGAAGCCCAGCATATTATATGTTTTCGGGGTCTGTGAATCGATTGACATTGTCCGTTTTCGTGTGCGACCGAAAACGAGGCTGCGGCGACCATTTCGGTTTATTAATTTTAATAAATCTTTCTATTTTTCAGAATTCCCTTGAAACCTGGCATATAGGTTCTCTGGGTCTGTGAGTCCATTGGCATTGTCCGTTTTCGTGTACGACCGAAAACGAGGCTATGACGGTCATCTTGAATTTTATTTTTAATTTAAAAAGTCCTTGTTAACGCGATAACTTGAAAAATAATTATTCGATCGCTACAATTTTTTATGTGAAGTTACCCATGAGTCTGGAGATGACCTGATTAGAATTTCAGCTTTCCACCGATAATTAAAATGGTCGCCACCTGGCAACTAATTTTTTCGACTTTTTTTAATTCCCTTGAAACGAAATATTGTTTACCCACAAATAGGTGTTGTTAGTGTTGTTGACTTAAGTAGTCCGTCATCCATCATCAGTCAAAATCGGTACAGGAGCGATTTTAACGGACGACGGACGACGATGGGGAGCATAAATCATGGTAATGAGCTGTGGATAGGGAATTCCCCGGATATAATCACTGTGTCAACCACTTCCATGTACACCTTATGCATGTCTGCATTGTGAATGTATCTATCTACGGATAAATGTGCACACTTATTCACTTACTTACTTACTTACTTACTTACTTACTTACTTACTTACTTACTTACTTACTTACTTACTTACTTACTTACTTACTTACTTACTTACTTACTTACTTACTTACTTACTTACTTACTTACTTACTTACTTTCTTACTTACTTACTTACTTACTTACTTACTCACTCACTCACTCACTTACTTACTTACTTACTTACGTACTTACTTACTTACTACTACCTACCTACCTACCTACCTACCTACCTACCTACCTACCTACCTACCTACCTACCTACCTACTCACCTACCTACCTACCTACCTACCTACCTACCTACCTACCTACCTACCTACCTACCTACCTACCTACCTACCTACCTACCTACCTACCTACCTACCTACCTACCTACCTACCTACCTACCTACCTACCTACCTACCTACCTACCTACCTACCTACCTACCTACCTACCTGCCTGAACGCCCGCTCGCCCGCCCGCGATCAATCGATCAATCAATCAATCGATCAATCAATCAATCAATCAATCAATCAATCGATCAATCAATCAATCAATCAATCAATCAATCAATCAATCAATCAATCAATCAATCAATCAATCAATCAATCAATCAATCAATCAATCAATCAATCAATCAATCAATCAATCAATCAATCAATCAATCAATCAATCAATCAATCAATCAATCAATCAATCAATCAATTAACCAATCAATAAATCAATCAATCAATCAATCAATTGATCAATCAATCGATCGATCGATCGATCGATCGATCGATTGATCGATCGATCGATCAATCAATCAATCAATCAATCAATCAATCAATCAATCAATCAATCAATCAATCAATCAATCAATCAATCAATCAATCAATCAATCAATCAATCAATCAATCAATCAATCAATCAATCAATCAATCAATCAATCAATCAATCATCAATCAATCAATCAATCAATCAATCAATCAATCAATCAATCAATCAATCAATCAATCAATCAATCAATCAATCAATCAATCAATCAATCAATCAATCAATCAATCAATCAATCAATCAATCAATCAATCAATCTAAACTTCTATAGCGCCTATATCTTTAGCGGATTGAGCTCAGAGGCGCACAAATCCTTAGCGTTGGCATGTGTCATAGTCGAGGCCAAAGCAGGTTCGTCAACAGGGAGCCGGACTACTGAGGAGCTAGGGTGAGAAAGCCAGATCAAATTGGTGAGATTTAAGTAGTTTCCTGAATGTTAAAATTGTTCAAGCATTACGTATGGGCACAGGGAAGGCGTTCCATAATGCTGGGCCAGATGTAGAGAAAGCTCTTGACCCAGTGTTTGTTGTCATACGGGGAACATCAAATCTATTTGAATTTGTGGAGCATAGAATGATATCTTGAACATTTCGGCCAAGTAAGTCAGCCAGATATGTAGGTTGGTTGTAGGGTTCCGAAAGTTATTGCACACATTTTAAAATGAATGCGAAACTTGACAGGAAGCCAATGTAATCGTTTTAGAATAGGAACGGAAAAACTAAATCGTGGGGCCTTGGTTACCACTCTTGCAAGGCAGTTCTGAACGCGTTGTAATCTAGTGATTTCCTTTTCATGCATATTGTGAAAAAGTGAGTCACAATAATATATCTTGCTACTGACGAGTGCCACTGCAATTTGCTTGGCAAGATTCAAGGACAGGCTTTTTCTAATTCAACGCAGGTCACATATATGAGAGAAGCATGCCCTACATGTTTGGGACATGTGTTTTTGGAAATGCAGGCTACTGTCGAACACTACACCAAGATTTTTGGCTGATGCAGATGGATTTGTCTCTTGACCTTGAATTAAGCATGGGAAATTATTCAAAAATTTGTTGCGATGCAGTTTGGTCCCAATTAGAAGGTATTCTGTCTTGCTAGGATTAAGCTTCAGCTTAGACCCTGTCACCCAGGCCGACACACCCATTAAGCAATGTTGCAACTTCTTAAAAGATTCCTTAGCGTTTAAAACTGATAAAGACATGTAAATTTGAGTATCATTGGCATAAAGATGGAGGTTTATGTCAAAACTATATATAATAGCGCTGAGTGGTGTATTATATAAGGTTAAAATATTATATAAGGTAAAAAGCACTGTTCCAAGCACAGAACCCTGTGGAACTCCATATGAGAGTGTGACTTTATCTGACAGATTGTCTTAATTTTTTTACGGATTTGAGCCTATTTTGCAAATAAAAAGAAAACCAAATTCGAGCCTGGCCAGATATGTCATACCAATCAGAAAGTCTATCTGTTAATGTAACATGGTCATAACATGGCCATAACTGCACCCTTGTCCATACTAATATTTATATCGTTATATACTTTCAGAAGAGCGGATTCTGTAGAATGGTGTTTCCTTTAAGCTGACTAAAATGGATTAAAGAGAGGATTATTTTTTAATGAGCTTTACTACCTTTTCTAAGATTTTGAAAATGAAACTAGGTTGGATACGCGTCTGTAATTTTTCAGCTCGTTTTTGGGAAGAGATTGGAGTTATTAATATGTCAAGACAATTTTTCAACACGCTTGTAGGAATGGGGTTCAGATCACATGATTTTGATGCACGTTCAAAAACGTTCATTTTGAATGTAATTTCTGTTTTTTTTTGCACAGGTGGAATATTCAGTATTTCCATTCATTCATTCATTCATTCATTAATTTATTCATTCATTCATTCATTCATTCATTCATTCATTCATTCATTCATTCATTCATTCTTTCATTCATTCATTCATTCATTCATTCATTCATTCATTCATTCATTCATTCATTCATTCATTCATTCATTCATTCATTCATTCATTCATTCATTCATTCATTCATTCATTACTTAGTTAGTTAATTAATTAATTAATTAATTAATTATGTGTTCAGTCATTCGTAACAACCTAGTGGCAATGTGAGTTTGTATATATGTTCTTGTGTCCTGTGTTGACTAGTTTACATTCATTGAATCATTCATTCATTCATTCCTGGCTCGGCTTCATAAAGCGAATCAAGACATCCCGGTTTCAGACTGTCCAGCAATGATTAGGACGCAGTAGAGCTTTATGCCGCATCAGACTTCCACCCTTAATTCCTCCCACACAACCTAACGCTCATCCATTAGGTCACCGAGATTGTGGCGTTTGGTTAAGTCCGCCAGGTCTTTATCGCCAGCCGGGAGGTCCATGTCAATGTCAGGTCCAATAAAGACTCTGTCAGGCGGGCTGACTGCATGCACACGTCTCAATGGGGTCGCACACTAATACGTCCCCATCACGGAGAAAATACACTGGGAAATCAGTGCAGAGAATGTGGTAGAACAATGCATAAATAATACTAAATCATTTTATACTTGGATAGTCTAATTTTAAACAGCGAGGAAAATATCTTCAAATGAGAATAACATAATCAAGAACACTGAAAGAATACCCCTTATAGCGCGGGAACCCACATTATACATCAGAATCTGACGTCTAGAGACGTCAGATTCTGACGTCTAAAGGCGACCCCGGCACTGAAATAGTAATTTATTTAAAATGGCCTTAGACTCATAACATATGTATTCTAATGAAGCAGAAAGAGCTGAGACATTTATGATGATTTCAAAATAATAATAAATCATTTGGGCTTCATGGTTTATACGGAAATATTTCAGTGTTTTAATTTCAGTGTTATAATTTGAATTTTCACCCACTTGAAGTTGTGTCTCGCTGACGCGATCCACAACTTCAAGTGAGTGAAAATTATTCAGATTTTACAAAATGAAGGTCAACTCTTTTCAAATCTTGCTGGTTGATGTCACATCTTATCTTTAACATATTTAAAATGTGGTACTTAATGTGCTAATAAAAAATAAAAACCCGAATATATTATGCGGCACCGGCGGTTGGAGGGTTAAGGGCGTAAAATTAAGCTAAATAGTAATTATGGTTTATTAAACGTAGTAGGCCTATATCTGCACTTTGTCAGCCGGAGGGACGATACACATAATTCTCCACAGCACACACAAGACGTTAAATCAATGTCGGTTTACCGTTGGTCCAATGTCTACGACGCTGGATCCAACATTTTTTTGAACGGATTGTTTCGAAACCGCCATTGCTCACAGAGGCTGCTGCAACTTGGCTGGTCAACCCTTTCAGCGCGGGGACCGTCTTCATACGTTAAAATCTGACGTCTGTAGACGTCAGATTCTGACGTATGAAGACGTATAAATTATAATCGCCGTAAAGCCATAACATAGGTATTCAAATTAATCAGAAAGAGCTAACTAAGACATTTATGATGATTTCAAGTTGAATAAACCCTTTGGTTCCATGGTATTTCAGCGTTTTAAGAGTTAATCCGAGTTCTCGTTTATCTATTTGATGCTTGTCCCGCGGAATCAGTAGTGATGTATATGATGTCGGCCTCACACGAGGTACACGAGGCTCACGGCGGGCCGGGTCAACTCCCACCAGCTGAACGTAAGGCGTCCAGGTCTCGACCAGTGCCTCTCTCACCAACGTACGGCGCCTGTGGTTCGTAGCCACAAGACACGGCCAGAAAGTGAAAACCTGGTTATGCGAAAGTTTTAAAAGCTGCTTGAATTAATTTATTGGAAAGCGGCACACATACCAAAATTCCTATAGATTCACTTGTCTATTGTGTATGATTCTCAATAATGTATTTATACATGCAATAATTTAAATTAAACCAAATTAACAGCAACATTGTTTAGATATGAATTGACTAGAAATAAACTTTGACGTTTCAATTTTATTCGAACATTAACAAAATGAAACGACTCGATACCACAACCTAATTTAAACATAAATTTCAACATAATTTAAACAATTATCCAATCATCTTATGTAGGCCACAGCACATATTGTAATCAAACGTAAAAACGCAATATATCAATCTAATTCAATCACAAATAATAACCTAATTCAACCACAAGTAATAGCTCATGTCCAACCACAGGTGATAACAAAATTCAACCAGGGGTTTTATGAGTGAATAAATGAAAAATGTTTGCATAGCGCAGTTCATCTAGCATAGCCATTGGGTGCGTTTATGAGTTTTGCCAATTGGTGAAGAGAATTGATTTTTAGGCGGCACTTCAATGCAGTGAGAGATGAACACCGACGTAAGTCATCTGGCAAGTTGTTCCAGATGGAGGGTGCTGCTTTAGCAAAACTCATATCACCGGCACCCTTCAGTTTAATAACCTAACTCAATCACAGAAAAAAAATAATTTAGCCACGGTCAGTAACCTAATTCAATCACAGATAATAACCTAATTCAATAACAAGTAATAACCCAATTCAACCACAGATAATAACCTAATTCAACCACAAGAAATAACCTAATTCAACCACATATAATAACCTGATTCAATCACAGATAATAACCTAATTCAATCACAAATAATAACCTAATTCAATCACAGATAATTACATAATTCAATCACAGATAATAACCTAATTCAATCACAGATAATAACCTGATTCAATCACAGATAATAAGATAATCCAACCACATATAATAACCTGATTTAACCACAAATAATAACCTAATGCAACCACATATAATAACCTAATTTATTCACAAATAATAACATAATTCAACCACAGATGATAACCTAATTGAATCACTTATAATAACCTAATTCAACCACAAATAATAACCTAATTCAATCACATATAATAACCTAATTCAAACACAGGTAATAACCTAATTCAACCACATATAATAACCTAATTTAATCACAGATAATAACCTAATTCAACCACAGATAATTACATAATCCAACCACAGATAATTACATAATCCAACCACAAGTAATAACCTAGTACAACCTATATAATAATCTAATTCAATCACGGATAATAACCTGATTCAATCACAAATAATAACCTAATTCAACCACATATAATAATCTTATTCAATCACAGATAATCACCTAATTCAATCACATGTAGTAACCTTATTCAATCACATATAATGACATAATCCAACCACAGGTAAAAAACCTAATTCAACCACAGATAATAACTAGATTCAACCACAAGTATTAACCTAATTTAATCACAGATAATAACCTATTTCAAGCACCATATTTAATCACAGGTAATAACCTAATTTCTTTACAGATAATAACTGAATTTATGTAATGATCTAATTTAGAGACATTATGTTCTAAACATCTTTGAACATATGCAATAACATAATTCAGCCATAGTCCCACTCCACCCCCATATATTAGTTTTATCGACCATATTCATAACGTACCTTGAACCGCTAATCACGACTATAGTCGTTTAAATTCATTTTATTAGCATCAACATTTGCAAATCTTGATGTTTAAATCTTTATGTTTAAACGCTTATTTCGTCTCAATAACAGTGATTTGATGGGCTGAGAAAATGTATTAAAAACCACTATTATAGTCGTGTTCAACGCTGAAAGGGTTGATAACCCTTTAACTGCCAAGTTATTTAATTGTAATTTTCACTCACTTGAAGTTGTGTATCGCTGACGCGATCCACAACTTCAAGTGAGTAAAAATTATTCAGATTTGACATAATGTAGGTTAATTATTTTCAAAATTTGCTGATTGATGTCACTTTTTATCTTAAACCTGTTTTAAAGATGGTACTCAATGTGCTAAGAAAAATGTATAAAAGCGCAAATAACCGGGACCGGCGATTAACCCTTTCAACGCGGGGATCGTCTTTATACGCCAGAATCTGGCGTATGTCGATTTCAGGCGTCTAAAATCGATTCCTGCACTGATTAGCTCTACCTGATTCATTTGAATATTTATGTTATGGGTCTACGGCCATTATGAAAATTTGAATTCTTTCAGTGCGGGGATCGTCTTTATATGTCAGAATCTGACGTCTACAGACGTCAGGTTCTGACGTATAAGAATCTGACGTCAACAGACGTCAGGTTCTGACGTAAAAACGGTCTTCGCACTGAAAGGGTTAAATCGACTATGTCAGGCCATAAGGCATAAAAGAAAACCCTAAACGATTCTGGTCCTATTTGGAAAACCAAACATATACCTGGAGAAAATTGTCACGAAGATTTAAGCGCCACCAATTGCAATGATAATTATGTCTTGTATATTTAAGAAATATTTTAAATTATCTTCTAATAATAACACTGGTGGGTCATTGGCTGTACCAAATATAGTCGAATATACAATATTTATATAAGTATTAGTATTTACAAAATCAGATGTTTTTAAAAGTGTTCTCCAGCCTGGACTGCAATGAAGCATGTGGACCAGATGGGGTGTCATCAGCTGTATTTAAAAAAATGGGCTAAAGAATTGGCTTCTTCTCTGGTGATTTTACCTAATTTAAGTCTGGAAGAGTATAAATTCTCAAATTTTGTTCATAACAAAAGTGACATGGATCATGTTTCTAATTACAGAACAGTAATATATCACCAACAACATGATTTGCTCTGAACAACACGGATTTCTAAAAGGCAAACCTTGCAGTACCCAACTAAATGATGTTTACCATTAAATTGGTTCATATTTGGACATTTTAAATTAAACTGACATAATATATTTATGTTTCAGGAAAGCTATTGATACTGTATCATATAGACTGCTTCTTCGCAAATTAAAAATGTATGGATTTAATTATCATTTGCTGGACTGGTTTACTTCTAATCTAACTGATACGAAACAGGGAGTGGTTGTAGAGGGTTGTTAGTGTTGAAGCTGATTAGTTTCATCAGGCGCTCCACAAGGTTCGGTGCTGTTACCGTTGTCGTTTTTGTTATTTATTGATGATATGCCTAAGGTTGCAGGTACTAGTCAGTTGAGTTTATTTGCTGATAATGCAACATGTCATAGGAAAGTTTCAAGTCATACTGAATGTCAATTACTTTGGAACGATCTAAATATTGTATATTATTGTGGAGAACGTTGGTGAATAAAGTTCGGTTTTGAGATATGTACTATATTCTCTGTTACTAGGAAGACAATTATTTTTTAATTCACTTATACTATTAACAATATGCTAGTTAGCAGGTTGCAATGTATGAAGTACCTTGGTGTTTCTGCTCGTGATTTGTTATGGAATCCCCTTATAAATACATTGGTAACAAATGATGGGGATGATAAAACGTTCTGTAGGTTACACAACTCCTATAACTGTTACAAGTACCTGTGCAGTGTACTTGTTTGCAGTAACATTGAACAATGTTCTACAGTGTGGTTTCCTTTCATTTTTTAAGGAAATGCAAGCATTAGAATCTATTTAATGGGTACCTACACCTTATATACTGAATTATCCTGATTTAAAATCAACGAGAGATGTACTCTTCCACAGAAAGTAAGAAGCAGTCATTCTCTTTATTGTTCTAAAAGTCGGCTCAAATGTTATTTAAATAGTTTAGTATATGATTTTGATGTAAATAATATGTGTTCATGGTCAAGGGAAAGCAGATGTTACATGTGTATGTGAAACCAGGCATCATTTACCCGGTAATATGCAATTATGCAATTTTTATATTTCATGTTATTTTCTTAAATATGTAGGCCTATATACATTTTAGACCACCATGCTGGTATAGATAATACAGTACATGTACTGTACAATGTCTGCTTCTGGAGATTCAGCTTATGAGATACGTATTAATTGTAATTGTTTTTGTGTTGATGCCAAATAAATAAATAAATGTAGATGGTCCATCATGAACTCGGATGAATATTCACAAAACATGAACTGCATATTTTGCAAAGACTCCCAAAAAAACAGATCTTACTTCTGTCAAACATATCAAAAGCGATTACAAGAATTTTACGATAATAACAAAATCCTGAACCTTCGAAATCCTGGTTTTAAGAAAGGTGATATTGCGGTGTATGGATTGCTAGAACTAACACATGATATTTATCAAGGAATGGAAGATCGACATAAGCAAAGCATTTGATAGAGTCTGGCCTACTAGCCCTTTTTAATCGAATAAATGGTTATAAATGGGAATTTATATACACTTTTACAAAATTATATTTTAAATAGAAAACAAAAGTAGTTTTAAATACTAAGTGCCAGATTGGGCGTATCCAAATGCTGGAGTTCCACAAGGGTCTGTTTTAGGATCCTTGCTCTTTTTAATATATAGAAATGATATAAACTTAGATTCAGACATCCCAATTTATATCGTTGCCGATGATATCACCTTATTATGTCAATTAAAAAATCTACAAGATATGGAGGAAATAATTAACAGAAATCTAAAAACTTGCGGAATATGGCGAGTGGAGCTCAGCACTGTTAAAACCAAGTGTATGAATATAAAAATTAATCAAATGCCAACTATAAAATTAGGTGATGAATAATACTCAGCAAGAAGATATCGTGGGACAATCACATTGATTATATTTACAGCTCCCCAAACAAATGTGTTGGTCTCTTACAGAAAACTTCCTTTTTAATACCACGAAAAGCCAGAGAAAAAAATGTGAATCTTTCATTAGACAAATCATCGAATATGATAATATAATATACAGCAATGAGGAGAGCATTTTCATTAGTTTAATACTATGTTGTAATCCTCGTTAAATAAATATGTTTAAACCAATACCCAAGTTAAATCTCTTAGATAAATTACAAAGGAGATGTGCTGTAATCTGTCTAAATTCGAATAAGTTGAGAGAAATAGTAAACTTATACAGAGAATTAGAATGAGACACGTTGGAACACAGACGAAAAAAAATACAAATTATGTTTATTGTATAAAATAATAAAAAATGACACCAACATATTTACATAGCTTACTACCACAACCTAGTCAACATACATAATGTGCTACTAGATACATAATTAATTTAAAACGCATAAAATGCCGAACATCCAGGTATAGGAGTAGTTTTCTTACAAGTACGATCCTTGCTTGGAACAAATTAACTACTAATATTAAAGAAAGTGCAACTATAAATATTTTTAAGACAATTTTTTTGGAAAAAACTGAATAACCACAATACAAACATATTTGCACTGGACCTGGATATAGGCATCATACTAGAATTAGATTAGGTCTAAGCGCACTTAACCAGCAAAGTTTTGCGATAATTGTATGAGATAAAGATGAATCACCCAAACACTACTTTTTAGAATGCACACAGTACAAATTTTTTAGAATTATCTTCTTCCGCCAGTTACAAACACTTTCACTGCCAGATTTATTTCAAAATAAAAAAACATTATTGGATATGATAATTCATGTAAATTGAAATGACAGAACCGCAAATATCAAACTATGTTCCGCTATTCATACTTTTATAGCCAACACCGGTAGATTATCCAAATAAAAGAATATGGCTTTGCTGCTCCAAACTTACTTCAGAAACATGATTACTGATAACCGATCCATGCATTATTCATTCATTTCTCATTATTCATACACAGGAGACCACCTTTGTGGCCAAAAAGCTGCTTGTAATCCTGAATAAATAAATATTTTTTCAACAAAATCCCCAGAAGATAAGTTTATCAAAGCCATACCCAAAGGTTACACAAATAATTGCAAATATTAGCAAAAATAATGTGGAACACAAGACAAAAAAATGGAAAGCGATTCTTCTACAGTCAAATTGTTTTTTTTAATTGGCTCTAAGAATACAAATCATTTGATGAAATTTAATTTGCCACATAAATTACAGACAGTCGCACAAACTGTAATATTATTGAAACACTTCTCTATGTATTATAACTGCAGTGTGAAGGCAAACTGCAGTACCCGTATACTTTACAAGTCAGCAGTTACTGCTGTCCGTCTTTGCCTGGCAGTCTGGTGTTTTCTCCTACGATGTGGGTGGTACAGACGATGAATGGCTCTGTGTCTCAGTGTATACCTTCACATGAGTCGTGTCAGTGACATCGCCATCAATTACAACGCTAAATAGAATTAAATGAACCTCTTAAACACATTAATTGTGGACATATTGTCCACCCCCTTCCCGCCAATGTGAGCGATAAAACAGGATAAATTAGAGGTCAAATGAGAGGTCTGCATGTGCTCCACCCTCCCATGTAAACTCTATATCAAATCTATAATTGACAACATGTCGTCTCCTCGGTGTAGGTGGTAGAAGTGATGGGAGAGACTCAAACTCACCTCATAATCATCACACACACTTCACACTAACTACCAACTCAGCTCTTTAACCATTGAAGTGCTGAGCAAGGCCGTTAGATAATTTGCAGGATAAATCAGCTTTAAATTTAATAGATTGATTGTTTTGATTAAAATTGTATTTGTGTAAGTCATTTTACCTACTTTATGTTGTGAGTCGCGGTAACGAGTCACAAGTAGGTAAATATTCAAGTCCTATAATTTAACGTTTGGAACGTGAGTGAGTGAGTGAGTGAGTGAGTGAGTGAGTGATTGAGTGATTGCGTGAGTGAGTGAGTGAGTGAGTGAGTGAGTGAGTGAGTGAGTGAGTGAGTGAGTGAGTGAGTGAGTGAGTGAGTGAGTGAGTGAGTGAGTGAGTGAGTGAGTGAGTGAGTGAGTGAGTCAGTGAGTGAGTGAGTGAGTGAGTGAGTGAGTGAGTGAGTGAGTGAGTGAGTGAGTGATTGAGTGATTGAGTGAGTGAGTGAGTGAGTGAGTGAGTGAGTGAGTGAGTGAGTGAGTGAGTGAGTGAGTGAGTGAGTGAGTGAGTGAGTGAGTGAGTGAGTGAGTGAGTGAGTGAGTGAGTGAGTGAGTGAGTGAGTGAGTGAGTGAGTGATTGAGTGATTGCGTGAGTGAGTGAGTGAGTGAGTGAGTGAGTGAGTGAGTGAGTGAGTGAGTGAGTGAGTGAGTGAGTGAGTGAGTGAGTGAGTGAGTGATTGAGTGATTGAGTGATTGAGTGAGTGAGTGAGTGAGTGAGTGAGTGAGTGAGTGAGTGAGTGAGTGAGTGAGTGAGTGAGTGAGTGAGTGAGTGAGTGAGTGAGTGAGTGAGTGAGCGAAAGAGGGAGAGAGGGAGTGAGATAGCTAGAGAGTCACTCATCATTCCAATGGCGGAGGTTAAACAGTAGATATGGGAATTCCTTGGTCTCGAGTGTTCAATGAGCATAAATACATTTATATTACATTAGGAGGGAATGTTGTGGTGACTGATTTGACAGGTAGGGGGAGCAGTTGACACAAACATAGCCTTTGTTGTCGTATCAAATTCACTTAGATATTCATTATTGTCTGGTACAAAGGTATTCATTCTCATGCCTTTAAGTCTTGGTTGTTCTCTAAAAAGTTGTGTTTCAATATAACAAAATGATGTAATACACTAAAATATTTAAAATTCAAGAGGTTATATTTTTTTATTTGATGACTGCCAGTGAAATTGTAACTTTTAAGGGATTTCTAGTTTCCCTTACGTTTTTTTAATGACATTTATATTGGGCCCTCCCACTAACAGGGTTAATGGCTGATGCTCGCAACTTATAGACCCTCTCAGGGCTACACGAGGCAGGTTATCACTTACTGACACTATGGTCGCTAGACGCATTATGCTAATCATGCTATGACTTACTGACACTATAGTAGCCAGGGGCATCATGTTATAATCAACTAACTCACCCTATGTTCACCATGGCCATCATGCTACAACTAACTCACCCTATGGTGGCTAGCAACAGGTTATAACTTACTGACACTATGGTCACTAGACGCATCAGGTTAATCATACTATGACTTACTGACATTATGGTGACTAGGGGCACCATGTTATAAATAGCTCACTAGAGGCATCATGTCAAAACCAACTGGCCCTATGGTCACTAGGGGCATCGTGGTGTTAGACATCTGCGCCATTACTAATATTAATTAAATATTTCTAAATCTTTCTAAATACAGCGAAGAACGGAAAATAATTGCATTTTGCTATTAGATAAAGTTATGTTTATATCTGAATATTTTGTGAAATAAAATATCCCCCTTCGCAAAAGACAGTAGGGCTTTAAAATCTGATGATTTTATACAATCCGGGACAGAGCAAGAAAAACTACATACACGTTTCTTAGAACCAGAAGCATTTTATTGTTTGTAGAATGGCAACATGAGGAATGACCCTGACTTCAACAAATGTTAGTTCTCCTATTTGAATATCGAGTGTTAAAACATTTGCTTGGAATTACGTGTTTTACAACCCAACTTCAACTGTCTGAGGATTTGTGATTAATGTATATATTTCTGTGTTTTAACCCTTTCAGCGCGGGGATCGACTTTAGATATCAGAAGACGAAGACTAAAGTCGATGAAAGAAGTTACCTTGTCTAGTTTTGTATTTTTTGTCTTCTGTGTTGTCTTGTCTTGTTTCGTTTTGTCTCACCTTGTTTTCTCTTGTTTTATCTTATCTTATCTTGTCTGGTATTTTGTGTCCTCTTTGGTCTTGTCTTGTTCTGTTTTGTCTTGCATTACTTTACCTTGTCTAGTTTTGTCTTTCTTGTCTTATATTGTGTTGTGCTGCCTTGTGTTGTGTTGTCTTGTGTTGTGTTATGTTGGCCCATCTTGTCTGTTTTGTTCTGCATTACCTTACCTTGCCTAGTTTTGTTTTTCTTTTCTGATCTTGTCTTGTATTGTCCTGTGTTGTGTAGTCTTGTCTTATCTTGCATTGCCTAGTCATGCCATCTACACAATTTTAAAATGTAAACTATTGACCTAGTTTTTCTTGCTTTAAATACGCTATCGTTTGGTTATACATCAGTGTAAAAGTGACAAATTGGACTTCATATAAATAAGTACTGAGTATATATTTGAAACTATTCTATGTTTTACCAAGCTACAAAACTACAACAACAATCTTCCTCTATTTGGAGTGGAGACAGCTTTTGCCACAACTCACTCACCGCCTGTCTCGGACGTTTACCAGCATCCGAGATGAAAGCGTTGGTTCAACATTGAAACGACATTGGGTCGAGCACCGCAAATAAGCCATACGAGCCTTTTTTATTTACTTTTTTCTGGTGAATGGTTGAAAAAGCTGCAAAGGTAAGAAAGATACCCGGTCATTTGTGAGATATAAGGGCATGATAAACGTACTAAGTGCAAAGAACCCACAGCAACCGTTTTTGTAGAGTTAAATGTCTGGAAAAGCTACACGGTCATTTGTAAGATATATAGACAGGCTAAACGTAGTAAGTA
Organism: Flabesymbios commensalis; assembly: GCA_964017125.1. Classification (NCBI taxonomy): domain Eukaryota; kingdom Metazoa; phylum Annelida; class Polychaeta; order Terebellida; family Flabelligeridae; genus Flabesymbios; species Flabesymbios commensalis. The sequence goes on along the minus strand of OZ024918.1, from coordinate 7,994,466 downwards.
TTTAACTGTGGTCCAACACGTAACATTCCCTGTCAGGCACTCAATGTGTATTACTGTAAAAAGCGATAGAAATGTTAGAGTAACCTGTCATCTAACCATACAACCGTCACAGTAGTCAGACATTAGCCACACGTATTTAAGTACATCGCGATAACAGCCTATAACACTGTATTTAGCGGGGAGAATTCAATCGCACTTCAAATGGAAGATAACTTCTCAACAAGCAGGTAGTCAGAGTGAGATTTGACTTCAAAAGCCGCTGATTTCTTGTTAGAGACCTGTCAGATCTGCTCTGCAAAGCCAAAAGGCAGTATCTGCTCACTTGTGAAGTAAGCAGA
>OZ024918.1:7944128-7989128 GCA_964017125.1 Flabesymbios commensalis | reverse complement strand
CCGCCATGTCTATGTACACGCTTACGACCATACCTACTAATTATCCACACATCTTCAAATCAGTGACGTGCGAAGGCAAACAGGAGTAACTGCCTACTTAAAAACTAAACAGTTACTGTTATTAGCATTGGCATGTGATATAGTTAGCTAAACACACACCTTCTACATCGTAATCAGCGGTGTACAAACATGCAAGACTATCACATGACTAACTACTCATGTTAAACAAATATATGTATCACCCATACAGAAAGCCTGACATTCTTCCGTTGAACAAATAATAAACTAACGTAACGTTTAGCTCTTTGAGTATATTACATTACTTATTTAATTCATTTAAAACTAACGCCTAATGAATGACAAATACTTATTACTGTAAAAACCACTAAAATGTATAATTTTAATTTTCACCCACTTGAAGTTGTGTCTTGTTTCGGCGATCAACATTTGCAAATTTTGAAGTTTAAACACACAAATTACAAATCACTTCGACTGTGTGGGTTGGTGGGTGATCAGCCAGCCAGCCATACAAACATCCAGTCAGCCAGCCAGCCATACATACATCCAGTCAGCCAGATAGATAACCAGCCAGTCAGTCAGCCAGTCAGCCAGTTAGATAGCCAAATAGCCAGCCAGACAGGCAGACATCCTGATAGCCTGCCAGTCAGCCAGCTAGATAGTCAAATAGGTGGTCAGCCAGACGGTTAGCCATCAAGCCAGCCAGCTAGATTGCCATATAGCTAGCCAGACACCCAGTTAGATAACCAACTAGCCAGACAGCCATACATACAGTTAGACAGATAGCCAGCCAACCAGCCAGCCAGCCAGCCAGCCAGCCAGCCAGCCAGCCAGCCAGCCAGCCAGCCAGCCAGCCAGCCAGCCAGCCAGCCAGCCAGCCAGCCAGCCAGCCAGCCAGCCAACCAGCCAGCCAGCCAGTCAGTCAGTCAGTCAGCCAGCCAGCCAGCCAGCCAGCCAGCCAGCCAGCCAGCCAGCCAGCCAGCCAGCCAGCCAGCCAGCCATACAGTCAGCTAGATAGCCAGCCAGTCAACCAGCCAACCAGCCAGCCAGCCAGCCAGCCAGCCAGCCAGCCAGCCAGCCAGCCAGCCAGCCAGCCAGCCAGCAAGCCAGCCAGCTAGCCAGCCAGTCAGTCAGTCAGTCAGTCAGCCAGCCAGCCAGCCAGCCAGCCAGCCAGCTAGCCAGCCAGCCAGCCAGCCAACCAGCCAACCAGCCAACCAGCCAGTCAGTCAGTCAGTCAGTCAGTCAGTCAGTCAGTCAGTCAGTCAGTCAGTCAGTCAGTCAGTCAGTCAGTCAGTCAGTCAGTCAGTCAGTCAGTTAGTTCCTAATCACCACTAGGCGCGCTGAGGGCGGCATTACCATAATCAGCGCTGTGCGGCATTAGCCTGTGAGCGTGTTAGCGTGTTAGAGAGTGAGCCGGCAGGTATTGTCACCCTGTCTACCTGCTCACAGTGCTCAGACACCAGCGGGCTGACCACACGTCCTCATCACCACCTACACTATCACCCCTATACACTGACCAACAGGTCACATAGGTCAGAGGTCATCTTGTCTGGTCATAGAGGTCATAGTGAACCATAGTTCATAGCGATCCTACCATACATTGAGTCACATAAACGGATTAATCAAAGGATTATTATGCGCTGAGAAAAATCTACTTGGAAAAGGTGTCTACATCGGCAACTGGAAACAGAAAAAGTAAGTTTGACATAATCACCACACATTCGACAAACCTTCTGATTGCTAGAGGAAGATTCACATAAACTGTGGTGAATCAATTTCGCACATTTCAATTCTCAACTAATCTTCGTAAACTTTTAAACACACTATTTACTAGTCATGCGAAGACTGCTCTTAAAATTACTAATTAAAGTTTTGTGAGGTATTTCAGAAGATAGACCATTTGACATGTAATGAAATTATGAAACGATTTCAATAGGTTTGGGCGACATTTACTACATGTTAAAAAGACTAACAGTAAACTATGCAATATTGTTTAATGAAATGTTCATATTAGTCGCCGCAGCACTAGAAAATAGCGCTTGGAAAATGTTATGAAAATTAGTTGAGAATTGACTGAAAAATCAGGAAAATTCATTCACCACGGTCAATGCGAATCTGATACGTATCGTCCCCTTGGATATGAAAGGGTGTATCTAAATCTATATGTTTTATTCCCAATAACGATAATTTAATTGGCTTGTAAAATTATTTAAAGCCCGATTAGTTCGTGCTTAAACTGTACAGTGCGGGTTTGCTTTTAGACGTCATATTCTGACGTCTAAAGTCGATCCCCGCAATGAAAGATTAGAATATTAGTAATGGCCGTAGACTCATAACATAGGTATTCAAATGAAGCGGATTCAGACGTCTAAAGCTCCAATCGCTTTTGAAAATTTCAACTTTAAGTGAAACGAGTTTACCTTTCGAGAGGTATTGCATTTTTCTATATTGCTTCAATTGGATAAGAAATAATGCTTGTAAAAATAAATTTACACCAATAATGGAGGCTATATCACATTACATAGATAACATAAATATATTTTGGAAAGCATTGTTATTATTGTAATCATGTTAACAATAATGCAAAAAATATCAAACTATGTAAGAAAAGGAGATATTGACTGTCAAATGACTTTTATACTAGATATGAGATATTCAATTTAAATTTTCAGACACCTGACACTGTATCTCGCTACCGCGGTCCACAGCGTCAAGTGACTGCAAATGTATGTGATTTGTGAAATTTAGGTCGTAACATTATATTGGTGTTTCAATATTTAAGACATTATTGGTGTTTTTAAGCTGGAAGTACACGTAGCAATGAACACGCATAATCATGATAATGGCTATTGCTGCTTCTGGTGAAATGATCGGTCATAAAGACTTAATTTCTAGAGTGAAGCTGATATTTGAAAAGTTACGGCATATCCTTGTTGAAATAAATATTCGATGACTCTTATTCACGAGTCGTTGAGAATAATTTTACGAAGGGATATGTCGTACAAAATGGTCTAATTGACAGTGCACGGCAACTTACCGAAAATAATTATCCCAAAAACGGCATACTTTTAAAATTATTGCCACGTGCTTTTTAATATAAATAGTATTTTTGCATGATCTCTCGCTTGAAGAATACTTAATTAAATGAAAATGGGATAATTTTTTCTAATTTTTTGCTACTTCCGTTACGTGGGTAAACTTACTCATGTTTATTTAATGTGAGACCAAACACCTGTAAATCTTGATGTTTAAACACTCATTTCATTCACAATAATTGATCTCAACCTGCGAATAAAACAGATTAAAACGACAATAATCATGCTCAGCGCTAAACCCTTTAACCGCCGGTGCCGAATATATTCGGGTTTTCATTTTTTATTAGCACATTAAGTACCACATTTAAATATGTTAAAGATAAAATGTGACATCCACCAGCAAGATTTGAAAGGAGTTGACCTCCATTTTGTCAAATCTGAATAATTTTCACTCACTTGAAGTTGTGGATCGCGTCAGCGAGACACAACTTCAAGTGGGTGTAAATTCAAATTGAATAATTTGGCGGTTATATGATTAAAAGCTTCATATAATTACATTTCCTGAAATTTACAAGATCACGTAATATTAATTAACTTCGAGGTGGAAAGTGCAGCAGTGTTTTGGCGCTACAATTGAAGAAATACCTAGCGTAACGTTCTTCAGTGTGATATACTGCTAAGAAATATATTCTTAGAGTTGAAAGTTAATGTACTTTGTTTCATACCCGAACAGCCATACTTGAATTATTATAATTTCGTACGTAGGTCTATATGGAATTGTCAGCACAATTTCCAGATATGCACATCATTTTGTCATCTATATTTTCCCTTAGTTTAAACATATTTTATTGTCCAATTGAAGCAATACAAGATTGTAATACATGGCTTCCCTTTGTCTATATACGTTTATTTCTAGCTCTTTTTTTCTTCTGGGGAGATATTGATAATAGCCCAAAGCTACTGTGTAATCGTTCAGACTAAATATTCTAAAACCGATTTCCAACTTATATTTTTGCCTGTCGATTATTGCTACGAATATTGCAATAATTACTCGAGTTTTGCTACCGATGATTAGATTTTGACTTCGAACAAACAGAAATGAGAAATTATAATATTTAATCGAAATGATATTTTAACTATTTCTTTAAAATATATCTTAATATATATTAACAAGAATATATAATAATGGTTTCTTTATTCTTGATATTAACTTTATCTATCGGGACAATTCCCGCCAATAAAACAGAAAACCTTTTCCACAAGTGAACCTCGAGCCATATATTCATTGTTTAACCTTTCACTGCCATGCACGACAAAAGTCGCTTCAAATCTGTTTTTAAGCAGCTCAACATTTTAAGACCTCACGATGCATTAAAGCATAATTTTACATCTCTGAAAACAGGCTTTATTTTCCTACAACTATAGGGTTGAAAATGAAAATTTCCATGAAACTGGTTTACAATACATGATAATTTTCCTTAATTTTTCACCCACTTCAAATCATCTTCATCCACTACAAGTCTAGAATTGCGACAGCAATTCACGGCTTGTAGTGGATGAAGATGACAATGGTAAATTCAGGCTCGAAAGGGTTAAATCACTGTTATTGGGAATGAAATGTGCGTTAAACATCCTGATCTGCTATTTTTAGTCTCAAATTAAACAAATACATGTATGCGTAATTTTCGCCCACTTGAAGTTGTAAGTTGCGCCAGCGAGACATAACTTCAAATGGGTGAAAATTCCAACTAGATAACTTAGCGGGTACAAGGTTAAAACGGGACACGTCGGTGATGAAGGCATAACGTTGATACAGTCTTGGGCCAACGATGTGTATTATATTTAAACCAAACACAGAATATAGTTGAATGTTGAGCGGATGTTGTTCCACCGGCAAGCACAGACACACATGTCGGTTCAATATTAGACGCTGGCCCATTATTGAACCAGCATTGTGTCTATATCTCTTGCTCGTTAGGGACGCGGTGCAGATAATACAGAGGTGTGTTTTGCTCATCATTCAATCACGGGAGGTGACACTTTTCCAGACCAGGCGTTTCATCAGCGGTCTCTGTTATTTAAATGATTGCCGTTGTATTATCAGTATGTTTAGAATCTGATTATCACTGATAACATGCTTGTATAACCGTCACCAATATGTCATTCTATTTTCAATATCAATATTAGCATTGTCCGCAGTCCGCAGCCCGTCAGCGCTGTAGACAGCGACAATAAAAAAGTAACATTACCTCAGAAAAAGAAACCGGTAGTGTGACTGATACAGATAAACACATTTAGAAACTTACTCAACTTTTCCGAAACACGATAATTAAGTGCATGAAAACCTTATTATTTGTATTATATTATTTTGGTTAGACGTACATTTCCCTTTCTATATATATAAATATGTGACATTAAAATAACCATAAACCCTTAAAGCGCTGGATTTTTTTATGTAAAATCCATGGAGACCAAAGTGTTTTTTTCATTTTGAAACCATCATAAATGTCCTAGTCAGCTCTTTCTGATTTATTTGAATACCTATGTTATGGGTCTACCGCCATTAGAAATAGTTTAATTCTGACAGTGCGGGGATCGACATTAGTCGTCAGAATCTGACGTCTAAAGACGTCAGATTGTGACGACTAAAGTCGGTCCCGGCGCTGTAAACAATATGTTCATAAGAAGGAACCCCTCAGTAGTACTGAAGGGTATTTTTTGAAGAAACTATATTGTTTACAGTGTACTTCAATTTTCACCCACTTGAAGTTGTGTTTCGCTACCGTGACCACAACTTCCAAGTGAGTGGAAATTAATAATATTTGTTAATTTAAGACCAAACATTTGGAGATCTTGATGATAAACACTCATCTCATTCCCAATAACTGTGATTTATTCGGCTAAAAAAACAGGATAAACGACTATAGTGGTGTTTAGCGATGAAAGGGTTCATTTGATAAACCGTCCCAGAACACAGGCAATAACTCTGATATTAACCCTTGAAGCGCTAAAAAATTATGAAAACCTTGGAGGTCAAATGGTTTTTTTCGATTTGAAATCATCATGACTGTCTTAGTTACCTATGATATGAGTCTACGGCCATTACAAATATTGTTTACTTTTACAGTGCGGGGATCGACTTTAGTCGTCAGAATCTGACGTCAGATTCTGACGACTAAAGTCGATCACCGCGCTGTAAGTGTTAACCCTTACAGCGCTGAAATATACATTTTTTTTAAGTACCTGTACTTTTGATAATAGACCTACAAACATTTGAACCCTGTGCTAATTTTTGGCGTAAATAAAATATATTAGATTCTGACGTCTAAAGTGGATCCCCACACTGAAAGAGTAAAAATATTTATAGGCTAATGGCCATAGACCCATAATATAGGTATTCAAATTAAGTCGAAATAGGACTCACTATGACACTTATGATGATTTCAAATTGAAAAAAAAACTTTATAGTCGGATTCACATTAACCGTGGTGAATGAATTTCGCGGATTTCTAATTCAATTCTCAACCAATTTTCATGAATTTTTACACACACAACTTTCCATGTGGTGTTTTCATGTCTTGTCTACCCTGAAAAGTTTTGATAAGTATTTAAGAAGTTAGATCATTTGACATGTATTAAACAAATAAAAATGTCGCCCTCTATAAACCCATTAGCTTTGTTTCATAATTTTTTTTACATGTCAAATGGTCTAACTTCTCAAATACTTATCAAAACTTCGCGAAATTTTCAGGGTAGTTAGAAAATAGAAAATTGTGTGTGTAAAATGTCATTAAAATTGGCTGAGAATTGAATGAGAAACCAAGAAATTCATTAATCCTGATTGATGAATTTAATGTGAATCCAACTATAGTATCTTGGTTTATATAAAATGATTTCAGCGCTTTAAGGGTTAATATGGACATGGACAGATAATTATTTGTGACCCGCCGTGCGAGAAGGTACCTCCCCGCGGCTTCATTTAAATTGATGTCATTTAAAATTTAATTTCAATGATTTCATAACTACATTTAAAATATTAAAAATCCTATAAAACAAAAAGTAATAAAGATTTTTCAAAAAAAATTTCAGTTAATAAAACAGAAAGGACACGCTAATCGAACCAGCTAAATAGATCAATTTTGAAAATTTGGAGCTAACGGTCCTTCTTCCGTGGCGGGTCGCAAATTTTGTTCATCAAAGAAACAGACACTCCGCGCTTCAAAATCAAACTGATTTCACGACAATCTTACATTAACGGATATGTATGCCAACACTTACATCGCTGAAATATTTTTGTATAAACCATGGAAATCAAAGGGTTTTTTTAAATTTTGAAATCATCATACATGTCTTAGTCAGTTATTCCCGCTTTATTTGAATACCTATGTCATGGGTTGCTACCATTAGAGAGGGCGGGGGCCCTAGGGTAGTGGTTAGCACCGCTGCCTTTCACGCCAGAGCTCGGGGTTCGGTTCCCAGTCTCGGCGGTTTAAAAGAAAGAAAAATGTTTCTTCCCCATCCACGTGTGAAAGTCAGTATTGTGGGGAGCCTCCGTGACCGAGAGGTAGCGTGCTCGGCCTCAGACCGCCAGGGCTCGAATTTCGAATCCTGTGTCTGGAGGACAGTGTCATCTCAATCATCTCACCATCCTCGGGAGGTTCTCCTGGCCCTGTTTAGCCTATATGTGCGCTGAAAGGGTTAATTCGTCTTGAAACCTCAAGTTCCGCTTAAATTTAGATGAAAATATCCTGACATTAACCATTAGCGCCCTAAAGACGACAATAGTCGTTTTTAATCCGTTTTATTAGACGATTAAGCCACTGTTATTAGAAACGAAATGTGTGTTTAAACATCAAGATTTGCAAATGTTTGATCTAAAATTAAAAAAAATATGAGTTAGTGTCTCTCACTTGAGGTTTCGGGTCGCGGTAGCGAGACACAACTTTAAGTGGGTGGATTTTTTTTTAATTATTTTTATTTATTTATTATTTTATTTATTTTTTTAATTGATTTTTTATTTAACCCTTTAGCCGCCAAATTATTCAATTTGAATTTTCACTGACTTGAAGTTGTGTCTCGCTGACGCGATCCACAATTTCAAGTGAGTGAAAATTATTCAGATTCGACAAAATGGAGGTCAACTGTTTACAAATATTGCTGATTGATGTCACATTTTATCTTTAACATTGAAAGGTGGTACCTCATGTGCTAATAAAAAATAAAAACTCGAATATATGCGGCACCGGCGGTTAAAGGGTCAATTTAGCGATTTATGGGTTGATGGTCAAGTATAATATCTGAAATTGTAGCCCACACCCTCCTGATTATGACGGTATATACCTGTTTTATTTAATATTTTATATTCATAATATGGCAGTATTGCTTAACCCTTTAAGCCCTCATAATGCATTAAAGCATCATTTTACATCCATAAAAAACAGACTTGATTTCCTACAACCAAGGGTTTCAAAACGATACTTTACCATGGAAATAGTTATATTATATTCATAATCGTCGATCACGATTTTTAACCCCCCCCCCCCCACAATTACATTGTAATCGTAATCGTAATCGTAATCGTAATCATATTTAATTAAATTATGTAATCGTAATTATAATCGTAATCGAGAAAAAAAGATGACCTGTAATCGTAATCATAATTGTAATCGATATTCTAAAACCACTGTAATCATGAATATATTGAATTGTAATCACTATTTTTTTAGCATATATCACAATAAATAATATATCACTTGAACCGATGGAGACACCAGCATTGGTACACATTGTGTACCAATGCTGGCGTCTGCATACAGGCTATCTGCATTACATCGCGTAATGTAAACATGTAACACTGTATCAGTCTGATTCCTCGCTCGCGATATACATGTACTGACTTTATACCCCCTTTAATCCCTGATCCGCTAGTGACACGCATATGGAGTAATGCTTTGATTTTATAGAAAACTACACATGCGGTGTCAGACATAGACTGCAAAACTAATGATCCTGGATACGGATCGTAATCTGGATCACACCCAGAATTTATTGGATTGATCCTTGGCCCGAGACAACCCTCTGGAAAAAGATTCATGCAAATCAGTGCGATCCGGATCGGATCCGGAGCGTGATCCAGGATCCGTATCATTATTCAGATCATACACAAAATGAAAACAATACATCTCATTTGAATTATGTGTGTTTTTGACATACGGTATTGTAGACATCCCCAGAAAAGTATTAATGCACAAACTCACTCACTCACTCACTCACTCACTCACTCACTCACTCACTCACTCACTCACTCACTCACTCACTCACTCACTCACTCACTCACTCACTCACTCACTCACTCACTCACTCACTCACTCACTCACTCACTCACTCACTCACTCACTCACTCACTCACTCACTCACTCACTCACTCACTCACTCACTCACTCACTCACTCACTCACTCACTCACTCACTCACTCACTCACTCACTCACTCACTCACTCACTCACTCACTCACTCACTCACTCACTCACTCATTCACTCACTCACTCACTCACTCACTCGCTCGCTCGCTCGCTCGCTCGCTCGCTCGCTCGCTCGCTCGCTCACTCACTCACTCACTCACTCACTCACTCACTCACTCACTCACTCACTCACTCACTCACTCACTCACTCTCTCTCTCACTCACTCACTCACTCACTCACTCACTCACTCACTCACTCACTCACTCACTCACTCACTCACTCACTCACTCACTCACTCACTCACCCCGTCACTGGGTGTCTTGTAGAGCTATCAAGACTAACGTAACAGGGTCCGTGATAAAGTCAATAAGGCGGGATATCTCCGTGGGTGGATAACTCAGAGAGTCACAGGTAATTTCCCCGGACAACTCCTGAAGGGATCCAGGTAGACCTGCCAGGACGTACAGCCTGATCCTGCCACACACTCTCACAGATCGGCTGTTTCCGGCAGCTCATTCACGCTCGGTTGTTTCCGTGATTCCAGTAGAATTCTGAAACAACCTTTGGAAAGAAACATTAATCTGTAGGTTTATATCACAAAAAGCATGTAAAACAGCTTTTATTAACTTGAGGTAAACTAAACTATTATTTTTTTAATTATGATCTATAGTTTTACATTTCGGCTGCAACCCTGCTAGAGATTTTTTTTTACAAAACATCACTGATATCACAACAGTTATCAACATTCATCAACACAACAACAATCATAGAGATTCAATATTGGTTTTGTATGCTAAGGACGTATATGAAAACTATTAACCCTTTGCGTGCACAGGCCGCATTTGAGCTCCAGTATAAGTCTGAATAAATGATTTCTATAAAAAATACAATCCTGCAAAATAGGACCCAGCAGTCACGAGACAGAGACTCAATGCTGCTTTAATGTTGGTCCACCGTCAACAACGTTGTCCCAACATTAAAAAAGCATAGAAGGAAGTTCTGGAGCGATCATAATGACACAAACTTAACTATTCCAACATGAACCCTTAAAGCGCTACGTTCTAGATCTAAATTTTCAGCCACTTGAAGTTGTGTCTCGCTACCGCGACCCACAACTTCAAGTGGCTGAAAATCACGCATGTTTGTTTAACCCTTTGAGCCCTCACGATGCATTTAAGCATCATTTTATATCCCTGAATTCAGAAAACACACCTAATTTTCCTACAACAGAGGGTTTTAGAACGAAAATTTCCATGAAACTGGTTTACAATACATTGCAATTTTCTTTAATTTTTAAACCACTTCAAGTCATTTTCATTCTCTAGAAGTCGAGAATTGGGGCAGTAATTCGCGGCTTGTAGTGGATGAAGATGACAATGGTAAATTCAGGCTTGAAAGGGTTAATTTGAGACAAAACATCGACAGATCCTAAACAGACATTTCTTTCCCAATAACTGTCATTTAATCGGCTAAAAAAACGAATTAAAACGACTACATAGTTGTGCTTAGCAGGTTAACCCTTTTAGCGCCAGGATCGACTTTAGACGTCAGAATCCGATGTCTAAAGTCGATCCCCGCACTGAAAGAGTAAAATATTTATAATGGCCATAGACCCATAACATAGGTATTCAAATGAAGCGGAAAGAGCTAAATAAGACATTTATGATGATTTGCAATTGAAAAAAAACGTTTTTTTATCTCCTGGCTTAAATGTAAAGGATTTCAGCCCTTTAACCCTTCAGTTGCCAAATTATTCAATTGAAATTTTCACCCACTTGAAGTTGTGTCTCGCTGACGCGATCCACAACTTCAAGTGAGTGAAAATTATCCAGATTTGACAACATGAAGGTCACCTCTTTTCAAATCATGCTGATTGATGTCACATTATGATGGCTTCAACATGCTTAAAATGTGGTACTAAATGTGGCAATAATTGAGTGAAAAACCCAATATATTCGGCACCGGCGGTTAAAGGGTTAAGGGTTAAGAGCTAGATGACATTACCTCATGTTTCCTTTTTGAAGGAGGTCCTGTAGGGATACAAACAGAGAAAAACAGTACAGTTTATCTTATGGAATCTGACTACTATGATAGGTCCGCTATAACAACCTTGTCTTTAATAAACAGACTCACTCATTCACATTATAATTAAATTGTCCACAACAAACTTCAAGTGATGTATTTGATGAGCAATATAGCAATGCCGGTGATGCTAGTCATAATGATACAAACTTAACTACTTCTCAGGAAAAATGATTTTAGAAAATATCAAATATTCTTCTCGAGTCTCTGCACATGGCTTGAAATTTGCTCATCTGAATACACGCATCTTAAATAGTGTTACATTAAATACAATTGGTCAAGTACTTGTTATTTTAGAAGATAAAATAGTTGATGTTCAGATCAATTTGAAACCTGGCAAAATATAATTTGATGTGTGTTATAGACGAAGCTCTCGCCACGAAAGTCTGAAGTCGATCCCCCACTGAAACAAACTGCTGAAAAGCATTTTGTCTAAAATTTGTTTTTTAATTTGGTAGACATAGATAGAAAGATACCTTAGGTATTTAAATGAAGCGGAAACAGCTAACTAAGTGAGTTATGATGATTTGATTTCCATGGTTTCTATGAAAATATTCCAGCGCTTTAGGGATATACAATGTACGTAATTATGCAAATCAAATAGATCTGCTTGTGCTTTGTTCCGTGAGATGAGTCTATGTGGCTACAAATAATTTGACCATATTTTTGTTTGTGCTGTTGAAGCATATTGCTTGATATCATCATGTCCAGTTTGACTATGATTTTACATTTATTTAAATATAATTTATTTTTTTCAAATTATGTATTCCTGCTTGTTTATTGCATGACATCACATTTATGTATTTCTGATTATATATATATACCACTATTGATCATGCAGGCAAAAAGTTAGTTAAACTGTATTTTCAAATATTATTATTACAATTTTCTCTGCATGCGAGGCTATTATCATGATAAATTTAATCGCCAGAATATGAATATATCGTTAGCGGCTAAAAACAATAAAATAAAACCATATAAATTAATTCCGTACCCCTGAATTAATAAAAATGAGGTATCACAAGACAATTTACGAGAATTGTATCGGATTTGAGAGTTTTCAGCATTTTAAAATTTGTTCCCTAGCAGCGTTATGTCCCGCTAGTCGCATGTCCACACTAGATTTTTCAAGGCCATTCTAATCAAATCCGTTGAGAAATGTGGGTATATATGTATGTATGTATGTATGCGGGTATATATGACAACGACAGGACCAGTGGGAATTACGGTAGTAATGTACATTTCAAGGTGAACGTCAATGAAATTGGTGCTAGGAGAATTTATGTAACAAGCTCATTTTCACATTTATATTTCTTTAAAATGACCTCTGTTTTTCTGTGGACAAATGAATCACAAACAATAACCCTTTCAGTGCAGGGACCGTCTTTCTACGTCAGAATCTGACGTCTATTGACGTCAGATTCTGACTATCTAAAATATTTCATCGTTGTATTTGGTTAAGCCCCAATCACAAAAAAACTTCACAATTCAAAATACTTGTTTCATTTGACATTATCAGGTTATTAGCTTTTTAATTGGCGGTGGTTTTCGTGTTCTACATATATCTACGCCTAGGGTGGTGGGCCACTTGGGTTTGGTGTCCGCCCCAATAAAAATCTAATCTTGATTTCCACAGAATAATGTTAAAAATGCTCCTAATTTCTCTCTCAGGTGAATATTTATTAAGCTCCTTTTTAACCCTTTCAGCAGCCGTGATTCATAGGGCATAGCTTAACTCTTTGCCCACTAAGGTATCTTATTTGAAATATTATACTTTTACTTTATGTAAAATTGTTTTTTTTATTGGTTTTGAGGTTGGTATTGTCGGAATATAATTCACATTGAATGGGAATTGGTTGAAATTTCCTAGTAGGTAAAGAGTTAAATTTAGCGCGGGGACCGACTTTAGACGTCAGAATCTGACGTCCATAGACGTCAGATTTTGACGTCTAAAGTCGATCGCCGCACTGAAATAATTAAATATTTCTAATGGTCGTAGAGCCATAACATAGGTATTCAAATGAATCAGAAAAAGATAACTAAAACATTTATGATGATTTCAAATTGAAAAAAACATTTCGGTTTCCATGGTTTACACAAAAGTATCTCAGCGCTGTTGAGGTTAAATAAGATAAGTGGGTAAAGGGTTAACCCTTGTCGTACTGAAGCGTTTTCTTCTACTTTTCGTCAACTGAAGCTGGAATCCCAAATTGAATTGCAACTATGACAATGACAATGACAATGACAATGACAATGACAATGACAATGACAATGACAATGACGTTTACTCATGGTCTCAAGTAACAAGTAACAAGTAATGTATTTCTGATGACCTTTCATAAAGGTCAGACAAGTAGAGACAAAAGAACCAGGCGGACAACATGCAATTATCTGATTATACAGTAGTTACATTATTCATAATTATTCATTATTTGTTTTATACAAAAAGATACAACGAGGGTTCAAGTGCGTACTTTAAGGCACGTACATGTATGATATTGAAAAACAATTTGATGCAATTTGTGACTATATCTTTCTCCCAGCAAACACAAAACATTTGTATAACATTTATACAATGTTGGACCAACGTCGAAGACGTTGGGCCGGCGTTGTATAAATGTTATACAAATGTTTTGTGTTTTCTGTGTTAGTACAATACAGTGCTATATTAACAAAGCTGTCTGAACGTCTAAAGAATATGACTTCGATGTGCTAAAATACTGTATGTTCAGCGATGTTTCAGCGGCGGCATTTTTCAGTGTTTTATATAGAAGTGAACTAGATCATTTTAGACATGTATTATAATATGTATATGTTTAAGTATGAGATCTGAAGCTGACATTCCTGACGGGAACAATTGAATATATCAATACAATAAAATGGTACCGCATTTAGCCCTATAAGCGCTAAGGGGTTATGTCAAGTTAAAAAAATCCAAAAGACTGAGAAAAACTGGGAAGTGGGTGGGTGGGTCAAGCCCCAACTCGGTTTTTTTGGAATTTTTTTTGTGTTTTTTGTTTTTTTGTTGTTGTACATGTTTCGAAAAAAAATGGATATTTGTTTTCTGGCCAATCCGAGTTTTTCTCGGATTTTTTTTATTTTTCTTTCAATTTGACATGACCCCTAAGCACGTATCTCGTCCATTTCAATCTGTTTAACCAACAGGTTAAATTGTAGTCATTAGGAATAAAGTTAGTGTTGAAACATCAAGATTCGCAAGATGCTTGGTCTCAAATTAAACAAATATTACTATTATTCACCCTTATGTAGCTGTGGGTCGCGGTGGCGAGACACAACTTCATATGCGTGAAACAATGTATCGTATATTACAGTATTGTATCGTATCGCAACGTGCTGTATCATAATTATTGCCCTACATCCAGCGCACAGGAGATATTGATTGAGTGTATTTTACTTTGCGTCGCTTTTTGCACAATCATGGCAATATCGCGACAGAAGGAAGCACGAAGTCGGAAATATGCCAAACTCTTACCGTATTACTGCAAGGGTTTTCATTGCCCATCAAACACAATAAATTTAACCATTGTTGTTTTAATGTTGGACCAGCGTCGTAGACGGTGGACCAACATTAAACCGGCATTGGGCTATCGTCTCATGCTAACTGTGTTATGGTATTACACGTAGTGTGTCGTATATTTAATATTAAATTATCAGCTTCATTCTATGACATGGAATCGTACCACATTGTATCACACCATTGTATTGTGTCGTCTTGCTTCGCATAATATCGTATACATATCGTATAAAATCGCATCGTTTCGCATCGTATCGTAACGTATTACTTCACATCAATTCAAATTCCAGTGACCATTTTTGTTTGGTAACCATGACAACGTATACGAGGTCTACGGGGTCTACATTTCGCATCTTTATATTGATTACTTTTCAGGTTACAGTTACCATGGTTACTGCTGTTTGGCTTTGTCGTTCATACAAAGGCAAACAGCAGTAACGTCTTAGCTCTCAAAGTAAGCAGTTCCTGCTGTTTGCTTTTTACTTCATCATTGAGATTTCAGTTTAAAGCTTTACATTTGAGAATGATGTCGTACAAAGAAAAAAGGCAGTATCCAGGGGCGGATCTAGAAAAAAAGAATTCTGTGCATAATAATTAGATTAGATGCTAATGCGAGTTATTTTCATATTTGTTATTCCTTAGATACATACAAATAACGTATTTGGTATTTTATTATATTTACTCGCGCCCCCGGCGCTCGCCTCATAATTTTTTATGTTGGTGCCCTTTTTAACTTTCTGTGACCCTGCCTTTTTTCTACCCTGGATCTGCCCCTGGTATCTGATTACTTTACAGGTAAGCGTATACTGCCTTTTTGAGTTTACAGCTGAGAATGACAGGTAAGACATCGACACATTGTTGACTAAATGTTGGGTCACCGTCTACGACGCTGGCCCAACACTTAACCAAGAATGGGTCAATGGCTTGGTTTGTTGCGTAGTTCTTCTGATCAAGATGTAGTTCTACTGAGATGGCTATCTGAGCGTTAGTTGTGATATAAGGGGTTTAGACTCACCCCTCTTTCTCTGGCGGTGTGGTTAGACTCACCGCGTCCGCTCACTGATGGACGTCAGATATGTCGGCCACACGACCTCTCACAGGCGCTGGACGTCACAATCAATTACACGCCAAACCGTCATTCAGACGTCATTCTTATCAAGGCTACACAACACTTAGCAAACAGATGTGGCGTAACGTATCAATGATAAACTGAAATGAAATCTGTGAGACCTGAAAATCATCTACAAATGAATCGTAACCTAACTCAGCGTGCACTCGACTTGAGAGCGACGTCAGGACTATACTGACTACTTGGCATTGTTTGTTTGTTTGTTTGTTTGTTTGTTTGTTTGTTTGTTTGTTTGTTTGTTTGTTTATTTGATTGATTGATTGATTGATTGATTGATTGATTGATTGATTGATTGATTGATTGATTGATTGATTGATTGATTGATTGATTGATTGATTGATTGATTGATTGATTGATTGATTGATTGATTGATTGATTGATTGATTGATTGATTGATTGATTGATTGATTGATTGATTGATTGATTGATTAGGGTCGATCCCTGCACTGAAAGAGTAGAATATTCATAATGGCTTAGTCCTACAACATAGGTATTCAAATGAAGCAGAAAGAGCTAGCTAAGACATTTAATTATGATGATTTCAAATTTTAAAAAAAAACTTTAGGGTTCCATGGTTTATACGAAAATATTTCAGCGCTTTCATGGTTAACATTGAACTTGGTATTATAACATACTAATTGATTGTGTATTTGGTTATTTACGTGCGAAACAAACAACAACAGGTACAAATATAAGTACACACAAATAGTAGATATACACGTAAACTATGCACGTGTTAACAATATGATTTATAAGATAATAAAGAAAAATAATAATTCAATGTTCAAAAAAAGGCATGCAGTTATACATAATATTCTTTTTAAGTAAATTTGAAGAGATCAAATTGACAATTTATAATTTACATTAATACTAATTTTGTAAGAAATCCCAGCGAATCTAAAAGTTGTTTTCATCAGGTTAGTACGTAGTGAGTTATATACATGTATTTGGGAACATGTTTGTTTTGAACTACCGGTACTTAATTACACAATATTAATCCAACTTTGCAAAAATATAACTCTCTCAGTGTTAGTAAGTTTGATTAAAGAAGAATTTGTTTTGTGTGTGCAATATATAACCAGCAGCTTATCAGTGTAAGAAATCGGGTTATTACAGAGTGTATATGTATATATAGAGCAACACACCAAACATCTAAACAATATTAAATGTAGATACGGGAAAATAAGAGGTAATACAGTGTAATGAACTCATTTGTATTTACTAATTTTCTTGGCTAAAATAAAATGTCATTTCAACCCAACTGACATCTATGGTTTAGGGATTGACACATTCGACTTATTTGTTCCTTGTGGCCAGTTGAGGGTGTATCCCTTCTTTTTGTCTGATAATTAACATACGAATTATATATAGTTTAAACAGGGTTTTTTATGTGACTTGTATATGGTATTGGTCAGTAATAATTTATGTCGTTGTGAAATTTCGCCCTCTGGGGGTTCAAACATATCAACTCTCACTTTGTGAGGTGGAATGTGACACTCGATAATCTCAAGGCGGGCAATATATCTTACTCTGCCTTTATATTTATATTATTCCTCTAATATCCCAATATATACTCTGCTACGACCGGACACGTCAGATTTACATAAACAAGGCAGACGTGTATGTTAGGTCCCCCTTTGTGTACTTCTTATTATTCTGATTATTAATAGCTGTCTGGTCCATTCTTTGTCTGCCCTGATTCTTGTGTCATACGTTGTATCAACGTTGCCATAATACCTTGGTTATTGGGCCTAAATTTTGTTAATACTTGATACGCTGTGCCAACGTTAATTTAATGTTCGACCATCGTTTGGCCATGGTTTATAGGATGTTTAGCTATGTGACTTTATGTAACGTTGGCACAATGCTTTAGTTATTGGGCCAACTTTGACATAACGTCTGGCCATGGTTTTCAGCACGTTATGGCTGGTTTATGTGTAGCTCTAACTGCCAAATAGTGTAACATTTCTCACCCAGAGAGGAGAGGTGGGTCCTCTACTAGCCGTGACGTCCTCTCCAAGGCCGTGGATTCATGTATTTGCTTCAGCCGACAAGTTTCCACATGACGGTGACTGAGAGGGAATCGACCCCGAGGTGCAAAAATTGTCCATAACTTTTTAATGACTGTGCGACCTGTGAGCTGATCGTGTGGGCATGTAACTGAAATGGCATTGATTTAAAAAAATAGATATGTTCGACCTGATTATTCGAGGACAAGTCTTAGATATGACCGTCCAAAGAAATGTCCCACGATTTTGTACGGGGTCAATCTGTAACTGAGACCTGTTTCAGCCACTGGAGTTAGGTCCTCTACGTGAGGACAAGACGTCTTGGCGCGGAGTACAGACTCACTGTCACCCGAGAACACCAACTGCCACATCAGTGTAGGAGTGGGGGTACACCCGTCCATGTCAAGGCCGGATAAAATGTCAATATTTCTTTACTTTTTACTTCTTTTTTCCCTCGACCGCGCAGTTAATTGAAGGTAAATTACACTAATTCTCTATTCTCTAAGACAGGCTGATATATTTCGTTCACCAGAATTGAAACAACTGACGGCTTCATGTAAAAAACTGATTTTCTTATGTATTCACTTCGTGATTCAACTTACCTTCACATGTGCGTGTTTTCTCTTTATCTTTATCTATAACTAATTTTTTATAATTACTATAAGTGTAATAATTATAACAACAACACCAACAAGGCAAACAGCGGTAGCTGCTTACTTTGAAAGTAAGCAATTACTGCTGTTCACCTTTACATGGCACCTGCTTGAGATGCCGGTGACACCCAACTATGATTCCTGGTGGTGGTGGTTGTGGTGTTATATTAATTAAATTAATTATAGCAATTATATTAATTAGAATAAATATGATAATCATAAAAATGTTAAAATTATAATAATTATATTAATTATAATAGTTATAATAATTATAATAATTTTAATAATTTTAATAATTTTAATAATTTTAATAATTTTAATAATTTTAATAATTGTATTAATTTGCTTAATTTTATAAAATTTATTAATTTAATAAATAAAACAATACTAAATATATTAATTATAAGAATTATAAGAATTATAAGAATTTTAATATAATTATAGTAGTAATTACGAGAATGTTAAATGACTGCTGCTAGAAATTCAACAACGGAACTTTTTGAGGGACAATTCAAGAAAGTAAGTTGTAGCTGAAAGTATTTAATTGGTGCGCACTAAATGATTTTTATTATCATGCTCATGAATGTCATCTATGCAATGGTAAATGTGTTACTGTTTCTCAAAAAGTCGTTTTGAAACTTGTATATTTCGAGGGGGGGGGGAGATAATATTACGATCACATAAATTGGTACCGTTGAAAACAAGACATATTGACCCAATGTAGATTAGGTATTGGTCCATCTTCTACCACTTCCTTGGTCCGACATTAAGCTACTGGCCCCCATGGCTCATTCGGTCCAGTTGTGAAACTCAGAGATACTGGGTTCGAATCCCGGTCGGGTCGGATATTTGTCATCGGGGTTGTGCATAAAAAGTGCTTCTTCTCCGTCTACTTGTAAAGATTCGATAATGCGGAGGGTCTATGTGACTGAGAGGTAGCGTGCTAGATCTCAGAAGATAGTTAGAGTTATAACCCTTACAACGCTGAAATATTTTGGTAGAAACCATTTAGAGCGGAGGTTTTTTTCAATTTTAAGTATTCATAAATGTCTTAGTCAGCTCTTTCCGCTTCATTTGAGTACCTATGTTATGGGTCTACGGTCACTCTTTCAGTGCGGGATCGACTTTAAACGTCAGATTCTGGCTTCCATAGACGTCAGATGCTGACGTATAAAGTCGGTCCCCGCGCTAAAGACGTCACGTTTGAAGAATCCAGTGTCATCTCACCATCCTCGGGAGGTTATCCTGACCCATTTAGCCTGTTTATGCCTATTTATAAAGAACGGTTCCACATACGTACCAGATATTATGTGGTCCCATTATCTAATATATTGGTATGTGGAAAAAAAGCCTTCAATAACCATAAAAAGTCACCCTAGTTCTTAGATGGTGGTACATGTTCCGATTTTTGTCTTAGAATTGAAGTTTGAAAGAAACATTTGTACATGTTTCTAACCTATTCACTAAACAAATAAGTTTGAGATTAATAATAAAGTAAGATACTAACAATAAGTTAATAGGCCCTACAATTTATATCAGTAATGGTATATTCCCATGCCAATTGATATGATAATGATCATTTTGCTCCATTTGTTAGATGCACAATGGAAAAAGGGATTTCTCGTGGGTGATTTCTTACAGAAAATGTTTTAACATGCTTTACTAAATATTGTAAATGTTATGAAAACGTATTCGAAGGTGGCATAAGCTCTGAATGCGCTGAAATAGTTTTTTACAAACCATGGAGACCAAGGGGTTTTCTCAATTTGAAATCATCATAAATGTCTTAGTTAGCTCTTTCTGCTTCATTTGAATATCTATGTTATGGGTCTACGGCCAATACAAATTGTTTTTTTCTAACAGTTCGGGGATCGACTTTTACACGTCATAATCTGACGTTTACAGGCGTCAGATTCAGACTTCTAAAGTCAATATGCTGACGTCTAAAGTGGATCCCCGCGCTGTAAGAAATGAAATGAAATGAATCGGGCTTTAGGCCACCTTTGTGCACATATAGGCTAAACTGGGCCAGGAGAACCTCCTGAGGATGGTGAGATGATTGAGATGACACTGTCCTCCAGACACAGGATTTGAAATTCGAGCCCTGTCGGTCTGAGGCCGAGCACGCTACCCGCGCTGTAAGGGCTACCCCAGCAAACACGACACATTAAAACAATGTTGGTTTAACGTTGGCCAGCGTCGCAGACGGTGGGCCAACGTTAACCCAGCATTGTTTTAATGTGTCGTGTTTGCTGGGACACCAGCAACAAGCTATTATTGAAGGTATTCTAAGTTGGTTCAGTCTGATTTTATATGCGCAATCACAGCATGCAAGAAATAAAAACAGTCACCCGCTGCAACGCGATTTAATAGAGGTCTTCAGATGACAAAGGCACCTGTGTGGACATGCTGATTGGGGTTTGTGGGGCAGATAAATTAAGGTAATAATCAGCGCCTGCTGCGAGAAGGCAAACAGCGGTAACTGCTCACTTTTAAAGTGAGCAGTTACTGCTGTTTGCCTCTACATGGCACCTGCTTGAGATGCCGGTGACACCCCACTATGATTCGTGACGTGCCGGCGACACCGCCCAGAGGTCAAACAGGGGTCAAACTTATTACACCTGTCCGGTTTAACGGTTGTCATGTTGTGCAAAATGTCCGAAAACAAGCGATGTTTTTTTCTTCCTTTTGCACCTGGAAAAAATGAAATGAATCGGGCTTTAGGCCACCTTTGTGCACATATAGGCTAAACTGGGCCAGGAGAACCTCCTGAGGATGTTTTGCACCTGGATGTCACAGGTGGTAAAATATATAATAAATCTTGGGTCTTTTCGTTGTGCATATGCAATGCTACAAACGGTTCACAGGTATGTAGTATGCATTACTGCGTATGTTGCCATGCAAAGACAAATACCACTAACTGCTCACTTGTCAAAAATCCTTGCAGTACATCGAAAAGGGTAGGGCATAGTCCTAGACTCACACTCACTCACTCACTCACTCACTCACTCACTCACTCACTCACTCACTCACTCACTCACTCACTCACTCACTCACTCACTCACTCACTCACTCACTCACTCACTCACTCACTCACTCACTCAATCAATCAATCAATCAATCAATCAATCAATCAATCAATCAATCAATCAATCAATCAATCAATCAATCAATCAATCACTAACTCACTCAATCACTCGCCCTCGCTCGCTCGCTGGCTGGCTCGTGCACTCTCTCACTTACACGACGTATTAAGCGAACATACTCTTGTACACTGTTGTACGGCGCCCATTCTTATCAAACTAATTTCACTGACGAGATTCCAATCTGTCAAGAAGTGATTGACGCAGACTTCACCCTCTTTAGCCACGTCTAATAAACTCTAATAAACTAAAATAGATGAGGATATATGAGAATGGTTCAATCAAATACATAGCCGCATTTCCCAGTACATGTATAAATGCAAGACGTTGCAACAATTTTGATTTGGTGCTGGGCTGTCGTCGTACAGTAACCGACTTAGGTCACATGTGTTTTATTTACCGGTACTGGTTATGGTATTACCATAATACATCAAATACAGAGATGAAATACAAATACAAATACAGGCCTTTTCAAAATATCAAAGATAAATGCTCAAAATTTAAATACAAATACGTATTTGACCCCATTATTGATATTATGTAGGTAATACAGAATATATTGTGTGAAGAAGTATCTGAGTCTACATTCCCGAATTATCTTATTATTATTATATAACCATCGGTGTACTTTCCATCTCGTCAGAATCCAAACCTCAGCAAGCGAGTAAGACGGACCCCAGCGCAGTTAACCCTTTAAAACTTAAAGCGCTGAATTATTTTTTCATTAATCATGAAAACCAAAGGTGTGTTTTTTCAATTTGAAATCATCATAGATGTTTTAGTTAGCTCTTTCTGATTCATTTGAATATCTATCTAATGGGCTTACGATCAATAGAAATATTTTTACTATTACTGTGCATTCGAGTGACGTCATAATCTGACGTCTGTAGACGTCAGATTCTGACGTCTAAAGTCGATCCCCGCGCTGTAAGGGTTAAACCCTCACAATGCATTATTTTGCAGTATATTGGAAAATACATTTCCTGTTTTTTAACTTGAATCATACGTCAAAGGCCCATCCCTAGAAAGAGAAATCTGTCGACACCAGCGAAATGGGTCGGGCTACCAGACGTTTCGACGATATTATAAGACATCAATTGATCATTACTGAGTTTAAAAACTGCCGCCAAGATATCCAACTCAAAAGAACATCGCTAAAGTCCATATTAGTTGATAGTGCTAGGGATATGTATCTAGATAACGTGGTGATTAATTATATAATATATAAGTAGTGTGGGAATAGTTTACACTCATTTTTTTCTAAATCCCAATTACTACAAAAACCCAAAGCCATACGATATATGAACACGGAACATTTCATACTCAAAAGTGAACCATATTCATCAAGGTTCTCCCAACGTTTTAATGGAAGCACTATGAAAAATAAGTATTAATGTACAGGGCCTAACATTATGTGCAAATAGGTTTGTTAGCCTAAATTATAATTTTGCAATGCTTACCGTCTTTTTTCAGTAATATGGGGTGAACCGCGGTTCTGGAGAATATAGCTGAAGATAGATTTTTTTTTAACGAAAATGTGCATTAATATGTTCTAATAATGGCGAAGTATTTTTTTCATTTGCCACTACTCAAATGTGGCAAAATGTTCAAGTCATTTTCATCCACTACAAGTCGAGACTTGCGATATCAATTCGCGGCTTGTAGTAAATTCTGTGTAGAAAGGCTTAACTATCGACCCCAAGTCGGTAATTAACCCTTTAAGCCCCCATTATTTTACATCCCTGAAAACATACCTAATTTTCCTTTAAATAAGGGTTTTAGAAAGAAGATTTCCATGAAACTGTTTTTCCAGTACGTGGTAATTTTCTGTAATTTTTTAACCACATCAAGTCATCTTCATCCACTACAAGTCGAGAATTGCGGCAGCAATTCGCGGCTTGTAGTGGATGACTATGACAATGGTAAATTCAGGCTTGAAAGGGTTGACTAATTATTAATGAGTGAAGTACATAATATATACCTCTGCCTAGTAAAATACGGATATTTGTTTTAGTGTAATGTGCGAGTAAGCACTTTTATATTGATTGTCTTAGATAGCCCAGTTGTTATAATATGCTGCCGTGCAAAGCCAAAAGACCTTATCTGCTTACTTCACAAGCAGGTAGATAATGCCTTTTGACTTTGCAGAGTGTCTTGAGGTTTTCATCCTCGTTGGCACATTCGGTTCGGCTTTGGCTCCGTACTCAGAGATTGGCCTACTGTGCTCCACTGCCAACCGGGTCCGATGTTTTTTTTTATTTATTTCACTATCAAGTCGAAAATACGCAATAAATGGTACAATATCATGACTATTCATTGAGTAAAATTTTTCAATGTGGAACAGATCGAGATGACCTTAACGAGGCGTGTCAACCATATAAGAGAATTAAAATGCTATACTAGAAGTATATATAAAATCCATTTTTCACCAGCTATGGTGTTTGAATAGTTGTCATGTAAGACAACATCCGATTTAGTGTAGTTTAAAATACTTTATAGTTAGTGTATGCACGTTATTGTGAAAATATACGCAGTATGGCAGCGCGGTTGTGCAAATAAGTGATCTAAACTGCCTAAAATATGGGGCGTGCAGTGCTCTCTGTGGCTCTGTGCACTGCTAACCAGAAGTCGTTTGAAATCACTGAAATAAATGTTTAGACATCCATATGTTTGGTTTCAAATTAAACAAATATGAGTAGGCCCTATTTTTTACCCACTTAAGATTGTGGATCGCGGTAGCGAGACACAACTTCAAATAGCATTTAAAGGGTTAAACCTTAAAGCGCTGCTTTTTTATATGAGCCATAGAGACCAAATGGTTTCGTTCAATTCAAAATCATCCTAAATGTCTTAGTTAATAACTCTTTCCGATTCATTTAAATACTTATGTTATGGGCTATTATACATATGTTTACTCTTACCGTGGGGGGATCAGCTTTAGTCGTCAGAATCTGACGTCTACAGGGATCGACTTTAGTCGTCAGAATCTGACGTCTAAAGTCGATCTCTGCTGTAAGGGTCAATTAATAAGAAAAAAACAGACCAGCCCATTTTATTGTGAAATGGTAACACAATCTTTTTTCATCAGATCTCAAGATATTTGTGTGGGTTGAAAGTAGAGCAGGGTGGATTATACTTTATAACGTGGGTTTGCTTTCACATGTATGGGGACCTAATCCCAGCAAACACAAAACATTTTATGTGGCAGATATTTATATTGTAATATAAAAATCAAAAAACTGTTTTTTGGAAAAGCGTATATACGTTTATTTTTTAGGAGTGAAAAGTAAATTGGGTTAGCAATTCTCTAATCGTGGGTCTGTTGTAAGATAAGACTATGCTTTACGAGTGAGAAGTAAAGTACACTCTAAACAACAAAGGTTCTTTAGAAGGAACCCTTCAGTACTATTACCATGCAAACCCAGGAGAACCCTTGGTTGCATGGTAATGGTACTGAAGGGTTCTTTGTAAAGAACCTTTATTGTTTAGAGTGTAGTTTATTCTGTAATCCTGGGACTGTTGTGACATAAGTCGAGACTTAAAGAATGAAAAGAACAGCAACCTTTCCTGTCTTCGCTGGTGTATGTAAGTGAGGGTCAGCCGGGAGTGGGGAGTGGGGAGGGGGGGGGAGTGGAAAGGGGGGCAGGTAACACGTGTAAAGGTGGAGAAATCACTCGCAGGGCCAACTCAGAGAAAGCAAACACTGTCGGTGTGGGCTGAAATAAATTCCATTAATTACGTTTAGCATCAAATGGGCATTATAGTTTATTTGCACTGCATATTTAGGTCGTTAATTTGCCGGTGGTTGTTCACTCCCCGCCTCTGGTGCCCCACTACTCACCACGGGCCCTGACACCTTAGGATAAACTACCGCCTTGTTTATGGTGATTGAATGGTCGGCGCTTCTTTTGATCTGATCACCTGTCTCCAGTGCGCAGGCGCCTGTCTCTCTGGGCATGCGCACACACTCCTATGTCGTATGAAGAGAAAACAGTACAGCTCTGCAAAGCCAAAAGGCAGTTGCTTGTAAAGTGAGCATATACTGCCTTTTGGCTTAGCACGGCAGAGTACATCAACACTGTTCTAGAAAGACAAACGATAGTAACTGCTTACTTTATAAGTGAGAATTTACTGCTGTTTGGATATTTCGACGTGCAAAAGCAAACAGCAGTAACTGCTCACTTGTAAATCAAGCAGTTGCTGTCTTTTGCGTTTGTACGTCATTACTATTGTTTACCCAGGCGGCTAACTGTTAACAAACGCTGACAAAAGACAAGACTTAACGAGATAACGACGCGAGACTTCAGTATTTATAATTATTGCTGCTGGAATCAAAAGTTCATTTCTGCTACTCTACCAAGTACCAGATATGACCTTCTGTGTCCAGCAGGACGTATTATTGCTGCTAAATAATTTTCGTTGCTTCTCTTGCATTAAGGTCCATATAGTAAAAGACTGCTAACTGTCCAGTGGGACATCTAATTTATCTTATTATATCTCCACAAGGTTTTATAATTCAAATGTTCGCCCACTGGAAGTTGTGTCTCACTACCGCGACCTGCAACTTCAAGTGGGTGAAAACACTCATATTTGTTTAATTTAAAACCAAACATGTGCTAATCTTGTTCAAACACGTATTTCATTCTCATTAACTGATATTTAACCTAATGAAAAGGATTAAAAACGACTCTTGTGGTGTAAGTGCTAACAGTCATTACGAGTGTAACTCTGTTTAGGATTGCTAATCACCAATACAGTCACTTACAAACAAGTAATTGTCACACCGACGACTATTTATAGAAGAATCTGCTGTTGACTTTAGTAGCTTTTTAAATTAGATTATAAACAAGTTGTAATTATTGTTGCACAGACGACTTTTGATAGAGTACCCTGCTATTGGATTTGGCAAGGATGGTTTTAGCAAGAACTTTATATAAAGTTCTTGGTTTTAGTAACTTTTCAAATACTTTGCTTTGATCCGCTCGATATACCTTACATCTGTTCAGAAAACGCAGTAATCTCCAGCCACTAGTTACACCTTATTTATTTTTTATCCACTTGAAGTTGTGCCTCGCTAGCGCGACCCACAACTTCAAGTGAATCAAAATAATTTCCAGCCACCCCATCCACAATTTGCAAGCTAGTTATCTTAATTTAACCCTCTAGCCGCTGAGCGCGACTTTAATCCGTTTATTACCCGATCAAACAGGTTATTGGAAACGAAATGAGCGTTTTTAACTTCAAGATTTACAAATGTTTGGTCTCAAATTAAATAAATATGAGTAATTTTCATCCGCTTGAAATTGTGTGTCGAGGTAGTGAGACACAACTTCAAGTGGTATGGGTGATAATTTAAATTATTTATTTGAGCGCTTTGGGTTACTGGTCATTGTACCTTGATATACATTATTCTCACAAATGGCACATAGCGAGTAAGTAAAATTTTGAATTATTTATTTGAGCGCTTTAAGAGTTACCACCCAGCACACACAAGACGTTAAATCAATGTTGGATTAACGTTGGTCCACCGTCTACGACGCTGGACCAACATTAAACCAACATTGATTCAACGTCTTGTGTGTGCTGTGTGGTCATTGTACATTTAGATGCATTATTCTCACATCAGCTGCTGGAGTTCACAGCGTCTGAAGAGAAGGTGTCAAAGTTGAGCTTCTGATGACCAGCGAAATGTCTAACTGGAAAGCCAAAAGGTAGTATTTGCTTACTTATAGAGTAAGCAGATACTACCTTTCGGCTTTGCATGGAGGGAGAGTCACACTTACATTTACTGTGGCGATCTTCAGCTAAGCATGTCCTTGTAAAACTCTCATGAAAGGCTCTAAAGTCATCATTAGTTACGGATTTTCTCAACAATAGAACGTCTAGATGTGCTAAGATGTTCTAAAGGGGTCTATAGTAACAGAAAGCATCGAAGCAAACATCACCAAATGATCTAATGGGGCCTTTAGCTTGTTTCATTAGATACACAATTTAAATAAGTTTCATAGTTATTTTTGGCTATCATTAAATAAAAATAATTTTACCTATTAGTTTCATCGAGCCAATGATCACTAACTGGTTCTGATATAATAATTATTTAGTTAAGGATATCTTACACGATGTCACAAAACAATTCTTTGTGACTCACACTCCTCATTTATCTGCTTTCTACATGATAATAATAATTACATATTAAAATCATTTCTATACAAAGTAGAGAACAGGACAAATTTACGCTGGTGTAGAAGCCACCCAAGAATAAAAGGCTGTTGTTGAATAATTATACAATGAAATGCATGGGTTGCGTCGTCACCACAGAAACATGGATAAATAAATAGATATCGGGGCCTATGCGTTACTGATTGAATCGACATTATATATACAAACAAGCAAGAAACTCCATATATTTTAGTGCTGTTGATTCACGGGATTGAAGACTATGTCAAACGTTAGGCGATGCACCTGTTTACTGAGTTGAGACGTTGACCCAATGCTGCTGTAATGTTGGGCCAGAGTCGGAGACGATGGCCCAACATTACAACAGCATTGGTATGTGATGTTTTAATTACCTCAACTTTTTTACCGCCGGTCCAGATTATATTCGGCTTTTCATTATTTTTTTAGAAAGCACCACCAGAGATAAAATGTGACATCAGTCAGGGAGATTTGAAAATATTTAACCGCTATTTGTCAAATCTGAGTAATTGTCACTCACTTGAAGTTGTGGCTTGTGTCAACTATATTGCTTTTATATGTATAAAGGTGGCTCACACGATAGCCACTCATGGTCTTAGCGTGAGTCTCCTAACCCTATTATAATTATTATTATGCAATAGTAATTACTTGTCTTTTTTGGTGAAATGAATTAATCTGAATCTGAATCCGAATCAATTAAAAATATTGTGACAAAACAAATGTTCTGAAGTTATATCAGATTAAGGAAATCTGTAATCTTCAGCTGAAGGTATTTTAAAGCAAATATCACAGAATCGTCTTGATGTAGACACTAGGGAGACACAACTTCAAGTGGGTGAAATAAGTTGACTCAGACTAAATGGTTAATATGTTTAAAATATTTGTGTAGAGCAGGCAATGATCCCGCGTTATCACCGCAGAATGTATCAAAGAACACAACCCAGCAAAACAGGGAACGGGGAACAATTTCGTTTCAATGTTGGTTAAATATTAAAGCAACATTTGGGCCAATGCCTCGCGTTTGATAGGAAACCACATCACATGTATTCCACTCACTCATGTGTCATATCATGCACCATATCATGTTTTACTCAATGTTATTACATCGCTCCAAGCTGTTCAAAGGACTGGACTTTCTAGTGTATACCGTGCTGTTTACGGTACTGTGTATCTTTAAAGTCAATCGACAAGGTAGAGTAGGGTGTCAGCCGTTTTCCTCCCAGAGGGTTACATTAGTTGTGCAATAGGTGTGCTAGTCGTTCCCTCCACAGGGTACGAAATACGAGCCCCGGCGGTCTGAGGCCGAGCACGCTACCTCTCCGTCACGGAGGCTCCCCACAATATTGAATATTTACGAGTGAGCGGGGACGAAATACTTTGTTTATTTGAAACTTGAATGACAGAGTGGGGTTCGAACCCGCGATCTCCGACTTTCCAAGCAGGCAGCTTTAACCACTGCACCAGGACCGGCGTCCATGACAGTCCTTAATTCCAAGGAAAATAGAATCAGATTCTAATTTCCTTGATTCCACAGAGGGGTTCATTAGCCCATGCATGATAGATACAGTAGGAGTACCAGTAGTTCCCTCTAAAGAGGGGTACGGTCGTTTCTTCCACAGTCCTCCACTCTTCAGTTGAGTACAGTAGGGTTGCTAGTCACCATCTCCGCAGATGGGTACAGTAGGGGTATCAGTCCTTCCTCCACAGAGGGGTACCAATAGTAGGGGTATCACTCGCTCCTCCACAGAGGGGTACAATAGGGGTATCAGTCGTTCCTCCACAGAGGGGTACTGTAGGGGTATCAGTCGTTCCTTCACAGAGGGGTACAGCTAGTAGGGGTATCAGTCGTTCCTCCACAGAGGGGTACAGTAGGGGTACCAGTCGTTCCCTCCACAGATGGGTACAGTAGGGGTGTCAGTCATTCTCTCCGCAGAGGGGTACGGCTTGTAGGGGTATCAGTCATTCCTCCACAGGGGAGGTACAGTAGGGGTACCAGTCGTTCTCTCCACAGAGTGGTACAGTAGGGGTACCAGTCGTTCTTTTGACAGAGGGGTACAGTAGGGGTATCAGTCGAGGGATATCAGTCGTTCCTCCGCAGAGGGGTGAAGTAATGGCACAGTATCAGTCGTTCTTCCGCAGAGGGGTACAGTAAGGTTGTCAGTCGTTCCCTCCACAGAGGGATGCAATAGGGGTACAGTAGGGGTACCAGTCGTTCTCTCCACAGTAGGGGCACAGCAGGGGTGTCAGCCATTCCTACACAGAGGGATACAGTGGGGGCACAGTAGGGGTGACAGTCGTTCCCTTCACATAGGGGTACAGTAGGGTATCAGTATCAGAGGGGTACAGTAGGGGTATCAGTCTTTTCTCCCACAGAGGGGTACAGTGGGGCACTCTAGGGGTATCAGTCGTTCTCTCTACAGAGGGGTACAGTAAGGGTACCAGTCGTTCCCTCCACAGAGGGGTACAGAAGGGGCACAGTAGGGGTGGCAGTCGTTCTCTTCACAGAGGGGTGCAGTAGGGGCACATTAGGGGTATCCGTCGTTCCTTACACAGAGGGGTACAGTAGGGGTACCAGTCGTTCTCTCCACAGAGGGGTACAGTAGGGGTACCAGTCGTTCCTCCACAGATGGGAGCAGTAGGGGTATAATAGGGGTACCGGTCGTTCTCTCCACAGAGGGGTACAGTAGTGGTGCCAGTCGGGGTGCCAGTCGTTCTCTACAAAGAGGGGTACAGTAGGTGCACCATGGGCGGCCTACTAGCTGACTACAGTAGGGGTACCAGTCGTTCCCATCACAAAGGGGTACAGTAGGGGTGACAGTCATTCCCTCTACGAAGGGGTACAGTAGGGGTACCAGTCGTTCCCTCCACAGAGGGGTACAGTAGTGGTGCAGTAGGGTTGTTTCCGGAGACGGGTACAGTCGTTCTCTCCACAGTCCTTCGCCCTTCGGATAGGTACAATAGTGTTGCTAGTCCTCCCCATTCTCGGATAGATATAGTACATTATAGGTATAGGTTGCTAGTCCTCCCCTTCATACATGGATACAGTAGGGTTGCTAATCACCATCTACACAGAGGGGTACAGTAAGGTATTGTCCCTCCCTAGACTCTGTCAATCCAGTGGTTCAACCCACGTAACAGTGAGAAGTGTTATTAACACTGCGCCTCCAGAAATATCGCTTTATTTATGACTTTTTTAGCGCCATGTCAGTAAATCGTAGAGAGGGCGGAGTCAATCGCTCCCAATTATTCATCACTGCTCTACCTCAGCAGACGCAGTCTCCGCCACTGACGGCGTCGCCACACATCCAGTCTTCCCCGTTACTGGCCCTGTCGCCTCACCACTACGGGCGGCCTACTAGCTGACTACTGGACTAGTACCGGTTGAATACCGGCCCAGTACCGGCTGACTACTGCCCTCAGTACTGGCCTATAACTGGATGAGCGGTGTACCATAATGTGTGACTAACCTCTCATTGACTACTCATCAAAGCAAGGTAGGGCAACCCTTTTACTCCCAAGTTATTCAATTAGATTGTCACCCATGAGTGAAAACTATTTCGATTTTTCAAAATGAACGTCAATTTTTGTATTACTCTCGCTAATTTATGTCATTTTTCGCTTTTAAGAGGTGCTATATGCAGTTATTTAAAAAACAGATAAAATAACTATTGTTCAAAGGGTTTACATCGTAATTATTATTGTTGTGGTGATCGAACACGTAGAAATTCAAATAGTTTTTATTCATCGTATATTTCATTTATCTTTACTTATGGAACAAAATAAGACGTATTTTACTTTCAAATTTAAAAAGTGTGAATATTTATTTTAGACCTGAAGGGTTAATAGTTTGATGTACCTAGGAGAGAAAGTGATTAGCCCCCGTGGTCGGCGTGGTGGCCGTGGTTCTTGTTAACCCTTGTCCTGCTACGCCCGTATATGTACGATTTTAGGCATATTTTAAGCTAAATAATATGTCACTGAAAATGAAAAATACAATGTGAAATATGCCCAAAGTTAGACAAATAACTCAATTAGAAGATGTATATTTTTAAAGAAAGATAACTAGTTTTTCGCCATTTAAAGCTGGAATTGCAAAATTTGAAGCTGGAAATTGTGTTAGCAGTTCCAGCTTCAAATGACAAAAAAATATTATTGAAAAAATTAGCAGGAGAAGGGTTAATGCTGATCACATGGACCCTTGTGCTGCTAGAACCGTATATATACGGTTTCAACCATGTTTTACATCAATAGATGGTAGATTGGTAGACGGTAGATTGGTAGATGCTAAGGTAATTCAATAATTCAATATTGGAGAGGTCTATTTTTTCATAAATATTGACAAAATATTTTTCGTCATTTCAAGCTAAAATTTCCAGCTTCAAATGACGAAAAATATTTATATTAATATTTATGAAAAGAAGAAAACAATTCAGAGTTAACAGGGGTTAATATATAACAATCCAGCAGCACAAGGGTTAATATATTTTGACATGGAATTTTTAGCAAGATGGATAATATATATATATATATTCACCACATGCCATGTCCTCACCCTTTCAGGCCTGAATTTACCATTGTCATCTTCATCCACTACAAGCCGCGAATTGCTGTCGCAATTCTCGACTTGCAGTGGATGAATATGACTTGAAGTGGGTGGTAAATGAAAAAAATGTTATTATTAAAACAGTTCTATTAACATTTGCGATCTAAAACCCCCTAGATTTGAGGAAATAAAGTCATTATTCAAAGATGCAAAATGATGCTTTAATGCATCGTGAGGACATCAAAGTTTAATACATGTTTATTACAAAACACTATAATCCATCCAAACTGAGACGTCTTCATCTTTTATTTGATACATGTATATCGTTAAACTTAGGTATGCCGTTAACCTCGATTATATCCAGGGTTTTCAATGTTGTTTGCCAGCACATTAAATACCACCATTTAAACATGTTTAGTACAAAACGTGACACTGATCAGCAATATTTCAAACTCGTAGTCCTCCATTTTGTCAAATCTGAATAATTTTCACTCACTTAAAATTGTAAATCGCGTGAACGAGACACAACTTCAAGTGGGCGAACATTTGAATTAAATAACTCGGGGGTTAAATAATTGAATCACTCAATTATTTTAAGTACCAATCTACAAATGGGAAGGAGAAGATGTAATTGGATGTTGAATCATGTAGGAATGAATGGGGTTTTAAGCCCACATATAGGCTAAACTGAGCCAGGAGAGCCAGGAGAACGCTGATGTCAGTATGATCATGGGCTGAACGCTGGCCAGATGAGCGAAAACATACGATAATCTGACAGCGGCCCGCAACTTGAAGATGGTGAAAATTACTCATATTTGTTTAATTTGAGACCAAACAATTCGAATCCTCGTGTTTAAACACAGATTTATTCACCAATAACTGTGATTTACCAATGCTAATAATAGATTAAAAACCACAGTCCTGGTTAGCGCTTATAGTATCACCGCTACTGTTTTCGATATAATACAGCACATTTGCATCTTATTACCATAATTAACGCCTAACTCTGCATATCATAATTTGTCCCGTTAATAGGAGCATTTCGTCTGACCATTTAGTCTGTGATGTGTGTCAGTCAGACTGCTTTGTCTCATACAGTATACTAGGTCTCACATCGGTGCTGTTGGAATAAACATCTTGGTGTTGGCAGGTTCAGCAATATTTTCTAAACAATTTACATTTTTAATTCCGTTAGTCCAACGCGCTGAGCAAGTATTTTAAGTACAGCGTCACAACATATTGTCGCTCACTAGAATAAATCACATTTCTAATTATTTCCAAATGTGGTACAGCTATTGGAATATAATAGCTGCTGAACATTATATATATATGTGACCCGCCACGCGAGAAGGTACTTCCCCGCAGGTTTCTTACAATTATTTATGACGTCATTAAAATTTAAATTTAATGATTACATAACTAACTTTAAGATATTAAAAATCTCATAAAACAAAAAATTATGAATATTTTTCAAAAATTATTTCAGTTATCCAAACAGAAAGTACACGGCTATCATATCAACTATAAAAATCAATTTTGACAATTGCGACTTAAAAGCCCTTTTCGCGTGGCGGGTCACATATGCTGTGATCTATATTTCTAGATCTCATCGAAATTTCAAGCAGATTGTCGTAATATTATTATGACCTATACCCCATTTTATCGATGTAAGTTAAGTATGGCGCACTTATACAACACATGCTTTTCATTTTTTAACTAATTTCCTTTACAAGATAAATATGGTATATTTAACCACAATAGGAGCATTCTGATATTCTATGTTATTATTATAAGTAATGTATACAATTAAGAATTGTATCTCACCTCCAGAATGACTGGCGGCAGCAATATTCACATCCCAGAAAGAGCGAAATGGGAAGATGACCTGGGCCCGTTTTCTCGTACAAGTTACTATATATTGTATGTCTCGATGGCCATCTCGGCCAATCCGAAGCCTACTATATATCGTACCTTGTACGAGAATACAGGCTTCGGGCGCTGAGAGAGTAAATACAAAATAACCTCAATCGATTTCTATAATATATTTATTTTCAGTCGCTGTTGGTTGCAAATAGTTATGATTTATCACATATTTTATATTTTAACCCTTTGTCTTATTTAAATTTTTAGCCACGTGAAGTCGTGTCTCAGAACTTCAAGTGGCCGGAAATTACATTTGTTTAATTTGAGACTAAGCATTTACAAATGTTGATTTTTAAACACTCATTTCATTCCCACTAACAGTGAGTTAATCGACCAATAAACGAAGCGAGTATGGTCGCGCTTTAATAGTGGGTTAATTACTTATTTATATATATTACAACGCGTGTTATTTCTCATGTTTATTCACAGATAATATTTATATTCAATAAGCATATTCCTAAAACATGAATTTACACTAAGCACGACAATACTCGTTTTTAATTTGTTTTACCAGGAAGCTCTGCACTGTTATATTGGAAATTAAATGAGTGTTTAAACATCAACTATTTATTTAGTCGCATACAATTTACAGCAAATAATCAACTGTTCAAGATGTACCAATCAATTGAAAGAACATTATCAGAAAAGGCTGGCAATAATACTTGTAGGGCTGCCGTAACTTGTATATTCAGAAAACAATCGATATGCATAACAAACTAGAGTCACCAATATGCGTAATACCAATAAATAGAAAAGGCAAGTCACTAAAACTTAAATATAGCCTATATATACCCCGTCCTCGACTGAAATGCTGAAATGCAAGAAATGTAATAATAAATATAAACTAGCATTACATAAATAATTACATAAATATAACTAGAATTACATAACATCAAAAAATAATAATAATCAAATATAATTAGAATTACTTAACATAAAAATGTAATAATAATCAAATATAATTAGAATTACATATTAACATTAAAATGTAATAATTATCAAATGTAATTTAAATTACATTATTTTTATTTTTCTCAAATATAATTAGGATTATATAACTTTTATTTGAACCAAGTATCATGAGGATTTACATAATTTTTATTTTAATCAAATATAATTAGGATTATATCACTTTTTTCACTAAATACAATGAAATTACAAATCTCTAAGCATTACGATGAGATAATATTGAGATACCATGATTTGATTCAATGTATTTAAAATATTATGACGTTATCAGTATTATAAAAATATCATTTGACGTATTTTAAAAATGTTATTATATCAAATAACTGTGTGCATTCTTACTAAGGTATGGTGATTTTAAGAAATAGTATTAAAAAAAATGGATTTCATGCGATGGTACTGAAATATGATTGGACCTAATTCAAGAAATATTATTCAAATTTATAATCGCTTATCTGACAAAAACACATTATACAATGTCTGATCTTAATGTAAGATACGATTACGCAATATTATTAATATACGATAATTTTAACGACTGATGACAAAATTTAAATAATCCTTTGACCACCAAATTATTTAATTGGAATTCTCACTCACTTGAAGTTATCTCGCGATCGCGATCCACAACATCAAGTGAGTGAAAATTATTCAGATTTGACAAAATGGTAGCTAATTATTTTCACTAAAATTATGAATTTTACAAAGATTATCAACACACAAAGATCACATGTAAAATTATTACCATATGATTAATTTCCATAAAGTCGGCTCAATGTTGGGCCAGCGTCATAGACGATGGACCAACATTGAACCAACATTGGGACAATTTCTTGTGTTTGCTGGTATGGCAAGGATCTCACCAGACGGGGACCAGAAATTGGCAAAATTGCCGTTTTGTCGTATGACCGCAATTTGGTATGACCGCAAGACGCGGGCAGTTGACGACTAATAAGCGACGATTTGGTAACAAAAAAAAAGACAGAATCGGCAAATAATAATTATATTAACGAATTATGAGCTCTTTTGACGATGATAAGGTGATTGTTTTGAGATTGTTTGATGTACATCTAGGTATTCGGGTGTTAGAATGTCAGGGTTCACGAATAGTCGCGGAAATGTTGAACATTTTAAAAACTTCGGGCAAAGGTTCGGAGAACACGGACAACGTTTGACGAAAGAACTAGAACGTTTGGGGGAAAACTTGCGAAATGATCGGAGAAGATATTGGGGGATTTCACAAATTTGACATTCACCAATAGCTCCAAATAGTCGCTAGCGCAGTGAGATCTCAACTTTATCTTTAAACACTTTAGTTGGAAGCGTTCTTATATGTGACAGCATTGTGTTTAGAAAATAATATCGGTCTGCAGCCAGCGTGCGCAGTATACTGAGGCGAAGCGACACTATTATGATGTTACAGAGTTAAATGATTGACTTGTCTGACTTGATTGACTTGATTAACCCTTTACTTACAACGCTGAAATATTTTTGTAATAACCACGGAAATCAAAGGGTTTTTTTTCAATTTAAAATCATCATAAATGTCCTAGTTAGCTCTTATTTGTCCATTTAAATACCTATGTTATGGGTCTACGATCAATATAAATATTTTAATTCTTCTAGTGCGGGAACCGCCTTTATACGTCAGACGTCTACAGACGTCAGGTTCTGACGTATAAAGACGGTTGCCGCGCTGAAAGGGTTAACAAATCTCCCTCCAGAGGACATAGTGTGTAAGTCTACTTGGAGTGTATTAGTGACGGACTTTGATGAAGAAAAAAGGACAACACAAAACAACAGATCATAGATAAAAA
The DNA here is from genome assembly GCA_964017125.1 of Flabesymbios commensalis. Taxonomy (NCBI): domain Eukaryota; kingdom Metazoa; phylum Annelida; class Polychaeta; order Terebellida; family Flabelligeridae; genus Flabesymbios; species Flabesymbios commensalis. The sequence goes on along the minus strand of OZ024918.1, from coordinate 7,951,619 downwards.
AAAGAGTGAAGGTGCGTAATATATCGAGCTCTTTTTTAAAACATCAATATAATCCTGAGCTACTGTTGGCGAGCTCTGTTGGCAATGGAGAACGTACAAGACAACAATTAAATACGAAAACCTATAGGGCTTTGTGTTCCCCCCTCTGACGAGTGGTATCTCTAGGTCTTAAAATCACTTTCAATACCCTTCGGGTGCTAGGGTTTCCATAACATCTCCCTCCAAGCTAGCCATGTCGTTCTCTCGGGGGACGTGGATTGACGTATTTGCTTTACCCGAAAAATTCAACATGGCGGTGACTGGGAGCGATCTCGATCCCAAGGTCCGAAAAATGTCCATAACTTTTTTAATGACTGTGCGACATCTGAGCTGAGCATGCGGGCATGTAGCTGAAATGTTACTGATTCTGAAAAAGATATTTTCGACCTGATAATTCGAGGACAAGTCTTAGATATGACCGTCCAAAGAAATGTACCATGATTTTGTACTGGGTCAATCTGTGGCTGAAAACTGTTTCAGCCACTAGGGCTACCTGCAAACACTCTCCATTGTTATATTGTCAGCTGTGCAGAGTTTAATACAGTGACAATAATCACGTCAGATGCCTCTAATACATGCATCACAGACTCCGGTATCAAAGCTACAGGTGCTGCTTATTAGCATCTCTAATTAAAACACCTCAGTAAGCGGATCCCTTTGATGTCTCACACATCACCGCCTGTCTACCACTCTCTGCTTATTTATGCATTTTCGTCTATTCAAATCGAGAGTGCTGCTTTAATGCTTGGACAGCGTACTATGTATCCTGTACAATGGTATAACAGAGTATTGGAGCTGTACATTCGTGCACAGGTGTTTGGCCCTTACATCGCGGGGATCGACTTTAGACGTCAGAATCTGACGTGACGTCAGATTCTGACGTCTAAAGTAGATCTCCGTAGGGGTAGAAATATTTCTAATGGCCGTAGACCCATAACATAGGTATTCAAATGAAGCAGATAGAGCTAGCTAAGACATTTATGATGATTTCAAATTGAAAAAAATACCCTTTGGTCTCCATGGTTTATACAAAAATATCGCAGCGCTTTAAGGGGAAATGCTGAGACAAATACCATTTACAAGTGGATGCATCTTTCTACCGTGACGTTTATAATGTGTAACGATTTACAGATATTTTATTTGTGCACATCCTCGTACTCAAGATAGTCACTGACCCTGTGAAATGGTCCCTATCCAACTTATTTTTCTAGATGATCATTGATGCTGGTAATTACCAAGTTCCCCGAGCCTACTTGTTGAGATGGTCCCCAACCTTGGTATTTTTTAGAAGATCCCCAAACCTAGTAATTAGGATGCTTGATCCTGGTAATTCACATGGTCCCCGAACCCATAGTTGTTGAGATGGTCCCTGATCTTCATATTTAATATGGTCCTTGAAACTAATAATTGAGATGGTCCCTGATCTTAGTATTTTTAGACGATGTCTTTACCTAGTAATTTAGATGGTCCCTGATCTTGGTGTTTCCGATGGCCCCCGAGCGTCCCTGACCTTGACAATTGAGATGGTCCCTGACCTTGCCGATTGAGATGGTCCCTGACCTTGACGGTTGAGATGGTCCCTGACCTTGACGATTGAGATGGTCCCTGACCTTGACGATTGAGACGATCCCTGACACTAGTAATTGAGATGGTCTCTGAACTTGACGATTGAGATGGTCCCTAACCCTAGTAATTCAGATGATCTCTGCCGATTGAGATGGTCCCTGAGCCTTAGTAATTCAGATGGTCCCTGCCGATTGAGATGATCTCTAAACCCTAGTAATTGAGATGGTCCCTGCCCTTGGTGTTTGAGATGGTCCGTAAACCCAGTAATTGAGATGGTCCCTAACCCTAGTAATTGAGATGGTCCCTGCCATTGACGATTTAGATGATCCCTAAACCCAGTAATTGAGATAGTGCCTGACCTTGACGATTGAGATGGTCCCTTATGTCCAGTCATTACGTCCAGTCATCTCTGCTATCACATGATCACAGTCATGATCGTACCCTATCAGAGACCACATCATCAGATCTAATAGAGGTTATAAACACATAAAGATCAGCGGGAACGATACACCCACCCCATGCTGTTCTAATGATAGCCCAACGTCTGCGACACTGGCCCATAATTAAACCAACATGCGGTCCTTGTCATTGTGATGAGATTAAACCTGGCCGCCATAAAAACGGAGAAAATGCAACACAGGTTAGCTGCTATATTACTTAGTCCGTTTTTGTTCATTTGGCCACTTTTATGGTTCCTCCTATATACTTCACGCGGTGACAGATACAACCTGATATATATTAGGTCCCGTTCCATTCGTACCAACCCTAAACGGGTTGACCAATCCAGAGCGTTTTTTTCGCATCAGATCGGTCTAAACTAGAACCGGATTGACCAAACCATCAAACCTGCCTGCATAAAGGTGGTCGTTTGATCCGGTCTGCCAAACCATGATTACGTTTCTTTGGTTCAAACTGTTTTTAGATTGGCTGTAAATGTGGATCTGGAATTTCTGCTTCATTTGATATGTTATGGCTCGCTGAGCGAAAAAACACGTCAGCCGATCATCGGACGACCGGCCGCGTTGGATTTGTGATTCAGGCATTAGCAAGATTATAATCGTTCTTTATCGGTTTTATTATCATGTAATGTAATGAGTATTTAAACATAAACATTAAACAAGATTTAGAAAAGTTTGTTGAAATTCTAAATAAATACTAATGCCTTGGGCTCATACATCGATTCTGATGCCTAAAGTCGATCCCCGCACTGAAACTGACGAACTAAGAAATTTATGATGATTTAAATTTGAAAGAACCCTTTGGTCTCCATGGTTTATACAAAAAATATTCAGCGTTGTAAGGGTTAGGATATTTTAGTGTGGTAGCCCATCCATCGATTCGGGGTTTGCTGACCACTTGTCTGTCAGGCGACTGAGACTGGGTGTTCATGGCGAACCCTCGCGGTATGTTCCAGCAAACAAAAATACACTGTCCCAATTTTGTTTTTATGTTGGGCCAGCGGCACAGTCGGTGCCCCACCATAAAAATAACATCGGGTCGATGTCTTTTAATTGCAGAGGAGCTATTGTAGCATTTAATGTTACTCTTTCCGCTTTCATAGTTCACCTTAAATGTTTATTTCGAGGGTAATTAATTATTCGCTGTCTTGACCAGCACCCTGCGAACGCATGACCCTTTGAACCTTGCGAACGCATGACCCCTTGAACCCTTGTTCTGAATAACCAATTACTATTGCTCATTCGTTTAACATCACCTTTAAGTGTTCTACTTGTAATTATTTGAAAGGTTTCTACGCTTTCAAGATTGTCTATTTTGCTACTATTTATAATAATATGTAGCTATTATATCTCTGATGTTGGTGCGGGAAACATATATTTTATATAGTATGTATATTAAAATGTTTTTTTACATTTTACCTTGAATTCAAGTACATGGTAATTTTTATCCCGGATGTCAAACGTAGTAAGTGTGCTGGTCACCTGTATTTGACATCCTATATAAAGTACAAAATTTTACATAATTTTCATATTTGTATAATTATTGCATAATATAGATCGGGTAATATTCGCGAGGTAGAGCCTATTAATTTTCGCGTACTGTATTTCGCGAGGATGAAAAATTCGCGAATTAAAGAATTTCGCGAAAATTAATTTTATAATAGCGCTACTATCATCGAAATTGATAATTCGCGAAATGCCGACTTCACGAAAAGTGAGACGGAGGGAGCTATGGATTCCGCCTCCGTTTTTTTTACCTCTTCTTTTGCCTATAACTTTGTAAGAAAATAAGCTAGGATAATAATTTTTGGTATGTGGGTTACTGCCAGGTGGCTAATGGACAGGTTAAAATATTTTAAATCTGAATTCAATACGCAAGGTCGCAGAAGAGAAAATGATGATGTTACGGCGTTGGGCCGTTGGGCCGTTGGGCCGTCCGTAAACAATTCGTTTCCGGAGCATATCTCTGAAAGTACTTGTCCGATTGTCTTCAAATTTTACACACAACACCCCTAGGGGGTCTAGTTGTGCCTTTTGGGGTATATGAACCTACTTTTGGTTCAGAACTATGACATATTTAGACGTTTTGACGCACACTTCGTTTCCGGAGCAGATCTCGAAAAGTACTGGGCCGATGACAGTCATACTGCACATACATGTTCTCTAAGGTCCCTAGTTGTGCCTTTTCAGATTTTTGGACCTTGACCTTGAAGTTGACCCAACACTTTGACCTAATTTATAACGTCGGTAAATCCAACTGAAATATTTTGCGGAATATCATGAAAACCGCGCAAGATAGCTACACCATTACTATAAAACAAATTGTGAGGTTTCAGGAGAGGATGCATCTTGAAAAATTTCAAGTGGATAAAATTAAAAATTGCCGCCTATCGGCCATTATTCACCTCGACAGGCCTGATATTGCGGAATATCATGAAAACCGCTCAAGATAGCTACACCATTACTATCAAACAAATTGTCAGGTTTCAGGGGAAGATGCATTTTGAAAAAAATTCAACTTGACCAAGTTCAAAATGGCCGCCAATCGGCCATTATTCACTTTCACATGGCCGTTATTTGGTAAACCGTGCTAGATAGCTAGACCATTACTATAAAACAAAATGTGTGATTTCAGGAGAGGATGCATCTAGAAAAAAATCGACCCGATAAAATTCAAAATGGCCGCTTATCGGCCATTATTCACTTTCACATGGCCGATACTTGGTAAACCGTGCTAGATGGCTAGATCATTACTATAAAACGAAATTTGAGATTTCAGATGAGGATACATCTTGAAAAAAATTGACTTGATCAAGTTCAAAATGGCCGCCTTTTCGGCCATTATTCATTTTCACATGGCCGATATTTGGTAAACCGTGCTAGACTGCTAGACCATTACTATAAAACAAAGTGTGAGTTTTCGGGGGAAGATGCGCCCTGAAAATTTTTAACTTACGAATTCAAAATGGCCGACAATCAGCATTATTTACCTCGATAGGCCTGATATCAGGTAAACCGTGCTAGATGGCTGGACCATCACTATAAAACAAAATGTGACGTTTCGGGAGAGGATGCCTTTTAAAAACTTTCGACTCAATCGAATTCAAAATGGCCGCCTATCGGCCACTATTTACTTTTACATTGCTGATATTTGGTAAACCGTGTTAGATAGCTGGACCATTACTATAAAACAAAATGTGAGATTTCAGGAGAGGATGCATCTTAAAAAAAATTGACTCGATCAAATTCAAAATAGCCGCCTATCGGCCATTATTCACTTTCACATAGCCGTTATTTCGTAACCGTACTAGATGGCTAGACCATTACTAGAAAACAAAATGTGAAATTTCAGGAGAGGATGCATCATGAAAAATTTCGACTTGATCAAATTCAAAATGGCCTCCTATCGGCCATTATTCCCTTTCACATAGCCGATATTTGGTAAACCGTGCTAGATGGCTAGACCATTACTATAGAACGAAATGTGAGATTTCAGCTGAGGATGCATCTTGAAAAATTTCGACTTGATCAAATTCAAAGTAGCCGCCTTCAGGCCATTATTCACTTCCACATGGCCGTTATTTGGTAAACCGTGCTAGATGGCTAGATCATTACTATAAAACAAAATGTGAGATTTCAGGAGAGAATGCATCTTGAAAAATATAAACTCGATCAAATTCAAAATGGCCGCCTACTGGCCATTATTCACTTTCACATGGCCGATATTTGGTAAACCGCGCTAGATGACTAGACGATTACTACAGAATGAAATGTGAGATCTCAGCTCAGGATGCATCTTGAAATAAAATGAAATGAATCGGGCTTTAGGCCACCTTTGTGCACATATAGGCTAAACTGGGCCAGGAGAACCTCCTGAGGATGGTGAGATGATTGAGATGACACTGTCCTCCAGACACAGGATTCGAAATTCGAGCCCTGGCGGTCTGAGGCCGAGCACGCTACCTCTCGGTCACAGAGGCTCCCCACAATACAAACTTTCACACGTGGATGGGGAAGAAACATTTTTGTTTCTTTCAAACCGCCGAGACCGGGAACCGAACCCCGGACTTTGGCGTGAAAGGCAGCGGTGCTAACCACTACCCTAGGGCCCCCGCCCAGGATGCATCTTGAAAAATTTTTCAAGGATGCATCTTGAAAAATTCTGACTCGATCAAATTCAAAATGCCCCCCTATCGGCCATTATCTACTTGCACATGCCCAATATTTTGCAAGCTGTGTTAGATGCTAGTCCATTACTATAAAACAAAATTTGAGGTTCCAGGGGAGTATGCACCCTTTATTTTTGTAACTAGTTTATATCGAATTATCGAGTTATTAGTTACCTCGATTGGCCTGATATCGGGTAAACCGTGCCAGATAGGTAGACCATTACTGAGATACTGATTAGGATCATTAATTTCAATGGAGGTTTGCAATCTCTGAAAGACTGTCTAGTTCTTATCTTACTCTTAGACTGAGCTTCTTAGACCTAGTTGTCTTGCGTCTTGATTTTTGACCTAGCCTAGGACTACATTAATAACCCTACACAAAATTGCTTAAATCAAATTCTAATTCGGAGCGGGAGCTCCTGGACTTATGTAGTCTTGTTTTATTTGTATATATGAAGCCCAATAAATAAAGCAACCTCCAAATGCCATAAAATATTTCTTTTTATGAAAAATAAATATGTTCTTATTGTTCAACTGAGCACAAACAAAATATTATATCAATTGAGTCACCTTTTATTTGCTTTGAAGAGATGGAAATCGCTCTGGAGGGTTAGCCCTTAAAGCGGTGAAATATATTTGTATAAACCATGGGGACCAAAAATTTATCGTGAATTTGAAATCATTATAAAAGTCTTTAAGTTAGTTCTTTGTGCTTCCGCGGTAGAGAGATACAACTTCAAGTGGATGTGAATTGAAATTGGATAAGCAGGTAATTTTAAAACCGTATAGGATATATCTATCACAGCACACACGATCCGCCACGCGAAAAGGGCCGTAAAGTCAAAATTTTCAAAATTGATTTTCATAGTTGATATGATAGTCGTGTCCTTTCTGTTTCGATAACTGAAAGGATTTTTGAAAAATATTCATAACTTTTTATTTTATGAGACTTTTAATATTATAAAATTAGTTATGTAATCATTAAATTTAAATTTTGAAAATTTTTATAACTTTTGGTTTATGAGACTTTTAATATAATAAAATTAGTTATGCAATCATTAAACTTAAATTTAAAATTTTAATTCATATTAATTTTATGAACGCCTGGGACGTTAATCTTAGGACCGCATAGGATATCTACGTTAAGCCTAGGACCGTATAGGATATATCTACGTTAATCTTAGGACCGTATAGAATATCTGCGTTAATCTTGGGACCGCATAGAATATATCTCAGTTAATCTTAGGACCGTATAGGAT
>OZ024918.1:7921628-7939128 GCA_964017125.1 Flabesymbios commensalis | reverse complement strand
TCATATGGCGCTTTTCACCCCACCATGCTATTGTCAACCCGTAGTACCTTTTCATTTCCATGGTACTTCTTTACCCTCATTTCTACCCATGGTAACCTTGTCACACCCACGGTACCCTTGTCACCCCATGATATCTTTTTCACTCCATAATACCCTTGTCACCCCATGATACCCTTGTCACTCCATGGTTCCCTTGCCACCTCATGGTACCCTTGACACCCCATGGTACCCTTGTCACCCAATGGTACCCTTGTCACCCATGGTACCTTTGTCACCCCATGGTACCCTTGTCACCCATGGTACACTTATCACCCATGATATCCTTGTCACCCCATCGTACCCTTGTCACCCCATGGTACCTTGTCACCCCATGATACCCTTGTCACCCATAGTACCCTTGTCACCCATAGTACCCTTGTCACCCCACGGTACCCTTGTCACCCGTAGTACCCTTGTCACCCCATGGTACCATTGTCACCCTTTGGTACCCCTGTCACCCCATGATACCTCTGTCACCTATGGTACCCTTGTCATCCCATGATACCATTGTCACCCATAGTACCCTTGTCACCCAATGTTACCCCTTGTTATCCCATTATACCCTTGTCACCCCATGATACCCTTGTCATCCCATGGTACCCTTGTCACCCCATGGTAACCTTGTTATCCCAGGATACAATTGTCAGCCCATGTTACCCTTGTTACCCATGTTACCCTTGTCACTCCATGATACCCTTGTCACCCCATGGTACCCTTGTCACCCATAGTACCCTTGTCACCCCATGGTACCCTTGTCACACAAAGCACCCTTGTCACCCCATGGTACCCTTGTCACCCATAGTACCCTTGTAATCCCATGGTACCCTTGTCACCCATAGTACCCTTGTCACCCCATGGTAACCTTGTCACCCCATGGTACCCTTGTCACCCATAGTACCCTTGTAATCCCATGGTACCCTTGTCATCCATAGTACCCTTGTCACCCCATGGTAACCTTGTCACCCCATGATACTATTGTCACGACATGTTACCCTTGTTGCCCATAGACCCTTGTCACCCCATGCTACCCTTGTCACCCCATGGTAACCTTGTCACCCCATGATACCATTGTAACCCCATGTTACCCTTGTTGCCCTAGTACCCTTGTCACCCCATGGTAACCTTGCCACCCCATGATACCATTGTAACCACATGTTACCCTTGTTGCCCATAGTACCCTTGTCACCCATGGTACCCTTGTCACCCCATGGTACCCTTGTCAACCATAGTACTTTTGTCACCCATGGTACCCTTGTCACACCATGATACCCTTGTCACCCCATGGTACTATTGTCACCCCATGGTAACCTTGTCACCCCATGATACAATTGTCACCCCATGTTACCCTTGTTACCCATGTTACCCTTGTCACTCCATGATACCCTTGTCACCCCATGGTACCATTGTCACCCTATGGTAACCTTGTCACCCCATGATACAATTGTCACCCCATGTTACCCTTGTTACCTATGTTACCCTTGTCACTCCATGATACCCTTGTCACCTATAGTACCCTTGTCAACCCATGGTACCCCTTGTTATCCCATGATACCCTTATCGCCCCATCTTACTCTTGTCACCCCATGAAACCCATGTCACCATATGGTACTCTTGTCATCCATGCTACCCTTGTCGCCCCATCTTACTCTTGTCACCCCATGATACCCTTGTCACCATATGGTACCCTTGTCATCCATGCTACCCTTGTCACCACATTGTACCTTTGTTATGCATGGTACCCTTGTCACCCATAGTACCCTTGTCACCCCATGATACCCTAGTCACCCCTTAGTACCGTTGTCACTCTATGATACCCTTGTCACCCCATGGTACCCTTGTCTCCCATGGTACCCTTGTCACTCCATGGTACGCTTGTCACCCATAGTACGCTTGTTATCCCATGATACCCTTGTCACCCCATGGTACCCTTGTCACAACACTGTACCCTTGTCACCCCATGGTACCCTTTTCACCCCATGGTACCCTTGTCACCCCATAGCACCCTTGTCACCCCGTGACACCCTTGTCACCCATGGTCCCCTTGTCGCCCCATGGCATCCTTGTCACCCCATGATACCCTAGTCACCCATAGTACTCTAGTCATCAATGATACCCTTGTCACCCATGGTACCGTTGTCACCCAATGTTACCCTTGTTAACCATGGTACCCTTGTCATCCATGATACCCTTGTCACCACATGGTACTCTTGTCACCACATGGTACCCTTGTCACCCCGTGACACCCTTGTCATACATGCTACCCTCGTCACCACATTGTACCCTTGTCATCCATGGTATCCTTGTCACCCCATGATCCTCTTGTCACCCCATGGTACTCTTGTCACCCCATGGTACCCTTTTCATCCCATGGTACCCTTTTCACCCCATGTTACCCTTGTCACCCATGGTACCCTTGTCACCTCACATCACTCTTGCTGCCATGGATTGACATTGTACTGTGAGGTGACCATGGTGACAAGGGTACCAAGGAGTGACACGGGTTAGGTCAAGTGAGTGGATGTTATTTTATAGAAATAAAGTATGGATATGTCATATAGTCCTGGGGCGAAGCCATGGCCGCATTTTGCGTCACTTGTTTGTCTACGACGTTGGCCCAACATCAAACCAACATTAAGCCTACGTCTCGTGTTTGCTGGGATGTTCAAGGTTCTAATGAGTGAGGTCCGTCACTTGTGGATATTTTGAATCTTAAGGAGTCGGATCCGTCACTTGTAGATAGTTTAAATCATAAGGAGTGAGGCCCGTCACTTGTAGATATTTTGAATCATAAGGAGTATGGTCCGTCACTTGTAGATCTTTTGAATCATAAGGAGTCGGGTCCGTCACTTGTAGATATTTTGAATCATAGGGAGTGGGGTCTGTCACTTGTAGATATTTTGAATCATCATAAGGAGTGGGTTCGTCACTTGTGGATATTTTGAATCATAAGGAGTCGAATCCATCACTTGTGGATATTTTGAATCATAAGGATTCAGGTCCGTCACTTGTGGATATTTTGAATCATAAGGAGTGGGGTCCGTCACTTGTAGATATTTTGAATCATAAGGAGTGGGGTCCGTCACTTGTAGATATTTTGAATCATCATAAGGAGTGGGTCCGTCACTTGTGGATATTTTGAATCATAAGGAGTCGAATCGGTCACTTGTAGATATTTTGAATCAAAGGGAGTCGGGTCCGTCACTTGTGGATATTTTGAATCATAAGGCGTCGGGTCCGTCACTTGTGGATATTTTGAATCATAAGGAGTGGGTCCGTCACTTGTAGATATTTTGAATCATAAGTAGTCGGGTCCGTCACTTGTATATATTTTGAATCATAAGGAGTGGGGTCCGTCACTTGTAGATATTTTGAATCATAATGAGTGAGATCCGTCACCTGTGGATATTTTGAATCATAAGGAGTCGGGTCCGTCACTTGTGGGTATTTTGAATCATAAGGAGTGAGGCCCGTCACTTGTAGATATTTTGAATCATAAGGAGTGATGTCCGTCACTTGTGGATATTTTGAATCATTAGGAGTGAGTTCGTCACTTGTAGATATTTTGAATCATAAGGAGTGGGTCCGTCACTTGTAGATATTTTGAATCATAAGGAGTGAGGTCCGTCACTTGTAGATATTTTGAATCATTAGTAGTGGGATACGTCACTTGTAGATATTTTGAATCAGTGAAGCTGAACGACTCGTAATTTGGATCACCCACAAAACTTAATTGATTGTTTCTTGGCCAAAGACACACCTCTGGTAAAAGCTTCATGCAAATCATTACTTTATAAGTAATCCGACTTACAGACAATCAAACAAACAAACAAACAAACAAACAAACAAACAAACAAACATAACCTTTTTTGAGGAGATAATAAGTGAGATATCCCAAATTAAAGCTCAGAATGGCATTGTTGCATTTGATTTGCACCACTTGTTATACTTTTTTTTAATATGTCATGCGGTGCATAATATACTTTTGATGCTTAAACACAATGTGGTGCGTAAACTAATGCGTCGCTCTTGCTTAGGGAGAGTCCCTGCAACCACGATACATTTGACCCAATGTTGGTACGAAGTACATGACCCCGGCCCAACCTTAGTTCGTCATTGGTTCAATGTATCATGTTTGATGGGGCGGGCCTAAAGGTCATTGCTCATCAGACGGTACAAGAAAATAAATAGCAAACAGAACGAGAAAATGGCGCGAGTCATCTACAAACACCAGACTGTCACACAGTGCTGGTGCAATGGTGGGCCAGCGTCGGCGACGCTGGCCCACCATTGCCCCAGCACTGCGACGCTGGCCCACCATTGCACCAGCACTGTGTGACAGTCTAGTGTTGCTGGGGGACCCTCCACAATTATCGGGCAATCTGTAATACACAGGCTGCTGCCCCCTGGTGACCTACAATTGCCGGCGTGGTCACGTCTTCTTCCTCACATGTCTACAACTAACAAGACTCGAGAGACAGGGCCCGGGGAAGGTGGAGACGAGCGGCACACGGGGGACACGGCCGGCAGGAGGGGAGGGAGGGGCAGACTGTCTGACAGGGGAAACCCTTCTTAAACCTCTTCCCTAAACGGTGCTGCTTGGACTGCAGTTTGCTGAGCGTTTGTTGGGATCGCAACTCTTGTCCACACGTTGCTGTTGGATTCTCAGCTCTTGTCCAAAAGTTGCTGTTGGATTCACAGCACACGTCGCTGTTGTGCGTTGTCTTGTCTGTGATGGGCGATGGCCGAGTCATCTGGCCCTGTGTGCCTGATACTATCTGATAGGATCGATGTCCGACTGTGGATCAGGGCGTGGATCGCCGTGCCTGGTCTGACCCGCAGCCTTACACCCCTTAAAAGGACGCATTTGATAGCGATTACGGAGAGGCGATGGTAGCAGCGACATCTCACACATCCTGTGAGTGGTCAGACGAACGGACTCATGTAACCACGTGCTTCTCTTATACAGACTGATGTAATCAAGAGCTGCTCTTTGATCACTCAGTAGTATCAAGCTGATTGATATAACCACATGATACTGGGCTGCTGTAACCACATTGGTCTCACAAATAACACTGGTGTACTGATGGTCATTTTCGTCTAAAAACTCTGTGGTATCAAATATGCTGATATAACCACATGATGGCTGATTTAGCCAACTGCTTTTCTGGCTGATCTAACCTACTGATTCACTTTGACTCTTCTTTGACTGATATAACAACTTGATTCTGTTCACGAAACCATATTATATAAGTTTATATAGCTACAAGATTTAACTACCCAATTCTCTGGATCTTTCTCTCTATGACCTCGTCATATACTGGCTGATCTAACCACTTTCTTCATCTCTGGGGTAACCAAATGTTGGCATCGATTGCTGATGTAACCATATGATTGGACTGTAACCACATTATAACCACACCAACGGGACATAATCACTACAGGTTAGTACAGCAGCAGGCTAATCAACAAGTAATCTTATCTACATTTTCACCAACTTGAAGATGTGTCTCGCTACCGCGACCCACAACTTCAAGTTGTTGAAAAATACTCATATTTGTTTTACTTGAGACAAACATTTTGCAAATGTTTCTTTTTAAATACTAATTGCATTCCTAATCATGCTAATAGCTGTGATTTGGTCGGCTAATAAATTAAATTAAAAACGATTATTGTCGTGCCCAGCGGTCAATGTGCAACCTCTTGCGCTGCTGGGCCTTTTGCATATACGATTTGTACCCTTTAAGCCCTCACGATGCATTAAAGCATCATTTCGCATCTCTGAAAAATGACTTAATTTCCTGAAACCTAGTGGTTTTAGAACGAAAATGTTCATGGAAATGTTTTAAAAATAACAGTATATATTTTTTTAATTTGTCACCCACTCTAAGTCATTTTCATCCACTATAAGTCGAAAATTGCGACAGCAATTCGCGGCTTGTAGTGGATGAAGATGACAATGGTAAATTCAGGCTTCAAAGGGTTAAGCACGTTTTTAACCGAATACAATGCAAATTAAATCTTTGAAATATATTGGAAAAGAGTGATCTCGGAAGACATCTAATTTACAAAAATAGAACTATTTGTCGTCATTCCAAGAAAAAAAAAATAATAATAATAATAATAATAATAATAATAATAATTTAATAATAATCATACCAACATTGAATCAGCATTGCATGCTTGCTAGATAATATTCCGTGGAGATTTGACGTTAAGTCTATTTTTCAGGCACACTATTATACACCAGGCTTAATTAGAGTACAGTGGCTGTGGTCCCAGCAAACGCAAAGCAATAAAACAATGGTGGCTTAACGTTAGCCCACCGCCTGCGACGCTGAACCAACATTAAGCTGACCTTGGTTCAATGTCTTGTTTTTTCTGGGGTGGCTTGTATTTCACAGGGCTGTAAAGGGCTTCACAGATGGGGGGGGGGGCGTTTATGTACAGGGCGTGAGGGTGGTAATCAGGTATATTTAGAGGTATATTTACAAGTCTATTTGCACGTTGTTGGCCCAACTGTTCACATTGGCAAACCGTTGGAAAAAATGTTTTTTCGACGTGACGATGAGAATAAATCTCATGCCGATTTGCAGCGCTTGTAAGCTCAGGACATCGAGGATTTAGGTGTGTTAGAAGTCTTCATTTCATATTTTTTTCTTTCAACCAACAAGCTTGAAGATTTTGTAGTATACGATATGTGGTGATGCCAATTTACGTATCACAGTAAAAAGCACAGAGCAGAGTATTAGATGATTGCAGCATAATATTGATAACCCCACCCCCCCCCCCCCCAACCCCAAATCCCGCACACTTCTATTTGTCTTTTAGGGGTGGTACTTTAAGATTGAAATCGCATTACACCTGAAAATGTCCCGAAATTGTTTTTTTCTGAACTTTTGTGTTTTTTGTATTCATTTTGTTGAACATGTTTCCAAAAAGAATTTTAAAAATGGATATGGGGGTCGGGTGGGTGGTGGCTGGCCAATTCGAGTTTTTATCGATTTTTTTATTTTTTTACTTGACAAGACACCTAATGTATTGTCACTGTTTTTATCTTTGACCCAGTCGCACTCGCACGCTATTGGTCCGATCGCTTAGAAGAGAGATAATAGTAGGCCTATACCTCACTACCCGAAGATTACTTTGCCAAAATTCAATGTCAATCGGTTCAAAAATCGCAAATCGAATTAGTCATCCAAAAAAACAGTTGTAGAATAAATAATGCAAATATGAAAGTATCAACTTGGAAAACAATAGTTTGGACGTGGATTTGGACGTCCAAACTAATCCCATATGTAGCCTATTTTAAATTATTATTAATTATTACATACAGCAAGAGTTTTGTCCTCTAGAAATATAATATTTTAGACATGTTATATTATGACGTATACTTGTGAAATCATATTACGTTTGCGGAGACTGGACTTTAACACTTCGAACTGCGAACTCTCAAATTTAATTTTCAGCCATTTGATGCTGTGTCTCGCTACCGCGATCCACGGCATCAAATGACTGAATTGTTTGTGATTTGTGAAATTTAAGTCACATCTTGTATCGTTATCACAAATGTAGGGCAGATCTCTCTTTTTCAATTATAAATCATCATAAATGTCTCAGTTACCTCTTTCCGCTTCATTTGATTACCTATGTTATGGGGCTACGGTTATAATAATTTGTTTAATTCTTTCAGTGCGGGGACAGACTTTAGACGCAATAATCTGACGTCTTTAGACGTCAGATTCTTACGTCTTAAGTCGGCCCAGGTACTACATGTTTAATATAAACAAGAAAACATCAGTATTGTGGACAGTGCGCAAGGCGTCAAGAGGTGTTGGTGACAGTGGTATAACGCGCGGTTCATGTGTGACATTGACAGTAGATGTGGTATTTAGCATGCTAATTAGCGGTATATTTGTAAGGAGACACCGCTCCCTATGTAAATCTGCTGATAGACTGACGACATGTCTTCAGACTGAGTGGTCGGGTAGAGTTACTTTACAATACTCACCTTGTTCATCTAGTTTATATATCCACACATTCTTTCCTTTTCAGCTATCACACCCATGCACTACCGCAGTGACGTCTTGAACTACCGGCGCATATCTATATCTTATATCTACCCGTTAATAAATAAAATTAATAATGTAGTTTGTGTTTACGGTCAACATCATTAATTATTTAATTATTATGGACATATACTAGTAAGGGTTTCTATAACTCAATTTAGAATATAAGTGCATGCACGTAGTATTCGACTATAAGTGCATGCACTTCTAAATGAACAAGAATATTTTCGGAGCCATGTCCAAAACAGTCTATTTTCACTAATAAGTGCATGTCCGTTTATGCGCGGGGATATGGTATAGCAATGGCAATGGCCGAAAGCAGTAACCACCCTGCAATGCATGAGAAAAAAGGGCTGTACGCCTACACACAGCAAATGCGCCGTGTAGGTAAGGGCGGCTGGTGTTGTGGTTAACTGGAACGCTTTTTGCGCAAGATCTTGTGGGGTTATCTTCAGTTCTTCAGTTCAAACATGTAGGTATCAAAAGTTAAAAAAAAATCTCGTCCACTCGCATTTTTGGAGTTTTTTTTTTCATTTATTTAGTTTATATATCCACACATTCATTCCTGTCAAACGTGCATAATCTATTTGAATTTTATCAAATAAATGATATATTTTAAAGGTCAGGCAGGATAAGTCCCTATAACTAGGCCTTCTATGCTCAAAGTAATTATCCGTTCTGCGCTTCAGCCCACTGGGAAAGTCGAGCCTGCTCTGTTGCATGACATACCGGAACACCACTACAAATTCTGGCCCGTCACTGCTCCAACTCCTGTCCAAACTCACAACATTGACTCGGTTTTAAATACGGGCTTATTGAAATAGTTTGTGTACAGCCATGCAAGCACAAGACGGTTACTCGGCACAGATTAAATGTTGGACCAGCGCCACTGACTTCTGTACGAGAACTTCTAATATATTTGGCTGAAATTATTCATATTAGTGTAGGCCTTACAATAATTTTCTAGTCTTAATGTTTGTTAATAAGTAATAATCAGTGGATTAAATTTATACGCTACTATAATTTTAACTTATAATTCACAAACCATGTCATCATGATATATACTTCAATTATTTTGCTAAACTGAAATCACTTCTTCTGGACTTTAAGCAAAGTAAATAGGTCTACAACCAAAAATTGCGTTTTTAAAAAAGGAGCGAATTTTATTAAACATTTAGGTCATTTATTTTACTTACATGTACATAAGTGAGTTTTAGTGATCTTATCCATTTCGGCTCAGGGACCGTTTATATAGGTCAGAATCTGGCGTCTGTAGACGTCAGATTCTGACTAAAAAGACGACCCCGCACTCAAAGGATTTAAGTATTTATAATGACCGGAGACCCATAATATAGGTATTCAAATGAATCAGAAAGAGCTAACCAAGACATTTATAATGACTTCAAATTGAAAAAAACCTTTCATCTCCATGGTTTATATAAAAATAATTCAGCGCTGTAAGGGTTAATCCGGAAGTTATTATAACAAAGGTGAAATCCACGTCAGTGGTTTTCAATATGTAGAGCTGATCTCCCTCAAATCCCAGCCAAATATGAGATATCAGCCCACTGTCGTTTTAATGTTGGGCCAGCGTCGCAGACGGTGGCCCAACTTTAAAAAAAACAGTGGGCCAACGCCTCGTGTCAGCTCGGATGCATCGTGTTACAAATGGTGTACACAAAAATTCTTTGAACATCGCTGAACGAATGATGTTCACCTGACACAATGGTGAACCACAAACCCACAAGTGAATAAGATACACCAGGGCCCGTATTCTCGTACAAGTTACGATAAATCGTAGGCTTCTGATTGGTCGAGATGGCTATCTCGACCAATCAGAAGCCTACGATTTATCGTAACTTGTACGAGAATACAGGCCCAGCACTGTTCATTTAGTGCTATATGGACAACTACATCCCCCGTGGACACGGGACTTCGATCCAATGTTGGTTTAATGTTGGGCCAGCGTCGTAGATGGTTGTCCAACATTAAGATGACGTAAGGTGTTTTTTGATGGATTATGAGCTTTAACGCTGAAATATTTTTTTATATAAATCATGGATGACAAACGGATTTTTCAATCAAATCGTGTCTAAGTTAGCACTTTCTTCTTCATTTGAATACCTATTATGTTATTATATGGATCTACGGCCACTAAAATTGACCCAAGTCTTGTATTCTACCCCTTATTTCAATAACAAATGAATGACGGCGGTGATTAGCCAATCTCGTCATGTGATGACCGAACCACTCTTCGATTGGTCAGAGGTATAATACAAGACTTGGACCCAAGATATTGTAATGAAACTATAGGATAAAAAAGAGCCGCTTACAATTATTTACCTAGTAATTAATATGTTTATACTGTTTGTAAATTACAACACGAGTAATTTCTCCATTTGTTATGTGATGTCATGGTCTATTTTGACTTTTGAAATTGTTTTGGATGTCACAGGAAGTAAATTGTAGAGCAAAGTGGAGCTGTAAACACTATGAAGGCTCTGTTTCCTAAAGGGCAGCGTGCTCAACTCATAGCGTGGAGGGACGGGGGTTCGAATCCATGGCTACCAGGTTAACCATAACCCTTACAATGCTGAAAAGGCTTTTTCCATCTTAAGATCATCATAAATGTCTTAGTCAGCTCTGTCTGCTTCATTTGAATACCTATGGTGTTGGTCTACAGCCATTAGAAATAAATATTTTTTTCAGTGCGAGGACCATATCGTCGCCTCGGAGCTAAAGGATCCTATCTGACACTCGTCAGAGTGGCAGATAGGATCCTTTAGCTCCGAGGCGACGATATTTATAAGTCAGAATATGACAGAAGTCAGATTCTGACGTATAAAGATGGTCCTCGCAATGAAAGGGTTAATTTACACCAGTGACGTCAGTCAGTATATTGTTAACCTTTTAATCGCAAGTCACGATTGTAATTCCCTTTTATATGTTTTTAGAACAAGAAATATCAGCTTTAAACATGTTAAAGATACAACTTCACATCAGTCAACAAGAATGCAAAATCGCACACTTCCATTTTGCAAAATTTGATTAATTTTCACTCACTTCAAGTGAGTGAAAATTATAATTAAATTACTTCGGGGCTTACATGGTTACACATCATAACACTGTTGACTACGGTAACCTCTCTGCGGTTTTAAAGCGACACAATCAGGCTAACATCATAAAAAATCAGTATTTTATTTTGGCTTCTTCATTTCCATAGATTAGAATTGCGGAAGTCTTTTAAATTTTGGGTTGCTGTGGCATGGTAGGAAGTGTACCGAAAGCCCCATTTAGCCGTTTTTCCCGTATTTCTTATTTTGGACATGTATGTCTGAAATTAAATTTTGTGCTTATTTCTTGCTAAACTGGTAAATGCGCAACACAAAATTTTAAAAACTTCCAGTATATAGACATGTGCACATCTTATGGCCATATTAAGAAGCCTAAATAAAAATACTGATTTTTTTATGATTTTAGCCTGATTGTGTCGCTTTAATGACATAATACTTGTAACAAGTAAAATATACCTTCAATCTTGAAAAACTGATATACAGTAACACTCAACTTTCCCAAATCCAAGTACTTGACAATTCAAGTTCAATTCCATTCAGTTGAGTCACTGTATAATAAGTAAGTAGCGAAACTTCGACACATTATCAGGATCACATGATTTGTTCACATCAAGTTTCTGTTTTGTGTTTTGAATATAAGCCTATCCTCATACATTCAGATCTAGGAATCTATCAAATGTCACTCTTTCTCGTTCATGTATAAAAATCACCAGAAGATTTCTGGGCATAATGACACTATGCCACCCTTTAACACCAAGGTGACGAAATATACACTACACTTGAATTTGTAAGTAAACCCTGTTGTACACTGGGAATGAACGCTGTATTTCGATAAGGCCAGGCGCTTATTGAACACTCGATGTACACGAGGGCCACCTGGTGAATCAGACGAGAAGCTTATTGGCTGAATTTCAACACTGATGTCGACTACAGTAGACATTCTGTGCTTTTATTAGCACCTGTATAACCAGTTGTTAATGGTTAATTATGTCCTAAATCTGAAACAAACTGATGTATGTTGTGACCTAAATTTTACAAATCACATACATTTTCAGTCACTTGTAGTTGTACATTGCGATAATGAGAAATAGCTTCAAATGACAGAAAATGTAAATTGAATATGTCAGAGCTAACGGATTGCGCTGTCAATTTCTTGATCTGTTGATCGAATTATCTATTAGTAAATATCGACACTCACTCACCCACTCACTCACTCACTCACTCACTCACTCACTCACTCACTCACTCACTCACTCACTCACTCACTCACTCACTCACTCACTCACTCACTCACTCACTCACTCACTCACTCACTCACTCACTCACTCACTCACACACTCACACACACACACACACACTCACACACACACTCACAAGCAGCATTTGTGAAAACAAGAATTGTCTGAACCGGAAAAACCCTTCTCTGAAAAATCACTTGTTGGTCTTGGCAATTCCAGCATTACGATGTATCACCGGGCTGGGATGTGAGTCTGCTATCAGCCGCTGCTGATACGGCTTATCAGGCGCATCTCATCAACCAACAGGGAGCGGGTTTGCACCTGGATTACGGCGCCGAGCGGCAGTTTAGACATAATTTACCGCTCCCGCGAAAAACTGTGTGACTGTCGCCTGGAGTACATCCTCATTTATAACCTTTGGTAGGGGAGGGTGGGTGGAGTCCACTATCCGGATTGCCTGTTAGTCCGAGTGTCTGGGATAAAATAAGGTCATAGTCTTATTTGTATTCACTGTCATCTTAAGATTTACCCGAATGGCAAAAAGGAACATTTTAGTCAATGGTATATCTAGAAAAAATAGCAGGGGTGCTTTAGATGATCAGAATTC
This sequence comes from Flabesymbios commensalis, assembly GCA_964017125.1. NCBI lineage: Eukaryota > Metazoa > Annelida > Polychaeta > Terebellida > Flabelligeridae > Flabesymbios > Flabesymbios commensalis. Next base: position 7,926,104 of record OZ024918.1, on the reverse strand, counting down.
AGCTGCCAGCTGATGGAGTCCATTGGAGTCCATGCCGGACCCAGGAAAATGTTAAACAAAATAAAATTAAGTGGTTCGATTTTGTGGAATCTTTTCAAATGAAACGGAAAGAAGTAACTAAGACATTTCTGATGACTTTAAATTGAAAAAACCCCTTGGTCTCCGTGTTTTATGAAAAAACCTCCACGTTGTAGGGATTAATGTACCATCACTGTCATCATTATAAATGTCTTAGTTAGCTCTTTCTGCTTTATTTCAATACATATTAGGTTATGAGTCTACGGTTATAGAAATATTTTATTTTTTCAGCGCGAGGAACGTCTGTAGACGTCGGAATCTGACGTCTACAGATGTTAAATTCTGACGTCTACGGACGGTTCCCGCGCTGAAAGGGTTAAATCCACACGTTATGAAAAGTTTTATAGCTTCACATTAATGATCTATTGTCGCTGTGATCATTATATTGACCCTTATGCGGCTAGGTCCATATATTATTCTCTAAGCAAATTGTAACCTTTAAAGCGCTGACAATTTTTGCATGCATAAACCATGGAGATCAAAGGTTTTTTTTCAAATTGAAATCATCATAAATGGCTCAGTTAGCTCTTTCTGATTTATTTGAATACATATGTTATGGTTCTATGGCCGTTATAAATATTTTAACTCTTACAGTGCGGGGATCGACTTTAGACGTCAGTATCTGACGTCTGTAGACGTCAGATACTGACGTCTAAAGTCGATCCCCGCGCTGTAAGGGTTAAAGGTGAAATATACTTTTAATCTGGCATACAGCAATTCGTTGTCGCTTATTTTATACAAATTCATCTAGTTTTTTATTGATTTAAAGCTGTGGATCGCGGCGGCGAAACACTACTTCAAGTGACTGAAAAATAAATCTACTAGCTTAGAGCTCTAAGGGTGCTTAACCCTTAGAGCTCTGAACCACCCTATGTATGTTTCTGGTTTTAGTTGTACTCTAGACTGGAGTTTCCAGTTGCTTCTATCTCTGTAATCAGCGTGGTGCTTTCTGGGTACAGATGTATCCCAGTGGATTACTCCTTTAAAACGCTAAGCACAACTACAGTCGTTTTTAATCCTATACTATGTGTTCTCGTGGTCACCGACAGACAAATTGTGTTTTGTCGTCTGATGTAGATTGGTCCCTGGTAGACATATTGTGTTTTGTCATCTGAAGTAGATTGGTCCCTGGCAGACATACTATGCTTTGTAGCCGCATGTAGATTGGTCCCTGGCAGACATACTATGCTTTGTAGCCGCATGTAGATTGGTCCCTGACAGACATACTATGCTTTGTAGCCGCATGTAGAATGGTCCCTGGCAGACATACTATGTTTTGTATCCGCATGTAGATTGGTCCCTGGCTGACATACTGTGTTTTGTATCCGCATGTAGATTGGTCCCTGGCAGACATACTGTGTTTTGTAACCGCATGTAGACTGGTCCCTGGCAGACATACTGTGTTTTGTAGCTGCATGTAGATTGGTCCCTGGCAGACATACTATGCTTTGTAGACGCATGTAGATTGATCCCTGACAGACATACTATGTTTCGTAGCTGCATGTAGAATTGTCCCTGGTAGACATATTGTGTTTTGTCATCTGAAGTAGATTGGTCCCTGGCAGACATACTCTGCTTTGTAGCCGCATGTAGATTGATCTCTGGCAAGCATACTGCTTTTCATCGTCTAGTGTATATTGAGCCCCGGCAGACATATTGTGTTTGTTGTCATCTGATGTAGATTGTTTTCTTTGTCTCTGTCTCTGTGTTTGTCATCTGATGAATTGGGAAGACCTACTGTGTTTTGTCATTTGGACAGATGAAAAAACACGTTTTCCAGGGACCAATCTAACACAATATGTCTGCTAGGGATCTGATGTAGATTGGTCCCTGGCAGACATACAGTGTTTTGTATCCGCATGTAGATTGGTCCCTGGCAGACATACTGTGTTTTGTCATCTGATGTAGATTGGTCCCTGGCAGACATACTGTGTTTTGTATCCGCATGTAGATTGGTCCCTGGCAGACATACTGTGTTTTGTCATCTGATGTAGATTGGTCCCTGGCAGACATACTGTGTTTTGTAGCCGCATGTAGACTGGTCCCTGGCAGACATACTGTGTTTTGTAGCCGCATGTAGATTGGTCCCTGACAGACATACTGTGTTTTGTAACCGCATGTAGACTGGTCCCTGGCAGACATACTGTGTTTTGTCATCTGAAGTAGATTGGTCCCTGTCAGACATACTGTGTTTCGTTGCCGCATTTAGATTGGTCCCTTACAGGCATACTGTGTTTTGTCATCTGATGTAGATTGGTCCCTGTCAGACATACTGTGTTTCGTTGCCGCATTTAGATTGATCCCTTACAGGCATACTGTGTTTTGTCATCTGATGTAGATTGGTCCCTGGCAGACATACTGTGTTTTGTAGCCGCATGTAGACTGGTCCCTGGCAAACATACTGTGTTTTGTCATCTGATGTAGATTGGTCCCTGGCAGACATACTGTGTTTTGTAGCCGCATGTAGATTGGTCCCTTGTGAGACATTGAGCTGTCAGAGTAACAGGTGATACCATCTAGCGGCGGGCAGGCTCAGACGGCGAGGCGACGTCAGGATCGGCGACTCCCGCCAAACAATAACGTTCACCCAATGCTGGTTCGATGCTGGGCCAGCGTCGCAGACGGTGGCCCAGCATTGAAACAGCATTGGGTGAACGTTTCGTGTTTACTGGGAGATTTATCAAGCAAAACAAGACGTTGACCCAATGTTGATTTAATGTTGGGCCAGCGTCTTCGACGCTGGCCCAACATTAAATCAATAGTGGGTCAATTTCTCAAGTCTGTTGGGGGTCTTCTAGCAGGGACGGGGTTCGGGGGGTGTCCGGAGAAGGGGATGGAGGGACTGAATGACACAAGGTCAGCCCAGTCACCCAGGGATCACCACACTCCGTCTAAGGTGCCATCAGCAACTGTAAAACCATTTTACAGAACATGGGCCTGGTATCACCCAGCCAGATCTCGTAACAGACGTAAAACACTATATCAACATCGTTTCAACGTGTCTTTAACAAAGTTGTGCTTTTAACGCTGGAGTAAATTTTTGATCGATTTTGCAGCGTTGATTATTTGTAAAATGATTGTTTCAGTGAGATTGTAATCCTTCAAACCTTCATCATACCTCATGCCATCATTTTGCACCCATGAATCTAATGAGAAATGACGGTACATTACTAAATATTTTTTCTAATGTTTCTAATATCCAACATCAGACTTTCTTTGCTACACATAAGTGTATTAGAACGACAATTTTTAAGAAACTGAACTCGTAATGTTTGTCAGGGACTAATCTACATCAGATGACAAAACATAGTATGTCTGTCAGGGATCAATATACCTGTTAACCCTTTGCCTGCTAATCACGACAAAAGTCGTTCTTAATCTATTTTATCAGCCGATTAATTCACTGTTATTGGGAATGAAATGACTGTTTAAAGGGACAGTCCCAGGCTAAAATCATCGAAAAATCGGTGATTTTATTTTAGCTTCTTAATATGACCATATGATGTAAACATGTCCATATACTAGAACTGCAAAAGTTTTTAATTTTTGTGCTGCTCATTTATCAGTTAGGCTAGATATAGAGACGAAATTCCCGTATTTCTTATTTTGTGACATGGTTGTCCAAAATAAAAAATCAGGAATTTCGTCTCTATATCTAGCCTAACTGTGAATGAGCAGCACACAAATTTAAAAACTTTTGCAGTTCTAGTCTATGGACATGTCTACATCATATGGTCATATTAAGAAGCCAAAATAAAATCACCGATTTTTCGATGATTTTAGCCTGGGACTGTCTCTTTAAACATCAAAATTGGTAAATGTTTGGTCTTAGATTAAACGTATGAGTAATTTCCGACCACTTGAGGTTGTGGTTCGCAGTAGCGAGACACAACCTCCAGTCATTAAAAAAATCAATAAATTTGCTCAGCAGGATAGGGGTACCCTTACAATTCTAATATATTTTTGTATAAATCAAAACATTTTTTCAATTTGAAATCATCATTAATGTCTTAGTTAACTCTTTCCGCTTCATTTGAATACCTATGTTATGGGTCTACTGCCATTTTAAAGTCGAACCCCGCACTGAAATTGTACATTTATGTTATTTGTCGCCCACTTCAGGTCACCTTCATCCTATACAAGTCGAGAAGTTCGAAAATAGTTTATTCAGGCTTTAACATTATTTAACTATACTCATTTAAAGTTGTAGATCACTGTAGCACAGCTTCAAGTGGGCGAAAATTACTCATTTTTGTTTAATTTGAAATCAAGCGTTTACAAATTGTGATGTTGGAAAACTTATTTTGTTCCCACTAACAGTGATTTTTTTGGCTGATAAAACAGATTGAAAATGAATATGGTATTTAAAAGTCATTAAGGGAATTTACCAGATGCGCT
>OZ024918.1:7894128-7916628 GCA_964017125.1 Flabesymbios commensalis | reverse complement strand
TACTGACACCTGACCTGTGTAGAGGGGTCATAAACCCCTATCATACTGACACATGTATAGAGGGGTCATAAACCCCTATCATACTGACACCTGACCTGTGTAAAGGGGTCATAAACCCCTAACATACTGACACCTGTATAGAGGGGTCATAAACCCCATATCATACTGACACATGACACGTGTAAGGTAATACACCCCTATCATACTGACACATGACACGTGTAAGGTAATACACCCCTGTCATACTGACACATGACACGTGTAAGGTAATACACCCCTATCATACTATGGTTCCTGGCATGTATACACGACATCACAAGTATACCTCGTAAAAAGAAGCAGATAATCAACGGATTTGTTGAGCCATAAATAGTTCAATGCTGGGCCAACGTCACAGACGGTGGACAGGCCTTAACCCTTTTACCGCCAAATTATTCAATTTGAATTTTCACCCACTTGAAGTTGTGTCTCGCTGACGCGATCCACAACTTCAAGTGAGTTAAAATTATTCAGATTTGACAAAATGGAGGTCAACTCTTTTCAAAACTGGTTGATGTCACATTTTATCTTTAACATATTTAAAAAGTGGTACTTAATGTGCTAATAAAAAATGAAAACCCGAATATATGCGGCACCGGCGGTTAAAGGGTTAAACAATTTTTGACCCATTTGCTGCTGAGCAACTCATATATCACCCAGTAAACACCAGGTGTTGACACAACGTTGTTTTAAGGTTGGGCCAGCTGACCGCATTGCGCCAACGTCGGGCCGTCATTACGTGTTATCACCGGGGTGATAGCTATATTGACACAGTGTGATTGTCTATCATAGAATAAGGACGCTGAACACAATACGTGATAACCTGGTACTCTCTCTGAAGTGGGCAGACAATGGGTCAGAGATAACAATAGATACAGATTTATATTATATACAGCCCCCATTACACCACACTTATACTGGTATAGTCGCCCTGCTGATAACCCTCACAACGCTGATATATTCTGGTATAAACCATGGAGACTAAAGAGTTTTTTTCAATTTGAAATCATCATAAATACCTTAGTTAGTAGCTCTTTCCGCTTCATTTGAAAACCTATGTTACAAGTCTACGGCCATTCTAATTTTTCAATTCTCTTAGCGTGAGGACCGTCTACATGCGTCGGAATCTGACGTCATTAGACGCCAGATTCTGACGTCTAAAGTCCGTCCCCGCGCTCAAAAGATTAATATAATCGAACATCTCCGATGTACTATTGATGTCATAATTATCGTGTGGCTTAAATTTCAAGTCATTTTCAGTCACCTGAAGTTGTGGATCGCGCCAGCGAGACAAAATATCAATGACTAAAAAACATAATTGAATTGCTCAGTGTGATCAACAAATGCAAAAAATACATCCCTGATCAGTTGAAAAAAACTTAGATTTACAGTTTAATTAACTTTCAGCAATCAAAATGTATTCAAGTGTTTTTGTTTCTTTTCGTGTGAAAAAAGAAACTGAAATTACGTGCTACAGATGTTTGTAGAGAGTAGATATATTTTTGGTATTAACTGAAATTATTATTGTTGCAAATATTTCCGTTTTATTTTTGCCTGGTTGCATTGAAATTGTTTACAATGATGTTGCTTTGTGAACCAAAAACTTTGACATTATTTGTGATAATATTTGTCTTATTGTTCTTATGAAAACAATAACGAATAATTACATGATGCGGATCTCAATAATTGTGAATAAGCACTCCGCATGGTGTATTTTCAATAAATATGTAAAAGAGAAAACGATAGCCACATCAAGGTCCGAAATATGACCACGACATTTTAACGAGCTCTGAAGTCTAAAATATGAGCGTACAAACAAACCTGTACATATTTTGGCATCAAAATGTGTGACTTGAACGTTCAGTTTCATTCACACTGCAGACTACCTGTGCTGTAACCTATATGTCTAAAACTACAGTTAACGTTATCCTCAACCAATAAGGTAAGGTAAGGACTGCAGAGTCTGACGTCTGTAGACGTCAGATTCTGACGTCCAAAGTCGATTCCCGCACTAAAAGAGTAAAATATTTAGAATGGCCGTAGATCTAGTATATAGGTATTTAAATGAAGCGGAAAGAGCTAACTAAGACAATTTGGACACCCATTTTTAATGTTTTGGTTTTATCTGTCGATCTTAACTATATATGTGTTGATGCATAATATATCAAGTAGTATTTGGAATATATATTGATGCTTTGGTTCTTTTGATTTTTATTCTGTGGATTAGACTTTGAAAGTAAAGAAATTTAACCCATATTTTTAAACAATCTGTAAGACGTCACCTTGAAGACAAACTAGTAAACAAATACAACTCAGACTTTCTATATTACTAGTATGCCTGAGTTGTATTTAAATTACAAAAAAAATCAAAAATGTATATAGTAAATCCAGTCTAGTCATTACATGATAATCTTATGACTAAAGGTGTATGTTGTAGTCATGAAAAAAGCTCTTATTTTTAATTTATTTTATATAAACTTTTTACAAGTACTTGCAATGTAATTTTCTGTAAAACCTTACTAGTCTCTATCTGGCCTACATGTTAGGAACCACTATGGAAATAGGAGTCACCAGACCCTTTATAGTGTTTTCTATCCCTGGTGACCAATATGGTGGCCCTGATTATTTATGACCATATATTATACTGTACTGTTTTACTGAAATAAATCTAATGAAATTAAAAATTTAAAAAATATTAACTTTCAAGCTCAACCTCAACCTGGCTATGCCCTCACACCTTTACCCTCCCCCACGGGGTTTTGGTTCTTTTGATTTTAATATATTTTATATTTTAAACTATTGGCTTTTTAACTCCGCCTCAACCTGTCTACACCCCCCCCCCCCCTTTAATCCCCTGGCCGTTTCCGTGCCTTGCTGTGCGTCGCGTGGTGTTTACACGGGCTATTTAGACACCATTGAAGCTAGCCGCCGTCACCCCGGCTTGTTATAAACCATCATCCGCCTGATTTAACAACCAGTCAACTCAGCTCAGTGCATACCAAGACCACCGGACCACCGTACATAGCCGTGACGTCCTCTCTGAGGCCGTGGATTGCTGTATTCGTTTTACTCGAAAAAATATACGTTTCTCAACATAGCGTTGACTGAGAACGATCTTGACCACAAGGTCCGAAAAATTGTCCATAACTTTTTAATGACAGTGCGGAAAATGAGCTGAGCATGCGATATTGTAGTTGAAATGGTACTGTTCTAAAAAATCAAAAAAATCTATTTTCGACCTGATTATTCGAGGGCAAGTCTTAGATATGACATGACCGCCCAAAAAAATGTCTATCGATTTTGCATGGAGTGAATATGTGGCTGAAACCTGTTTTAGCCCCGTGCACGCCACTCCGACGACAGCAACGAAATGACACTAGCTAGCACACGCCACTTCGACTATGGAGATCTCCATATTCCGATGAAATGGCGACAACTCTGTCAGTGTTAAAAGATAATTTACCGCCACGTGAGGCTAATATGTTTTTGCTATTAGGTTTTATCACAGTTGCCAAAACCAAAATAATAAAAAGTAATGTTATTATTAATTGCCACAAGTTAAGAATGTGCGCCAGTAAATGAACATGTCTGTCTGTCAGACGATCTGTATTTCAATTATAATATTTTTATTTCAAATTTTTTATTGTATTTTCGATGGCGTTTATTAAACTTTTACCTTTGAAATATTTTTATTGGAAGCAACATTTGCCACGTAATATATACTGTGATTAATATCACATGGTGAACTACTACATACTAGTCATTTAAAACTAAAGGAAAACTGCATACTTGACATGTGAGTTGTTACGTTTTTTTTGCACGGCAGTATACGGTGTTTTGACGCCGCACTGCTGAGTTACCACATACACAGATATCGTGTTTTTGTTAATCACTTACTTGGGGTAATCACCCCTAATTACCCCTTCTCATATTCCGCCCTTATTGTGGGGATAACAGGCACCGTGCGGGTTGTTTGCGTTGCTGACTTGGTGTTAAATCCACCTTGTGAAAGAGGCGACCACAAGCAAACAAACACGTACTGGGTCACCTCCCAGTCCACAGCTCGAACCCGGGGACCAAGGTTCCCTGGACCAACGCCGGCTCAATGTTGGAACAGCATAGCAGATGCTGTTCCAACATAAAACCGGCGTTAGGCCAGCGTCTCGTGTAAATTCTGCCCTCTTTGTATGTACCAACAGGACTGTTTTTGGAACGTGATAGAAGTGTTCTCGTTTTACATATCGTCTCTGCTACGATAACTCACGAGAAGTCACACTCAAAATGTGTTGATCTGCGCGTCAACCAGCAAGACGGTGGGCCAGCATGGACCCAACATTGGTCCAGCGTTTCGTTTTTGCTGGGTGCAGAGTGAGTTATGCACAAAAAACGACAATGTACAAGCAACAGCAAGCATAAATCATGCAGACATATTATGCCAAATGCCCATGCGCCACATGCAATCATGTATCATTTAAGCTTCATCAAAAATGCAGTATGCAAACATAATAATGCACTACGCAAATATTAGCAAAGATGCACCAGCAAGCGTGAACTTGTAAAGATCAGAAATGGTACACCACGCACACATCAGCAAGCATGCACCTTGCAAACATCAGCAAGCATGAACCAAGCAAATATCAGCAAGCATGCACCATGCAAACATCAGCAAGCATGCACCAAGCAAACATCAGCAAGCATGAACCATGCAAACATCCACTAGTATGCACCAAGCAAACATTAGCAAGCATGAACCATGCAAACATAAGCAATCATTAATAAGCAAACATCAACAAGCATACACCAAGCAAACATTAGCAAGCATAAACCATGCAAACATAAGCAATCATGAACCATGCAAACATCCACAGGTATGCACCAAGCAAACATTAGCAAGCATGAACCATGCAAACATCAGTAAGCATGAACCATACAAATATCAGCAAGCATGCACCAAGCAAACAATAGCAAACATGAACCATGCAAACATCAGCAAGCATGAACCATGCAAACATCAGCAATCGTTCACCATACCAACATCAGCTGGCATGCACTATCAGCAAGCATGCACCATGCAAACATCAGCAAGCATACACCATACAAACACCAACAAACATGAACCATGCAAACATCAGCAAGCATACACCATGCAAACCTCAGCAAGCATGCACCATGCAAACATAAGCAATCATGAACCATGCAAACATCAGCAAGCATACAGCATGCAAATATCAGCAAGCATGCACCATGCAAACATCAGCAAGCATGAACCATGCAAACATCAGCAATCATGCACTATACAAACATCAGCAAGCATACACGATGTAAATATCAGCTGCATGGACCATGCAAACATCAGCAAGCATGCACCATGCAAACATCATCAAGCATAAACCATGCAAACATCAGCAAGCATGCACCATGCAAACATCCGCAAGCATGTACTATAAAAACATCAGCAGGCATGTACCATGCAAACATCAGCAGGCATGTACTATGCAAACATCAGCTGCATGGACCATGCAAACATCATCAAGCATGAACCATGCAAACATCAGCAAGCATGAACCATGAAAACATCAGCAAGCATGTACCATGCAAACATGGAGCAAGCATGCACCATGCAAACATGAGCAAGCATGAAGCATGCAAACATCAGTAAGCATGAACCATGCAAACAACAGCAATCATGCACCATGCAAACATCAGCAAGCATACACCATGCAAACCTCAGCAATCATGCACCATGCAAACATCAGCAAGCATGAACCATGAAAACATGAGGAAGCATAGACCATAATCACATCAGCAGGCATGCACCATGCAAACATAAACAAGCATGCACCATGCAAACATAAACAAGTATGCACCATGCAAACATCAGCAAGCATGCACCATGCAAACATCAGCAGGCATGCACCATGCAAACATGAACAAGCATGCACCATGCAAACATAAACAAACATGCACCATGCAAACATAAACAAACATGCACAATACAAACATCAGCAAGCATGCACCATGCAAACATCAGCAAGCATGAACCATGCAAACATCAGCAAGCATGCATCATGCAAACATCATCAAGCATGTACTATGAAAACATCAGCTGCATGGACCATGCAAACAACAACAAGTATGCACCATGCAAAATCAACAAGCATGCGGTCTCTGGCGTCTTAAGTTGATCTCCACAGAGAAAGAATTAGCAATTTGTAATGGCAGTAGACCCATAACATAGGTATACAAATGAAGCAGAAGAAGCTATACTAACTAAGACAGTGCCAAAACATATTTCAGCGATGTTAGTGTTAATGGCCTCTGAGATTATTGCTAGCAATATCTATAAAACGTTTGATGACTTTTTTTCTTATGGTGCATTATATAAGTCCCTGGTCTACTAGGATGCAATGTGTTAATCCGCCCTCAGCCGATCACACAGTCAATTTGGCAGATTTCTAGCCCTCGGCGAAACTCTCACAGTCCACGTGAAATGACGTCGTTGTATATTTCAAGCTGCTTATTTTTTGTAAAAAATATATGCGGTATTGTAAGAATATGACATTTTAAGTGCTGGATTAAAAATGTCGTACTTTTCTTGTTGTAAATTAAGCTGAAATAATAATATCGTGTCATCGACAGAACAGTAACGCTGTCATTTGCTTAATTTATTTCACTTTTATTGTAAAACAACAAGGCATATGTCAGCGCTGTAAGTGTTAAAGCATTAAACCAACACTGTGTCAACGTTTCGTGTTCCCTGTCGTAGAGGTATATTGCAAGCAAGATTTGTGGAGATGGCCATTTCGACCAATCCGATACCTACGTTAGATCGTAACATCTTCTACGGGCCCTGGGAGTTTTCCAGATACAGTCCTTATAAGGTTTATGTTTGCTTCTGGTACAGTCCTTATATGGTCTATGCTTTGCCTTCAGGACCCGACGGAGATTTAGCGCTCAATTAGGTTGCTCAAACATGAGCGGCACCTGGTGGTCTGGGCACACAATAGCACAAGTTTAGAGAAACGACAAACGACAACAGGCGCTTAATCATCTCTTCTCTAACCTTTAACTTCCCAAGGTTATTATTGTTTGAAATCAGACAGACAGACAGACAGATATTGTGTTGACACAAAGAAAAGTCATTACATATTTATTTGTATGGAAATGACAGATATATGTACATGTATATATACAAGATGGGTAATTTATTAAACTGACAATATATATGGTATCTCATACAGAATTAAAATCATGTTAAGTTGCATTGCTATAGTAGTGCGCCTCTGAACTCGGTCCGCTGAGGATATATTGATTGATATTGATTGACTAAAACAATAATAGCTGAGAATTCCCGCACTTCTCACTTCAACGGTAATTTAATTTCCTGAAAGCCTTACATTTAATACATCAACTAAAGCTTAGATTGTAGAATTTTCTACTTGACAGCAAAAACGACAAAAATACGTGGGATGTTGCGCTGAGTGAGTGTGTGGGTGGGTGAGTGAGTGAGTGAGTGAGTGAGTGAGTGAGTGAGTGAGTGAGTGAGTGAGTGAGTGGGTGGGTGGGTGGGTGGGTGAGTGGGTGGGTGGGTGAGTGAGTGAGTGAGTGAGTGAGTGAGTGAGTGAGTGAGTGAGTGAGTGAGTGAGTGAGTGAGTGAGTGAGTGAGTGAGTGAGTGAGTGAGTGAGTGAGTGAGTGAGTGAGTGAGTGAGTGAGTGAGTGAGTGAGTGAGTGAGTGAGTGAGTGGGTGGGTGGGTGGGTGGGTGAGTGAGTGAGTGAGTGAGTGAGTGAGTGAGTGAGTGAGTGAGTGAGTGAGTGAGTGAGTGAGTGAGTGAGTGAGTGAGTGAGTGAGTGAGTGAGTGAGTGAGTGAGTGAGTGAGTGAGTGAGTGAGTGAGTGAGTGAGTGAGTGAGTGAGTGAGTGAGTGAGTGAGTGAGTGAGTGAGTGAGTGAGTGAGTGAGTGAGTGAGTGAGTGAGTGAGTGAGTGAGTGAGTGAGTGAGTGAGTGAGTGAGTGAGTGAGTGAGTGAGTGAGTGAGTGAGTGAGTGAGTGAGTGAGTGAGTGAGTGAGTGAGTGAGTGAGTGAGTGAGTGAGTGAGTGAGTGAGTGAGTGAGTGAGTGAGTGAGTGAGTGAGTGAGTGAGTGAGTGAGTGAGTGAGTGAGTGAGTGAGTGAGTGAGTGAGTGAGTGAGTGAGTGAGTGAGTGAGTGAGTGAGTGAGTGAGTGAGTGAGTGAGTGAGTGAGTGAGTGAGTGAGTGAGTGAGTGAGTGAGTGAGTGAGTGAGTGAGTGAGTGAGTGAGTGAGTGAGTGAGTGAGTGAGTGAGTGAGTGAGTGAGTGAGTGAGTGAGTGAGTGAGTGAGTGAGTGAGTGAGTGAGTGAGTGAGTGAGTGAGTGAGTGAGTGAGTGAGTGAGTGAGTGAGTGAGTGAGTGAGTGAGTGAGTGAGTGAGTGAGTGAGTGAGTGAGTGAGTGAGTGAGTGAGTGAGTGAGTGAGTGAGTGAGTGAGGAGTGAGTGAGTGAGTGAGTGAGTGAGTGAGTGAGTGAGTGAGTGAGTGAGTGAGTGAGTGAGTGAGTGAGTGAGTGAGTGAGTGAGTGAGTGAGTGAGTGAGTGAGTGAGTGAGTGAGTGAGTGAGTGAGTGAGTGAGTGAGTGAGTGAGTGAGTGAGTGAGTGAGTGAGTGAGTGAGTGAGTGAGTGAGTGAGTGAGTGAGTGAGTGAGTGAGTGAGTGAGTGAGTGAGTGAGTGAGTGAGTGAGTGAGTGAGTGAGTGAGTGAGTGAGTGAGTGAGTGAGTGAGTGAGTGAGTGAGTGAGTGAGTGAGTGAGTGAGTGAGTGAGTGAGTGAGTGAGTGAGTGAGTGAGTGAGTGAGTGAGTGAGTGAGTGAGTGAGTGAGTGAGTGACTCTAGTCGCTTCTCGTCTTTCTGTTTGGCGTTCTATAATAGTAAAAATTGTGAGAAAAATGAAATAAGTTAGCAAAATTGGGAACATTGGCATATATTTTGCTTGAAATTGTACAAATATAAGTAATTTTCACCCGTTTAAAGCTGTGGATCGCGATAGCGCGACACAAGGGGGAAGGGGATTATCTAATTGAGCGTTTCAAGAGTTAAACCTCAGACAGCACTACACACCCCAGCCACATAGAATAATTTAGAGCGATTTATACGCAAAATAAACAGCCGACCTTGTCTAGATTCGAGTCAGTTATCTTATCCTTTTCACCGCTAAACACGATCATTATCGTTCTAAATCCGTTTTAGTATTAGCAGCTTAAATCGCATATATTGGGAAAGAAATAAGCGTTTAACATGTTTGAGCATCATGATTTGGTCTTAAACTAAACAAATATGAGTAATTTTCACACATTTGGTTGAACACGTGGTTGAACTTTTATCAGATAACACCGATAATTTTATTCAATCAAACCTAATATATACTGTTTATTTAATTGTATGGAAAATATTTAGTGAAACAAAATATTTTACATAGGTGGGTAAACGGCGTGTGTTCCTATGTATATTGACCCTTACAGCGCGGGGATCGACTTTAGACGTCAGAATCTGACATCTGTAGACGTCAGATTCTGACGTATGAAGTCGATCCCCACACTGAAAGAGTAAAAATATTTATAAAGGCCGTAGACCCATAACATAGGTATTCAAATGAATCAGAAAGAGCTAACTAGGACATTTATGATGATTTCAAATTGAAAAAAACCTTTTGTCTCCATGGTTCATATACAAATATTTCAGCGCTTTGAGGGTTAAAGCAGAGGGCATGTTTTTTCTGTCTAATTGAGCGACACGTCTTCAAACAGACCACGCACGAGTTTAGTGTGGTTTTGGTGACGAGGTCAGTGTGTCGTCCAGGGCTGTGGTGCACACCATACACGAGACGTTCACCCAATGCTGGAATAATGTTGGGCCTGCGTCGTTGAAGCTGGCCCAGCTTTTATCCAACTTTGGGGCGAAAGCGCGTTTTTGCTGGGTGTAGGACACAGCAGGATACATAACACGTTCAGCCAGTGTTGGCTCAATGTTGGGCCGGCGACACACACGAAAACTCAGTATTAACCCTTTAACCGCCGGTGCCGCATTTTCGGGTTTTCATTTTTTATTGGCACATCTAGTACCACCTTTTAAACATGTTAAAGATAAAATGTGACATCAATCAGCAATATTTAAAAACAGTTGACCTCCATTTTGTCAAATCTGAACAATTTTCACTCACTTGAAGTTGTGGATCGCGTCAGCGAGACACAACTTCAAGTGGGTGAAAATTCAGATTGACTAATTGGGCGGTTAAAGGGTTAACCCTTTCTGCACGGAGACTGGCTTTAGACGTCTTAAACTGACGTCAATGGACGTCAGAATCTGACGTCTCTAAAGTTGGTCTCCGCACTGAAAGAATAAAATATGTATAATGCCGTAGTCCCATAACACAGGAATACAAATGAAGCGAAAAGAGCCAATTAACTAAGACATGTATGATGATTTCAAATTGAAAAAAAAACTTTGGTCTCTTAGTTTATATAAAATATTTCAACGCTGCAAGGATTGAAAACGGATTTAAGACCTGGTTGAACGCTGGGTTGTTACAGCGCGGGGATCGACTTTAGTCGTCACAATCTTCTGACGTTTAAAGTCGAACCCCGCACTATATAAGTAAAAATATTTCAAATGGCCGTAAACCCATAGCATATGCATTCAAATGAATCGGAAAGAGCTAACTAAGACATTTATGATGATTTTCGATTGAAGAAACCCTTCAGTCTCCATGGTTTATATGAAAGTATTTCAGCGCTTAAAGGGTTAATAAGAGCTCTGAGCTTTATATTTTAATTTCAAATCACTTTGAACGACACGAACCACAACTTCAAGTTACTGAAAAGTACTTAGAATCAATATCAAAGCGTATCTCATTTTCACAGATTCGAGACTCATTTCACTGTTAAAGTTTGGCTAAGTGATAATGTGAGGAGCGCGCAGCACGTGCACTCGTGCGAAATAAACCTCTCTGCACTGGTTTCAATCATATCTCGGCGAGACCGCCAAAAACCGTGATCGCCAAGTCACATCCAGAGGGGGGAAACAATGATGCTTCTCTGAAAATCCCACGCAGCGGGTTCGAGACTGAGACGCATGCATGACAGGTGAAGCGGTCAGGCGCTGTACCAAAGCGCCACGTCCCCCTGTCTGCAGTGAGAAACTACCATTGTCGACATCAGGACTCTAAGGGTTAACCAACCTAACCAGTATTAACCCACAATGTAGCGCTTTAAGGATTAACCCTTTAACCACCGGTGCCGCATATATTCGGGATTTTTCTTTTTATTAGCACATTAAGTACCACATTTTATGTATGTTAAACGTAAAATGTGACATCAACCAGCAAGATTTGAAAAGAGTTGACCTCCATTTTGTTAAATCTGAATAATTTTTACTCACTTGAAGTTGTGGATCGCGTCAGCGAGACACAACTTCAAGTGAGTGAAAATTCAAATTGAATAATTTGGTTAAATAAATTGAATAAATTGGTTAAAAAGGGTTAGCCCTTACAACGCTGAAGTATTTTTGTATAAACCACAAAGACCAAACGGTTTTTTCAATTTGAAATCATCATATATGTCTTAGTTAGCTTATTCCGATTCATTTGAATACCTGTGTTATGGGTCTAGGGTCAGGATAGCTCATTGGTAGCGTGGTTGACTCAGAGCCCGGTGGTAACGGGTTCGACTCCCTCTGCGGCCGATATATTTTATTTCCTTGGTGCACACACATGCAGTGACCCAAACTGTTCAAATTCGTGGGATAATAATGAAAACCGAGCGTATAACCGATTCGCCCCGCATACAAAACGTACAAAAAAAAAATTAAGAAATACAAAATGACCGATATGTCAAAGTTGACATGTAAACGGTCAATAAATGGTGGTTGACTCAGAGCCCGGTGGTAACGGGTTCGACTCCCTCTGCGGCCGATATATTTTATTTCCTTGGTGCACACACATGCAGTGACCCAAACTGCTCAAATTCGTGGGATAATAATGAAAACCGAGCGTATAACCGATTCGCCCCGCATACAAAACGTACAAAAAAAAAATTAAGAAATACAAAATGACCGGTATGTCAAAGTTGACATGTAAACGGTCAATAAATATATTAAATATATATAACCCTTTCAGTGCAGGGACCGACTTTAGACGTCAGATTCTGACGTCTAAAGTCGATCCCAGAGGTTAATCCTTAAAGCGCTAAATTAAATAATTTAAATTTTCAAACGCAACTTCAAGTGGGAGGGAAATTATTCATCTTTAATTTGAGGTGAAACATGTACAAATAGTGATCTTGAACTTTTTGCTGATAATTTGATTATTTCTAAAGATCAGGTTTTTATATTCACTGGGCAATGGGAATTGCAGTGACAACTCGCAGCTCACTGTGAATGAAAAAAATGCAGAATTTCCCTGTACCATCACTTAATGTCTTACCTTTTGAGCTAAATATAGAGATTTCAATCTCTGACGCAATTCTTGACGTGTTATGAAATGACCTTTTTGCACGAGTTAAAAGAAATATATGACATACAAGGATATATAAAATAGAAGATTTATAAGAAATATATAGAGTACAAGAGTATATGAAATCAAAGAATATATGTATTGTATGAAATGTATTAAATAAAAGAATATATGAAATTAAATAATATATGATATATATAAAATAAAATAATCTATGAAATAAAAGAATATATGAAATAAAGGAATATGTGAAATATATGAAATAAAAGAATATATGAGATAAAAGAATATATAAAATAATAGGAAATAAAATAATATATGAAATTCATATATTTCACATATTCGCAAATGCTGTCGCAATTCTCGACTTGTAGTAGATAAAGATGATACGGATTGGGTAAAAAATCAAAGAAAATAGCCATGTATACTTAAAACAGTTTCATGGAAATTTTCCTTCTCAATCCATTAGTTGTGGGGAAATCAACTCTGTAAAATGATGCTTTAGTGCATCGTGGGGGCTTAAAGGGTTAAACGGTCTCATCTGACACTTAGTAAAGTGTCGGATGTGACCCCTTAATACCAATAGACGACATATTCACTCCCCACTGATAGTTATGATTATTTTATGTATTAATTTTTCCAGCTTATGAGAAGAAGAAGAAGATAATTTATTTTACCAAAGTACAAAATAAAGTGTTTTTTCACCATTTCATTTTTATTCACGTCCCTTTAATACAAAAGCGATGACATATTCACACCCCGTGCACTGATAGTTATGATTTTTTTATGAATTAAATTATCCAAATCTTTTAATTTTTCACCATTTCATTTTTATTTATGAGTGTTGTATATGCCTGTTTCAGGTGTGTTGTTTGCTGATTTGACGTCATTTCATTTTGTCGTGTGCAGGTGAGGGGAGCTACTTGAGCCGCGGTGTGGACCCGGGGTCCCGTGTTCTGAGAGGCGGGGGGCAGGTACAGACGGCGGGGTCCGGGGTTGTGGACCAGCCAGTAGTGACGGGCCCAGTGTCAACATCATCACCACCAATGGCAGCCACCCTCTCACGACAAGTGTTTGTTCATGACTTGGCAGTGGACTAACAGGTGACGGCCGAGCTCAAACCAGAGACACAGAGAAATACAGGCCACAAGACAAGGTAGACAACATCTAGACGGAGACTAACTACAGACTCACGAGCAATCTACGAGCCACGAGCCACGAGCGTGAGGAGTCAGGACATGGCGTGCGGACTGTAAGAACAATGACTAGTGAGCAGACAATGAGAGTCAGACTGAGTGAGTTATATCTGGTGATATACGATGAGATCTAACTGTAGACAAAGCCTAGACACCAGCAACTACAACGTGAAACAAAACACACAGCTTTATATACACAGGAGATAAACGATTAGGGGATTAAGCTCATCAGCGATCAAGTGGATATGTTACACCAGTGGTGAGATGGCATCATACATGAGGATTATGTCCAGTATGTCTGTGTGATATGTCTTGATTATGTACACTTGTCTTGTGTGTGTGTTCACCTAGCTATACCTAGCCATACCTATACACATACGTCCCCCACAAGAACGCAGACGAACTTTGTCATCATTACGATCGCGTGTGGCCGTAAAGCACTCTTCAATTTCTCCATTTAGTCCACTTGATATCCGTCGTGAAGATACAGGGCATATTGGATGAGAATCCCCGTCAGATTATCATAGTGAACAGCGGAGAAAGGCTGTTTTTATTGTATTATACACGTCTTAATTTGCTTGAGTTGTCCACATATAACTGTGTAAATGAAGATAACAACGAAGTTTCAAATTAGAGCCTTACGGACTTAACACATTGATTTAGATTGCTCCACGCTGACACATCAAGCTGATGATGGCGGTGAGTAGACGGTTGAGCAGCGTGCTCAGTGCTCATGTGATCCTGTTGCTCCTGCTGACAGGATCAACTCTAGGATGCGGACCGGGGAGGGGTCCGGGTCGGCGGCGAGGGGTCCGTATTAAAGTCACCCCGTTAGTGTTCAAACAACACGTACCTAATGTATCAGAGAACACTCTGGGCGCTAGCGGCCAGCCAGAGGGGAAGATACGTAGAAATGACCAGAAGTTTAAAGACCTCGTCACCAACGACAACACAGATATCATCTTCAAAGATGAGGAGGGGACGGGAGCAGATCATAAAATGACACAGGTGAGAGATTATATACGAACATAGAGATTAGAGATATCCCAGGAAACACAAAACATTTGTATAACATTTGTACAATGTTGGACCAACGTCGAAGACGTTGGGCCAACGTTGTAGAAATGTTGTACAAATGTTTTGTGTTTGCTGGGATACTGCAATACCGTAGTATATTTTTCAGGGAATAATTTGTCCCAGAAAAATTGTGTCGCAGTTTAGCAGCCGCGAATGTGCAAAACTACTAGATACTTATATCCTCCATGCCAAAAACTGCCACACCAACATGTTATTGTGTAGCATATGCCCAAAATGGAGTAGCAAACTGGTCCGCTACACCTGACAAATTATTTCTCGTATTTATATAAATATTATAGTTTCATACAAGCGTTTTAATACTGCAATATAGCATATACACATAGATATAGATATACATGAAGCACGTAGTGATGGCAACAATATAACAGAGAAAAGAAACGAATCCGACGATACAGCAATTTATTTCTCAAAAATTAATTTATAAGTACTATTGGTTGTACCTCATATGATACAGGCTTTGTCTCGTAGATAATTATGATTGTCGCTACATGATATAACAGCAACTTTAACATGTTTGACCCTTAAAGCACTAAATTAAATAATCTAAATTCTCAGCCACTTGAAGTTGTATCTCGCTACCGCAATCCACAACTCCGAGTGGCCTGAAAATTATTCATATTTGTTTAATTTGAGACCGAACATTGCTAATCTTAATCTTTATATGTTAAGTTCGTCCCCGATAACAGTGATTTGATCTGTTAACAAAAAAAATTAAAAAGCGCTAACACTTAGAGTGTTAAGTTACCAGACCAATATATCGATGTTGGATGATAAACTTAGTATTTTAAGTTTTTGGGTTTACACCCCCCCCCGTCCCATTGGAGTTGCTGATACGGATCAAATTCTTATATTACATACGATACTAGAAATTGTGAGGCTAATATTAATTTTGTTAGTACTCATGAGAAGACATTATATTTTACGTTATCTAACATACTACATTTTTAGAAAATTGCTAAATTTCGACACACTTTGAAGCGTGAATTGGGTGTATGGAAATTTTATTTTTAAAATGTAGCTAAAATGTGTTTGTTGAAGCGTTTTAATCCTTAGAAATCAACAATTAACCCGCGAAATAAATTATTATGAGCCATATGTAAAAGTCAGAGGCGGATCCAGAGGGGTGGTGGGGACGCAAATAAATTGGCGTCCCCCTACCCCCGCGTCTGCCAATTCCAGAATCCGCCACCGAAGTTTATCCTTGACGAATTGACCGCGTAATTATCCATCCGTCATTTATTTGCCAAAAAAATAATATTTATGAGCTGTGAATTTCTAGGTAGGAAATATTGCAATTCCTGCCTCACAGGAGTATAACAAACACTGGGACTGATAAACTACAAAATAAAAGTATTGATACTCAAATGTAGTACCAGAATAAACAGGGCCCGAATCACACATAGTTTACATAGATTTGATTTTGTTTTATACCTGAAAGTGTTAAAGCACCAAGTTATTTTCTTCAAGTTTTCATCCACTCGACCTTCGTCTTCGTCGGCTTCAAGTTAGCGTGATCGACTTTAGACGTCAGAATCTGACGTCTACAGACGTCAGATTCTGACGACTGAAGTCGATCCCCGCGCTGTAAGGGTTAAGGGCACGTTTCCCTTTTCTTTAAATTTTTTATCGCATTTTACACCAAATATACATGAAAAATTAAAGGGACTGGCCCAGGGTAGAATCATAAAAAAATCTGTGATTTTATTGTGGCTTCTTAATATGACGATATGATGTAGACATGTCCGTAGACTAGAACTGCAATAGTGTTTTAATTTTTGTGCTGCGCATTCACCAGTTAGACTAGATATAGAGACGGAATTCCTGATTTCTAATTATTGATAACCATGTCAAAAATAAGAAATACGGTAATTTCGTCTCTATATCTAGCCTAACTGGTGAATGCGCAGCACAAAAATTAAAACACTTTTGCAGTTCTAGTCTAAATAAAATAATATAAAATCTAAATAAAATCACTGATTTTTTTTATGATTTTAGACCTGGGCATGTCCTTTTAACCCTTACAGCGCGGGGACCGACTAAAGTCGATCCCCGCGCTGTAAGAATAAGAAAAATTATAATGGCGGTATATAGACCCATAACATAGGTATTCAAATGAAGCGGAAAGAGCTAACTAAGACATCTATGATGATTTTAAATTGAAAATAACTCTTTGATCTCCATGGTTTATACAAAATATTTCAGCGATTTGAGGGTTAATGGCAGACAGGACGGTATAATCCATTGCGATAAGGGCGGGCAGAGCTTTTATTTCGAGATATTACAACTGAGAAGTTTATGAAAATTATAACGTTTTTATTAACATTGAGGCGGGAGTTGCGCAACAATTATTCACATCTTAACCCTAGCAAAGTTGGACCAATGTTAGCATTGGCCCAACATTTGTTCAAGAGCACTGATGTCGACTGTAGTAGACATTCTGTGTTTTTATTAGCACCTGTATAACCCCTGATAACGAGCTGTTCTCAGTAAAATATGTCTTCAATCTTGAAACACTGATATATATTGGGACCTAAATTTCACAAATAACATGTATTTTCAGTCACTTGAAGTAGTGTAGCGCGGTAGCGAGACATAACTTCAAGTGACTGGAAATTTAAATTGACTATCTCAGTGATCAAAGTGTTAAGGTGAATAAAAATGATGGGAAATATATAGGATAACCCTTTCACCGCTAAGTTCGACTGCAATCATTCTTGATACATTTTATTAACACATGAAATCACAGTTATTGGGAATGAAAGTGCGTTTAAACATCAAGATTTTCACATGTTGCATGGTCTCAAATTAAACAATAAGAGCCATTTTCTCACACTATGTGCAGTGATTTTCACTATGAAATGTGTATCAGTATCAGCCCATAACGCACTCTTGCTGTAGACCTAGTTTGAAATGCAATGTATGGCTGTTATGTGATGTATAAATTGATCGCGTGAGAAAATACAAACGTTGTTCATTTTTCGTGCGATATTGGAAAATACAGCACACGTTCAATGAATAAGGTGTTGCCTTTTCATTGGACGAGTGTTGTATTTTCCCATATCGCACTCAAGTGAACATTGCTTGCGTATCGTCTACCACATGAAGTTGTGGGTCGCGGTAGCGAGACACAACTTCAAGTGGGTGAAAATTTAATTAAGATAACTTAGCAATTGTTGTAATATGCTGACGAACAATGTACAGGAATTTATTATGCTTCTAAATAACAGTGGAAAACCTTCCTATCGATTCAGTGAGTGACGTATTCGTTTGAATTCAGACATTGAGAGTGTTCTAAATTGAGTGCATTATAAATAAGCCGCCTATATCCTCAATAAACCAGTCGCGCGCCGCGTTTACCTCGGCAATTGTTTATTTTAGGTAGTGCTAAATTGGACCTCGGTGGAATGCTTGAATTGTATGTAAATTTTTGCCATTGTAATATAGGGCCACAGTACTGACAGCAAAAACAAAAAACAATGACTGGTTACTTGACAGTTGAGAAGTTACTGCCCTATGGTTTTGCATTACAGCGTGTTATATTCGTGATACTATTATTTCAGAATTTACAACGTATTGTATTCTACAATCATGGATTTTCTACAACCATGCATGTCGACAAACACAATTATCATGAATATAGGAATGTCGATAAATTGTGAAATCAGTATATCAAGGTCTCCTAACCTGCTAACCCTTATTAAAGTGCTACAATAAAAAAATACATTTTCACCCATTTGAAGTTGTGTCTCGCTGACGCGACCCACAACTTCAAATGGGCGAAAACTACTCATATATGTTTAATTTGAAACCAAGCATTTGCAAATCTTGATGTTTAAGCACATATTTTGTTCCCAAATAATTGCGATTTTAATGGCTAATAAAATGGAATAAAAACGATTATAGTCGCGCGCTCAACGATGAGAGGGTTATGTCTACAGCCCATGCACGTGTTCAGTCGACATTATAATCACAATATCCTGAAATACAAAACTTTGTCCCTCTTACATTAGATGTCTCAAGTTGTTTCAGTAGCAACATTTATTTGAAATGCACCACTCATATGAGTGAAAAAAATGTATGCAGTTTCTAAGTTTAAGACCTAAGTTTAGATATAATCATAAGAAGCATCTATATTCTAGACGCCCAGGCTCTCTCGGGACGAAATGAGATTATTTTTTTGACCAGAATACATCAGATAATTTCAAGGGTTAATTATAAACTCAGTAGCGTTGACCTGCAATGTTTGCACCTAGTATTCTAGTACAACGAAGTATGAGGAGGGGGACTTATATAACATTGTTTCCATCGAGTAGCCATTCAAAAGGGTTTCTGGTGACGTCACTGCGTTTCACAAAATTATTGTTCGGCGGACACAATCACTAGCTTCAAATGAATAAAAAATACCGATACTTTTGAAAACTGTTATACCTGTTATGTTCTAAAAATGTTTGAAAATAAACCTGCTCTTTTTCAGATTTTAGACATTTTCTTGTATGTCTCTCATTGAAAAGCAGTTGACAGACGCTCAAAAACAAATTTCGGAGTAAAAGGATAAAATCCACATTTACCCGGTGTTTCTTCTCATTTTCACTGGTCTATGTGCCGAAGTTTATATACATTATTCTGATATATTATACCATATGTATTAAATGTATTCCAAATAATATGTTTAGTGTCTAAAAATGCTTAACCCTTTCAACGCGGGAACCGTCTTTATACGTCAGAATCTGACGTCTGTAGACGTCAGATTCTGACGTATAAAGTCTGTCCCCGCACTGAAAGAATTTAAAAACTTTATAATGGCCGTAGACCCACAACATAGATATTCAAATAAAGCGGAAAGAGCTGACTAAGAGATTTATGATGATTTCAAATTGAAAAAAAAACATTTTATCTCATGGTTTATACACAAATATTTAAAATATTTCAAATACGAGAAAAATCAATGGTTTTGCCCCTAGATCACTGGTGTCCCCCACAATGATATTTCAATGTTGTCTTCATCTCTTGTCAACCTAGTTTTTTTTTAATTGAAATATCTCTCAAGTCTGTGGCACTGATATTTTTTGTAACATACATTTAACAATTCTAGATAATTTTAGGTGACTTGAAGTTGTGGATCGCGGTAGCGAGGCACAACTTCAAGTCACCAAAAAATTGTCAAATAACTTGGAGCTTTAAGGGTTGTGACACGCATGAAAGTAGAAAACATTCAGTTTTCATTTTGATGGTCCTTATAATATTTTTTAAGACAAAATTTGAGCTCAATCAGTCACGTAACTCAATTTTACATTTACATTTTTGATAAATAAAATTGCATTTCGCCATTTGAAGCTGAAATTAGCGGTAGCTTCAAATTATTACCATGCTTTCAGCTCTGTCACTAACCCGCATGTTGTTGCGTCAAACCCAAACCACAGGATCGTAGATCTGAATATACAGTTGTTTATTTCAAAAAGAGGGTGATCCTTTAGGCAAATAGTATTGGGTTTTGAAGGGAAAAAATATGCGCAGGCTGAATTTTTCAGGAAAACTCCCCGTGATTTCCGATGGAGCCTTTTTCATTATTCAAGATGGCGTCCAAAGTGGCCGCAAAAATGTTACTACCCCCAAAATATTATGATCAAAGGTTTCTCAACGGTTTTCTATCCTACTGGACCTCCCCGTCACACTTTAGCGCTTTCCCATTGCCATTTAACGCTTTCCCATTGCTATTTAACGCTTTCCCATTGCCATTTAACGCTTCATCGTCGCACTGTACTGCCTCGTCCACACCATCTTCCAACACTTCATAGTTTTTATATCAAAATGAACTTATTTACAAAAGAAATAATATGAACCAGGCTTTGAGTCACGACATAGTCACATATATCATTTATTTTCAATTTCTGCTATGTTAACAATTGAAATAATATTTAAAATGTCACACATAGAAAAATCTAATTGCAAATAAATGATAGGCTTGACTATTAAGTGACTCAGAACATGTTTCATTATAATCCTTATGGCAATAAATGTACATGTAGACAATTAAATCATAAAGTTATGTTGATTACAAGCCGAGATATAGCGTTTTTTAACATTTTTTGGGTCCATCTTGGACGCCATCTTGAATAATAGAAAAGGCTCCAGCGGGAATAGCGGGGAGTTTCAATATGTTGTTTCTAATGGTATTTGGAAGGTTTCCTGAAAAATTCAGCGAGGGCATATTTTACCCACTTCAGCCTGATTACAGGTCTAATACTATTCGCCTACTTTACCTAGCGTATTATTTGATTTGTCGATTAAATAAGAAACAAATACTAAGGTGATGAATGTGGCTCACTCACTCGCGCTATGTGTCTGAAACTGGTTATTTGACAACAGATTTTCTTTTGATTTTTGGTTTAAATAACATTTTTATTGTTACATAACGTTAACCCTATAAGCGCTAAGGTATAGAATTTAAATGTTCACCTACTTTAAACTCACTTTACATTTTACTCCCTGGTCATTCTCTGCAGCTAAATATGCTGGTTTAACTACAGTGTATGCTAAATAATAATCTGTAATCCTACTTAACCCTTTAACCGCCGGTGACGCATATATTCGGGTTTTTATTTTTTATTAGCACATCAAGTACCACCTTTTAAACATGTTAAAGATAAAATGTGACATCAATCAGCAATATTTGAAAAAAAGTTGACCTCCATTTTGTCAAATCTGAATAATTTTCACTCACTTGAAGTTGTGGATCGCGTCAGCGAGACACAACTTCAAGTGGATGAAAATTCAGATTGAATAATTTGGCGGTCAAAGGGTTAAAACTTAAAAGATCGAAAGACCTGTAATTATAATGCTATATGTTGTAAAACAGGCTCATGACGTTTTTAAATGACCGGAAAGTTGAGAAATGTCTACTAACAAACAATAATGCACATACACTAATAACAAGAGAAAAATATAATACTAAGATTACCATAGCGAAATATATATAAGTATAATAAAGTTTATTTTAGTTTTATTAAATCAGAAATCAGAAGCAAAATCACAACAGCACGATAACAAAATAGTGTCGCAGTTTTCTGCATACTGAACTAGTTCAGCCTGCAGAAAACTGGGACACCATTTTGTTATCGTGCTCTTGTAATAAAAGGTTTTGTCTGAACATGCAATTAAAATGCAATTAATTTGGCTTTAACCCTTTCAGCGCGGGGACCGACTTTAGACTATATACGCCAGATTCTGACGTCTAAACTCGATCTGAAAAGAGTAGCTGAAAGAGTAAAATATTTATAATGGACGTAGACCATGGCATAGGTATTTAAATGAAGCAGGAAGAGCTAACTAAGATGATGTTAAATTGAAAAAACCCGTTGGTTTCCATGGTTTATATAAAAGATATTCAGCGTTGTAAGAGTTAACCCCAACGACAAGTTGTTAGCATTGATCCTATAAACATTTAATTCAATGCTTTTCGTCATTTGAAGCTAAGAAGGGCAATTACAGTTTCGAATGAATAAAAAATATTGATATTTAGTAGGACAAGGCCTAAACGATCATAGAAATGAGCCTTTTACTTTCTGAGAGTACGAAGATAAAGGTATATAATGTGTAGTGGTTTAGTCGGGGTTTATGATCAGTAGTACTTTGTTGTGATGACCCCCCCCCCCCCTGCCGT
>OZ024918.1:7871628-7886628 GCA_964017125.1 Flabesymbios commensalis | reverse complement strand
GACAACTTCATGTGACTGAAAATGTATGTGATTTGTGAAAATTAAATCTCAAAATTTATCAGTGTTCCAAGATTTTAAGACATAATTTGCTTTTAACAACTGGTTACACGGGTGCTAATAAAACCACAGGGGTTAAGATTATCTTGACTTTCTCTTATTGCACTAGAAAAGGTAAAAATGACTAATTCAGGCTAAAATCATAAAAAATCGGTGATTTTATTTTGGCTTCTTAATATGACCATATATGATGTAAACATGTTTTTATATTTGTGTGCTGCGCATTTACCAGTTAGGCTAGATATAGGGACGAAATTCGCGTATTTTTTTATTTTTGACATGGTTGTCCAAAATAAGAAATCAGGAATTTCGTCTCTATATCTAGCCTAACTGGTAAATGCGTGGCACAAAAAAATAAAAAACGTTTGCAGTTTTAGTCTATGGACATGTTTACATCATAAGGTCATTTTAAGAAGCCAAAATCACCTATCTTTTTTATGATTTTAGCCTGGGTATGGGCCTTTAGGATGATCCTCACTTTTCCAACGAGAGAAAATTAACGTAATATTACTTTTAGGATTCGTAGTGGGCTGATCCTCAGATCTTCTCTTTTGAAAGCCTTATAAGCAGCACGTACGAGACGTTCAGCCAGTGTTGCCATGGTGCTGGCCTACCGCCTACGATGCTGGCTCAACATTTCAGATGCTGGCCCACCGCCTACGACGCTGGCCCAACATCTGAAATCCCAAGATTATTATAAAAAATATAAAAAGAAACAGCAGACTAATATAAACATTTCACACCATTCTTAACGTTACCTTACCAAAAATGAAATTTTGACTTGTAACCCTTGCAGCGCGGGGATCGACTTTAGTCATCAGAATCTGACGTCTGTAGACGTCAGATTCTGACGTCTAAAGTCGATCTCCGCACTGTAAGAGTGAACATATTTCTAATGGCCGTAGACCCATAACATAGGTATTCAAATGAATCATGTATGATGATTTTGATTGTCCATGGTTTATACGAAAGTATTTCAGCAACTTTAGTCGTCAGAATCTGACGTCTGAGACATTTATGATCATTTCAATTGTCCATGGTTAAATCTGCAGGGGATACCGGCATGAGCGATATGTGGTATAGGCCCACACACACCGTTTTTAATGCTTCTTATTGACAATGCAGTAAAAAGACTGGTTCATTAAAAAACCTGTTGTTCTGAACGTGTTTAAGTAAATATTTGAAAACAGCCAAAAAGATAATGATGAAATCAGACATTAAAAACATGCTGTAAAATAATAAATATATAAATAAATAAATAATTAGTCATAAAACTGATGATAAATTGAGAGAATCAGAGTTTTTCGCCTGCATTTGTGATACCAGGAATCTCCGCGCCGAAAAAAACATTGCTGGGACGCTTTACCACCATGAGGCTTTGATAAAAAGCACCCTCCGCTGTATTAATTAGTGCGGTGCTGTGCAGTGTAATCGCCTAGAAACTCTCTCAAGTCGACTTATTATTGTTTGCCAATGAACCGATCTGTCTTCTTACATCAATGTTTTCAAAGCGGCATAAATAACAGTCTGCGCCCTGAAAACACGAGGCAGTGACACAATGCTGGGCCGAAGCTGGGCCAGCGTCGCAGACGGTGGACCAACATTGGCCCAGCATTGTTTCACTGTCTTTTCTTTACTGTTTCAGCACTTGCCCCAGGGTGTAACAAGCGGTTAAGGGGGGGGGGGGCATTGTGGGTTCTAAGTAATTTGTATGATTTGTATTTATCAGCCAACAAAATAATCAAAGTGAAAAATGAACATTGCTATGAGGACAAGGGAACCAATTCGTTACTGACTGGAATTGATCGATTCCCTTGTGGTTAACTACGTCCAAATTGGAATTAATTGTTTATATAAAAAGCTTGTGTTAATTTATGTATGATTAGGCCTATCCTGTGTAAATGTCTATATGTTTTAACGTTACTCAGGTTTGAACGCTTTCCCAGTGTGTTTTCCAGAGTGTTTTTATCACTTCTTACACAATAATATGTGATTTTTATCTGTGGATGTTTTTCGCGGGAAACAGACATTTTACACCGTCATAATCAGAACGCCGTTTTTAACTTTAACTTTATTTTACGTGTATTTATTCACAGAATAACAAGTGCCTTTGCAACGCCTGCCATAGGAATATCAATTAAGATGGTTTTTTTAGTGTAACTATGATCAGATTATGTATCTTTCTAATTTATATATATATATCATTCCCATAATTTAATATATTACAATTGGATGCATTACAGCGCACGTATTTCAATAATAGCTTATTTGCTAATAAGTATGCGCCTTGTGTAAATATATTTAAATAAATAAATGAAATAAAATAATTTGGATTATTATTTTATCAGGGTATTTACAGTTAATTATAGATAATTCAACCCTAAGGCGCTAATAGGCAGACACGTAGATATTAAGGGCGGACCCCCTTGACCCTTAAATTTGTTTGCATAAGCCAACAGACAAAAGGTTTTTGTTCAAATTAAAATCATCATAAATGTCTTAGTTAGCTCTTTCCGTTTCATTTGAATACCTATATTATGGGTCTACAGCCATTATAAATTGTTTATTTGACTTCCAGTTAAAAACATGCAAAAATAGTACATTATCATTATTATTAAATGAGTATTTTTTTAACATGTTATTAACTTTGGTCGACGGGAACAGATCGAGACGACCTCTAGAAAGTCTGTCAAACGTATTAGTGAATTAAAATTATATAATTAAATAATATGACAGTATAATATAAAACGAAATGTTCACTGGCTATAGGTGTTGCCATACTTATCATGTAAGGCAGCAGCATATCTAGTGTTTAAAATAGCATTGTTTTTGTGTGCATGCTATATAAAAAAATGTAAATAGTATAGATTTTAAATTTTGGGATATGTACATATAAAATAAAATAACCGACAACTGTCTGTCATCTGTTTCCCGCACCAAAACCAGAGATAAAATAGCTACACTGTGCTCTACACCGTGTAGCAAAAAAGGACACTCTGGAAAGCGTAGAAACCTAAATAAAACCTCTAACTGGTTTAGTTGTTCATTATATAAAGGGCATACAACTAGGGTATGTGTAAAGGTAAAATAGTAAAAACTTATGGCACTCTTAATTTTAACATAGCCCTACATACATCCCTAAATAAAAGGCATACTATTAACCTAGAATCTTCAGCTCATATAGCCGTCACGCAGCCGAAATATGCTGAATAGTACCACATATGCAACATTAGACTGGAGGAAAAACAATCCCAAACCCAAGGAGTAAATCAGTTGATTAGAGATCTTTGAAATTCAGCGTAAATAATTTACTCTTACAGCGCGGGGATCGACTTTGGCGTCAGAATCTGACGTCTATAGACGCCAGATTTGACGTTTCAAACATCATCTTTAAACATCAAGATTTACAAATGTTCGATCTAAAATTAAACATATATGAGTAATATTCAAGTGGGTGAAAATTTAACTTAGTCAACTTGGCGCTTAAAGGGTTAAATTTGGGATACGTCTTATTTTTCATCATTTGTATCAAGTGAATACAAATACTAACAAACAATCAGCCCAAGGGTTAACCCTTTAACTGCTGACATTCAATTGGAATTTTCACCCACTTGAAGTTGTGTCTCGCTGACAACTTCAAGTGTGTGAAAATTATTCAGATTTGACAAAATGGAGGTCTAAGATTTTGAAATCAGGTTGTTTAATGTCACGTTTTATCTTTAACGTGCTTAACAGCTCGTATTTAACATTTTATATTTTACATTTAAAGTGCTAATAAATGAAAAAAACGACTATAGTCGCCTCTCGTCATATATGTATTCATCTCTTACAGTACAAGTACACCATTATGGGTTTTTATTCTTTAATTGTTATGAATTATTTGTATGTTTATCATAGTTCAAACCACTTTTACATATCAGGAGCACTCTTTATTCACACGACTTAATTCTAATCTATTCATTTATTCATTCGTTTGTTCGCTAGTTTGCTCGTTCGTTCGTTCATTCATTCATTCATTCATTCATTCATTCATTCATTCATTTATTCATTCATTAGTTCATTCATTCATTCATTCATTTATTCATTCATTCATTCATTTATTCATTCATTTATTCATTCATTTATTCATTCATTCATTCATTCATCCATTTATTCTTTCTTTCATTCATTCATTCATTTATTTATTCATTCATTTATTCATTCATTCATTCATTCATTTATTCATTCATTCATTCATTCATTCATTCATTCATTCATTCATTCATTCATTCATTCATTCATTCATTCATTCATTTATTCTTCCTTGCATTCATTCATTCATTCATTCATTCATTCATTCATTCATTCATTCATTCATTCATTCATTTATTCATTCATTAATTCATTCACTAACGCACTCATGCATTCCTTCATTCCTTCATTCATTCATTCATTCATTCATTCATTCATTCATTCATTCATTCATTCATTCATTCATTCATTCATTCATTCATTCATTTATTCATTCATTCATTCATTCATTTATTCATTCATTCATTCATTCATTCATTCATTTATTCATTCATTCATTCATTCATTCATTTAATCATTCATTCATTCATTCATTTACTCATTCATTCATTCATTCATTAATTCATTCATTCATTCATATATTCATTCATTTATTCATTCATTCATTCATTCATTCATTCATTTAATCATTCATTCATTCATTCATTCATTCATTCATTCATTCATTCATTCATTCATTCATTCATTCATTCATTCATTCATTCAAAGAACGAAGTATAATCCATCGGAATCTTGTATTTCATATTAGGTCGGGACATTTTGATTCGCATTCAGATGGGAATCGCCGCAGCATTTCAAATCCCAGTATATGTAGAATTCCGCGCCAGGCATGTGTTTAGATTTTGTGTGAAGCTTGTGTACACTGTTGAGCACCCAGTGATAGGGGAGGACAACAGAGGCCAATATGAGACCTACAAACCTGGGATTTGTTCTTTGAACCAAATTGAATTCACAGAGAAAGGTGTTCTTTGCACGAGATTATCTCACAATAATCTTCAAGATGAAAGAATGTGTGAGAATATACAACGCGATGCTCAAAGTAGATGATACCCGGTCTTTGATTACAATAAAGTCAATAAAGAAGTCTTACACTGGCACCATTATTCTAGATAAATTAAAGTCAGATATCAGGAAAACCAAATTTTCAGCAGACGTGATTTTGTAGAAATATGCATACAGACATGTAAATTTCAAACGGCTAGTTTGAAATTTACATGTTTGTATGCATATTTCTACAAAATCACGTCTGTTGAAAATTTGGTTTTCCTGATATCTGACTTTAATTTATCTAGAATAATATGAGGTGTATCTTTCCAGGTGTCTAGCCAAGCTTTTATTAAAGCCCAGACCTTAGATTTATCAAATTAAAAATACACAATCTGCCTTTTTCAAGCACACAGACACTCCTACAGCCCCTTGACTATTGAGTATGAATACCTGATAGGATA
Source organism: Flabesymbios commensalis (assembly GCA_964017125.1). Taxonomy (NCBI): domain Eukaryota; kingdom Metazoa; phylum Annelida; class Polychaeta; order Terebellida; family Flabelligeridae; genus Flabesymbios; species Flabesymbios commensalis. The sequence continues at coordinate 7,881,052 of OZ024918.1, read as the reverse complement.
TTGAAAGTAATATGTGGAAGAAACTCAATGGCTGTAGGCTCTCTGTCCTCCCCGGGGAGCTGAAATGGGACATGAATGAACAGATCCCGTGACTAGGGGAGGGGGGCGTCTCAAGTGTCTCCGGATGCGACATCGCACCATAAACTGTGTCTTTAATGTTTTACCTTTTAGAAAAGCCATGGCCAATTCTCCATGATTAGTCAATCAGTCAACAGGTCTGACATGAAAAAGGCAAACAACACTAGCTGCTCACTCTCCTAGTAAGCAGTTACCGTTGTTTGCATTTTTGACCCGACACATTATTCTTGGAATTCAAATCGTGGAGGCGGCATCAAGGATCGGCCCTTTGATCACGTCCCATGTTGTCTGACTTAATCTCAGGTGCTTCCGATCATAAAACAGCCGTGTTGACAAAGCTCTCTGAGTTTACAAAGACTCAGTTCATACTGTCATATTATAAGTCAAGCTGGACATGTAGGTCATTTGTTATCTAATTTGCATGCTGTGTTTGGGTATTGTTGTGATTGTTAGCAAAATATACATATAAATATGATCTGCACCATGACATATACTCTATGTATAATGATTAATCTAATACATGCATTATTTTCAGTGGCGGATCCGGAAGGGTCCTGACCCCCCCCCCCCCCCCACTCCCACTTTTCAAAACCAAAACTAAATCACCTTAATATTGATACAAATTGCCAAAATATCGGTGTTTGTCACTCAACATTTACTAGGGTAGTGCCTCAAGTTACCCTAGTAAATTTAGAGTGCCATACACCGATTTAATTAGCTTTTCAAAATTCTGGATACAACCCAGATTTTGGACGTGTATTATTATCAAATTGTCTAAATAATCCCTTACGGGTTTGTGTGCAAATAATTCCTGTGTGATCTTTATATAATAGATTTTCGAATCTTTTTCAAACTGAATTGGAAAATGATCATTTTATTTAAAGGACATAGATTACTTTAATGTAGGTGGATCATCAAGATTCAGAAAGCGACACAGCCGCTTCTAGATACCTAGGACATAGCCTCGGAGGAACTCACATCCTGGATTGTTATATACGTTCCACCCGGGAAAACAAACTTTTTTCAACATTGCGATGACTGAGAGCGATCTCGACCCCAAGATCCGAAAAGTGCCCATTACTTTTTAATGACGTTGTCATAACAGAACTCAGCATGCGATGTAGTAGGTGAAATATTGCTGATTCTAATAAACCTTTTATTGGCGTGATTAATCGAGGCCAAGTCTTAGATATAACCGTCCAAATGAAATCTCCACGTTTTGAGTGGGCGCAATCTGTGACTAAAATCTTCAGTTTCAAGTTGAGTTTTAGCCACGTTGGGGCTATCTAGGACCATTATAACATATACTATTTTCAGTGCACAGACGTCAGATTCTGACGTCTAAAGTCAATTCCCGGGCTGTAAGGGGTTAAAACTAGAATGATCTTATTTGGTGTATGTGCTTGAAACTGTAGCGATATATATGTGCCTCGCCGCATATGGGTCACCGTGAGTAATAGCGACACATCAAGGATACGAAGATTTTGGCTGCAAAGTGTGAGATTTGATATGACGTAGTCAAGAGAGGATTTTTTGCTGAGGAGGGGGGGGTGTAGAGGGTACCCTGTAAAGTATGGTATGTGGAGGGCACACATGTCGACCCACTTGAAGATTTCTGACAAACACTTAAGTCAATATTTAGCCTACATAGTCACTGTATTGACAGTCACTATTGAATACTTAAAGAGATTAATCGAACCAAGTACTTTTTATCCACTTTATGTTATTGATGTATCCCATAGTTATCATACACAGAAGTGTCGCCATACCAGTTATTGTGTTATATTTTTTAAATTTCTCGTCATATCTCCCAAAGTGGGCTCACAATAATTGCGTCTCAAAAGAGGCATTCAATCGCCGCTTCATATCGCTCAAAAGGAGCTTCAGTCGTTGTATCCCAAAGCCCAGCAAAGACGACACTTTGACACAATGTTGGGCTAATGTTGGGCCAGCGTCGCAGACGGCGTGTTTGTCGGGATTTTTTTTGAAACGGAACTCGATGAGTGTGTATCAAAAGGATGCACTCATAATTTCCTACCCAAACGTGGCACTCAATCATCCGGACATCCTTTGTATTAGCACATGTGCCACTTGGAAATCCTAATAAATATGGTTATACCAATCATTGCATCCCAAAAAGAGCACTGAAATTATGAATCCGAAAGGGAGTATTTCATTATTGCATCTCAAAGGGAGCACTAAATTATTGAGCGACAAAGGGGTCAGTCACTCAATGCTTTTCTAATCAAAGGAAGCACTCGATTATAGCGGCACTCAGTGTTTTCTACCCAAAGGGAGCACTCAATGTGTTCTACACAAAGGGAACACGCAATGTTTTCTAAAGGAAGGGGTCTCTCAGTGTTTTTTTACCCAAAAGGGAGCACTTAATGTTTTCTAGCCGAAGGCAGCATTAATTATTGCATCCCAAAGGCAGCATCAATTATTGCATTCCAGAGGGAGCACTCAGTTATCGCGTCCCATCAATCATTCTCCTGTACCTACTAGAAACTCCGGGGTACTGGGATGATTGCTAGCAGTAGTACTTTTCGCTCCCGTCAGTTGCATGCTGTATGGCATGGTACGTAAGCACTAGTCTACAGCAATCATCCAAAAGAAGCTGCAGCCTCCTCGTCTCTGGCCATAATCTTCGGGCGGATTGCCAGTGGCGTACACTGGTTCCTCCGCTCAACTGCGGTGGCAATGCAGCTCTCGCATCAGTGCAGGCGCTGGTGTATGCCCTGGTAGCCTTAAATAGCCGGGAATAGGGTGTTTGACATTAAGTCTCTCACAGAAATGAATGGAGTTACCCTTCCTATTGTTACTCTGGGGACTATCCGACCCGAGGATAACGGAGCTGCGCGAAATGCCACGGTGTTTCAGCATTAAATTGCACAGCGAAACCCAAGCCTCCAGCCATCTGGGCATGTCTGGGGGTAGATCCACTAGACATGCCCAGAACCTCTTATCGGGCGAGCAAAGGAAAACGCTCTCAATAACCCACCATGCCTACCCTCACCCCTACCCTCACATCATCATCTGTACATCATTCATCTCATCAATTGACTACAACGTTTTTATCGTATTACAATGTCACTTAAAAGACCATTTGTGCCGGAATGTGACGTAAAGCAGTGATTTACTACTACTACTAGTCTACTACTATACTACTAGAAACTCCACAGCATCCTGATGTGTGACAAAGAATAATGCAATGAACTTTAGTCATGTCTGTGCGCATACAGGCTGAACTCTAACCCTGAGTTCCTCTTGAGGATGGTGAGATGAATCAGATAACACTGACTTCTCAACAAATATTCAAAAATTCGAACCGTGGCGGTGTGAGGCCAAGCACGCCACTTCTCCCTACGATATTATTTTTTACGAGTGAGCGGAACGGATTTTGTTTCTTTGAAATCCGAAACTGAGAGTTATGAACGATCACGGAACTCCAGCGTGGCAGGCTGTAGCGCTGACCGCTACACCAAGGCCGTCACTCCAAAATAAGACGCCGCGGACCGTGAGAGTGTGTACCGTGGTTTTCTGTATTCGTTTTACCCGGGAAAATCGACATATCTCAACATGGCGGTGACTGAGAGCGATTTCGACCCCAAGATCCGAAAAATGACCATAATTTTTCATTGACATTGCGACAAATGAGCTGAGCGTGCTTTTATGTAGCTGACATGTAACTGATTTTAATAACCCTATTATCGACCTGATTAATCGCGACCAAGTCTTAGATATGACCGCCCAAAGAAAAACCCACGTTTTTTACTGGGCGCAATCTGTAGCTGAAACCTTTGGATTGAGTCACGTTGGTGCACCCCGTCGTGGTGTATGGTTTGACTTTAACGGCTCTGACCGTTACCGCGATGGGGTGGTTTGGCGGTGTGCCTAAGGTTAACACTGTCTGTACCGCAAAACCAAAAGGCAGTATCTGCTTACTTTACAAGTAAACAGATACTTCCTTTGGGTTTTGCAAAGCAGAACGACGTATGTCATTACACTATACTATATGTCTCCGTGTGTACTTAAACTCCTGAGTTTAGACGCACTCCTCTACCGCCATCACCCGACGGCTGTCTTAATGATGGGCCGGCATCTCCAGCACTTATACGGCATCTAGACAATGTTGGCTGTTTGTATTCGCGCACCCCTCTTGACAGAGCCACCTTCACTGAAGCCCCTCTGACACGTAACCTCATCCCAACGTTGTATTATTGCTGGGACGGCGTCTCCGACGTTGTACCAGCACTGATACAGCGTTGTACAGGCCCGCCGTGCTGTTCCTCAGTCATGTTGACAGACATAAAATTAGAGACTGTCTGGCCAACAATGTTTACACAGGCCGCTTTGAAGGAGAACTTTATTTTGCCTTTTATGCTTTAATATGTTTTCCGACAAGTGTGTTCAGGGTGGTCCCCAGCATGGGGCAGAGTCAGAATCTGAAAAGGGGGTCCCCCCCCCCCCATATAAGGCAGGAATATTCTTTGAACTGTGCGCTTTAAATGGGGAACTATTCAGTCCGTGGTCTTCAGGGATGTAAAATTTGCACTTGACAACCAGAACAAAAGCATATACAAGTCTAGAGAAGCGAACGATTTATGATATTATATATTAAAAATGAAATTTTCACCCCTTGACAGTTGTTTTCGCTACCGCGATCCACAATTTTAAGGGTGGAAATTACTCATATCTGTTTAATTTGATAGCAAACATTTGTAAATATTGATATTTGAACACACAATTCACTCCCAGTTACTGTGATTTAAACGGCTAACAAAACATATCTAGAACGATTATAGTGGTGGCTAGCGGTGAAAGGGCTAATGTATTCACCCAATGCTGGCGTAACTCTCGTCCACCGTCTACGACGCTGGCCCAACACTACACCAACATTGGGTAAATACCTCGTGTTTGCTGGGATGTCCCCGTGTTACTTATCATCACTCATTATATCACAATTTAACAAATTTCATCTTTGATTTTAGAGAGTCCACTTTCTTAGAGAAATGACTATTTTCTCTGTGAAATAGGTTCACACTCAACCACTTCAAGATGAAAATTTCATTATTATTGCGATAAATATGAAAAAAGGCACTTGATGCTTTTTTATAATTTTACGAATTATGATAAAGAACTTAATGCTTTTTCATAATTTTCGCAGTAATAATGTCTCCCCCACCGAACCACCCAGCCACCCCTCCGCCTGCCAGGGCGGGGGCCCTAGGGTAGTGGTTAGCACCGCTGCCTTTCACGCCAGAGTCCGGGGTTCGGTTCCCGGTCATGGCGGTTTGAAAGAAACAAAATTGTTTCTTCCCCATCCACGTGTGAAAGTTAGTATTGTGGGGAGCCTCCGTGACCGAGAGGTAGCGTGCTCGGCCTCAGACCGCCAGGGCTCGAATTTCGAATCCTGTGTCTGGAGGACAGTGTCATCTCAATCATCTCACCATCCTCAGGAGGTTCTCCTGGCCCAGTTTAGCCTATATGTGCACAAAGGTGGCCTAAAGCCCGATTCATTTCATTTCATTTCCTCCGCCTGCCAGCCCTGTACCCGGCCGTGCGTCGCTGACTGGTAACAGACTCGCGCTGTCCCCGCCGTCTCTTGTCACCCTTTTAACAATTTGTGAAGACCGGATTAACCCTTTCAACGCCAAGCACCACTATAGGCGTTTTGAATGGGGAAACGAAATAAGTGTCTAACCCTTATAGCGCTGAATTATTTTGTAAAAAACATCGCAAGCAATGGGGTTTTTTTCAATTTGAAATCACCATAAATGTCTTAGTCGGCTCCTTCTGATTCATTTGAATACCTATGTTAAGGGTCTACGACCAATATAAATATGTTGATTCTTACAGTGCGGGGATGGATTTAGTCGTCGGAATCTGACGTCTACAGACGTCAGATTCTGATGACTGAAGTCGGTCCCCGAGCTGTAAGGGTTAAACACCAAGCTTCGCAAATGTTTTGTCTCACATTAAAAAAATACGGGTAATTTTCACCCACTTCAAGTTGTGGGTCGCTGCCGCGACCCACAACTTCAAGTGGGTAAAATTTGAATTATTTAGCGCTGCAAGGGTTAAAACTATTCTACAGACAACAAACATTCGACAAACATTCCAGCGATAATACAAACCGTACGTTTGTCCTGGCCTCAGGACATCACTACACCTCAAACCCTTTCACTGCTAGGCGCGACTAAAGTCGTTTTTAATCCGTTTTATTAGCCTATTTAATTAATTGATCTTTAACATAGGTGCATTCGTAAATTTTACTCTTAATTATATCATATTGCGTTGAAAACGACACCGCTATATATTCGACGTCAATATATCTTTCCGTGAGGAAAATGTCGTAAACATACATTTATTGTTCTAATTTTTCTCACATCATTGTTCGAAGTTGGCCCAGTAAGATGTCATATTTGTTTAACCTTTTAATCGCCGGCGCCGCATATATTCGGTTTTTTATTTAGCACATTAAGTACATTAAGTACCATATTTTAAATATGCTAATGATAAATTGTAACATCAACTAGCAATATTTGAAAACAGTTGACCTCCATTTTGTCAAATCTGAATAATTGTCACTCACTTGAAGTTGTGGATCGCGTCAGCGAGACACAACTTCAAGTGGGTGAAAATTTGACGGTTAAAAGGTTAATGAATTTATGAGTCTGGGGCGCGTTTTGGTACATCATTTTCCGAACTTCCGCCGCTTACGAAAATGATAAAAGCTCATTGACTTTCCTCGTTCAACATGTATAGAAAGGATACAAGCACAGTCTGACCCACTCTTTTATATCAACGATCATCATATGCAAATGAGCTTTTTCTGAGCGCCCTTGAGACTGAGACTAAGTCTGAGACTGAGATTGATTCTGAATCGGAGTCTAAATGAAAAGTAAAAATATTTATCATGGGCGTAGACCCTTAACATAGGTATTCAAATGAAGCAGAAAGAGCTAACTAAGACATTTATGATGATTTCAAATAGAAAACACCCTTTGGTCACCAATGTTTATACCAAAAGAATTCAGCGCTTTAAGTGCTACCGTTAATCATTTTAAATGTGCATCCATCTGACTTTGTGGCTCGCTATCATAATCGACAACGTCAGCTGACTGGACAATAAACAGAACTGAAAATAATTTAAGTTTAAATTTTATGATTTAAGCAGTACATTATTTTTGTAACAGTAATGCCTCTATGGTGTAAAGAGTGGCGTTATATATGATTTTACGGAAACGGCCGTGTAGTCAGAATGTGTTGTAGACAGTTTAAAGTGTTTTTACCGCTAGACAGGATGTTGTGATTTCTATGATTGAAGCTAATGAGTTGTTTAACCAACAGCTGAACACTGCTAAAGTACTGTGCGGTTCACTATGGCACGCTGCGCACTCCAAAGTATTGTGTGATCCAGTATGGCACGCTTGTATTCATCAGGGCATGAACATATTTATGATATGATAACACCGTATCTATGAAATGCTTTGGAAAAGAAGCACACAGCGCAGTATATAACATTTTAAAAATCAGCATGCAATGATCATAAATACATCGTGAAAAACTGTTTAGTAACACATTAACCCTTTAACCGCCAAATTATTCAATTGCAATTTTCATTCACTTGAAGTTTGTCTCGCTGACGCGATCCTCAACTTCAAGTGAGTGAAAATTATTCAAATTTGACAAAATGAATGTTAACTAATTTCAAATCTGGCTGATTAATGTCATTTTTTATCTTTAACAGGTTTAAAAGCTGATGTAATGTAATGTGGTAATAAAAAATGTAAAAAACGAATATGGACGGTACCGGCGGTTAAAGGGTTAAGCACGAGCCATTCAGCCAATGTTGATTTTAATGTTGGTCCAACGTCTGCGACGCTAGCCCAACAATATACCAACTCTAGTTTACTGGGTTAATATGAACCAGACTGAGGTTTTTTGAAGACAACTGCCTCAAATAAACCCAAGCAAAAAACAATTTGGAACAAAAATATACATCAATGAAACTGATATGATTTAATTTGTTTTCTTACTCGTAGAGTTTAGTTAGTGCTGTCAACTGTACTGCTTAAAATACAGTAAGTGCTTACTTTTCAAATAAACAGTTACATCCTTCTGCCTTTGTAAATCAGTGTATGTCTTTTCGTGAATTAAACTCTGCCAATCTTCGCTTATAACATGATTTTGTGGACGCCCTCTTACATACAGCGTTTTGAGTGAAGACACTATTAAGACGTTCTTTCTCCGGCGCAGATCTCAGCACGTGACGTTATCTAGCTAAACGCCCTATTGACTCGCAAATGAACACACAACCTCAGTTTGTTCACCCAATATTGAGATTGCGGAGAAGCCGGGGCCCCGCAGTGAACACTAGTGTACACAATATATGTTGACTCTCTTTATACCCCTTTGTAAAGCAAAAGTAAACTTACTCGTCTGACAGAAAAAAACACGCAGCATTCCCAGTCACTCTATACAAGGTGGGAATTGTAAAGGCAACTCTCGCCTCCAACTAAATAAAAATGACCGCTTATGCCATACATAGCGAAGCGATTACCATTCTCAACCCTTAAAGTCCTATGGCTGTTTTCAGGCCTAAACATTAAAGCACTGAATAATTTTGTATGAACCATGGAGATCAAAGGGTTTTATTCAATTTGAAATCACCATAAAAGTCTTAGTTAGCTCTCTCTCCCCTTCATTTGAATACCTATGTTATGGGTATACGGCCATTATAAAATTTAATTCTTACAGTGCGGGGATCGATTTTTGACGTCAGAATCTGACGTTTACAGACGTCAGATTCTGACGTCTAAAGTCGTTCCTCGCACTGTAAGGGTTAAAGCGTCAAGCTATAGGATGTGCATTTTTTTAAGTGGGTGAAAATTACTCACATGTTTTTAATTACATGTTTATTTTGAGACCAAACATTCGCAAATCTTGACGTCCAGACCCATTTCATATATTTTCATTTTACATATTCGAAACATGCTTCAGCCATCGCGAAAGGTACGGACACTACGTTCCAGTGATCTAGATCAGCTGAATGTTCCACGGGTCAGAATCGCAGTAGGCAGCAGGGCCTTTTCTGTTGCTGCACCTATATTTTGGAATGAACTTCCTTTAGAAATTCGCTCTGCGAAAACACAAATTAGTTTCCGGAAGAAATTAAAAACGCATTTTTTCGGTCAGGCTTTTTCGACTTGAATCGTCGGTGGTCCGGTTGGCCCAGACGACAAACGCAAACGGTTTTTGGAACTATGAGTTGGATTACGAATATGCTTGTCGCGCCTCTGAGCTCGGATCACCGAGGTTTTAGGGGCTATAGAAGTATATT
>OZ024918.1:7829128-7864128 GCA_964017125.1 Flabesymbios commensalis | reverse complement strand
GTAGGAGATAAGGTGCAGGCTGCACTACCAGACGGTTCACTCACTTACACAGATGTCATGGCGTTTATCCACAAAGAAAACAATACTGTGTATGAGTTTATAACCATAGAGACATCTAGTGGTGAGACACTGTCACTAACACCCAGCCATCTCATGTATGTGTCTGACACACCACATACAGACTACACTAATGTACAGGCTGTGTTCGCCAGCAGTGTACACCCTGGTCAGTATGTGTACACATCACAAGATGGCCGACTGCTGCCAGTGAGGATTGCGGAGGTGTACACACAGAGACTAACAGGTGTGTACGCACCCCTGACCAGGCATGGTACCCTAATGGTTGACTCTGTGTCTGTCTCCTGCTACGCCCAGGTGGAGAGCCAATGGCTGACCCACACTGTCCTAGCTCCAGTAAGGTGGTACTATGACGTCACATCCTGGCTACACAGGGGGTCATCACACAACCAATCAGAGGACGGGATATTATGGTACGCTCAGATTCTTCATGCTCTAGGAGCTATTGTGGTACCCAAGGATATATGGTACCAATCTTGAGAAATACACATTTATATTCTGCTCAGCTGTAGAAAGGTGTGACCTTTCAGATGGCGCTTTTTGGAAGGTCACAGATGTTTTAGATGACGTAAACTGATCCTTTAAGCACTAAGCGAGACGTAACTGACCCATTAAGCGCTAAGCACGATTATAACAATTTGTAATTCTTTTTATTAGCCGACAAAATTACTTTTAATGGGATTGAAGTGAGTGTCAAAACATCAAGAGTTGCAAATGCTCGGTCTATAATTTAACAAATTAGATGAAAATCTGTATTTTTACCCACTTGAAGTTGTGGATCGCGGTAGCGAGACACAACTTCAAGTGGATAAAAAATTAAATTCGGTTACTTAGCGCTTTAATGGCTAAAGATGGGTGAAAATAAAAATAAATCAGATGGTCTCAGCTTCAAGACAGTCCACAGATTTAGTGATCAGATGGTAATGGCTGCATGGGTCATGTGACTGAACCCTCATTGGTGGCACGTCCTTAACAGATCACATGATTAATCTTCGTCAACATGGTTGGTCAGCCACTGTTGTTTGTAATAGTATCGCATTGATCACATGACTCATCCTTGTGAGTGACGTCATTTGTCTCCCATTTGTCACATGACTTGTCATTCCTAGAAAACTCTAATCACATGAGTCACATGACATACCCTGCATGGATCACGTGATAGATGATTGGCCAATGAAAAGACGCGAAGGTTTGCTTATATTTTCAATTTTACAAATGGACTTCTACTTTGTGATAATTAATAGTTGTGAGCTATTTATCAAGGTGTAAAGGTGTATACAATACTCAGCAAAATGCCATGTGATGTGAGGTGTGTCTAAACGTGGAATCAATGCGAAATATAACGAGAGTTTGACTTACATAAAATGTCGCAGATTCTTGATGCTTGTACAATTCAACTTTGTATCGATTAGTTGAACTTTTTCAACATATAGAAGACGTTGAACTAATGTTGGTTTTGTGTTGAGCCGCCGCCCGCGGCACTGGGCCAGCATTATTTCAACGTCTAAAGTTTGAGAGAAAGTGTCGTTCCCACACCAGCGAACACAAGTCAGTGAATTACAGCGAAATACCAGAAAATTTTTGTTATTTGTATTCTAACATATATGATGCTGGGTACCTGGCCAATATGTTCCTATGAACTCCTACATTTACGTATTTATTATGATGTATAACTTTATCATAACTGTTATAACTGGTTATGAGGCATAAGGCGCTCAAATCAAATGACAATATTACACATTGTTATCCTTACTGCACCTGCACAATAACTTATTATTGTTTTCTTTCTTTGTTCAGCAATTGCGATGTCAATTTTGAACTTGCATTTTTTTTATGTACTTCCCAATAGAAGAAGTTTATTAACTCTAATTAATTGTTATGCATGTTAATTCTTAAACCGATCATTTGGCATTTGTCTTTGCGTACTAAATAGTAGCATTTTTTTCAAATTTGTTATTAATTCTGAAACTTTTAGCTTATATATAAGTATTTCAGCGCTTTAAGGGTTAAAAAATGCATATGGCTCACTGCAAGAACTGGGCTGAGCCAACACTGTGCTAATGCCTTATGCGACCTAGGACTTAATTTGAATCCATGTGTATTAATCTATTTTTAATTGAACAAAATTAAAAAGAAAATCAATCAAAATCAAGACAATAGTAGCTTTACTTTTTTATGTTCCACCCTTTTAACAATTGGACAATTTTTCATCACTTCAACCATTGAAACGCCGCATTATAAAATTTGAATTTTCACCCACTTGAAGTTGTGTCTCGCTACCGCGACCCACAACTTCAAGTGGTACATAAAAGCGATAATGGTGCTCAGAATCAGCCAACAGCCACCTGAGTTTGATGTGGTGTTTTACTTATGACTGGTGGCCGGCTGTAAAAGGTTCTCTAATTTAACTTACACTATTGGTCTAATTATGGCCGAGAGTTGGCTTGGTGTGTTTGTTTTTATTTATTATGTAAATTTGGTCAAGATCCCCGACATCTGCAACTTTGACGCAACATTAAAGCAACATTGGTGAAGCATCTGACGTTTGTGGGGCAGCTGATACCATATGACATTAACACAATGTTTTCTAAATTCTAGGCCAATGGCGGCTCAAAGTAAAGCCACCACAGTGCAATCATCTCGTTTCATCTTTACATTCCTTATTATATTCTATTCACTTCTCTATTTATTCACGTTGTTATATAATTACCTGGGGATCAAAGGGTTGTAAGTGTCACTTTGCAAAGTGGCGTATACGACCCTTTGTTTCCAATGGGTCGAAAATAATTATAGGTGCATTATTTGACAATCACATTGAATGAAGTTGATATGATCTGTAAATTAATAGAATTTTATGTCATGTAAAACATTATCAGTCCCATATATTGCCTACTTTATATGTGATTATGTTTCTTTTTCTAGCATTCACCACCTAAATATCACGCTATGATGATGAAAGCCTACTTTGTCTTCTTTACACTACTGCATGCATAGTTTGTTATTAACATGATTAGGGCTAATGATTGACACCTTATTGATGATAATGCCCTCTGCATTATACCTGCGTCATACCTTATTGATGATAATGCCCTCTGCATTATACCTGCGGCGTACCTTATTGATGATAATTCCCTCTGCATTATACCTGCGTCGTACCGTATTGGTGATAATGCCCTCTGCAGTATACCTGCGTCATACCTTATTGATGATAACTCCCTCTGCATTATACCTGTGTCATACCTAATTGGTGATAATTCCCTCTGCATTATACCTGTTTCATACCCTATTGGTGATAATGCCCTCTGCATTATACCTGCGTCATACCTTATTGATGATAATTCCCTCTGCATTATACCTGCGTCATACCTTATTGGTGTTAATGCCCTCTGCATTATACCTGCGTCGTACCTTATTGGTGATAATGCCCTCTGCTTTATACCTGCGTCATACCTTACTTTCTCCTCCGTCATATGTTATTGATGATATTGCCCACTAACGTTCTTCTCAGTCATATGTCATTGATGATAGTGCCCACTAATTTTATCATGCCTCACATTATTGTCAATCGTTGTCCAAAATATGTCATCATTGTCCCTTTGTTCTATTAGATATTTATACACCAAAGACATTAATTTATATCTTCCTTATATTTATGGCTTCGTTCAAATGTAAGGACAATTGCAGTCCACTTTCTACTATCTACCAGCTTGCTAATATATAATATTTTATTGTAGATCACAGGAAATGTGGGCTCACTACCACGTGTTTATATAAATAGTAATAATTTATTCTGCTTGTCTCTTCTCTACTATCTTTAATATTGCACTGTTATACAAAAGCACACACTTGTTCAACATATTTTAATATCTGAATTTATAATGACCATTGGGAATTATAATGTGTTTTGGTCATTTTAGGAAGTAACATTTAACACCGTATAATTCCAAAATGATGAATACAATTTGGTAAACTTTGTGCTTCTACTTTACCTCATCGATTGTGTATGTACAATGCTTTAAATATCTACCTAGAATTGTATATATATCTAGGGTACAGTAGTATTTAATGTCGTAAATTTAAAACATGTACATCGATAAGCCGCTTAGTACTACTGCATATTATATGCCACAATAAATGTGTCCATTTTCCTCAATCAAGTGAGGCATTTTTATGACCGTATATGACTTTTTTCTGAATTTACTGTAAATATCAGGATTCGCTTTGTCTTATAAAGTTATGCACTTCTATGTTCTTTATATAATTACAAATCCTCTTCATATAGCATATGGGTAATATAACGATTACATTAAATATGCAAGCCTCGAATAAATTATATTCTCCAACTTTATCTCTACATTAAATATGTTCTCATGTCTTCTCATTCCCCCTTTATCATGTTTATCAACAGTATTTTATTGTTTCGAAAAGTTAACCTTGATTTCAGATTTCTTATTGGTCGAGAGCGTGATATCTGCCAGTGAAACTACTGAACAATCACGATGAATTGACCATTTCAGCCCCCGGCTATTTTAACCCTTAAAGCGCTGAATTATGCATTTATTTTTTCACCCAATTGAAATTGTGTTTCGCTACCGCGACCCACAACTTCAAGTGGTTAAAACACACTTACATGTACAATATGAATCCAAAATTGGCGCCATCTTGGATTTTACTCACAATGCGATTTCTAAAATATTTTCTGACTACACCATTAGCCCATCTAACAAATTTAATGGTCATTTCTCTTTCGTTTCTTTGAAGGACTAATAAAATTACCTGACCCTTACAGCGCGGGGATAAACTTTACGCGTCATAATCTGACGTCTGTAGACGTCAGATTCTGACGCCTAAAGTCTATCCCCGCACTGTACGAGTAAACCTATTTGTAATGGCCGTAGACCCATAACATTGGTATTCAAATGAAGCGGAAAGAGCTAACTAAGACATTTATGATGATTTCAAATTGAAAATAACCCTTTGCTCTCCATGGTTTATACAAAAATATTTCAGCGCTTTAAAGTTTAAAACGGCTGTAAGCGTGCTTAGCGCTTAAAGGGTTAACCTTTCATCCACTAGAGATGTGAATTAATCTGGCAATTCCCACCTCAAAGTGAATAAAAGGTCTTGGTTTTATAAAATGTCCAAGTATGACATCTGAAGTGAAAGCTTCATTGTGATGTATTGCCCTATGTTTCATTCAAAGATTTTTTGTTGTGCATAAATACGACTATTTCGCTTAGAGGGTTAATGTCGTAGATATTGGATAGTTTTTCCTTTGGACCTCGCTATACTGCCCCTCAAAGCCAAAAAGGCAGTATCTGCTGACTTGTAAAGTAAGCAGATACTGCGTTCAGGCTTTGCAGAACATTATAACTTGTAACATTAAGCCTTTCTTCGCGAATTTATCTTATGTGGTAGCGTCCTGGACCTCAGACCACCAGGATTCGAATTTCTAATCCTGCGCCTGGAGGTTCAGCGATGTGTTTTCTGTGTAGATTCGTTATCAGAAATCCTCCCGTCATGTATTTATCTGTCTCGTGTTATTGTTCATAATATCAACCCTTTGGGTGCCAAACAAGACTACAAATCAGTAGAGATTGTAAATGTTTGGTCTCAAATGTGAAAAATACGAGTAGTTTTCACCCTCTTGAGGTTGTGGATCGCGGTAGCGAGGCACAACTTCAAGTGGGTGAAAAATTAATTTAAAGACCGTAGCGTGTAAAATGTTAATCAGTGCTCTATTATCACTCCACTCACTCACTGATCAATTGTAACCTATATTGTTATGAGGTGAACAAATGATACCTTAAAGGTATGGTCAACAGTCAAAATTAGCAGGACAAGGGTCCCCCAGAATGCAATAGTGCCCGTGGGTAGGTCAATGCCCTATTCCATAATTATACTGGATATGGCCTCATCGAGGCCAATACAACTAAAAATCTTGACTGATTATCTTACCATTCTCCCATTTCTTTTGGAAAAGTCTGGAGGATCCTAACTTTTCTAACAGAAATGATTGTAATAAAGGCAAGATAATATAGAGAAGAGTGACCCCTGAGCCCCAAAGGGTAACGTTTTTTTCTAGCTAAAGGTAAGGAAACGATACCTTCTAAGTCCCGGAGACTTAGAAGACACATTTTAAGTTCAACCCTTTGAACACCAGCCTTAATAATTAGAATTTCGCTCCCCAACTTCACGTGGGAAAAATGCACATACGTTTATTTTTAGAGGAAACCATAGTAAATCTTGCTGATTGAACGTGCATTTCACTAAGGCTTTCTGTTAATAAAAAATGATTGAAAACGACTTTGACACACAAAGGGTTACATTTGGATAATTTATAGTGTTTCTAGCTCGCTATGTTTCGCTATTGAAATTTGACACAGCAATGCATTTTGCTACATACATGTTTTTCATAGATTCTTATAAATCTATACGCCGTCAATTTCTAACCCATCGGGTACCCGACGTTGTTGTGACGTTGAATCAACGTTACTGACGTTGATTCAACGTCACAACAACGTCGTGGTGTGTCCTGTGTGATGTACTAGTACCGTCCCTTATTTTCAGATTTCACACGACAGTGCTGGATCATGTTGGATTTGTGTTGGGCCAGTGTCGCAGACGGTGGTATACATTAACCCGACATTGTTTTTTGTCACATACATGTTTCTTGTTTTTCTTAGTGATATGTTCCGATTCCCATTATATATAATATATATCTTGTTACATAATTATGTTTTGCTTCAGATGGATTATCCTATTGTCTATTTGTGAACTCTACATGAATATTATGAATATGCATTTCCTTCTTGCATGAAACGTAAATAAAAAATGAAAACAGCGTGAGAGGCAAAAAAGTGTTTGATTTATTTTCTCAATTGTCACGAGAAGTATTATTGTCAGTCGCCTCTCCTACTCTCTGTAGACCTGTCATGCAGATACTCTCTCTAACATGGTATCATGCGTGATACTCTCTCTAACATGGTGTCCTGCTTTCTAATGAGCCGTCAACAAGCGCATATGACGAAAAAGAAATTCACAGTTTTCGCATATTTGCATATGCTAAAACTGTTCAATGTTTTTATTGAATATTTCATGAATAGCTGTTGTACCACCTCGCAAACACATGTACGAATTTAAATCGATTTGGGGTGTTCATAAGGTGAAATAGACGCCTGCTCACGAAAAATCGGCATGAAAATTGACACTTTTGTTGATTTTATTTCAACATGGATAAACCTGCCGCGTCAAAAAATCGTCTGAAAATACATTATTGTACAATACATCAAATCGATATCCCACCTGCTCAAATATTATCCTCCAAATCTACGATATCCAGCAAAGTATTATCAGAAAGTGTCCTGCTTTCTAACCATCATTGTCCTGCTTTCTAACAATTAATTGGCTGTATGTCCTGCTTTCTAAGCGATCTGCTCAATACAACAATATCCCGATATAACTGTTGCAGTTAAGTATTGACAATTTGAAAAAGGTTGTAAATCATCATTACATGTATATTAATACTCCAACAGCTGATGCGCACACGGGGCGGCAACCAGTATTGTGTAAAATACATACAAATTAAACTAAATATCACCATGATCACTGGGGTGTATATAAAATTAAACCGACTGGATCGTTGAGCACATGATGTAGACCCATCCGCATGCGTATCATAACCAACGTCCTAAGGAAAGGAGTCTGTCAAAAGTAAATATTATGAATCATTGAAGCTAAACCACTTAGTCTACATGAATTTTTACGTTTTTGTGTATCCTTGTAACCTTATAATATCAGTCACGTCGTAACTGTAGGCTTAACTAGGCATATGTTAAAAACAATATGTGTGTAGGCTTATAGATTCAACAGGTATAGACTACAACAGCCCCAAACATATGCCCACCAATAGACCTAGGCCTACAGGGTGAATGTACGCCTATAGGCTGTTAAATAAACCCTATATTTATAACCAACATAACTGTTAAGAGGGGGGCTATTCAATCTCCGGGGGGGGGGGTTGGATTATCTGCTTAATTTGAGACAAAAATGCAAATCTTGATGTTTAAGCACACATTTCGTTCCCGATAACAGTGATTTAACCGATGTGATACTATGCCATAAAAAAAACGAATAGAAAATAATATATTTTGTGTTAAAAAAGTGACAAAATGTATACAAATTACATAAAAACGCGATTTATTTTAAAATGGACAATTAAAAAAATAGCTCATAAATTCGAAATTTTCAATTTTGCAATTTAATTTTTAGATAAAGATATTCACAAATTACACAGGAACATATTTCTAGTAGAAATATGTCTATTTTACTACCTATTACCGAAATAGTGATCCCACCCCCCCCCCCCTTAATTTCGTAATTCCCAGAATATTGTACTATTTATCTCTAAAAGCTAATTAATCAAGGGAAACAATTCTGGTCAATAAAATACTACATACATATGCGCTACAATGCCGTTGAGAGAACAAATAAGAATCGTCATAAAAAAAATTGACCATAAAGTGATAAAATGTATAAAAATTACATAAAAACGAGATTTTTTTAACATGGACAATTCGAAAAATAGCCAATAAATTTGACATTCACTATTTTTCACTTTAATGTTTAATTAAAGATATTCACAAACTACCCAGGAACATATTTCAAGTAGCAATATTGTTATTTGACTATCTACGGTTTTCCGTAATAATGACCCCACCCCCTTAATTTCGTAATTCCCAGAATTTTATACTATTTATTTCCTAAAAGCTAATTAATCAAGGAAATCAATTCTGATCAATAAAATACTGCACAGATATGTGATACTATGCCATAGAGAGAACAAATGATACAAAGAATGACACAAAATGTGATCAAGTGATAAAATGTATCAAAGTTACACTAAAACGACTTTTTTTAAATGAACAATTTGAAATACAGCCCATAAATTTGACATTTACTATTTAGCAATTTGGTGTTTGGATAAAAATATCTTAAAATTACCCTGGTACATATTTCGAGTAGCAATATTTTTATTTGACTATCAAGTTCTTCCCTATTGCCAAAATAGTAACGCCACCCCCTTTGATCTTGTGATTCCCAGAATAGTGTACTATGTCTCTCTAAATGTTAATTCGTCAAGGAAAACAATTTCGATTGATATAAGAAAATAATGCACATGTGTGTGATGAGCTGTCGTAGAGGGGACAGAATGAAATAATAATAAAATAAGAAAAATTGTGATCCTAAAGTACTAAAACACTTTTTTTGTTCATGGACAATACGAGAAACCCATACATTAAAAATTTACCAATAAAAATATCAACAATTCACCTGGAAGCATATTTGAATTGGCAATATCTTTATTGGACTCTATATGACTTGACCATTGCCGAAATAGTAACGCCACCCCATTCACTTGGTTATACTACTTATCTAAAAAACAATGTCATGGAACCAATTCTGACCCATAAAATAATGCACAGCTTTGTCTTACTACTCCCTAGATATAACAAATAATGAACAATACACATTTTCATATAAAAATATCTTTAAGTAAATATTTAAGTATTTCTTTCTTTATATGGGATGTACCTGTTGGTGATATAGTGATCATCCCCTTATATAATATCATAATTCGTAAAATATTATACTATTTTATGAAAATGTCACACCATATTGAGCTTATAATATCATAATTAATGAGTTCAGTGTTGATGCAATCTGCAATTTTATAAATCAAATAATTATATATCCCAAGCGTGCACGCACCTTGGAGAATAGATCCTACATACTTTTAATCACTAGTAGAAAAGTAGTATATAATATTAGGTGATAGTTATCATTATTATCACACAGAGGAAAACATTAATATAGCACACTTATCAATTTTTGCACTTAATACTGCACAAGACACGAATAAAGCGATCCCTTCCCTCCTATGTTGATGACGTTTTTTCAGTAATACCGGCTGACATTGCAATCCCATAACTCACTTGTCTGGCTGGGAACTTTATGTTGCTACAATACAGCTCAGGGACGAATCCAGAATGATTGTAACATGAAGGGGATCTGATTGTTTGGCCTCACACCGAAAATAAGCGAAATAAGCGGGTGTTTAAGGCAGCAACATTTCTTGTTGAAGATAACAATAGTTTAGCGATTAGGAGTAGGCCCCTAATGTTTGGGCAATATTTTTTTTTAAAGGGGATCAGAATCCCTCTGAACCAGTCCACCCTACCTTGATCAGCCACTGTTAGCTGCTGACAAGGGAACCCGTATTTATTCTGGCTAAAAATATATTTTGTTTGTGCCTCATTTAATTATTTTAGTTGACTCACATTGAATATTTAAACCGTTTATAGTGTTATTATGAATGAATTGTGGACGTTTTGTAAAACGAATGCAATTTTGTTCTATCATATCAAAATATTATGCTAACTGTTGCAGTTTTAGATGCAATTTTCGAAAGAGTATACTTATGTGTCACATAGTGTAGAATCATATCAGGTTAGGGCCGGATCATGGGTACTTTGTACTGAACAATTTTGTATACACTTCAACACAATTGGTGTTACACTGTACACACATACTGAAAGCCATAATGCTACTAAATAGAAGACAATATGTATGTAGCATTTTAAGTATATTATCATTATTTGATACAGTAGCCTAATAATAACCTCAGAAATTTATTCACCAGTAATAAAACAACATAATTTTAGCCATGAATTTGAAAAAAGTTTTATGAACATAGAGAAAATTAAAATTTGCTCGAATTTCATCGATATTTTCTGGCTATATTATACACATTGTTATATAGCAGTTGTTAGTAGCTAATAACTAATAATATAACATACTAGTATACCTGTACCTGGATCAGTATATATTATGTAATATGAGGGGTTTGCGTTACATTAATCCCAAAATGAACCAGAGACGACAAGTGACAACTTGATGTTTTCTCTAAAACGTTCAAATGGAATGTGTTAAAACTATGCTACCACATACATTGGGTTGTGTTGAAACTCTTATGCTACATAATCATAATAGTATGGGCTATTTATGTAGGCTATGAGTTGCCAATGATTTGTTTGGTATAGACATATTTATTGGGATTTCCAAGTAGCACAAGTGCTAATACAATGGATCTGTTTATACCCCTACATTTTATGCAAGGTGAATGAAGAACCGTAAAAAGCTGGTTCATTGTCATTTACCAGCACAAATGTGTGATTCCTTTCAATACAGGCCTATGCCAAAACAGAATACTGTTTGATGAGGTTTTGGGTGTACTTATATATACATTGCCCTGGTATAAATAAGTCCCACCAGCAAATGGGCTCATCATCTCATTAAAATTACCGATAATTTTAAAGCATATTATTTCACAAGATACGTTTTTTTACTAATTTTATGCTGTATGATGTTATTAACCCTGTCGTTAATCTCTGATTATAAACGTAGCATACAAAATGGATTGATAGTGTGAAATTGCTCTTTAAAAATTAAATTGCTGGTAATTTTCGACTTTTCAGTTTTTCGACAATAAATACAATTAAAACTGATAATATGTGATTGAGGCCATATTGGGATATTGCCAGAGGCGTGTTACAATGCATATCATGTAATCTTTTAAATGAGCTTGTATAATAAAACATCAACATTGATTTTCACATTGGTATATAGAGCATCTATAAAAGGTGAATTATCCATATATTTGATGTAGATGGTGACATTATGACATTTCATCTTGTTCATGACCTCGAAGAAGTAAAAAAAATAACACCACAAATGAATTGCTTGTGTCAAATTTGTCAGAAAAAGTAGCATTTTGTGTATGTTTAGGTTAATTAGTTGATACGTTTCTTAATAAAGACACAATCAATTATTTCTTGGATTTTGGCCAAGTACGTTATGCGCATGCGCATATTCAAATAGCCTTTTGTGGGCCCATTTTTAGTGCGTAGCTTAGTTTTTTAATCACAGCATCAGACGGCTTCTATATATGTATGGCTGCTACATACCAGTGTAATATTACCTCTCGGAAGCGTTACACAACCTCACCATACCCCCCCCCCCCCACCCACCCCAGGTAACCAGCCAGTTTACCACTTGACATTGATATTTGACATTGTATATTCCTTCAAATGAAGTTAAAAATAAAGTTATTATTAATTTCATGATTTTGTTTTACTTTTACTTATTATTTATTTTATTTTATATTATATTACTATGTGTGTCAATGTAAATTGTTTATTTTTTGTGGACTATATGTATATATATATATATATGTGTGAGAGCAACTAGTGACGAACTAGTGGCCATATGGCTGCTTGAAAATAAATAAGGCTCAAACAAAAAAAGAAAAATTACCCCTTAATATTATGTGGATATAATACTCGTTATTTAATATCGCGTGTTATCATTTGGTGTCTCACACTGAATATTTTAAGGGGTCGCACGGCATACATTAAAACATTATTAGTTTGATGTGTCAATTTGTTTGTTGCATAATATATGACATTGAAGTGACCTTGAGGCAAATCACGGGAAACACAGTAAACAAATCCATAGACCATCTAAATCGATGCAACATCTCTGAAATAAATTAAATCGTCACCACTATTATAATAATGAACTCATTTGCTGCTATCGAATTGTTGCAAAAACACCACTTAACATGGTAAAATATGCTGATGGTTGCCATCTTGAAAATATATAGGCTAAATTGAACCACGCGGGGATGATTAGCGCTAAACTGTTTTTTTTCAAATGACCTCAGATAACCTTAAATAGCCTCTGAATGACCTGTAACCATAATATTCTTAATTTGATGTCACATACTAGGCTTTGGTACATCATACTGAAAATTATTGTGTGGGGTCGCTAGACATGGATTAAAATATTATTAGTTTTGAGGTGTCAATTTGTTCACCTTAGACGATGTTGCATCATGCTTGACCCTGAAATGACCTAGAAGCCAATCACACGAAATGCACTAACATTTTCCACAGACATTCTGAATCGATTCTACATACCACAATCATATCACAATCATAATATTCGTGTGATTGGTTATCGACTTGTGACAATTAAACCACTTCAACATGGTAAAATATAATGCTTATGGCGGCCATCTTGGAAATAGTCTCAATTGGACCAAATGTGGTATTTCTTTCACTGGTAACACATACAATGTCAAAATGTATGATTTCAGGGCTGTTAAAGCTGGTATTCAGTTTTAAGAATTGCATGCGGACCTATTTTTAGTGCCACACTATAGGCTCCTATTCTTCCTTTTCTTTATTTATTGACACGTTTAAGCTGCTGGCATTCAATTGCAAATGGTAAATTTAATGACCTTTGACCTCACCCTTATTTTGCAAGCCTTTGATTTTTTTAACATTCAATACATTAAAGATATAATTATTACACGTATATTAGAAAAGTTCTAGTTTAAAATATAAATACTTCAAATGATCATATGATATTTTGCAGGACACTATTCGTTTATTCAATGCAATTCCAAACATTTTGTTGGCATTTTGTGGAGTTAAGGTGTTTGACCTTTGACCCCTGAAAAATGACTTTCACCAACCCTAATCTTACTTAATTTTTTTGAGCACTACTAGACACCCTTAGCTAAAATAATTAATTGGGTAAAGCATTTTACGATTTTTTTTCACACATTGGGTTCACAAATTGGTTTCACATGTTGGTCTCACAAATTGGTTATACTTACGATGAGGGATACTAATCAGCGATACTGGCGCTAAAATGTGTGAAAATTCATTTTTAAAAATAATTAACTAAGCTACCAGTTTGGAAAGCCTATCATACCCTTTTAAACTTGTATTGACCCTATTAATGGTTTGGTACTACTTAAGTTTGGCCACCCCGGGTGTTACCGATATTTTGTCTGGCCCACGGACTACATAATAGTGTGTGAATTCCAAGATAAAAAGGGGGGGGAGTCAATATTTATTCAATAGAAAAGCCCCAAGGAGTCTTATATTCAATTTGTTGCTTGGAATGCTTTCCTAGATAATTTGAAGATATTTTTAGCCAAAAACTAATTTGAAAAAAATCCAATTGCGATTGGCTGCGATTTTTAGCATTATTTATCTTCAAAAAAACACAATTTTTATGGGGTTTTTAAAATATATTTTGTCATGTTATATTGACCAAATATCGCCTTGTTTCATTATCTCTATGACATCGCATAACATATCTGTGCAATATTTTAAAGGTCAGAATTGTTTTCCAATTGTTTTCCATGCTTAACTCCTTTATTAGAGATGAATAGTATAATATAATGCGTCGTTATTTCGGCAATAGGCAAGCCCCATATAGTCAAATAAAAACATTGCTATTATAAATATGTTTAGAGGCAATTTATTTATATTTTTAACAAAAACTATTTTGAAAAATAGTAAATGTCAAATTTATGGGTTATTTTTCCAAATGTCCATCTTTTTATGTATTTTTTCTACATTTTGTCATTTTATAATCACCAAATGTTAATTTCGCCATTCGTTGTCTTCTCTAGGGTGTTGTATCACATTTCTGCGCAATATTTTAATGATCAGAATCGTTTTCCGTGCTTAATTAGTTTATTGGAGATGGATATTATAATATTATGCGAATTAAGAAAATCAAGGGGGGTGACGTCATTATTTCTGAAATAGGCAAGCCCCGTGTAGTCAAATAAAAAATTGCCGCGTAAAATATGTTCCCAGGTAAGTTGTGGATATTTGTATCTAAAAACTATTTTGAAAAATAGTAAATGTCAAATTTGTGGGTTATTTTTTCAATGGCTCATCCTAAAAAAATGTGTTTTTTATGTAGTTTTGATACATTTTAACAGTTCTTCTCTAAGACTCCACGTTACATTTTATTGATCATGATCATTTTTTTTTTATTGATTTTTTTCGTTTTTATGTGTTTTTTTTCTTTTTTTTGCCTTAAAACGTCATATTTTCTTCCAGCACACACTTACAATATTACAACCGGTCTTAAAATGTGCCCAGATCTATGCTGGACATAGTACAATCGGTTGAGTCCATGAACAAAATGGTTTTTTTTTCAAATGATTTTTTTCGTTTTTATGTTTTTTTTTTCTTTTTTTTGCCTTAAAACGTCATATTTTCTTCCAGCACACACTTACAATATTACAACCGGTCTTAAAATGTGCCCAGATCTATGCTGGACATAGTACAATCGGTTGAGTCCATGAACAAAATGGTGTAAGCGAAATTAGAAAATATGGTAAGTGGCCACCAGCCTACTACAGATTAATAGCGAGGCATTTTCCCCAAAGACATGAAAGAGGAATCCAATGAACACGGCCTCACACAAGCGCCATCTAGTGTATATAACGTCATATATTCAGAACGTTCATATATGACAGAAGCATCACCTGGTGAATGCGGGGCTCAACTTATTTTGCTAGCCATAGGGTCTGAGCCTAGCCCCACCGCTAGCCCCAGTGGCTGAGCCTAGCCCGACCGCAAGCCCCAGTGTCTGAGCCTAGCCCCACCGCTAGAGCCCCAGTGACTGAGCCTAGCCCCACCGATAGCCCCAGTGGCTGAGGCTAGCCCGACCGCTAGAGCCCCAGTGTCTGAGCCTAGCCCCACCGCTAGAGCCCCAGTGTCTGAGCCTAGCCCCACCGCTAGCACCAGTGGCTGAGGCTAGCCCCACCGCTAGCCCCAGTGGCTGAGCCTAGCCCCACCGCTAGAGCCACAGTGGATGAGCCACACCGCTAGAGCCACAGTGGCTGAGCCTAGCCCCACCGCTAGAGCCCCACTGGCTGAGCCTAGCCCAACCGCTAGAGCCCCAGTGTCTGAGCCTAGCCCCACCGCTAGAGCCCCAGTGGCTAAGCCTAGCCCCACCGCTAGAGCCCCAGTGGCTGAACCTAGCCCCACCGCTAGAGCCCCAGTGGATGAGCCACACCGCTAGAGCCATAGTGGCTGAGCCTAGCCCCACCGCTAGAGCCCCAGTGGATGAGCCACACCGCTAGAGCCCCAGTGTCTGAGCCTAGCCCCACCGCTAGAGGCCCAGTGGTTGAGCCTAGCCTCACCGCTAGAGGCCCAGTGGTTGAGCCTAGCCCCACCGCTAGAGGCCCAGTGGTTGAGTCTAGCCCCACCGCTAGGGGCCCAGTGGTTGAGCCTAGCCCCACCGCTAGCACCAGTGGCTGAGGCTAGCCCCACCGCTAGCCCCAGTGGCTGAGCCTAGCCCCACCGCTAGAGCCACAGTGGATGAGCCACACCGCTAGAGCCACAGTGGCTGAGCCTAGCCCCACCGCTAGAGCCCCACTGGCTGAGCCTAGCCCAACCGCTAGAGCCCCAGTGTCTGAGCCTAGCCCCACCGCTAGAGCCCCAGTGGCTGAGCCTAGCCCCACCGCTGGAGCCCCAGTGGCTGAACCTAGCCCCACCGCTAGAGCCCCAGTGGATGAGCCACACCGCTAGAGCCATAGTGGCTGAGCCTAGCCCCACCGCTAGAGCCCCAGTGGATGAGCCACACCGCTAGAGCCCCAGTGTCTGAGCCTAGCCCCACCGCTAGAGGCCCAGTGGTTGAGCCTAGCCCCACCGCTAGAGGCCCAGTGGTTGAGCCTAGCCCCACCGCTAGAGGCCCAGTGGTTGAGTCTAGCCCCACCGCTAGGGGCCCAGTGATTGAGCCTAGCCCCACCGCTAGAGGCCCAGTGGTTAAGCCTAGCCAAATGTACGTCTCATTTGAGACTCAAATAACACATACGTGTGTGTTTGTAGTCCAAGCTAGTGTAATGTATTTTGTCACTGAAGCTTGTTTTGTAACATATATATATTTTGGTTGTTTTTTAAGCAATTCGACCATGCTGATTGTAAAGGCGATGAGTGCCAGAATGTAACTGTTGAGCATTTTTAGTAATAGACAAAATTTAAAATGGCCGCCATACGAAAATAGTTAAAAATAAATATTTTCCCTGAAAATGTTTTTTCTCATACCAATAAGTATCTTTCAAGACATAACGCAATATTTGACTTTCACTTGAATTGACCTTTGCATATATGAGCCCGCAGAACCCCACGTGGAGTATCAGGCTGGGGATATAGTGCTGATCAAACAACTCAACTAATAATTAGTCGTAAAATATTGTTGCTGATCTAGATTAAATAACAGCAGAAATGCATTTCTGATAACAGCCAGTGGAAGAAGATTTAACTTATATAATTTATATATAGTCTATAGTCTTGCTCAGAAAATAATTGTATTGATGAATTGGAGTATCAGGCAGTGGGACTGGTCGTCCACTAGCAACTGGCGGTTAATGAAGACATCTACTTTTGTACAGCAAATATGTTTTTTTTTATTTGATGTTACCTCTAATATATTTGAAAGATTTACTAGGCCCTTCGAGAGAGCAGGTCCACTCGATTCGTGGAGATAGCATTTCTCTATAAATTGTGCAGCAGCTCTTTGAGTTTTGCACCATTTATTATCAATGTGAATAAAGCAAAAATGGGCTTAATTAAACCTAGATGTTTGTTCAATCGATTGCTAGAAATACCCATGCAAGCCCCCCCGCGGAAAAATTGTGAATTTCAAAGACTTTTTCCTGCAATCTAAGGCATATGTTTTAATAATACGTCAATCATTTTAAAATTAACTACTTTTATCGTACAAAAAACAGACACATAAAATGGGGAAAATTTGTTTATTAAAAATAAACATCAAATTAAACGACTACAAATAAAAAGGGCTTCACTTCAAATGTTGTTAATGTAAACGTGGTTGTAACAGAGTGAAGCCCTAAGACCAAAATAGGTATAAATTTACTTGACAGTCAGTTAACAGGATTAACCAGTGAATATTTATACAATTCTCTAATTGATCTAATCTA
The DNA here is from genome assembly GCA_964017125.1 of Flabesymbios commensalis. Classification (NCBI taxonomy): domain Eukaryota; kingdom Metazoa; phylum Annelida; class Polychaeta; order Terebellida; family Flabelligeridae; genus Flabesymbios; species Flabesymbios commensalis. Next base: position 7,846,169 of record OZ024918.1, on the reverse strand, counting down.
CTATGAATATTTATACATGTCTCAAATTGATCAAATCTACTAGGACTATTTATACATGTCTCTGATTGATCTAATCTACTATGAATATTTATACATGTCTCTGATTGATCTAATCTACTATTTAAATGTGAACTTTGACTCTTGTATCATTACAAACAAATTAGATAATATCAACCAAACTATCAATAACAATCTAGTAATTGTTCACACAAAACCAAACCTATCAATAACAATCTACTAATTGTTCACATTAATATATTAATGAACATTGACTCTTGTATCATTACATACAAATTACATAATATTGACAAAATCTATCAATAACATTATTAAACAAGATTATCTGTTGTTGAGGAGGGTATGAAAACGGCACACAGACACCCACAACACAAACTTACGAATGCACATATATGAATATATAATATATGAACATATGAATTCCAACCTCTCATCTGTCTAATCCACCATTACTTGCGGCATCAGAAACAACACTAATTCTAAATAGTGAAGTGCTATATAGTCTGAAATTTAGTTTTTAAATTGAAATTAGGATGTCTACAGAAGTGAAACTTGAAATTTACATGTAATGAATAGATAAACAAATAATTAAAATTTCCAAATGTAGATAATAAGGGACACATTATCATAACATCTATTGTATTTATAATTCCTGAAGCAAGTCTGAGTAGTGTTTTGACTGGCTGGATTTATATGTCAGTGGAATTTTATTTTCTGTAAGTGTAAAATCTGACCACAGAAGTATACAGACCTCATTTTGAGCTGACCTAGGTATTGCAGACACACTTTGAAAACATAAGAAGACCACAAAACATAGATTTAGAAGGATTTGAAGCAAATTAGGAACATGAGGAAATGGTCCACATCTTGAGTATTGCTGTATTCACTAATGAATAAATGGTGTTTACATATACATTCAAAAGCAAGATCTAAAGAATCGAAAAAAAAAAAAAAAATAATAATAATAATAATTTCTTACTCACGCAGTTATTGACGAAAAAGCAAAATTTTAGCTTTTTCTTCTCTTTTACGGGAGAAGAAAAAGGACATAAATCATTCACATTTAAAGTAATTCCACCTGTAAGAATGAGCTTGTGGATATTGTATCAAAAACCGACCGGCCGAAATCGGGTTGGCAAATCACTCCCCATCATGTTTTCCATTGTTAGAACAGCTGGCGCAAGTCCTGCCGAACTAACAAATGGAAAATCATGTTTGGTTCTTCACAAAGTTTATTGCATCTGGCGCAAGTCCGGATGCATCCTGCCCATACTTGCTAGCACTGATTTCAGCAGCTGGCGCAAATCCTGATGCTAGAATAAACTAATTCCACCTGTAAGAATGAGCTTGTGGATATTGTATCAAAAACCGACTGGCCGAAATTGGGTTGGCAAATCACTCCCCATCATGTTTTCCATTGTTAGAACAGCTGGCGCAAGTCCTGCCGAGCTAGCAAATGGAAAATCATATGTTTGGTTCCTCACAAAGTTTATTGCATCTGGCGCAAGTCCGGATGCATCCTGCCCATCCTTGCTAGCACTGATTTCAGCAGCTGTCGCAAATCCTGATGCTAGATTAAACTAATTCCACCTGTAAGAAAGAGCTTGTGGATATTGTATCAAAAACCAACTGGCCCAAATCCAGTTGGCAAATCACTCCCCATCATGTTTGCTATAGTTAGAACAGCTGGCGCAAGTCCTGCCGAACTAACAAATGAATAATCATATGTTTGGTTCTTCATGAAGTTCATTGCATCTGGCGCAAGTCCAGATGCATCCTGTCTATCATTACTAGCACTGATTTCAGCAGCTGGCGCAAGTCCTGATGCTAGGTTAATCAAGCTAGACAGAGAGCATCATGTAGTTGGCGTATAAGGCATGCAATAATTACTGCGGCCTGTAACAACTGGCCAAGTCTTGTTGTAACTGACCTTGTATTTATTGACTAATAATATGTTCTTGCAGTAGTTTAATTGGATAATTATATTGCTTTTACCTTACACTCCTACACTTGGATACTCTTCCGAATTATTTTAATTTACAAATTATTTATTATATATATATATATCTAAGTAAGAATTATGAAAGATTTAATTCTTGTGGCCATTTTTTTTTTTTTTTTTTTTTTTTTTGTTATTATTATTTATTTTCAAAGCAGCTGGATCACTAAGCTTTACAAAACAAACAACAAAGAAGAAAACTTAGAAAGAAAAAGGTGACCCAAAACATAATTTCGTAGGATCCACTTGAAACCTAAGGTCACTTTGGCAAAGCCAGAGAATGGCCTACAGGAAAACCAGCCCCTGGGATTATTCCAGAGTCATCACAAATTGGCATAATTGCATTAATTATATAAAATGAAATCAAGAGATTATCAACTATATCTCTTCTCATTAATTTAAATTATTACTAATGAGAACGTTAAATCTTAACTTCCTAACATGAATTATTTTTAAATATCTTTATGAGCACTAATATTGTATATTTCAATTTGAGATTAAGAGTGGCTGGTATGTATGCTTCATTGACCAAAAGTAACAAAAAAAAAAAAACTCCATTCAAAGAGGAAAGGTGCCAAAAACATAGTTTTGACAAAGACCTATCTGAAACCGAAAGCTGTACTGGCGAGGCCAGAAAATAGCCCACAGGAAATAAATCCTGACAGGAATCAGTGGGTCCACCACAAATTGGCATCAGCCAATGTGATCATCGCCTCCAGAGTTTATCAAATCTTGCTAAATCAAATCCTAGAAACAACAATTGCTCCTCTTATTTATTTATATTATTTGTAAATTTATGCCCTACAAATCACACGATAAAATGTACCCAAAAAATTTAAGTAACAAAGATGAAACTCCAAAAAATGAGGAAAAACGCCAAAAACATATGTTCCTGACAACAAGACCTATCTGAAACCCCATAAGGCCGCAGTGGCAATGCCAAAGAATGGCCCACAGGAAAAACAGTTCCTGAAAGGAATCAGTGAGTCAACCACAAATTGGCATAAATGCATAAAAGCAGCCAAAGTGGTTATCGCCTCCAGAGTTAATCAATCTTTGTTAAACAAATTCTCTGAGACAATTATCATTGATTTATAAAATTAATATTGTCTATTGCATTAAAACGAGCACCATCTCAAATGTTTACTCAGCGAATCACAACAAGAATCAATCTTCTTATTAAGATAATTTATAAAGTTGACCCTGCAAATCACACAATAAAATGTACCCAAAAAAATTTAAGTAACAAAGATGAAACTCCCAACGATGAAAAAGGCCAAAAACATATGTTCCTGACAACAAGACCTATCTGAAACCCCATAAGGCCGCAGTGGCAATGCCAAAGAATGGCCCACAGGAAAAACAGTTCCTGAAAGGAATCAGTGAGTCAACCACAAACTAGCATAAAAGCATAAAAGCAGCTAAAGTGGTTATCGCCTCAAGAGTTAATCAATCTTTGTTAAACAAATTCTCTGACACAATTATCGTTGATTTATAAAATTAATATTGTCTAAAGTGAACGCCATCTCAAATTTTTACTCAGCGAATCACAACAAGTTAACATAGTACTTTTTCACCTGAATGAAACCAAATTTTTTATATAACAAAGATGAAACTATTTTCCATCCCCCTTGACATATTAAAAGTTATGGAAGCATCATTCAAACCCAAATTTGGATGCAAAAATGCAAATGATTTTTTCATTATGTCATTCCGCAAATGTTTGATAAATGAGAAACCGATCAGTGTTACTCTGCATTATGAGAATTCTTGTTTTATGCTCAATTTGTTAAATTTGATAATTTAATAACAACGGAAATTCATGATTGAAACAAAGAATGAGTGAACGATAATGTAAGGTTTTGAGACTGACTAGACCACATGGAAAGCCAACAATGTCAATGAGACAAAGATAAGGGTCATAATCCAAAAAATTGGTCAGACAGATTCAATAACAACCACGCAAAGCTGTTATCAAATATATACACAAACTATTAAAAATATTTGTAACATAAATTTTATTTATAGATCTTTATAGTCATAAAAAACTAAAGTATAGACAGCTACAAATTTTTAATGTGCAATTGGTTATCGCCTCAAAAAGTTCATCAAATCTTGCTATTTTAAATCAAATTTAAAACTGGTGAACTATCACCACTCTCATTGATTTAATTAAATCAAAATTATATGGTCATTGTGCTTTTAACTTAATTTAAAGCTAACACTAGCGCTTAAATTTCTAAGATTGTATATTTTTTAGTCTACATTTTATTAAAATCATGAAAGAACAGTCCAAACCAAATTTAATCCAGATGAATTTTGTATTATGAATTTGTCGCTCCAAAAATATGTCACTAGTGACTGGAAGTGCTGCCGACTATTACACTAATAATGACGATTCAACCAGTCTAATGGTAGACTAGTCTACATCATATATTTTAATTTTTATTCCATAGTCTATACTAAACTATAGTATAGTCTGAGTCTACTAACAGTTAGAGTAACAATTAGAGCCGATTCTAGCTTATATCTAGACTCCAGTAACTTTGACATTTGATTAACAGCGCGTACGGATAATACTATTAATAATAGGTAATAAAAACACGAATTCAGCATGAGCGATAATATAAGAATTTGAAGTGGACGTGACTGCGACCGGATTGATGTCGGCGATGTCAATCGAAGTCATAATCTAAAAAACCACTGACACATGGCTGAACATATTCAAAAACAATGCAAAACTATATCTATCATATAAAAGAACTATTGAAACGTATTTAAAATACAAGATTTTCTTGATAGACATAGAATCTGCTATATAAATTTATATTTCTTTCGGATTAATTTTTGGTTTGAATCACCCTCAAGATTTCATTGCTAAAAGAGACCGTTACAAACAAATCAAGATCCGAACAAACCACGAATTACATAGCTTGGGATTCGCCTAAGATTAATAATCTATTTTGTGTCCGATAAAAAGAGCTTTCATTTTACGAAAACTCTGTATTTACTATTACATGCTATGTTGTAATGTGATGCAACTTTTAGCTGCCAATAAATGTTATTAATATTTTTACTGTTTCACTGTTATGAGTTCATAAGAAAACCAGTAAATAAGATTATGGATTTTACGAGGGGGAGGGTGGAGGTTAAACCACATACCCCCCCCCCCCCTCCTGGGAACCGCCACTCGTAACTGGCCTGGCCTATTATTAAACAACCTCCAAATCAGGGAAAATGTGTAATTAACCCTTTCAAGCCTGAATTTACCATTGTCATCTTCATCCACTACAAGCCGCGAATTGCTGTCGCGATTCTCGACTTGTAGTGGATGAAGATGATTTGATGTGGTTTAAAAATTAAAGAAAATTGCCATGTATTGGTGAACCAGTTTCATAGAAAATTTCGTTCTAAAACCCCTAGTTGTATGAAAATTAGGTCTGCTTTAATGCATCGTGAGGGCTTAACCCTTTGACTTCCAGGCCGGGGTGCATACCAGGATCCAGATATACTGGTGTAGGAGTTCTATTTTTCGTCATTTGAAGCTGGAATTGCTAACGCAATTTCCAGCTTTAAATGACGAAAAATACATAAATGTAGTATATATTTGACGAAAATTTGTGTCATTTTATGGTTACGTTCATTGACGAATGACGACGGAAATTTCCGTCATGTATGGTAATGAAAAGGTTAAAGGGTGAGGATAGGGAAACAAAACTGCACAATCCAGTATATATATGGGTCAGTTATATGGGTCAGATATATGGGTCAGATCACCTGGAAATGTACAAATGGCCTCTTAGGGCTCAGATACTGGGTTAAAATTTAAAAATGCTCAAATTTACTTGTTATGCTTTTAATTCAGAAGCACAAACAGTAATCTAACTTACCATACCAATTATACTTCAAATCATGAAGAATTATAGTTTTTTTCAGCGTAGAATAAAAACACTATCATTTTCCATGATGTGCCTAACATTTTTAGGTTGCAACTATTAAAACCACCCTATGATGTATAGATGATCGTTATATTATTCCCATAATTGGCAGTGAAATATTATAAACTATCAGAAATAATCATTCAAAATTTCATGAATAATGGATGGATGGGTCTACTTGTAAATGTTTTTGAGACGCAGTCTTCTTTCTTGAAATACCGATTTCAGCCTCCTTAGTAGCATCAAATACTGATTAATGACATACATTGTATCAGTAGACTCCCCGATGACATGACTGCCTCTATGACGCCTTTAGTCGATTTGTGAATATAAAAAGATAACAAAATCACCAATTCAACCATTTTTTATCACTGCTATGGCAACAGAAAATGCCGTTGACATATTAGGCACAACATGCATATCCTGCAATATGACCACATATGTTTCAAGTATCAAAACTGATGGTTTTAAAAACTAATATATATACAGTCTAAACTTGGCGTATGAAAAACGAAGATTTTAGATAACTTTAACACGATTTATAAGAGTGTTATACACCAAAAAAATGTATTCGTATATGTTGGGAAAAGTTTAAAGCAATATTCTTTTTGTACTTCGCAACACTGAGCACTCACATGGGCTGGAGTTTATTACTGTTAATAGCAGTCGTCTTACGTCGTTAATACTTTACCAGATAAGTTGAACCAACGAAAGACATTTAACTGCGTTATATTTGCCTTAACACTACAAATGATCAACAAGTAATAAAAGTTAGGCACATCATACAATCAACAATTTTTTTTTCTAAAATTAAACTTTAAAATATAATTAAAATTCACGCTGGTATCCATAGGCAGGTTTAATATGCACATTTTGGCAAACTTGCAAGAGAAATGATCTACTCCATCATAGTTTTAAAAACTGATTTCACATTGAAGTGATGTGACTAGCTCAAATCTCAATAGCGTACACCAAATTAATAGGGATTACTTAAAAAAATATATTGAAACTATTCATATGGACAACACATATCGTTTATACAAATTAATCAGATTTTACACATATATAGGTGTCATTAATTGGGTTTAAAACATTTGGTTGTGATGTGCCTAACGAAAAGTTAGGCACATCACCTTGTAGCTAATTATTAACAACAACGTAGAAAATACATGGTCTAAGTTCATTCTCTATTTCGGCAATGATATTTAACAACACACGTAAAATATGTGACATCATTGTGTTTACATTGAGCCTCACTAATTGTTTTACAAACATTGATTTGTTTTCCAAATTATTAATTTCATGATGTGCCTAACAGAAAAGTAGTGATTTGCGTTAAATATTTACATTAATAGGATGTAACAATAATAGGATAATACAAAACATTTCTAGGGCAGTTTGATATAAGACAATGGCAGAAAAACACATTGAAATATATCAAAAGTCAATGTATTGTTGACAATCATGGTAATATATACAGCCTGCAGGGAAAGTTAGGCACATCATGTCATGATATCAAACATGAACATTCTTCTGGAGTGTGTAGCATAGAAAAACAGAAAATACCCCTTTTATCGCTCAGCAAGGTCTTGAGATGATGAACTTTAGAACAGAAACATGGGAGTACTTATTTGCAAAGCTGTTTCTAATAGCTTGTTAAATTAATTGACCTTTCCTATGCAATAGTCTACAGTATAATGATACTGTGCTTAATCTTTGTGTTAAAAGTTCACATAGTTTAGATTTTTCTCACCATTGATCACGGATGTTGAATGTCTTGAGCCAGCATGGTCCATACCCAGTTTATTAAGTTGAAAATGGTGAAAAATACGCATCCGTTTTAACGCACTGTTATGTTAGGCACATCATGATTTGGTGAAAAACATGCAATTTAATATGGATAAATAACACAATTTTTCTGTCGATCCGGCTCATATTGGAATCCACAGGCATGTTCAGGCATAGCCATCAAAATAGGCGTGTAGTCTATTTTTGTCTAATACCACCTATGAAGCAAAAATGATGTGCCTAACTAGTGTAATATCTAGTCGCTGGCATAGAAGACTATGATTCACTGTCATTTCCTGTTGACCATTTTTAATAAACACTCGAAGCTTTATTATTGGGAAGGCACAACTTAAGTTATTTCTTCATTGCTGTATACACCATAATGTATTTGTTAGGCACACTCAAACAATTTTTCGAAGGTGGTATACATCCAGGTGCCATCCCAAAATATGTTTGTGCAGCTTTTATTTATTTTTTGAATACCTTATATATGTAGCAACTACGGAAAGTAACAAAAATATTATATATCAAGCCTGAATATTTGTTAAAAAGTTTTGAAGTGACGTCTAATGGTTAAAAGTGAGTTATTTTGATCCATATATGACACTGTCGGACTGAAAATAAGCACCAACGAGTCGTGAAGCACGATGAAACCTATACATTTTCATCAAGCTAGATATCTATCGAATATAGTTATAGGTGTTTGAATAAGAAATATATTACTCATCAGTGAAGCTAAAGCCAGTATAATACTTACGACCACATTAATGGGCAATTGTACATTTCCAGGCGATATGACACATATATAAATAAAGAAAACAGGTTCACACGCTACATGTATAGTCGGCACCGCAGTGGTCGGCACGTTGGTAAAAGAGTCATGCATTGAGAATTGTTAGCTTTTAAAGAAGCCGCATATATTGATATAGTATGTCATTTTAACATGAACTGTACAAGTAATAAATCAAATTTTTATTTCATCTCGTACGTGGTAATAAATTTCGTAGATTGAGTGAGATAGACCATTGATGGAACAAACTGGCCTTAGATGAGGTTTTCAAAGCAATATTTCCTCTCATTCCAAGCTGATATTTAAAAATAGTACTTTGACTTGGTGTTTTCAAAACTAGTTATATTAACTGATTATATCATATTTATAATATTACTAATGCTCATTGCCGATAACTCTAAGAAATAAGTGATAGTGGCATTATAATTATGTACATATATGTGTTAGAGATCCAAATAGTGTCCCAATGTATCTTCAATGATGGCAGTTCCGTTGTGGAAAAGTATGCGTGTCCACAATGTCAATGAGTTCTCGTTTCAGTAGACACGACGTGATAAAGAGGTCGAGCGCCGCCTGTGTCAGGCAGTCTAGCGGTTGGCAGTTCGACATTAGTTACTCGATCGATCACTAGAGGGTCTCTGTATTTAGCTCTTGCCTGAATAGGCAATGCCTGGCGGACTATGTTATGATATCGGAAGACGTGAATTGAACTTCACATTGTAATGGAATTATGTAACAATTATGAACCGTGTGCAGATATCTGTATTCTACATAAAGAAAAATAAAGAATGGAATTTATTAAGAGCCTCTTACTTGGAACATCATTTACTAAACCAATAAATTTAAGTAAACCTATGAAATAATATAGGTACGAAGATCCCAGATAAGTCCGCATACTCGTATGACAGAAGTACAAATATAGAAGCATAAATATATACTAATTAACAGTCTTACACAGTCTTAACAGTCTTACGTATCAATAAAAGATCCAGGAGTATATAATGACTCATAACACAAATCGATGCATAGCTCGGTAAGTATTTCCAAGATGGTAGGTGTACCATGCAACACAAGGGTAGTACATGGTCAAACATGTTTCCAGGGACTAACTCTGGGTATTATTCTCCTTGATGTTTGTGATTCCCTACCGGGTGACTTCACAATGTCATCAGGTATAAATCACACCCAATACTACAGCCCTCTCATACAATGTATATCGTCAGAGGAGACTTGCTCAGCTACAGCTGTAATAATTGATGCATAATTACATATAATTATTACATAATATTAATACGTAAAGTACATACTAAAACCTGGAGGGAGTTATCAATTGCGCATGCTTTATTTAATACTCAAGTTTTAGAATCTGCATTACATCGGCATAATCAAATCATGTAAAAACAGTCATGAACCTTTATGACAAGCTATGTAATATTCGACTTTCCAGACAAATGCATTGTTTGCATAGTTGTAATTGAAAACTATGAATGCTCAACATCAGCCGTGACAACCCGTCTGGTAGCTCGTTTGGGGTGAATCATGCTACCATGACGACAGCGGACACCACTGATGTGATCCACGGTGACAATTTCTATTCAAACCCATAAATACATCGACATCATTAAATGGCATACAGAATACGTTTGCTGGTCTAAATAGACAATATATCAATTTAGACATAGGCCTATATTATTTTTCATTCTAAAATCTTCAATATTGCTAGTTCAAAAAACTAAAAGTTACATCAACATTTCTCAATCCTAAATGCTTAAAAATAATCTCAGCTACATTATTATTAGTTTACTAACTATACTATAATACTACATGTCATAAATGAAAAGAATAACGGCTGCCATCATGTGAGAGTGAAATATTGGTTAAATTATCTAAAAGACACATTAGACAATGAAATGAAATGAATCGGGCTTTAGGCCACCTTTGTGCACATAATAGGATAAACTGGGCCTTAGGCCATCTTTGTGCACATAATAGGCTAAACTGGGCCAGGAGAACCTCCTGAGGATGGTGCGATGATTGAGATGACACTGTCCTCCAGACACAGGATTCGAAACTCGAGCCCTGGCGGTCTGAGGCTGAGCACGCTACCTCTCGGTCACGGAGGCTCCCCACAATACTGACTTTCACACGTGGATGGGGAAGAAACATTTTCTGTTTCTTACAAACCGCCGAGACCGGGAACCCAACCCGTGAAAGGCAGCGGTGCTAACCACTACACTAGACACAAGACATGAATTTCTCGACCCACATTTACCTAGAGAACATAAATTACACATATGTGGGTGGCGGACCAAGAATATTTTTTCAGACTAAAGGAACGGCTGCCATCTTAGATTTGTAGGTGAAATACTATCTCAAAAAGTCAAAAAATGAATTTATCGATGCCAAATTATCTAGAAACCATAAATCACACATAGCAATGTGATAAATCAAAAGAAATCCATTTTATTACATTTTGGCGGCCATTTTGAATTTAGCGCTTTGGGAAAAATTCTCAAGGTTTACAATCTGGCACTCATCGGATTTGGAATCGGCATGGTCGAATTATCTATTTCATTATTTTATGTGAGTCTACTCCAATCTATTTATGTGGCAGTATTTATTTGCCAAACTGTGTTTATTCTTAGTTAAACGCACTGGATGTAAAGTAATAAGTATGTGTTTTAGCTTGTGGCTACATAACCGACATTAGGGGAGACTGGGAGACCGATGGGCCATGAGAATCAAAGAACCACCAATTTTGCTGTTCAATGAAAAATTGCAGTGACCTCTAGCGACCATTAGTCAAAGTAAAACACGTGCAGCTGTCGGCCATATTGTTTTAAACTCAATTCACAAAGAAGTTATGGAGATTTCGTGAAAGGTAAATTTTTGGCATTGTTTAGTAAATTTTCCTAGTATCAGTAAAAACGTAGTTATGAGGAACTAGGGGATGCCATGGACTCAAGGCATGCCATGTTTTTTCTTTGAATGTCTTCTAAACTTTGATAAATAGTTTTAATATATCAGGTTTCTGATTCAGGGGCACCATGGGGTTACAGTGAAAAGGAACTGGTGGGGACCGATGGGCCATCTTTCAAGGGGTCCACTGATCCATGTCGGGGTCCTATGGGCAGGTGGCTCATAGGACCCCGACATAGATCAGATAAACATTTTAGACCTCGTTTTATTTTAAGACAATGAAACACAAATCTATTAAGTTTTAATTAGTATTATATATACTAAAGAGGACTATATTATATATATATATATTATATCTCAAGAATATTCGGTGATTCTTTGGTCCACATGGCCCATCGGTCCCCAGTCTTCCCGGGAGGCTGGGGACCGATGAGCCACTTCTCACATAATAGACTTGTGGTGCTAGTTCTGCCAGCCTAATTGTACAACATTGTTTTTATTATGTTGCCGTAATTACACAATTATAATGTTGAATTAAAATGTTTCTGTTATCTGTATGTGTTTGCTCATAATATTTGAATTAGAGGTCATGTCCCATTGGACCCTAATGGGTGGCTCACCCGTCACTCACCTAGGAGACCGATGAGCCAAAGTTGGCCATTTTCGAATAGCTTCTCTAATTATAAGGATGTCGCTATTTAAAACAAATGTGTCAAATTTCGTTGAAATAACGGACTACTCAGATGCATCAAGCATGAGTAATGTACAGTATGTAGTTGTAGAAGGATAGCGCTGATTGGCTAATATGTTAAAAGTGGCTCATCGGTCCCCAGCCTCCCCATCACTTACAAATGATAGAAAAATACCACCTAAAGTAAATTTATTTTCTGTACGATTTATCAAAGTCAACAGGCACATGTATTTCATTTTGCTATAATTACTTGTGAAGATATCAGTCTTCCGCACTTGAAAAGGTAATGGTAGTGATCTCGGCTTCTTATCACACCTGCTAATTGGCGACAAGGCCCAGAGACCTCGCGTGCAGTGCACTGAAGCGCGTTCAGCTTTAACCCAGCATTGCCACAACATATTGTGTGATTCGGAAGGGCTAGCCATAACGTGTCGTGCTAATCATTGTGTTGTAACAGTGGTCTGCTCGATTTGATTCATAATTTTTCTTTTTATATAAAAATGCAAACAATATTGACCGTGGCCGAATAAGGGAATGGGATACAAAACTGCAATATAACTTACAGACACTCAGATCTCAGTAGATTTCAGTATTCCTAATAAATTTATATATCCTTATTTAGATACACATATTCAATATGTGTGTACTGTGACAACATTGATGTGGCAAGGGCATGTCAATCGTTATTGATTTAAACCGTTCATTACGTTATTTATCATATTAGTAAATTGTGCAAGGTGATACAATAACTCCCAGCTTTCACTTGACATTAATTCATGCATTTTAAATGCTGAAAGTCTATTATATAAGTAACAGCTTATTATTATTTTTTCTGTCTCCCTCAAAGTGCCCACATTCGAAAAGATAATGATATTTATCGCCGATGGATCTGTTGTGACATAAGGTGCAGGTACTAGTCAGGCAGAATGTTGATATAAGATGATGGTCACTGGTCCTGAAGTCAGATGCTTGATCACTCAGTAGGAGACAGCTTGCACAACTAAAGAAGGTACTGAGCATGCCATGCAGCCATCATGAGCACCATGTCACCAAGGAGCTCAAGGACATTTGAAGAAAATGCCACATTTGATGTTCTCTCCACAATACAGGCACACTCTGTCAAGAACAATAGGACAGACATTGTGTACGATGTATACAGGTCAAATAGAGTGAAAATTGAATCCAAGTCAACTGAAGCAAAGACGTTAGTGAGATGAGGGGTGTCAAACAAGTGCAAAATACCATCCAACTGGCACATTTTTCTCACAAACAGTGAGAGAATATGATCATTGATATCAAAAGTCATTAATAATTTTATAAAGTTGATATTAACGACGGAATATGTAAATGGACGGTTACCATTGTTACGTAGTTAACTTTTTTCAACAATGATCTAAACATCGGTACAAGTATGTATATTAAAAGATAACACAATAAAGTGTGAAATGGTACTGGAATTGTAAAACAAACTGTAGTACAAGAGTATTTATATGCAGGAAGCATGGTTTGGACTATACTGTAGGGCGTGGCGATTGCAAAGGAATAATTAACTGTAGAAACTCTCCTACACAGAACACTGTGTATAGTCCCCAGACAGACACAGACAAGCGTGCATCTCAAAAGGCAGACACAGGCCTACGCTCACACTCACCCCTCCCCCTCCATGAGATGTGTACACATTATCGCCAGCCTAGCAGAGCAAGACAGCCGGCCAATCACAAGCTTATTACTATATGTTGGAATTTAGAGTGGGGGACATTATGACGTCAGCTATCTGCAAATTTTAACATGCAAAGTAGCAGTGTCTAGAATTCCAGAGGACATAGCCTGTGATGAATAAACATCTATGATAGTTACTATAACTGGCATGTAGCAGGCTGGAATACATATTTAGGGATTATTTCATTTTATTATCTGGCCAGTGACTGTCTGAGAAAAGTTTATTGTTAAGAAACTGCCTGGCAACAAAATCGTCGCCCACGAACACAATATTGTTCACAACAGGCGCAGGGCCTATATGGTAATGGTTAAAATAATGTAACGACAGTTTCATTTCCACTATTTTATTTGTAGCATTATATTATTAAACAGTACCATTTCACACTTTATTGTGTTATCTTTTAATATACATATATGTACTGAGGTTTTGTTCGCTGCTGAAAAAATGTAACTATGTAACCATGGTAACTGCCCATAATTAGACCATCGGTAATATCATTTTTTATTAAATTATTAATGGCACAGTAGTCTTTCTTGACCCTCAAAACATGGATGTAGACACCTCGTTTGTGATTATATTTGGAGATATAGCCGAAAATGTATATGGCGGTAATGGCGGTACTAATTAGCGATATTTACATATTACGTCGTTAATATCAATTGTATTAAATTATTAATGACACAGTCGTCTTCCTCGACCTTCAAAACATGGGTGTAGACCCCTCGTTTGTGATAATATTATGATTATTTATGGATATAGGTGGAAATGTATATTTCGGTAATGGCGGCAGGCCTACTAATTAGCTATTTTATGATATTTTGACCACTCCGATTTTTCTAGATTTTTTTTTTCTAGATGTGTTTCTGGGGGGCTATTCAAAACACATCCCATCAAAAAAAACTGTTGCAATTTTGTCCAGGTCTAACCTTAGAATGACTGGACTAATAGGCTGCTAACCTTCGTCTGCCAGGTCAAGGAACGAATAATAATTCCGCAGTCTATAATCTGATAATACCAAATAACTCTATTGTTCATTCATAATATATGACAACAAGGCACAGACCTCGAGGTGTCAATTTAACTTTGCTGTAGGGAAAATGACTCAGCTCCTGCTTATAGGAAAGTTTGCTATAACCAGTTATAGCAAAACCATGGCGGGAAACAATGAGTTGAGTCATCTTCCCTACAGAAAGGTTAACCCTTTTACCGCCGGTGTCGCATATATTCGGCTTTTCATTTTTTATTAGCACATTACGTATCACTTGTTAAACATGTTAAAGATAAAATATGACATCAATCGGCAATATTTGAGAACAGTTGACCTCCATTTTGTCAAATCTGAATAATTTTCACTCACTTGAAGTTGTGGATCGCGTCAGCGAGACACAATTTCAAGTGGGTGAAAATTCAGATTGAATAATTTGGCGGTTAATGGGTTAAATTGGCATCTCGACGCCTGCGCCTTGCTGAAACAGTCATATTAAACACGTCACATAGCTATCACCTGCCTATTGGAGTGTGGAATTTCTGAAAAATATTTTTCTATCTGATCCTATTTTAAACCCTGGCAATACAGGAGAGCATGACACATCTTTGGGTGTTAATTTTGTTTAACCCTTTGCCTGCTGATCACGACAATAGGCCTAGTCGTTTTTAATCACCTTTATTAGCCGATTAAACATGTTATTAAACCTGTTATTGTTGTTAAAAACGCATATTGTAAATGTTTAGTCACAAATTAAGCGAATATGAGTAAAAAAAATTCTCATTATCTCGGAAAACTCGCATGATCGCTGATCTATGAATTTCTGCTTCCTCATAATTCACATACTACCGGGGAATTTTTTGTGACATTTTGATTTCCATATAATCAACCATTTAATTACTAGCTAGGACCACTCACAAAGAAATAATCGTTAGCGCGTTTCAGGAAAAAGTTTCCAGCAGATTTTCTTTTTTTATGTATTTTGCAAATATGCACAACAATGTCAGCCAATGACCTGATTAACGTTTGGGATAAAACGATATTAAAATAGCCGTTTAGCGGCCCTTTTAAATTTGAGTAATTTTGTGATATTTACGTAATTCAAAATCAAAGCAAATAACTGGACCATGCATATAGAACAAAATGTGAGGAATCACACAAGGATAACCCATGACAAATTTCGCAGAAATTTTTTTTAAAAAAATGGCCGATGCGACTGGCGGTCCTATTTAATTGTTTTTTCTCATTATCTCGAAAATCTTGCATAATAGCTAAAGCGGTAATATAAAATAAACCTCGAGGTCAAATTTACAATGGCCGCCTGGTGCTAACGTAGGGCTGTTTTCGTGTTCGTTTCCGAACAACTCTTAATTTCTTGTTAAAAAGGTATATTTGTTTGCAGTTGTCGGCAGCCATCTTGTTTTTCACTTTTAGATGAGAATGAAACGTACACATATCCATTCTAATAAACTCAGTGTATTCAAATTAGTCTAAAATGAGGTATTTCATCACAAAACAAGGGTTCTATATCAAAAGTTAAAAATATTTGATGGCGGCCATTTTATTCTATGCTAATTAACCACTTTCCTATGGTCAAATTCTGGGACATTTTTTTCTTGGGATTCTAAGGTTCCAAATGTCGATATAAAACCAGAAAACGTTTTGTTGTGTTTGAGGTCAGATTGTGAGGTTAGATTTTCTTATATCTAGGCCTACCTGACTATTATAGAATTATAAAGTGTGAAACGAAAGAAATAACAGTAAGACAAAAACAACAGGCACGTGGTGCGAATAATCACGTTTTATTGCACAAGCACACAGACACAAGACATTTAAATGTGTTCTACACAAACGCAGACTATCTGCCTAGCAAATTGACAGAGCTGAAAGACGTGGGGCCATTTTTTTAGACGATCCTTAAAGACAAGTTGTTAATTTGTTACATGAATTTAATGTATGGCTAAAATGGACTGATCACAGACTGTAAACTACCCACACATGCTCAACTTTCTAAGGAGTGGGTTCCGTCAAAAGTAAATACATGTACATGTAATCCATGAATCAGTGAAAAGCGAATCGACTTACCTGCTTTAACTTTTAAGATCGTCTCGGAACGAGGCACATTGTGAATTCAATTAATCAAATACTACGTATATATATTTAATATATTATTTATTACCCGATATCAGACTT